>OX376373.1:171213262-171849512 GCA_947369275.1 Nemotelus nigrinus
AATTTGTTTGAAAAGCCATGATAGGGTTGCCAGCTATTGTTGGTTTTGTGTTTAATTGCAATATCTTTATTAAGCGGTTTTGTTTTAGAATGTTCAAATGGTAATGATATTGTAGTGACAATAAACAACAAATATTAAGTTTTCGATTATTTGAAAAAACTCGCTGCAGGTAACCCTTAATTTCTTTATACTCCTATAACTTCGAATGTAATATAACAACGTGAAGCAGATGTGATATATTCTTGGCTTTGATACTGGCAGAAGGTTGCCAGCACGAGTCAGTTGTGCTACTTTTGTATCAATGAATGCTTACAGTTAGTATTCATACCGGAAACATTTACAATGAAAATAAATAACCAATGTTTCAATTCCCAAAGTTCTGCAAATTTTTCGGATCGCAGCCCCAAACACCAACTTCAGTTACTGTGCTGCAGGCACTGAGCATTTTCTTCATTGATGTTATATCAGATGCTGCTTTCAAAATTACGAGAAAAAAGCAACTGATAACGAATATAATTAACCCGTGTTTTGCTCTCATAAACGTTGAAATTCATGCCAGTGGTAATATCTGAAACCTTCCACCATATGAGTTATAATGCATTCTTGAGACCAAAGTAAAACGTGGCATTTGAAACAGTTTGGCCGTAATAGGCAGCACATGTGGTGGAATATGCGCTCAAAACCTGCATGATTCTTCTACTGTTCTTCGAACATTAGTGTTGCTAGCGGTTCAGGTGCGCTAGAGTTTTTTTTTCTTCGAAGTGATTTGCAATGATTACCCCGGCTTCAAAAAGTATTTAAAACTAGGATACAAAACTAGGATAAAAAATTAAAATAAACAAAATAAAAAAGCCAGTTGTAAGGTCTTTGAGGCTATTCAATTCACAGTAGCAAAAACGTTTGATAATGATATCACTTATTAGTGCCAAGCCTTGTTCTTAGTAGTTGGTTAAATTAGATTAAGCGAACTATCTCCTTTAAGTCCAACGGCAGATAGTTCAGTCAGACTTGTGAGGAATGGTGCTCCGACCGATGTCAGTATTCTCCTAACCAGAGCTGGTCCTTGACACATGAGATGGAGGACTGATCCCTCTTCCTCCTCGGAGCCACAACTCGGGTAGAAATAATTAAATTTGACGCAAGTTCACAGAGACCCAGGACAACCTTCCAAAAGTCCCGGATAATTCTTTCGCCCAGAATTGTTTAGCGTCCTCGAGGTATTTTCGCCTAATTGCTTACCTATTGATGAAGGGCATGAGAACTCTTGCAGCTAGGTACCAAGCCCGGCCAGCTCATTGGTCTCACAATTGCCCCCAAGCATCCATATGTCTAGGTACCCAGATCAATTGTATTGCCGAGTCTCTCGACATCTTTTTAAGAAATGTATGTCATTCAGCGATAATTAAGGACGACATACAATAACCAGTAAGGGAATTAATAGCCACCTGACTATCCGTTAGTTTGCATATATTAACTCCGAATATTTGATTGCACAAAAGCCAGTCGATTGCCTGAAAAATAGCTAAGACACAAGAAGACACTAAAAGGGTCTGGAAGACTAAATGATAGCCTTAAGTGCCACACAGTACACACCACTGGCAACTTTGTGCTTCAGTTTTGAGCCATCAGTATACGCATGGGTAAGCCCGCTCTCAAAAGTAACACCATCAATACGAGTTGTAAGCTCCAAGTCTATTAAAGTGCCCGGAATAACGTAGTCAACGCCAGGAAGTCCCGCACATAAGATACTAGCGTGGCCAAATTCTGAACACACGTAGAAATGCAATGCAATCTCACAGCAGCAATATTGGCCTGCTGTAAGACAAGTTAATTGGTTTGGTGGCCACTGAAGCATCATAAAACTACTTTAGTAGCAGTGGTTCGGGTAACATCTGTCATCAAAACTGAAGCCAACTTACGAGCTTTTACGAGAAAAGGTTGATGGAGCGTCTTGCGAGCAACCCAGAACGGTAGCCCGTACTGTAGTATCGGTTTCACTACAGTGGTATAGACCCATGTAACAACGCAGGGTTGTAGCCCCGAATTCACTCATATAGTTCTATTTCTTTTCTGTTTTCTGCGCTCTTTTCGCTACATTTGCGTACCATAGCAGCTTCGAATCAAAAATCAGTCTTGACTGTCTTGTTCATTTTAATAGAGTACAAGTGTCGTTTTGCTAGGGTCTGCATTCAAACCGCAGTCCCCGTTTCAACTTGAAAGTATATAGAGAGTAAGTCAATCTTTCCACAATCCTGAGCATTCTCTAAGCAGGAAGAACCAATTTTACTCCTGAAAAGCTACTTTACGCTATTAGGAGCCTATCAACATTCAACGCCGAATCAGTTTAACACCGAATCATGCTTAATATTGTTGAACCCCTTTTCACTGTCTAGGAAGTTAGCAAGAGTACACTTCATAAGACCGATATATTGCGCAATTTTCTCAATAAGGATATGATGAGCAGTTTCTACAGGCGTGGTTCTCTCCAGAATCTTAAGCTGAACAGAGCTAGGATAAATTGGACGATAGTTCTTTGATTTGACTTCCGAATCTTTTCCTGGTTTAAGAATAAATACAACTCTCGTTTCCCGCCAGCTGATGGGGACACACGTGAAGGACAAGGCAACGTTACTTTTAAAGACTGCTGAATGTCCGCCAGAAGAACGCCATCAGAACCCGGAGACTTGAACGGCCCAAGAGAGTTTATGGCCCACCACAATTGGAAGTTAGATGTCATAAAAGGCGGTGTTAAGCTAAAGACATGATCTACTTGGTGCGCCGCGTACACTGCGGATTATGATTCCCCGGGAGAATTGAGTCCACGAGAACAGTTAAGGTATCAACGCTTAAGTTAGTTTAGATGCAGTCAGGGTTCTGGTTACGCCCCATAGCCGTAGAAATAGAGTATAAAACTTTACACAGATGATTTGTTGATATCCTCTCTGCTACTGGAAAATGATTTTCATGAATATCTCTTGGCCTTGCGTGCGGAGTACTTGAATTGCTTAAGCTTCATTTTATAGAATGACCAATCATTCGATTTTTTTGGGCCATTAAACTCTCTCCTGCACATTTTCCATATTTCCATATTCCGTCATGGTGGCTAAGTCTTCCCTTTCAATTTAGGTGTAGTATACGCCCTTTAACCCGTATAGTTGAGAAAACTGATAAGAATACTAACCGAACGATCTTAATCCTGATGGCAACCAATGCCCCCGGAGGAGGTTACAATTAAGATCGATCCTAAGATTGCAGCTTTTTTCAATCCGCTCTTTGTCTATCAATAAAGGTTATCCGCTCTGATGGGCTATGGTTGTCCACTTTAAAGGTTATGCACGTATGATCCTGCAATCCTGCAGGACCGCTGGTTAAGGTAACGTCAAGAGCTTCCCTACGGCTTAAAGTCAGGAAAGTCGGTTCATTTTACACATTAGCAATCGACAGGTCATGAGGCAGGATGAAGTTAAAAAGTGGCGCACCTCGACTTTTTGTATCGGAGCTACTCCGAACTTTATGATGAAGTGGAAGGAAATTGATTTTTCAACATTTGCATTTCTTGACTCTTTTTCTACAATTCTGTTCTTTTAATTTAATATGTAACCGGTTGGATTTGGTGTGTGGATGTGTATACAGCAAATAGGTGCTTAGAAAGATTATCAGTTTAGTTTTAATCAACAACATTTATTTGACCCTACACCATTTTTTTGGAAATACCTTCAAAGTTTAACACCAAAATTATCAGGAAGTATTTAGATTAATATCTTACACGACCTTAATATACCAATCAAATTTACCGGAACCTAATCGATGAAAATTCAATGCTTTTTTGCAATACGCTCGCGAATTACGCTCGACCGATCTTAAATAGAAATCAATTTATCATATTCACGCCTCATGGTAAAATAATTGATGGCTAGTGGAACTTTGAACAGTTCTGTTGCTTTCGTAAAATCGAGTCAAAATGATTATATTCTTCGGCAATACCAGATTCGATGCTGGTCTGCGATTTGAATGTAGGCATTTAGTACAACTGTTCATTTGATGATATTTAGCTCAAGAGCACATGTAGCAAATGAAAATTCCGTCCGCTAAATATTCGTTAGTGCATCCTCCAGGAAAAATCTCGAATTGAATATTTCAAATTCAAACTTAATAAATTTTCACTAATAATTCTTTTTCATGAAATGCATATAAATATGCAGATGCTTTTTTAAAAAAATAATTGTTTCACGTTGCCGTTAGCTTCCTAAGCATAATTGTTTTCTCTCCGTAGGTTAATTCATTGCCATTAACACATTTCGATTTCGAATGCGCTTCGGGAAACAGGTTTCAATGTTACAAGAAATTGAGAAATTTGAGCTTTCAATCAGATTTTGTTGCGCGTTGAAATCGATCCGATATGATAATTTTGAATTTTTTTTGTGATTTTTTCCAATGCAATCAAACCGGTGGCATTTATCATGAGATATTTGTTTCCCTATAAACTGCTATGATACGAAATTTTGTAAAGGAAGAAATATGACTCGATGCCAGGTGTGTACATAATGATACAATCTGAATTTCAATTCAAAATACTTAAGATACGATTAAATGCCAATTTTTATTGGAAAGATGGTTTTGAATTGTTGATATGGTTAATTAATTCGCTTTGAAGTTGAGCTGCGAATTTTAATTCGGATAATATTTTGCTGAAAAGCTAATGTTGTCGCATTCGGATGGTTGTGATATGACTATTAGATATTTGAAGATAATACCGGATGCATATTTTCAACAATATAACAGTGTCGTTCCTTTTGGTGTGATCGAAGATTTGATTAAGAGTTAACAACGAAAATCTCTCCATTCACGAGTGCATTGAAATATATAATATGATCAATATCGATTCCCCATTTTTAAGTCAAACTTACCGGTATCGAAAATCGTTTGAACGCTTCTAGAAATGACTTTAATGATTTCACAGCATTAAAAATGAAATTAACAAAAATAATACAAAAATATATATAACGCTTTAACAAACGAGAAAAAAAACTATTATTTATATTGGAGCAATATTGTTTTAAATTTGCCTCAGTTATCGAGAGCTTTTTCTGGCAAGCACGTGATGTAGGGAAATCAGAAACAAAACCGAATCTGTAAGTTAAATCCACCGTCATCAACGAAAGCCAATTGTGGAATATCGGCACAACAAATTAATGAACCATTTGAGCCAGCACAATTCATTCAATCGAATCTATCACTTAGTCCTTAGCCATACTACCCCTAGCGCATCATACACCTATCGTGAGAATACTCATCGAATCGCCCGCCTAAATTTCTTATTCCAACTAGCTTTTGCACTGTCCGATTAAATACATATGTCTCAGAATCTCATGTCACCATTGAAATTGTGTGGAAAGCAGTTCATCACACAGAACTATGGGCGATGAGCTGATAAATTAATGTATGATCACTCCACAGAGCTATGCTATGGCTAGTGGGCTGGTAAAAGATCTTGTACGGTGATTGATGGCACATCTTGGGTCAGCTCTGTACTGGCTCATCACGACTTTACCGTCACATCGACTCTTGACTTCATTGAGCTGACTTTATATGCGCGAGTGGAGCGTTTTGAACGTTTTTGATATGCTTTCCACACAACAATAAAGGACATTTTAGTCGATTTGAGGTAAAATACTTCTGGGCTAGTAAAGGTGTGAGCTAATTAGGCCAGAATAGGTGGGCTAAAAGATCAATCATTGAACAAATATACTCACACAAAAGAGTAAAAATTTGTGTGCTGTTCACCTCTGAAATCTATCCAAAGAAGTAAAGCTGCTGCATACAGGCAGCACATTAAACGGCAGCAGGTCTACTCTAAAAGAAAGGCTGAGTCAAAAGAGTGATTGCAACTCAGCCGGGTCACTTAAAATAGTCGTTTCATCTATGGCTACATTTTACACAAGTTAGTACTTTGCAGCTTAAATGGTATTACCTAATTTTGACTTCAAACATTGCTTGATTTTTTTCCAAGAAAAAGATGCCAGGGACACTGGAATCCAAATATGTTGGGTGATTATTGCTCGTTTTTAAAAAGAGATGATGCTACTGAGCACAATGGGAAAAAGTATCTGTTTTCGCACAACCAGCAACTGTATCAAAACAAGAAAAAAGTCTTAAGCGCCAAAATCCAATTTTTGGGTTAATTTCATGATGTAATAGAACGCATTGAGCTTTGTTTTTGTAAACAAATCACTTAACATTATTTTCACATCTCCAGAATGTAGCACTCGTCCTTAGTTAAAAGGTCGTCTTCACTCCCAGTTTCCTATGCCAAAACATCTTGACATTCTTTGCCAAATCATCTTCACATTCTCTGCACTTATGAAAAAAACAAAAGCTATCTAACCGGCGAAGATATTTTTTGGAAGTGCAAAGCTTTTATTACATTGTGCCAAATCAATAAAACGAAAATTCAATTTTTCTCAAAACTACAAAAATGGAGCAAAGAATTTTTAACTTAGGACGGCAGAATTGCAGGCATTAGTTCATCATTTTCGGATTTTGGACTATATAATACTTTATAGAAACTTATTTTCATCAATGTTTTTTTCGAAAACGTTTAAACTTTTTGACCTGTCTTATAGAAGAACTTATATATTCTTCTTTTAGTTCCAGTTAATTTTTTTTATTTGCTTTTTCTTGTGTCAATTCTAACCACCCATTTTTCTGAAATTGATGCAGAATAGTACTAGCTTCAATAGTATAGAGAAAACATATGTCCAACCGTCTATCCATTCATCAATCTATTTATGTATCTATCGATTGATGCTGTCATCCATTTGTCTATATACCCGCTCGTAATTCTAATGATCTCACTATATATGTTTCTTTCTATCGATCTGTTGTCTACCTTTCCATATACTCGTATCTACCTATACATCAATAAATCTATCCATTCATCTTCCCAGCTATTGACCTATTTATTCATCTACCAATCTATCTTATGAGTGATTTTTCGCACCGAATTAGCCTATTTATTTTCACTCCTTCAAAACTGCTAGAACTGATGTTATCAACTAAATTCAGTTAGTTTGATTTTACATCTTAGAGCCTGGGTCAATGATATCCAAGAGATGCCAAATGAAATACTAAAATCCGGTTGGGCCGCAGCTTAAAAAAATTAGTAGGTAAACAACTATAGCAATCACACTATAAGTTTCATTAAGAGCTTTGTCTGTCAGGTTTTTTATCACCAAAAAATAAATGATAAAAATTCAAACAAATAAAATTATTACTAAGAATATATAATTAAAATGAATTAAACAGTTAAAGATGTATACCATTTAATTTAATAGAATGGCCGGTTTTTTTTGTCTTTGGCATATGAACAATTTGAGATTTATCATTCACTCTGACGTTATTAACGTGATCAGACGTTTTACGAAATCGAACCTCAATTGCTTTAGACATAAGCACGTAAGCATTCAGTATCCTATTTGAATTATAGATAATTTCCTCTAGATATGGTAAAGTTTATTTGTTATGATTAAGCTCAGGATTAGGCAAGCTGCCAATATGCTTCAGCTTCAATATATGACTATGTGTATCCTCTACATTTCTCGTAGGTATTCAGTCTATTGAATGAAATATTCAATAAAATTTGACTAACAAAATTTAATTTATTAAATGTATGTAAAAACAACAAATCAATTATAGGTGCGTTTTTTTTTTGCACTCTTGGGCAGGGTAAGTTAAGGTTAGTTAAGCTCTGTCAGATATCAAGAGTACAAAACAACACACCTTATATTTGTTTAGTTTATAATAATCGCAAAATAAATCCAAATCAATCTGAATTTCAAAGTCGTTAAGTCGAAAACTGTCATTAATTTGCAGTTAAACATATTTCACATACGATGCCAATATGCTGAAACTGGTTCCAATTTGCGATTTAAAATGTAAAAACCTGGCTTTGGTAATCCAATTAGATAAGATCATACGAGCTTTAACCTGAAGGAAGGCATTTTTTTTACTAAACAACAATTTTGGAAATTCGTTTGTGTACCTATTGATATGAAAAAAATTCTAAAACACCAAATAATTTTTTTGATCCCATCAATCGCGGGAATCATTTGCATGTCGACAAAAATTATTCACATTTTTATAAACAGCATACAACATTCACAGTTTGAAAAACATGTTTGTCGATGCACTCATTCTTCCTGACCTATTTCTTTGAAATCTGCACAGACACTGTCATTGACCGAATCGAAAGATTTGCATTCCAAGAAATTCGAATGTATTTCAGATGATTTGATGAATAATATAATGATTTTCTAATGATTATTATAATTTTCTTTTTCATAATGATTTTCATGATAAACGGGAAATCATTGGCATCAAAGCGGATAGGAGTGAATTCTTATTGTGAACTATTATCATATTGGAAACTGTGACCGCATAGATTTTTGATGAAATTTTGGCTCATAGAATGCATGTGATATTCAACAACGTAGACCGTGTCAAATAACAATAAATGCATATAAACAAGCTTTGGAATAGTGTGTGTTTCCGATACAAATATCATTCCTATATAATCAGCAAGAAATTTGAATAATAAATATAATTCGGAAACTGGAAATAATGATCCAAGATATGATATTCAGTTATTGGAACATTAAGAAAAATCAATTTCCTGAAAAGATTCTTTTGAACAACAACAATATTAGTGATATATTTTAAACAATCTTCATTTAGAAATTATTTTTTAAGAACTTTTTAGATGTTTGGTTTATTTGTTCATAAACAATTGATTTCTTTTTTCGCTGTTATAGTATTTTCTTGTACGATGCATATAAAGAGTTTTGACCTATTTTTGAAAAACATTAGAATCTGTGGTTTTTTTTTGTTAAAAAATTAACTTCAATTCAAATAATTACATGTCCTGTAGATTTAAATTGGTAATATTGTTCACTATGTACATATTTGAATCGATTTAAAGCGTAGCCGAGAATTCGAGTTTTGAACTGAATTTTCTTGTGTGTTATGTTATTTGGTCAGCATCACTGATAAGAAAGAAAAATGATGGTAAGTATAACCTCGATACTTTTCATTTGCTGTTATGGTAGTTTTTTAAATGCAGCATTAAAAACAATATTCAAATTCATACAAAAATATTTATTTTCATTAATAAAACAATACGAAAATACTAAATAAAAATAAAATATCAGTGAACAAGCATTTTCTAGAAACGAAACGAATACGGTGATTCATAGATTACTTTGTTAGCACACGTTTCTGCTCCCGCTATGAAGAAAAGTGAATTTTTCAAATTACATTTTTTCTGCATATTGGTTCCATGTCCGAAATTCGCTCGGGTAATTGTAGAGAACCACTCATTCACGAATTTATGGTCTAAGAGAGTGCGAACGCAAATTTTGCAACAGTGGTGTCAGAAGTGAGATATTTATGAAAGTAAAATATTTATAAATCTAATAGATAAGTAATTATAAAATTAAAAAACAGTGAGCTGAATATGCAACAAAGTGAGATAAAAATCAAATACAGTAAAAATTCTAAGACACTGAAAAAAGTGGTTGTCATCTTTCCTGGACTTAAAACAAGTCAGCTATAAACATTGGTTTTGGTGAATGAGCACAGTGAGCATTAACTGAATTCTTATGGAAAAAATATTGCATAAAACCAATGCATTGAGCTCGGCTTAGTTAAAGGCGTATTTAGAGAGATCTTCTATGCAAGATGGTAAAGCAAAATTAATCACTTGCTCATTAATGTCCAAAGAACCGGACCCGGAAATGTTCAAGTTTAAAGACATGTAGAGTGGTGCAAAAGATCAAGACAAAGAAAACAAAGAATCGGGTAGTGCAATAATGCAAATGTTGATGTTGACAGAGAAGAATATGGAGCGAAAATTAACATGCATCAAGACGTCGTTGAAACGTCAATCGAAAGATTTCCTATGCCATGCGGGAATCTAAACCAAAAGCATAAAAGCCAAATCAGACGCTTCGAAGGACAAGTAAATAATTTGGACGGAAAATTCGAAGCAGTAATAGAACAAGTCGATCTGAAGAAATAATTCGAAAAATCCAAGATAATGGCACCTAGCACATCAGTTTCAATTTTGATGGCCGACAACACGAAATCGAGAAATGTAAAAGCTTCGATATTCCGCGGTCAAGCAACTTAGAACATCTTCAAACCCCAGTTTGAACCTACCGCAAGAAGCAGAAACTGGAATATACAAGAACAAATAGCAGTCTAGGTTTTGGCGATACGGGGCCCCGCAGCCGAGGTCCTTCAAACAATCCCAGTTGAGTAACACTTGAACTTCACAGCTTTGATCAACGCACTTGACATGCAATATGCGAACGAAAAGTAGATCTACAGATCGCAGCTTTGGAACCGAAAGCAGAAACCAGGGAAAGCGCTGTAGCGGCTGGTGCAGGAAATCGAAAGGAGAGCTCCAATAGACAGTTCCACTTGCCGAAAAGTAGAATTTAAAAGAGACCTTGGTGTATGACTTACACATTGGAGCAGCCAAAAGTGCCACTCCTTATGCAGGCAGACTTTAAAATGTCTTTAAAAGAATGCAAATGTGAGCGCGTCTATGCGAATATAGAGTCGTAGATGAATGAATCACCTTGATGCTGGAACTCCGAAAAACGTGGATAGTTACAATGAGATTGGTGACTGTGACGGAGGCTGAGTTATTGCCCAGCTTGCTCCGCCAAAAAGAGACAAAGACAAAGTTCAGTGCCAGTAACTAATTGTCTCCGTCGAGGTAAGGAGGTGGGAAACACGTAAGAGCCAATGTCATGGGGTAGAAATTTGTTAGTCTGGCTGACGAACCCAGCAACACATAACCTTTTCAAGTCTACATAGTGTAGAAGAAGGCTTATGTCTGAGTGGACAAGTGAAAGTGTATCATAATTATGACACAGGTGCAATAAGATCGATACTATAAATGCGGAACAGTGGGATTTTGATGGAAGACACCAGCAACCAGAATACCAACTTAAAACATTAATGTGTCAACGTCATTCGAGAGCGTCAAGCAAACTAGCATTGATGGTGATTCTGGGGACCGCCGGTCTTAAATAATTGAGATAGGAAAGAAAACGGCGCTGAACAGCCTGATTTTAGAACGAAGCTTAGTAAGAGGTAACGAAAATGGTTATGTAATTATCAGGCTCCTCAACACAGCAGACTTTGTTACAAACATCAAAACAAGACATGTAATTGGGAGCTGGTCGATTATTTCCAGTGCAAAATCTTTAGGAGTCGCAAATGATAAGCAGTTGGCGAAAAATCTAGAGACCGGCCAAATTCGTGGATTAGTGTCAGTATCATTGGAGCCAGCATAATAATCCTCAAAACTATTTAACCAAACTTACATGCCCGAAAAAGGCGATGACTATTATTTTGTCAAATATTTTCAAAATTTTCGAAACCAAGAATGAAATGAGACGTGGAAGATATTCCTGACTCCCACTCGAACTATTCTATTCACATCTTATTCTCATGCGCATTTTCAACCCCTAAAATCTGCAGCGGGCAAAAGTAGAACAATTTGATTTAACATGTTTTCGTTGAAGAGGATCAATCGTACATTTTATTTAAAAAAAAATATTGAGTAGTAATTTTATAAATTTTATATTCAGTATGACTTTTGAAAAGCAGAAAAGGCTTTTAACTTCCTCTCCACTCTAAATCAATCAAACCAACCGACCAATGGCAACAGATCGTTGATGAAGTCATATCATTTTAATACTCAAATAAACCAGCATCGAAATCGAGATATTTCCAAAAAAATCAAATCAACTGTAAATCTGCTAATTTTTTTTCTCTCCGTCCGTAAAATGCACTTTCCAAATCTTTGAAAAATTTAAAAAGTGTCTGTCATGCAAACAAGTCATTCAAATAACATGCATATCATGCAAACTGGTCGGTCTAATGACCATGCATGTTTGCATGAATAATGCACGTCGAGGATTCTCAACGTTTTCATAACACAACCAATCTATTAGTCTAAACTTGATTAAAGTACACGGCTCATTTTCGATGTTCATCGCACGCTATCTATTGCTACGTAACCTTTACTGGACAATTATACTAGAGACAAGCAGAGAGTATATGAAATAGCTTCCTTTGTTGAAGTTCAAAGTAGATGTCTGATTTGAAATATTATTATAGCCAAATGTATCTGAAATTCATGGAAAGTATCATAAAAATGACGATAGTTATCACGCAAGACTACCTGCATTCACACATGCATTTCGAATAGAGACATCAATGCAGAGATAAATTTTCAACGATTAATTCGAAATATCATCTGTACGTTGACGATACGATAATTGTACCTTAGGTCCAACGATTTTTTTTTTACGAAATTTTACTTTTTTGGTATTGAATTGCTTTGATGTGTCTTTAATTGGACTCGTTTCAAGTAGGTAGCAATAAAGGACGTCAATCGAAAGACGATTTATGAAATCAATTTATAGTTTGTGTTTCCGGTGGAAGTCCATATAAACCGACTTTTTTTTATTGCGCTAATAAAGACTCTCATTTCTGTTGGCAAGATGTATTATTATGTGTTAAACCGGCGGGTACAGACGATTTGTGATTAGAATCGGAAGTTTTGTAATTGACCTGGACAATCGAGTCGTAAATTGAAACGTAAGTAGTTTTTATTTAATTTTCTCAATATCTTTGATGAAATAGGTGTTAGTTTTTTGCGAGGCAAATTTTTCTACCGTGGATTACAATTACTTAGATATTTCACAGTTGTCACTTCCTTTTACAACGAACAGATTTGCCAGAAACACTTTACACTTTACTCACTTTAACACTTTAACAAACGATGAAATTTCGCGATAAACAGCAAATTAGAGACTACAATAAAAAATGCAGTAACTGTGGTAATAGTCATACTGCTAATAACAGAGGCTGTAGTGTGAGTTCATTTAGATAGGCGTTGCACCAGAAATAACACAGAGAAATCCACTGCCTTCGCAGCTCATTTGAAAGATATTTTTTTGCAAATGGCACGATTGCAAGATAGCACAACTGCACGATTGTCGTAGCTGAAGCTCCTGGGGATCAGTGCGAATAATAAACAAGCAATCCATGACCAAGATGTGAAAAGAAGACATTTAAGGCGGAAATACCTCAAAAGCCTAATGTAACTCTCTATGACAGGATAAATCGATTCTGTCTTTCACTAGGTGTCTTGCTTGGAGAAACTAAAGCCTTTTTACAAACATTAATACCACTTCTAGTGCGGGTATGATTACCACAGAATCAAATGGTATGACAGATAAAGCCGGGCCACTCAGAGGTCAGCCAAGAATGTTTCAACGAAAAAAGTGGGGACAAAGCTAAAACGAAAAGTCAAGTTCCTTCAGCATTCTGCAAACTTGTCGTGCAAATGCAGGCTTTCGTGGACATTTTGAAGGATGGAAGAATACTTTGGATTCGCCAAGATGATTCGTCGAAAGAATCAAATCCGTCTACGAGTTGCTGGCTTTTGAAGCTCGTGATGAAAGAGCGAAGATAGCTATCAGAACATGCTAAGCATCGTTAACTATGACATAATTTAAACCGAAGTTGAAAATATAATATATAGTTCAATTTTTGTGAAAATTCTACAAGAACCGTTGCAGTTGGCGAAAAGCAACCGATTAAAAATAACGATGTATCCAAATTTTGCTTCGAAGAGGGAAAAATGCGGAAAACGAAGTCGACACTCCGGAGAAAATAAAACCAGAGGCTGTTGTCATTCAAGCTTAGCGAAACAGTGAGCGAGATCTATCGAACGCGGAGAGGAAAACTCGTCTTACAGGTAGACTAGATGAACGAAAAACAGATAAGCTGAAAATTGACGTAAACGGCGATTTCTTAGGTATAGAGTTTGGCGGAAACGTTGATCGAAATCAAGGACATCGACGAAACTACAAAATTGCTACCAAAGCTATCAAATAACAAACCACTGATCAAGGCACTGCAAGATCGAATATGAGACTGCAAATAATAATCTATTTGCAAGTTCTGCTTGGAGGGTGCTTCCAAAGACTCTAGATATTCAGCTGGCAATAGCAAACACTACTACCTTACAAATGTGCCCAGTAATCGGATTGGAAGATGAAAGTGATCCAAAAAAGTCTTAATCGCTCTGAGGTACCTCACGAGATGTTCACTCAAGCGGTTAAGAAGAAGGGTGTCCAACTTGTTTTCCTAAGTAATCTTTTATATATAGGTCCAGCAAAACAGCACCTGGTCTCGTGAAAGTCTAAAAATGTAGCTAGCTATCTGAATAAGTAAGTTATAAGCGTTGAATAGAGTACATTTCTATTGCGATAAGGTCCCTCTCAGTTGGACTCTCAACAGGTTCCAAATCTTGCTCAACTTGGCAGCCTCAACGTATGGACAATTGAATGTGCTACTCGAAGCACAAACGTTACGGGTGTTACGAGATGGATGTAGGTGTGACAAATCGAAGTCTGATGCAATTTGAAAATTAGTTCTGCATGCTAGCATTTATCAAATATTTTGGCCACACTACACTTGATCAGGCCCGTTGATTTTTGTTGCGCAGTGCTCGAGCTAGGCATTCAGGGCTGACCACATGTGACTCAGGGCGTTTTGATTTTCATGCGCCCTATTATCAGGATATTTAATTCCATTTTACTGGTCGGGTTGAGGCGAGTATTTGGTTGGAGTATTGAATGATTTCTTCATCCTCGCTACCATTATGTTCTGACGTGAAGTTCTCTCGGGATTGTAGCTTTGGCACAGCTATGAAGGTCTTCGACTTGCATCCGCAATCATAATTGAAAAGAAAGCATGGTTTTTCAATTTTTTGGCCTAAAAAGAATTTAGTTAGTCGTCAGAAGCTGCATTTTTTGGTTACATGCAGTGCGAGAATTCTTCTTAACTTACGTTATGCATTTGTTTTAGGTATTGACACTTGTGAGCCAGTTTGTTTTTGTATTTATTTCAACATTTTTGAGCTGAGAGATGCTACTAATAAATTTTTATTTGTACCACACTTTTCACTGTTTAAATTTGTTTGAATTTCAGAAATGTTCAAACTTTTGCGGGCGTTGGCTCTATAACTTTCAATGCAATCACCAGATTAAACCGAAATTTCCAAGATAGATTGGTTCCAACGTCAAATAAGTGGGAAAAACCTTTAGCTTTAGGATAAGGTTTCCAATACCGAGCTTATTTGTTGTTTTTAGATTAAAGGCTGCTACCATCAAATTTTCATGCGACAAGCAACTCGTAGTGAAAATGAGCAAAAAATGTTTGAATTTCCTAAACTTCTTTCTGGCAAACAATTCCGATGATCACTTGGGTCCCCGAAGATAAGTTCCTAAACATAAAACTCAAAAGATCGAAACGCTTACAATGTCGGCTAAAGATTTCTAAGAAAGGTGGTCAATAGAATACATGCCCAGATTACAGCAAAACTATAAATGGAACTGTCGGCAAGTTTGAATGACTTAGTTAGCTCTTATGAAGAATAAACGTTTGCCATCGTGAAAATGGTCAATAAATCGGGTAAAAAAACCCTAATATGGAAGTAATGGGTTGATCGGAGTTTTATCAGTTCGCTCATCAAACAAGATCTTGGAAGCCAAAATCGATCAATTATACCATCAGACATTGCAAGTTCTAAGTGACATGTTGACTCAGTATTGTTTTAAATAGATACAAAGCATTGCAACAAAAAGGAAACTTGGTTTATTACACATGGTGTATGCCGACTTCTCAAAAGCTTTTGATTCTGTTGATCACGGAATTCTTCTTACTGAGCTTCGAAGTTATGGGGTGTCAGGTTCCCTTTTGTCTTGGTTTTCATCCTATGTTTCTGGTCGTTCTTGTGCTGTATCTGTGCAATCCTCCACCTCTTCCCCTTTTTGTCCACTTTCCGGTGTGCCTCAGGGATCTATTCTTGGTCCATTATTATTCCTAGTCTTTATAAATGATCTCCCTTCTTTTATTCGTTCTCCTTGCCTCTTGTTTGCTGATGCCTTCAAGGTTTTCAAAGTAATCGAATCTAACAACGACTGCCTCCAACTCCAAAACGATCTCGGTTCTCTTTGCGACTGGTGCTCTACTAATTATCTTACTTTGAACACATCCAAATGTCATCAAATGTCCTATACGTTTAGAATGTCACCCGTAATATATTCCTACACACTGTACGGATCTTCCATTACGGCTGTTGATAATTTTAAGGATCTTGATGTGTACTTTGATTCAAAGCTCAGATTTGACTTACACATTGCCTATATAACCGCCAAGGCTTCTCGTGTGTCCGGTTTCATTCTTAGATGTTCTTCTTCGTTTACTAGCATCGCTACCTCTTTCCATCTGTTTTTTCCACTTGTTCGTAGCATTCTAGAGTATTGTTGTCCAGTGTGGTCTCCCCGTCATAAATATCTTAACGAGGCAGTGGAATACGTTCAGCGTAGGTTTACTCGCACCCTGTTGTTTAAATTCAATATCCCTTACTGTGGGTATAGTGATCGTCTATCCTTATTTCAAATTCCTTCACTAGATTCCCGACGAGTGTTCCTTGACGAGTGCTTGCTTTTCAAGCTACTCCATTGCCCTATGCTCTCCGATCTTGGTCGTATGCTGTGTATGCGGAACGTCAATCGATCGGATAGATTTTAATTAATGTTCTCTCTTCCCTTCGCGCGATCTGATGTTTATTTTAACTCGCCGCTAGTGCGTATCCCCAGAAAGCACAACGAACTTCAGCTTGATCCTTTTCCGCTAACATTCGCACAATTTAAATCACAAATTAAAGATTTAATTCTTAAAGTTCCTTATAATGTTTGATTTTCTTTTAAATTTTTTCTACCGTTTCGCACTTTTTTTCATATTAACTTGCATATTGGCATTAATTTTTTGTAGTTTCTAATATGTGTTTATTTAATATTTTCAATTATTTGTTAGTTTTTCTTTTTTCTTTTTTAATATCTTTTTGGCTTTGTCTAATATTGGGCAGCAGCCTGTTAAAATGGATTTGAATAAATAAATAAATAAACATTCATACAACATTCTTGGATTTTTTTGTTTCAATCATGAAATTCACTACCGACTAAACTAGAAATTGAATGCTGTTTAAATTGTGATTAAATGTAATCTTTTTAATGATCAAACAATGGCGGTGTTGTTAGGAGGACGATAATTGTTCCGTTTGAAATACTCATCAAAGTAACTTCGAAATGTAATGTGTTTAGTAGCTTTTTATATTTTTGGCAATAAACATTTGGAATCCATTCATCTATTTTCATCATTTCCCATTTGAATCGTTTCGAAAAATGACTTTTGACATCGTTTTAATAATTTTTGAGTTTCTTTAGAAATTCCATTCAAACTAGCTGCTGTGATGTACTTGAATGGAAGTTGAAAATGAACAAAAAAAAAACATTTTTCAAAAATAATTTTCTTTGCAATTCACCCGCGCCCACATAGTCTTGCCTTCAAAACGTTTGATGCAATGGATAAATTTCTAAGGTATTAAACGTAAATCGTGAATTGTATGAAATTAAAATTTTGAATAATTTTCATGAATTTCAAAGTTCATTCACGGTAAAGGCTTCATTAGTTTCACAGTGTGATGTCTAAATAGACGTTGAATAGATTGATTATTTCAGAAATATCTTAGTTTTGCGTTTTCTATGATCGTAATAATGTATAGTATTGAGGCACGGAATCCGAATAGTAGTTACTTTTTTTGCTTTTTGAAAGGGATTATGAAAATAGAAGCTTTATAATATAATTTGTACGAAAAAAAAAATGTAATGCAATTTCTTAAAATTATGTAACAAAACAATAAGAACCTGGAAGCCAAAATAATACAGCCATTCGATTTAAAATATTATGCAAGCTATTCAGTAAGCTAGGTTATAAATGTACAAAGAATTACGAATAAAATTTTAAAGAAATTAAGAATAAGAAGCAGTTTTTGAGAAATAGAGTACTTTTCCAGTTTTCATCGACATAAAATAAAGGTACCTTTAATTCATTATCACAAGGGCGTGAAACGTGGCAGGGATAATTATTCGAAAACGAACATTATTAATGGAGCGGTTGGTTGCTCCCAATCGCATGCAAATCTATTAATGTTTGTGTATCTTTTTTGCAGCACCATGTGAATAATTTTTTCTCAATTTTTTTTTGTATTTAGTTTATAATACAGTCAACTGCAATTTCAGCGAAGGGAATTTGATTCTATTTTCAAATTAGTTGTAATTAATTTTGAATATGAATCAACATTATTATGCGACCGCTCAATTTTTCTTAAAAACCAATGGTAGTATTTTAGTTCATTTACTTAAGAATACAGAAAATATATATTTATCAATACTCTTGAAACACTCCTGAGAAAAAGTTACATAAATGCAAAAAACATGATTTTGCGGAAAAGCTAAACAAAGTTGGGAATGTTTTTGATGTCAGTTTTGAGTATTTGCTATTTTGAATCAAATATTTTAATTAAGACACCAATTTTCTTTGAAAAAATACACCAAAAGATGCTCGTGATGCGAGAAGTGAGGCAAAAAGAAAGTTTGAAGGGGAGGCAAAGGATACGTCGTTCGAGGCTAGAACTAACTAACTTTTATGTATTTTTTACATTTAAATTCATTTTTTTTTCACTTTTACTCCAATAGAAATCTTGTGGGATGTATTCAAACGTTCACATCACATCAATGTATAATAAAGACTTAAAATCTGAAAACCAAGTTGTGTTTAAATTTTTGCGACCAGTGGCCTCCTTAATACGGTACTGTGCTATGCGTACGAAGTAAAACTGAATCCTTCAAAACTCTATGATTAATCAATTTCCCGTTTTCAAAGAACTTATAATCCATCAGTGAAAAACGAAATGCAAAGGAAACCAAAAAAACAAAATTCATTTCCTTCGCTGTGTGAATACGAATTTTCCCCATTTTCTATGCTACACATTTGTCATCTTAATTCCATTCAAGTACTCCCAACTGACAAATGACTTCTCATTTTTAATGCTACGAAATTGTAATCTATCGCCATCAAAAGTAAATTCACTTCAGTCTATTAGTATTCCTAGAACAACGCCTCCAATGCGCAACAAAACCTTTTATATGTTCGCTTACCGCTTCACGTGATTGTTTATAATCCCAAAGAAAATTCCAAGATCCAAGAATCTATCATGCGATGATTTTACACTTTTAATAAAACCACAATAGCTTCTGTTAATCTTGTAACTGCTCTGCGCCTGTTATTGGCGTGAATCGAAACACTTCACCGAATCAGCTTTAACGGGTTTCGTATACGTTACTGCTTTAATATTTATTTCATACGATAGGCACAGACGACTTCGAGCTGGGAAAAAACACCGAACACGAATTATTGCAGCTGCACTGCCACTCAAACTGCAATTGACACAACAATATCAATATTATCGCAATGGAATTCTTCCGTTGTCACTCCACGGAAGTATTCAATGGATTCGATTCAGAACTCGAACGTTCAAGGATCGAAGATCGCGATCGCGGAACTTGCTGTTAGTAAGCATCACATACGGAACAAAGATATGGAAACACGTTGGATACCGTTAGCATTCAATCATAGATCTCGCGATTCGCCGTGGTGAGTTCAAGTTGCAGAAGTAGCAGCAGCAGCAGATGGTCCAAGTCGAAGCGGAAGAAAGAGCCAGTCATTGGGCAAGTTCTTCTTGTTTCTTAAGAATTCCTCGAGTTCGCTTGGTAAGCTATCACTTGAACGATAGAGATTGTTTCATTTTCATGTTTCATTTACTGGACGCGATACACTCGATACCAAAGACCCCAGGTAAACCGAGTATGTGCGTGAAGCTTAGCGGCCGCGATGAACACGTCTTAAAGTAACCGCGGATTGATCCAAACTGAAGCGCTACAAGACACCAAACACTGATCAAAGGTGTGCTCTACGAAAGAGTTGGTGAGATTTCTGGTGAGATTATAAGCAAATTTTCATTTATTACCCAGTTGGATATGGAGTTGATGCTTGAGGCTGGATTTTTTCTTGGTTGAAAATTTGAGTTGGCCTATCGATTTTCTTATATAAAGGATGATGGGGTTTCAAGTTAGAATTTCAAAGGACTTCATTGAATAAACGCTTCAATTTGCATGAATAAAGTCTCCCATTATTCATTTAATATTTTATTAATAACCATTATAATATTTTGACAGAAAACGAGTTGAAAATTGATGTACTGTGTAGTAAACTGGTAAAGAGCTGCTTAATTGTTCTTTTAAAAACTTTCGATAATACTGATACATGTTTACATACTTTTGATATATTCTTTTCATCACCAGTTGATTGTTAAACCAATCTTTAATTCCAGACCAATCGGACAGTTCGCCCACATTGGGCGCTACTTTTGACTACTCCGTAGTGTGAGTTTAAAAACGAAATAATCACAAATTATAGCTGAGAATCAGTCATAAACTGGACACATTAACTTGTTTGATGTCAGAAACAAAATTTAAACAATCTTCAGAGCTATTTATCGATTATTGTTCTCACAAATCCGTTTATGAACTCAGTTTAGTTTAACCAGTTATTTTAGAAACGCCATCAGTCACCAAATTTGGAAAATTGACGTTTTCTTTCAAATCGATTATATGGAAAATAGTTGATCCTGCAGGCTGGAGAGTAGGTGTGGTAGGTGTGGTAGCTAACCATTTTTGCGTGTTTAATGACATCTTTTCGTTAATGTTTACCCAGTGAATTTGGAGATGGGAAATGATATGATTTTTCCGATGACTCGGACGGAAACAATAAGTTTTTTGCCGAATTACAGAAATTTTAGGTAAAATGTAAACTAGTGAGATGGCTGGAGCAGTCACCATTAATTTCATGCATAATTTAAAGCTTCCACATATTCCTGTTCAAGAGGTATTTTATTTACGACACATAAATTTCAATCATAATACGATTGCTTACTTTTTTCTCTGCTACGAAGGAAATGGAAGAAGAAACTAGAATGGAGTATGGTCCTTTTTCGAAGCTAGGTATATAGGAGTATTTGGTCGAACTACGCGGTCAAAATTATTTCTTATGGATTTATTACCATAAATGGCGTTCGACCATTTTGGATTATTTTTATTATGAGGGATACTATGATATACACAAACTTAATTAAATTTAAAACAAATCAAAATTATTTAGTAGTTTTCTGTAGGCTCCTCAGTTGAGTCCGAGTCATCATTAATTGAATTTGGTTCAACAGGTATAAATATTTCTTTGGCTTCTTTCGAAAATGGATTCGTTCTTTTTTCGTATTGGCCTCATATTGTTTACCAAGGGATCAGAGCATAGAAGAAGTCTATTTATCACGATTGCATAATTCTATTTTATTTTATTTTATTCATTCACCAAGCAAGGTACAAAATCACATATTAAAAAAAAAAAAGGACATCAAATTAAAATAAAAAATGGAAAAGTAAAGTAAAGTAAAGGAAAAAGTAAAAACAAACAAGTTAAATAAGTAAAAAACAACCAAATTAAAAAAGAGTAACAAATAAATTAATAAATAGCAATCAATAAATAAACATTGACATAAAAGCTATAGCTTAAGGTTAAGGGTACGGATGGCATGGGAAAGAGAGGACTTGAAGGATGATTTGGAAATCGGAGGGGAATATAAATTGCTTATTCTATTGAATACTCTGCAGCATCTATTTACTGGCTCATTAGCTCCATATGTGGTCGAATGAGAATATTCTTTTAGGAAACGGTTGGACCTGGTGTTCCTCACAGGGATATTTATCAATATTTTGTTATTCAGGAATTCTACATTAATAGCGCCTCTAATGACGTCGAATGTGAAGCAGGCCGATATCACCATTCTTCTGGAGGCTAGTGTCGATAGGTTTAAATGACCCAGGCGAAACTCATAAGGGGGTAGGCTATTAAAGTCATAAGGGTTGTATAGCTCTCGCAAGGCGAAAAGTAAAAATTGCTTTTGTATTGACTCGAGTCTGTCACTGTGGGTTTCAAAAGCAGGATTCCAGCTAATGCAAGCGTATTCGAGAATAGGACGTACGAGTGAAGTGTATAAAGATCTTGTGACCCACAGACTACGAAATTCTTTGGCTCGTCTTTTGATGAAGCCAAGTTGTTTGTTTGCACGAGAAAGTATTTTATCGTAGTGTAAAGTGAAGCGGAGTTTTTCATCTAAGATAACACCGAGGTCAACAATGTTATCTACTCGAGTTAGCACATTATTACCGAGGAAGTACGTATTGTGTATGACCGTGCATTTTCTGGAAAAACTAATAACCTGGCATTTATTAATGTTGAGAGAGAGCTTGTTTACATTGCACCAATGATCAAGGGAATCAAGTTTCGATTGGAGAAAGAGGGCATCCGATTTGGATTCAATGGTCAGATAAAGTTTGAGGTCGTCTGCATAGAGTAAATGAGGTATGCCTGCTAGGACGTCAGATAGGTCGGAAATAAATATATTGAAGAGAAGTGGACCAAGATGGCTACCTTGGGGTACACCAGAGGTAGCACTAACGTTTTTCGATAAAAATCCTTGAAATTTTATACATTGTGTTCGATCGCAAAGGTAGGAAGTCAGCCAGCTGAGTAGAGACCCGGTAATACCGAATTTCTGTAGCTTAAGAATTAAGGTAGAATGGTCAACTCTGTCAAATGCCTTACTGAAGTCTGTGTAGACTGCGTCAATTTGGTAACCTTTTTCCATTTTGCATAGGACGTCTGAGAATAGGATTGTCAAATTCGTGGTGGTTGAGCGACCTTTTCTAAAGCCATGTTGTTGGTCGTTCAGACGGGAATCAACTAGCGGAGACAATTTGTCGTATACTATCTTTTCGAAAAGTTTTGGAATAGAAGACAAAATGGCAATGCCCCTATAATTTTCAATACAACGTCGGTCACTATTCTTGAATATGGGTGTGACATAAGAAAGCTTCCAACTGGATGGAAAAACTCCTGACGAAAGTGATCTATTAAAAAAAATATGCAAAGGAGTTATAAGCTGCTCTACACACTTGCATAAAAAGATCGGAGGAAGAAGATCGGGCCCAGGACCTTTGTTGCAGTTGAGTTCCAAAATAGTTTTACGTATTTCATCGCGGGAGATTTCTAAATGGTTGACAAAAGCCGTTTGAGTTGAATCGGAGGAAGAAAGGTGTGAGTTTGTTAGGTCTGGTGCACTAAAAACTTTTTGAAACTATCTGCGAATAGGTCACATATCTCTTTAGGGGAAGAAAACGTTGTGTTATTCAGAAACATTGACGATGGATAGCCAGTAGTTTTTCGCTTCACATTAACAAAATCGAAGAATTTTTTCGGGTCACGGACTATATTTTCGCCGGTTGACCTAATGTAAGTATCATAAGCCTCACGAGACTTTGCTGAAAATTGCTTAGCGACTTGATTATACTCTTCCTGAATAGCAGAACTAACGTCAGTATTTTCTCTAATCCGCTTATATAGTTTGTTTCTATGATTTCGCAAATGCCTAAGGTCTCTATCAAGCCATGGCTCAGACAATTTTTTTTTTTTTTTTATCTTTGGTACATATCTTTCAACGGCGTCAAAAATTTTATTGTAAAAAGAGGAAATGGCTGTCTCAAGATCCTGAGTTGAAAGAATATTCGTCCAATCAATAGTATCAAGAACGTGTTTAATGCTTTCATAATCAGCATTACGGAAGTCAAATACAATTGAATTATTGTAAGTTTTTAAGTAGGTGGAATTAGAAGTGGAAAGTTCTACTGACAGTGCTGTATGGTGTATACTGTTGCAAAAAAGATGCTCAGCGTCATTAGTTGGACTAACCACTACTTCGTCATAAGCATTCGTGAAGACTAGATCTAACCAATTTCCATTTTGGTTGGGGATGTGGGAAACCTGCTGTAAATCATTACCATAAAAGGCACTCGCAAGATTGAAATCGTTGGTGTCTACCAGGTTTACGGGGAGAAGGTAAGAGTCATTTTCATCCGGAACAAAGCAAAGATTCGGACGATTGAAATCACCCAAAACTATTATTTTATCTTTTTCGCTAAGTGATGTTGCTAATGAAGATATTGTGTCACAAAAATTGCTGTAGATGGATTCTTCAGATCTAGGGGGGATGTAGACAACAGCGATGTAAGTTGAGTTGTTATTAGAGGAGATCCGAACAATTATACATTGGAAAAAAGCATTTGGGGTGGTATCAACGAGCTCACTTGAAAATGTGTTGCTAACAGCAAGCAAGACACCACCTCCTCGCGACTGACCCGTAGAACAATAATCCCGGTCGCTTCTGTAAATGGTCCAAGTACTATCAAGAATCTCCTCATTTTTATGAGAGGCATTAAGCCAAGTTTCCGTGATGGCGAGTAAATTAAAATGGCATGATTTGGCGTCAAGGTATAATTTACTTAGCTTGCCTCTCATACCACCACAGTTGTGGTAAAAAAGTTTGAGGCTTGTCTGAGTTTGGTTAGGAAAAATGCCTAACAGGGTTGACTGATCTTCGAAGAGATTCAGATGTCATATTGCTACCTATACCTATGTTTGCGGCAGCCTGATTGGAAACCTTGGAGCAGATTTTATTAGCTACGCTAGCATACCTGCTTGAGTGAGAGATGACGCGTCAAATGCTGGGGGTATAGATGCATAATTATTATTACGAGTAGATGCATTACGAGTTAAAGCATCAGTTAACGAAGGTGATGAGAAAGTCTTATGGGAGGAAGGAAGAATTCCCCGGAAAATTTACGTGTGACGTTATGTCGGTACTGCCTGTTTGTTAATGTTTATTTTGTGCTTCAGCAGCTTCCGCAGGCAGTAGGCTGGTACGTAGTAATACGTGTTGTATCACAGTTGCACCATGCACCAGGATCTTATGAAGCACAGGGGTCATCGGGTACCATTGGCACAATTTCACGTAAAGCCTTGCAGTTAGCATTCCATACTCGGCAAACTTATTTAAGTCGATCTTGCGACCACTCAAAATGACTTCCAAAATTACTTTCAGTCTGTAAATCAAGTTAAAGTCAACACGAGTTATTTTAGCTGCTAGTTTAGGATTGGCGATAAAACGTCTGCTTTTGTTGGCATCATTCATATTTCCGAAGCCTGATTTCGGAACATCTACTATCAAACCTGTTTAATGTCTAAACTTTTTTTGTATCTCTATCTTTCTTTGCTTCGCTATGGCTTTGTCACCATGAGTATCCGCGACAAATTTTAATATATGTAGTTCTTTACTTAAAGCCTTAAAATACCTACTGCAACAAGAAAAAGCCGAAAAGTACCCTGAACTACAACGAAACCTATTGCGATTGCAAAATATTGCTTAAAAATTTGTTCAATGGAACACAATTTTGAAATGTACTAAAATATCATTAAAATTTCATTTAACTAATTCCAAATCACAAAAGGTCTATGCATCTTTACCTGGAGTACCTAGATCCATAGTATTTTTTTGAGAAAATCGCCAACAAACTATATGACACTGGCAAACTGAATGATTTCCCAGTATAGTCTTTCAAACTCCTGAAAACATTACGTGCACCAAAGAGAACGATCACGTTTAGACAGAGACACTCGCGCTGAACGGGGATTCGAGAGGGGTGAGGACCAGCGTCATAATATTCCACGGCTCTTCAACTTGGTCGGGTAGCGATTGTATGATACTAGAGCCAGTTTTACAAGCTGACTTTTGACCGCGTAGATCGACTAAATACTCCTGCGTGCTACGTCTAGAAAAAATATATGTCTTCCATCAAAGAGCTTCATATATTTTCAGACGCAACGTAAACATATGAACTCATAAAAATATAAAATTTCAGAAAACTCGGCGGTATTTTTCTTTTAAAGATCATCTATTTTAATTGTGAAATTTTTGAAAAGCAAATTAAAAAAAAACCGGTCGAGTTTAAACCACTGAAAAATACCCTGAAATAGTGACAACATGCAATCAACGTGAATGATTTCAAATCTTCAAAAAGTTATGTAATGAAGTGTCCTAGGATATGGATATCCTCACTCTTTTCTTTCAAAATAAATGAAGAGCATTATACGATTCTGAATATTTTTTTTTTTACTATAATTTCACATTTGCAGATGCATTTTGAATTTATAAGATACAGCGACTCTATTAGCTAAGCACTTAAAATTAAAAAAAAAACTAATAGCTATATGTGGAGTATTTGCATTAGACAAAATGACAAATTATTTTTTTTCGAGGAAGAGTATATATTATTTTTTCAACAACCAGCATTCTGTTGCTTTGTAGGTTGTAGTAAGAACTCATTCAATTAGATCAATTTGTTGTATTATTTTCACTAAAAAAGTGTAAAAAACAGAGGCATCTTCAGATGGGTCGCAACTTTTTTTAGGAATGGACTTATTTCTGTGTTTAACGCATTAAAGCAGTTAAAAAATGTTTACTGTTGAGTGAGTTTGAATTTGGAAAAAGGAAAATAAGTCGCATGATGTCAGACCTGCAGAATGAAGAAGTTAGACATACACGAAAATATTTCCATTTTGTGAAAAACATCTGGGCTTAAAGCTACAGCAGATATTGAACGTTGTCATCATGAAGAATTAGAGCGGTCGCCTAATGTTCGGTTTGTTCCTCACGGATATCTCTTATAATTGCTCGATATTTCGGTTTCGATCTTCAAAATTTGCTCTGGCATTTTTACGGACGAAATTAATTAGCGCGATTCCTTAAATCGCAAGAAAACCATCAGCATGGTGATAATATCCGATTGATATTTTTCGAAGATTGATGTGTTTGACTTTGTTGAGATGTGAAGCTAAAAACCACAGGCTATCCACCATCAGTGTTCCTTAATAATATTACTTTTTCTTCTAATAAACAGGTAGGAAATCTATACGGGGAAATTTTCCGAAATGTTTTTAATATACTGTATCCATTAAATTCGTACCTTTCTCCCTCTGATCCTATCTTCCTTAAATCCAGCACATAGAAATATCGTGTGAAAAATTACGTCAAGTCAGCCTGTGCTTACTTTTGCAAGGTTTTTTTTATCGAGTTCACCATTTTACCTTTATTTCGAAGCTGCGAACTGGTCCTGGAAACCTCTATTTTTTCTCTCTTTTTTAAGTTTCCTTAATATATTTAGTTTTGTAGGTTTTACTTATTAGCGCCATTTTGAAAATGTGTCAAAGTAGCACTTGGGTACAAATAATAGTATGTAATAGCATTTGGGTAGAAGTTGGCCAAAGTCCTACTCGACTTAGATGTAATCGAGCTGTCCACGTGGTTTTGGACCAACTTTTGTTACTTGGCTGTCGAAGTATATTTGATGCAAGCATACTTGCACCGTGTCAACTTAGCTTTACCTGCCTCAGTTCCTACCTTCACAACCGAACACAATTTTCAAAATTCCCCTGACCTATATTCAAAAATATTTTTTCGCCTCTGTTGTACAACAAAGAAGCCATCTTGGACTCCTTTTTTCAATGAATTTATTTCTGATCTATCTGATGTCCTGTAAAATATACTTCATTGTAATCAGTTCTTCCTGCATTCTTGTCGTAGCTCTCTTGATTTTTTCATTCAGTATCATTCCAAGGAATATTATGTAAGGAGCATTATTCAAAGTGACTAAAACTTGTTTAATGTAGAAAAAATAACATTTTTATCAAGATAATAAAAAAAAATTTATTATTGAGCTGTTTTTTCCCCACAATAAGTAACTCCAAAAATTCACCTACTTTGAGAGATTGAGAAAAATTATTCTTGAAGTGAATTGAATTCACCATTTATAGTAAGTCTGAAGAAATTCATCATGAAATTAGCTTTGCAAGAGTAACTTAAAAGTAACATAGTTGAAAGATTCAAAAATGATTTATTTTTTACTTCTTCTTTTTATGGCTTAAAATTGTGTACAGGAAATACTCATATTTCATTTATTTTATGAATTTATATATTTATTTATCAGCTGTTGGGATAGTTAAAGCGGTGATTTAAAAAATGTATTAATGTCCAAATCATACTTTCCTTTGCCTCAAAATATCAACCAGACTTAAATTTTTAAGATAAATTTATTGGGCGCACATGAAAAAAATTAATAGTTGAATAATCACTTTTCATGTTTCATTCATGATTCTATAAATATACATATATACTCGAAATATTTCGTGAATATTTCTCGTAGCTACAGCAGGTATGTAAACAGAAATCCTTCAAATAAACGACCATCCTGATTTTTTTTTGCTTTGCTTGCAAGTAAAAGTTTAACAATTGAAAAATATATCCTTTGGCTACATAGTCAAATCTTTATGATCAACTCAAAACGGCCACTCATCACCACGTCTCCTTTTTTAGCAAATTAAGTTTGTGTGCATTAATATGAAGTAAACTATTTTGAAAAATCGCTCAAAAAAATAAAAGTTTTATGGCCTGTGACGTTCGACACAGCCTTCAAATTGAAACTGAAATCAAACGAATTATGAACCTAATTATAAATCCAGCATATAAACAATAATCAGTACGTTTGAAACGAGCCGTCCAGCATGAATGACCAGAATATGAGAACACATACAAAAAATTAGTTTTTCATCAATGTTTTTCAATATGTTTCTCAACCAGTTAAAAAATACATAGAAGAGTATGATTGGAAAGCGTTAATTCATGCATTATATTTACCAGACCTTCTGCTTTAAGATTACATTTTTTCAATCGCGGTTTTGAGACCTTTTTGGTCTCCCAGCCCTTTCAAAAGTATCGAAATTTGGCTGAATAATTGGATCGCAGGCAAAAATCAGAATTCTACAGCGAGGAAATCTGTAAAATGCCCAAAATTTGGGCGGATGCTTTAGTTTATACTTCGAATACATTAATATTTCATTATAATAGCATACACGCATCTTTTATTTACCCAAAAAGCGGAGGAATATATTTGTATACCCAATATCAAGTCTATTTTTAATTATTTAAGCAAAATTTTGTCGGGAATGTAAACTTTATTAAGACTAAAAGAAATCCTTTTAAATTTCTTCTTTAATCACAATAATATTTTCACAACATTATTCTATCTACTGAACACACTGCAAGTGCGCATCTACAGAAATAAAATGCATTTTTCATATTCAATTTTCATATCGACTTTCTATTTTCATATCTCGATTAGATTAACACTGCTATGTATCACAATGTTATGATGGCTAAACAAAAATCATCCCCAGTGTCTTAATATCTTAATTTCACTTTGCATATTCACCATTTTCTTTTGGATTTTTCGAATAGGGAATATGTATCACCTCAGATACTCTCCACTTTGTGCTTATAAATAAATCTTTACTTTCGTTCTGATCGCTAGCAATGGCGGAACAATTAGATATTAAGTCTAGACAGATATCCCATATGGTCTAGTGGCTAGGATATCTGGCTTTCACCCAGAAGGCCCGGGTTCGATTCCCGGTATGGGAAACTTTTGTCGATTCGGGATGGATAAGAATAAACATCGTTTCAATTTACATCACGTCTGCGTTTTAAGTATTCAATAGTTTACAAAAATCTTTAAGGGTAAAAACTGGTTTTTACTACCTTGAAAATGTTTTTCAACTGTTTCAAAAGTAGGCGTTTATTTAAAATTTTGCCCAGACCAGAGACCGTTGGACATTTGTCAAAATATTTAAAAGCACCAGTTACAGGTTATGCTAAAAGACCTTTTGAAGAGTTGGGGAAGGAGTTGAGAGGCAGGAATTCTAGGAAGATTCGATAAAGATTCCATACATATCATAGTTGGAACTCGATAAATCTAATTTAAGAATTAATATTTTTTGCAGCTATTTAATTTTTCACAGAGGCATAAGTTCAATCATATGAAATTAATTAACGAGTGCACATGGTTGCTTGAATTGTTGCGTCAAAAGTCATCGTCATGATTTTTCATTTTTTTAAGTTTATTGAATTCGCTTAAAATATAAAAAATAAACTTATTTTCGAACTTCAAGTTGTTTTTCATTTCGATGAAATCTATTTGTCAACGAAAGGAAAATATGTTCGTACTCTACGAAAAGCAATACAAAATGAATACTCTATGGGATCATCAAAATAAATTTCCAGCTGGATAATCTATGAAATATTTGAGCCACAAGCCATATATCTCTTTGATGTATAGTTTGAATTTTCAATTTTAATCGACCTTCTTTCTTTTTTGATCGCCCCGACCGCATATATATTTTTAACTTTTCACTTAAATGCAGAAGAAAATCGAAATGCAGCACAATCTTTCAGATAATGTACGGACTTAGTGTGGCTTTCTCGAAAGCCAAGATTTGGGGAAATTATAATCTCTAATTATGCCCAAAAATTTTGGTTAGCTGGTTTTTGATTTTTGGCTGTCAATACTATGATAATTGTCTTCATAATTCTTTGTACGGCTTTTCAGATACTATCAGAAGAATAATTTCACTACCGAACTTGATATGGAATAAATTTAAAGTCGAAAATTTATGAAGTTTACATGTTACCTCCTATAACAGGCAAATATCTAAAAAAAATTTAATTTCATGGCAATTGAGAGGTCATGAAATTTTACTTAAATACAATTGAAAAATTTCGCAAATTAATATAACTGCGATTATAGTAAAATTATCGCATTTCTATTAAAATTTCCAAAAATTTTTTAAATGCTTAAATTCTGTTCACTCGTTCCATTCGATTAAAAATAATATGCCTAAAATGGCTTTTTATGCAACCATGATTGAACCTAGCTAATATTTACTTTCTCTTCAATTTCCATGCAGTTTCGAAATTACATAAATATCGTATCTGTCAACGATTTCATTAATTTGACAATGCAGTTTTAGCGAAAAATTTGGATATGTACAATAATTTTCAAATGCAATAACGATGCAAAGGATTGACATAAATATCACATAAGGAATTACTTTTATTTATGAACGTTATTTCCGATCAACGTTCTACTGCATCAGACGTGAATTTCATTATCAATTAATCGCCGATTTTAGTGTGAATGACTTATACTTGAACGTCTATCTACAAACTGTCAATTAAATACTAACACACTATTCTTCACCACCGACCCGAATTTAACAGTTTTCATCATCAACGAAAGTATGGTATATGTTTCATTCTTCGAACACCTATTATTCTGGCTTATCTAAAACTGAATTATCCGGAATCTCTTTTTCAAATAGATCGATAAAAGAGAAATGATAATAAAATTGATTGAACAGCATACCACCGTTAGATGTCTAGCTTCAGGGCACTGTACTCTCTTGTGCTACCTAGATATGCACGTAAGCTCACAGAGCGGTTCGTGTGTATACTTGGGCGACTAATGGAAGTTTGAAAAAATATACAGTCTTCAAAACTCGCAACATTTTCAGCGGCATCGTATGAATCGGCTCCGACTCTATTTCAATCAAAACAATCTTAAGCAGCTAAACAGCAGCCGCATGCCGGATTACGCTAATACGTATTATTTTAAGATAATAGACGATTTGGATCGAACGGCAAACAACTTTCGTTGGACTTGAAATCCACCTGGGTTGCACTTACGCGAATCAACCGAATGAAATGTCATGGACAGTAGATTATGATTTACGAATTCAACAAGTGCGTACAAATTATAGTTTCTTTGTGTGATGTAAATGGTACTTTGTGTTTTTGGTGTTTTCTAGATTTCATGCTTTAGTAAGAAAAATAAATTTAATAAGAAAAACAGCTTTTCATGGATGAAAGATGATATTTCGGACAAAATCTGGGCACAAATACAGAATGCAAGAATGTTGTGGAAAGTTTTTCTATATTGGATATATACAAAAAATAGGTATTATATTCCTCCTTGTGTTTCTTTATTGTATCTATTTCAAAAGTTTATTAGGTAGCCCTTAAACTAGCTTAATAGATGTTATGGAGTAAATTTCCAATATGATTGAAAATAGATATTCATTTACAACAAGTTTAATATTTACTGTAAAACGATTCATATATTTGAGTTCTTTTTTTGCTACTGCTTTTCATTTTTAAGTTGTATATGCTATTCGTGTTGCATGTGATTATTATTTCATTTTTAAAACATTTGAATTCGGGTTGAGAGAGGAATAATGACTGCAAAGCAATTATTTAATATTTTTACAAACTATGATGTTTGTAATTCAAATTGTTTGATATCAGACCCACATTGGGCGGCATAATGTTTTGCTTTGATTCTTGAATATATTATTGAATAATTTTGTTTTGAGGACTTGAATCCTGTCTAAAAAATGTTCAGTGATAGCTTATATTATTTTTGTGATGTTTTTTTTCGTCCTTTTTTGATTCAGTTATGTGCTTATGAGCTTTTTGTTGCAATGGGTGCAATTATCAACTTAGAACTCATGCGTATAGAAAATTAAATCCAGTTATAATAGCTTTGATTTTTATGCCGAAATTACACTCTCTCCGAACGTTTCGTCGACCAACCTGGGAAATTACTTCCTTCCATGTTTTGGCATGCCAAAAAACAGGGGCGAATAAACGAGGTGAACATTTACACTCTGAGCTCACCAGCATTTGCTGAGCGTGTAATTGTGGCATTATATAATGTGTTTTAAGAAACAATAGGAGAGCAAAGTTTCAGCTTGAAGTATTTCGTTCAAAAATGTTTAAGCAAAACAACTTAATTGGGGGACTTTAAAAGTTAAAAATGAGATGAAACCAGACAATTATTTCTGTTTAGCCTGGAAATGATCGGACAATTTTGACACGACGCAGAAAGAATAAATATCGGTTTAAAAGGTTATTTTGAAAAAATACTGGAACTGGAGTTATATTGGAGTAATTTTTTAAGGCGACACAATATATGTCTGATATACGTATTACATGAATCTTCCGCAGCATCAGTAGCAGAATTAGCAACATCTTCAACCTGAATCCTCTCCACATCATGACCACAAACAGCAAGAAATACAGCCTCAACTTCATTTTGAGCTACCACAGCAGCTGTAACATCCATATGTAGAGATTCCATTATAGCCCTTTAAGTCTTTGTTTGATCAGGAGCAACATTTTCTTTAGTCTTAGATTTTGCCGGGCAAAGTAATATCATCAATCCGACTCTGCAACCATATAACCCTGCTCAGAAAAATGACTTTAATGTGAAACATCTTATAAGAGTCATTGCGCGTCCTCTGTAGTTGCTCTTATCTTCTCCTTTATTTTGATACCTTAAGACAGTTTCAGTCGTACTAAGAGTAATAACCACTGACTTTTACTAACTTTTCTTGAAGCTCTTCTAGCCTTTTCTCCTGAAGTTGAAGCATTGACAGTACTTTTAAACCCTAATACTAAAAGTGGCGCAGATGGAGTTCCAAACTTGTTTGTTAAGTGACTTTTCTCATTTAAATGCGTTTTGCTTGCTATTTTGTACAATTTAAGCTTGTTTACTGATGTTTTCCACTTGAAAAGCTGCCAATATTTTTCCGATCTTAAAATCAGGTAATGTTGAGAATATTTCGAATTACCGTCCTACATCGCTTCTCTCCTGTTTTCTAAAATTGCTTGAACAAATCATCCACAACAACTGCTATGGTTCCATAAGCAATCTCTGCTCTCTAAGGAGCAGCATGGGTACATCAGAGGCCGTTCTACATCTGCCTTTCATTAAATGTTGCTGGTTTATTAGATGATAGTTAACAAGTGGAAGTCATCTAAAGGGGATTCGATGAGGAATTTAACAGAGTCAACCATAGTGTATTGTAGGATAAACATGGTCAATTTGACATTACTGATGACCTTCATTCTTGTATTTCATCCTATATTTTTGTTGGTACTTGTCGTAGGACTGTTTTTTTTTATCTTTTCATCCCTCATTTGGTGTTCCCCAAGAATCAATTTTTGGTCCTCTTTTGTTCGTTCTGTACATTAATGACCTTTTCAGTTTCCCCAATTTATTTTCCTTACTTACATAAGTGATCTTTAGCTCGTAATCTGGGTTGGTTTCGGTTTCAATCAGACCTAAATCCTTTGACCACATAGCACACAGTAATCTATTACTGCAAATTTGCTGTTACTGCAATTACTATACGACAAATTTACTATTGCTACTGTTTTTTCCCTCTTAATTTACCATGTGAAATTATTTTGCTTGCTTGTCTTGTTTGCAATGCTGAATTGGTTTTAACTCATTATTTTTTCTCATTTTGTTTTTTTTAATCTATATCTTTAGTTTCCATTTTGTAATTGGGTTGCGTATCTGTAAAATGGATTCATAAATCAATAAATCAAAATACGGTTCCAGAAAGAGCTTTAGAACAATAAAACTAATTTAATGATTAAATAAAATAACCCCAACTGTTTCACAAAGTTTCGGTAGCTAATTTATAGCAAGTTAGTGGAAAAAGCACCTGCGGTCAGTTAAATATTTGTAAAAACAATAATGTATAAATCAATGAAAATTAGTAAAATTTTACTGACTACATTACATTTTTTGTTCTTATTTTCAAGTAATAAGTACCTTTAGTACACTCATCACCCGCAAGGAAAAAAAATGAAAATACAAATTAAACTCATCAAAAGAATGTAACAAATTACTAATGCCCATTCAAATAAAAAATCACAGCCTAGATAAGGCGGGTGGGTGAAAGTTATAAAAGCGGGCGTCTTTATCTGACTTATTATTTTGAAAACATGTATATCTTGAAATTTTCGCCACAAAAGTATTTTAGATTTGTCTCAATGCATAGTCAGAAATTTCAGGTATGAAAGAAAACCAATCAAAATATCCATTCTAGACGTGATTCACATAGAAGTAGAAAATATGCAAATAAATTTGATTGTAGATAAAAATTTGATCGTATTGTTGATTTTGTCGCGCATGCTTGAGAACCAGTGAAACTCGGTGCCTACCTCAGCGAATGAATCGAAAATCTTCATTCACACTTAATTTGGTTGTTTGTCATTCTAGAGTAAGATTTTATAGCTCAATATGGAAATTTCACTTTCGATTTATTTTAAAAAGCTCGCACAAGCATAGTGGCATTTATATGTTTTTATGCGTAGGATTCTAAAAAAATGTGATCTACATAGAAAGTGAAAAGATGTAGATTGAATACATAAAAGCACTAATTAACAACGAAAATCATTCTAGAGAGTGAAAGTTTATTTTTTTTCGGAAATGAAGAGTGATAGTGATTCTTTTTCGAGATATTTATAAAATGTAATTTATATTTCAAAACTTTCTTCGTCTAAGTTTTGGCAGTTAATCGTTTGGATTCTGATTTAAATGCAATACTTTCGCATGCATAGTTCCATTCGCATGCATATTATATTCACGAAATTTTCGCACTTTGTTGAATCTAACGCATTACCAATTTGAATAAAATCACATGGAAAGAGCTTGTGCTACATTGCGATAATTCATTCATTTACAAAGTGAACATTGAATTAATCATGCTTTTAGCATGTTCGCAGCTTTTTAGTTGTGTGTGTCACAAGTTGTAACATACTCGACAACATATGTTGTCGCATTGTTGAAGATTTTATTTATACAGAGATGATGATAGGAAAAATTTCGAAAATTACTGGTGAAACTGGGGTTATTATTCATTCTGAGATCATCAATAAAATTCTACAATTATGGAAAGAGGTCATTCAATCTAGTAATGTGGGTAAACATTTTTAATTTCGGTTTTGATGGAAAATTGTGAGGCTCATTGAAATATGTTTTGAAGAATTATAGAGTTTCATAGAGAGTGATGATTACGAAAGTTAAAAATAAATTTATTTATTTGCAATTAAATGAAAGAACTAACTGAAAATAATGTTATAGCTTAGGTTTTACTTCTCTGGCTGTAATGAGAGATTACTGCAAATATATACATTTTGAGCAATTTGGTTGATCTAACCAAATTGCTCAAAATGTTTATTTACGACAGAAAAAATAACAACAAACAGTTTTGCAAACTTGATTCAAAAATAGCTCCAAAAAGCTAAGCTTTGAACCTAAAAGTCAACTTTCAACAAATTTAATAATAACATTTTTCAGTGCACATGTGGCTTAGTGTTTCGTGGTAATCACTGCGTCGAATGCTAAAGCGAAAGAAAGATTTTGAGAGTTAATACCTGCGAAAATTTCAATACTGTGAAATTCACAATTGGTGCTTGTTTCCATTTTGGTGTATTTATCTTACGAAAATTTACCAATACTTAGTCTATAAAGTACTATCAGATCACCTACTTCAGCCTCAGTACCACAACAAAAAATTATTAATTTATCGAACTTAAGTCAACTCACTCTATGAATCTGTTTTAATACGATAGCTCCATCTGAAGTTATAGGGGTGGAATGATCAATTTTTATGCTGAATGCAGAGTTATTATAGCATGAAAATTTATTGGAAGCTTCTATTAGCGCAAATGTGAACAAAATTATCGATGCTGGAAAACTTGGCAAACAAAAATTCGTTTCAATTGGCTTGCCTTGAGATCAACCTACTGTATTAATATCGTTTGAAATTGATGTATGCGCTGAAAGTACAATTTTTTTTTTATATACTAGATCCGTTTTGACAAGGATTATGTTGGCTTATGACGATTCGTATCAGCCATCGGTTTACGATAACACCCGTTTATGGTGGGTTTGACCTCAAATTTTTACTCCAGACAACACAAACACATAAGTGACTCAAAACAACGCAACGAATACGAAACCGCAGTTTAAGACACGTTGATACACGTATTAACAATTCCACTGAAAAACCGTCCTTCGGAGAAAAGCAAATTTCTCAGCAATTTTCCGGCTACAACCTTCCACCACAAGAGCTAACACGCGGATGATGAAAGTACAAGGGATATTTCAAAATGGCGCCCCCCCGACAGAGCTGATCACATTTTTGAATAACTTCAAGCAGGCTTAGTCCTAAAGCCAAGGTATCAATTTTGTCAGCTGCTATTTCTGGCTAAACTACTCAATCGGGGAATTGCACAGGATAATGGAAGCACTAGAAGATAATCTACGAGATCATCCGGGTGCTCTGGTGGTGGCTGGACACTTCAGCGTGAGAGCGGAATGCCAATTCAGAAAACACGAGGAAAATTAATTATGAAGTGGTGGCTAGATTGAGCATAGGGCTAAGCATCTACGTATCGAAGACTATATTGACACAGCTGTTGCCTCGGCACATCACATAAGAGCACAAAACGCTCTCCTGGTCCGTCAGGAAGATATGCATTTTTGTTCTTTCTAGAGAAACTTGGCAGTATGGCCAGCAAAATGAAGAATTGAAAGGCCCCTGGTTCTGACAGTATCCCAGCGGAAGCGCTAAAAGCAGTGGTGGATAGTCAGCCGTCAACACTGTTTTCATGTTGGTTTTCGGAACATGTATCGAAAAATTTTCGGAACATGTATCGAAAAATCGTCATAATGTTTCCTGCGAAAGATGCAGGATTTTATGAGATTCTCTTTTTTTATGAGTTCGAGTCGGAGCTGCTTTCGTAATACTTCGACTCGGCTGTGCCACTAGCACCTACCAAGTGCCCGTACGACTACTTCTGTTCTGTTAGGAGGAGTGTGTAAGGCAACCTTCTTCTCTTTTCAGCCGCAGTACCTTTTTACATATACAAAAACACGTACATAAGCATTTTCTGAACCAAAAATCGCCTTCAGAGTCATCTCCGGCGTCGCAGGACTGATTGTGGACCAGAACGTTTCTCGTTTTCTTCTGAAGCAACGGCGCTTGAAGGAAATGTCTAATACATCATTGATTTCTCTAATGCGGTATTCCGTCCTGACTTTCTGCATTCTATGAAGGTGTTTCCTAAAGTAGCCATAACATGATAGAAATTGGCACAGTTAGAAATTTATTGCACCGGGGTCACGACTAACAATAAGCGTAGGTTTTATGGCGCGGATAAGCCTAGTTGCCCATGCTTCCGTTGTGCTCCTAGCTCAGTCTTCCTCCTAAAACTCAAGCGCTTACGCTCGTGCTCGAGCGGCTGCTATTTTTTTTCCACTTGGGAGCTATTCAGAAAGACCTCTTTACACTCGATTACCAAAAAGTCAAACAGGACCGTACAGTAGCTGCATGCAAACCGTAGCGCTTGCCATCCTAGCTCGATAGTTTCCAAATTTTAAGGCGGTGGCCCATATCTCCGCACCATAAAGCAGCGTTGAATTAGCCGCCGTCGTAAGCAGTTTGAGTTTACCCACACTAGGACCGCGAACGTCCATGAGTTTGCTCAGTAATTTTATGGTCCCCATGCTCTATCGCATGTTTTTCGGATGTACTCTTCATAAGCTAGCTTGGAGTCAAGAGGCACTCCGATATTCTTCGCAAAAGTTTGCAGAAACGATGTTTTTCTCACCAGCCTTCAACTCTCCCCATTATTTGATTTAATTTAAGGTGAGCAAGGTGTGGATTTCTGGAGATAATGACAGTTGCTACATTTGTCAACGCAATCTTTCAAAAGCACATCCTCTGTTATTTCAAGGTGCAAGAAGCCGTCGTATGCAGCATTTCACAGGTATGGCCCTAGAATGAGCCCTTGTGTTGTTCCGATAGTAATATTTTCGCGGACCTTTCCCTGTTTCGCTTTATGTATAAGGTGACGGGTATTCAGGTAATTTCGAAGTATGGCTAAAAAACAGTCCTCTAACTAAAAATTCCGTTCAAGGATCCCTCAAATATCTGCCCATCTAGCTGAATAAAAAGCACCGCCATGCGACACCTTTGTGTGTTCCTTGTATGTTCTATGAAGTTTCTTCTTCTGCGCTTCAAGCGCTTCTCTGAAAGCTTTTGGCCCCAGAATGCAATTTGCGTCTCCTGGTTTTGCCTTCTCATTACACAACAAGCAGAATGATCACATTTCTGACAGTTGCTGCTCCGATCTGGTCCTTTCTCAGAACAGAGGATTTAAGGAAATGAAACAAGCGTATATACCTATATACGAAATTTATTGAGGTAATTTCACTAAGAAGATAAAATCTATAAATAGAACAAACTAAGAAGATTCCCACCTCATATTTTCCCTTTGGTTTCTTTACTATCTAAGTTCTACGAGCTTTTGGCTGTTACTTTACAAATTCATGTACATATGGTCAATTATCTCAGTGCATAGAGTGCACATTTTCCCATACTCCTCCAGTTTTCCTTCACTATTACTAACACTTAGATTCAGACAAATTGCTTCAATTCTCACAGCTGCTTTCATTTCTTAAATATCTCTTTTCTGAGCATCCTTTACAGTCTTTTTTCGAGTGATCATAGCCCATACACTTGCAGCAGCGCACCACTTACGCCTCCTCGCCTCCCTACTCTGGCATTCACCCAGCAAGTTCTTATTCGCCCATCTTTAATTAGCTTCATAGCATTTGCGTTCGCCAGTTCTACTACGGCTTTTTGCGGTTCCCTTGACCGACAGCACTGCTCCGAATGCCTTATGGGTGTTTTTTGGTGGTTGATTACGTTGGCAATGACCCGATTGGATTTGTTCTCGAAGGGCATCCCTGACATAGCATCAACGTACATACTTCTTTGTATGCTTAATATGGCGGGAAACCTCTTTGAAGAGCAACATAAGCCAAAGCAGCAGATAACAATACGAAGGGGCGGTGGCTTTTCGAAAAATTAACATGGATTCTATAGTGGTCACTTAACAACTAGCTCTCTCCACGAGGTAAAGGGAAGCAGCAGAGCGCGCCAAAGCGGCATGTCATCAGCCCAGGTCGATGGTATAATTAGTGACGCTGATTGTACAGAACACTTTTAATTCTGCGATATGGATATTCTAAGGGTCTATCTGTCTATATGGCTTGAGTGGAATTTTCAGGCAGAGGACTATTTGATATATAAGACTAATCAAAAATGTCACTGCCGGAGCAACAAAAGAATCCATTCTCGACCCATACCTGAGGAATGCTGCATATGACTCACGATTTGCTATTTTGAGTTTTAAAAGGTCGTGGGTTTACATTAAGAACAAAACTGGCCCTAAACGTGTACTTTGTGGTACACCAAACATTTAGTGGCTTACTGGTGATTTCCGATTGCTGTGTTTTTAGGGTTTTCTTTCTTATGACATTCCTATGAAATTCTCCTTTTCACGCAGAGAAATACTCATTAAACATACTTCGGTTTCCACAGCATATGTAATAAATATTCGTTAAAACCACACACATCGAATCAAATACATACTTAATGCTAAAATGAACCATCATTCACATCCCGATAACTTTCCACAGTGCTGTTAATAGCTCAAGTTTTCCAAAGAGTGTTAACCTCTGCTTTGCTCAAGCCGACCTGACACGCCTGGCTATCGATGCAGCATGTTTTATATTCATGGTGCTCAATCATCATCCAGACTTAAGCACTTGTCAGACCACTAATATCCGATACATGAATGAATGAGACATATGAGCGGGCATAAATACACAATTGTCCCATACGACGGCTCCGTCGATGATGACAAATTAAATCTACTATCCAGCAATGACGATTCAATACAAAAGATAGATTTTCACCGTTTTGTTGATTACCTGCAACGTTTGCATCCCCAGCTGAACAGAAGTCACGAAAGTTCAGGACTTTTAACATCAGCCAAATGGGTTCGGTTGCACCAAACCATCTTTGTTCGAATAACACCACGTAAACTTGCATTAATAATGAAATTTCGATTATGAAAATCGTGTTCGTGATTGCATTTCGTGATATTTTTTTTTCAGTCGATTGTTTAGTAAAAAATCTGCGTGTAGAAAATTAGAAATGAAACTGCAGTATTGAATTGGAATGAGAAAGAAACATATGTACATATGTATATCTGAGTTGTACGAGCAGACGTGTTCGTTTTTTAGTGATCATTGCTAAGGTAATATACGATAAAGTCGATAATCCTACGCATGCAAGCTGATCGGTTATGAAATTAAAATTGATAGATATGAGTTAAAATTAAGCACCGTTATATAAAGCCAACGCAAGATCTTTTTCTAATTCTTCTCTGCACGTGTGTCGAAGCTGAAATATTTGCTTTTGGCGTTTTAGATAATTCTCTATACGATTTCATAGATTCGAATGGTAACGGGAATCACTCGAAGCGCCTTGAAATACAAAGCGTTAAAATTTAGTTCTTTTGGAACTTTTAAGCGTTCGTTATATTCTAAGGCTTTAAGTTTTAGTAAATTGCTAGGTATTCCTGCTTGCATTAATGCATGATTGTTACTGTTTGCCCAAAAGGTAACTGCTACAAAAATATGATGGCTAAATAAATTCGTTTGAAATTTCGGCGATAGCTTGCATGAGTAGCCCACAGATTGGTTTTGTTCACGGTTATTAGAGGTTTGCGTTGAATTTGACGGAAACTGACTGGAATTAAAAATACGTGCTTTTTTACGTCTGGCAAATACCAGGGGGTGGATTTACGGCATGATGACCTATGATAGAGCATGCTTCAATTGCAATTAAACATCGATATGAGCTCAGCCAGTGATGAAAATGTTGAGTCATGGGAAAAATTTCATTCAGTAGCTCTGGTGAAACGCCATGATATTATAAATAAACATGTATAATTAGCGTATCGTCTGTGTGGTAAATGAGAAAAATCGAAAGTTAATTGGATTCTATTCGAGAGCCGGAAATTTGTTTAGATCGTACGCAATTCTATTATGAAACGTTTAGTAAAGGCGTTTGCATTGAATTCAAGTCGAAAGTTTCAATGCTTCGATTACGTAGTTAAATGAAGATTGTTTAAAGGGATTTAAACAGCCATTGAGAAAGTTATGAACATTGCTCAGTATATTCTTACAAGCCTGCAAAAATGATTTCACGACCATTTTGACAAATGCTGTATGGCTCGGTGTTTCGATGTCTTTTCAGTATAAAATCGTTCAATATTTTCAGAGATTTCAATAGTCGTTTCACTTTTGAGAAATTATACAAATACTGCATACCGTTCAAATTTGGCCATATGCGCATATTCATTGATTTACTATAAGCTATAATTTCAAAAAATATCAATGCCATTTCGTGTAGTAACAAATAAGTTTACTCAAAAAGAACTTTTTTCGAACAGAACAAACAAATTTTCAACTATGTACGTGGGTAGCTCCCATTGGGCGTTTATTGGATTGCGTGATCTTATTGAGAAGTGGATTCATAGATAATATACTTCTGCTGACAAAATGTTGGGGAAAAAATTAAAATAAGACATGAAACCAAGTCATACCTTTAGCTTCGTTAGCCACATGCCGGCGAGAAGTGCCTGAAAGTAGGCTAAAAAACTGGTAATATTTTGAATCACATTAATATCGCACGTATTGATAACATAATTGTGAAATTTGTGGGACACATTAATAAGCATAAGATTTAGCTTATGCGTATATGCGATTCTTGATGAATATGCGAGCACCCTCTAGCAACGGCAGGCCAGTGAATAGAACACCTTCAAATCAACGACCCTCCAAAAAAATGTTTTCTGTTTCGGAGAAAATGCCGGCGGTTGATAAATCTTATGCTTTGTCTATACAGAACAAATAAAATTTTCAAAATTCCTCCTCGCACAAGAATGGCAACCCTTCACCAAATTATCTCCATTTTTAGCACTGAAGGTTTGTGTTCGCAAGAACTCACGACCTGAAAATCAGATCCAATTGATTGAAACTTTAGTAGGGCCAACCCGACAAAATTTATTTGAAAATAACAGAAACCTAGGGCCAGTGATACCATTGGGAAAAGTCTCTAAGAAAAGTAAAAGCTTTTAGTCACATAGCTTTCGATGCCATCGTCAGATTGAAACGAAATTCACACATTTAGTGGAACTTAGTGGACTAAGATTGAGAGTAAAAATAATCATAAGACTGCCAATTATGGTAACTTTTTTCATTTTTATTAAAATATTCTACCACTAAATGATAATGGTCGTGTAGATGATAATAATGATCTTACGGTAAAAGTTAAAGCTAAACTTTTTAAGTTGAATTTTTTTAAATTATCGGGGGTGGTAACTCTAAAAAATGTTCTACCCTTATAACATTCAACGTAATCATCGGATCAAAACGACATTTTCAGAGTGGGCTGGCGTCAAAGTGAAGCAGATTTGGTGGATTCAAGCTCTTATATTAGCAAATGGATGCCAGCACTAGACACCTTTGATTTTTTCGATTCACAGCTGACTTTTATGTTAATTATTTTTGGAAGTTTCTAATTTTTGCACTATTTTAGAAGGTAGCCCCAAAAATATTTTCGTCTGCGTCTTCCGATAAAAACTAGACCCATAGCGTGTGTTGTAATAGATATGGAGCAGTTGTGATTGACTTTTGGTTACAGTGCTGAAAAATTTAGACAATTTAAAAGATTGATCGCGCTGCAGTTTTTTCTGGTCAAAGTTTTTTCAATTCCTTTCTTAATTAGGATTTTCAGCTACTGCAACAAATGTCCTCCAGCTTCTTTAAGAGTTAAGTTTGGAAAACTATTTTTAGGTTAGTACTTTATTAGCCTCGGATAGCACATTTTACTTTTCGTATTTGGTTTATTAATGGTGATGCATAATGTGGTTATAATCAGTCACTTTTTTTGTTTTGTTTTCCAAATCGTGTTGGCGCCTATTTCGCTGTTGTAATTGTTAAATGTTTGAACAGGAAGATTCAATGGTTCTGGATCTGGTGAGGGTGTGAGACAAACTGCCTCTAAATTAAATTAAATTAAATTATATTAAATTAAAACAAAACATATTAAAGTAAAGTAGCTAAAATAAAATAAAAGTTTTGATGTATTTTGTTTTGTAATGTGTTGGAAAATATGTATTTTGTAATGTTTTACTGTTGTGTATGATGCTTTGTTTGGTAAATAAATAAAATAAAATACAAAATAATACCCTTACAGGTCAGTGGCCTTACCTGGCCTAAAATGTTTAAATGGAGTGGCGCCTCTACACTCTCGTTAGGTTGGAGTAATTTTGGCAATGCATTACATATCGAGTATTGGCCATTGATGCCTATAAGGTATCTGGTTAAACTTTGTGTCCCCTTTGCGTATCATTTGGGTTTCTTTTTTTTACTCTCCTCCTAAATTTAATATATTATTTTATTGGAATTGTTTTTGCGGGATGATTAAAATTGAACAACTTTTTATTAACATTAAAAATTTTAATCTACATTGAAAATTCTATTTTGACAAAGTGGTTTCGAAAGTATGCACTGCTTCTCATCAGACACCAGCACACAGTGCATACTTGACTGGCGTGACCACTTGCAGGTGGAAATCATTTATATTATTTTGATTTTTTTATTGTAGTGCTATTGGGTTTGAAAGTTTTTCTATTTTCGTGTTAAGGTTTCATTTTTTCTATTATGGTTTTGATGATTTTTCGCTGAATGCTCCCGTCGGATGGTTTGACTACAATTATTGATTATCTGAAATTAGTTTGGAGCCAATAAGATACTCATTTTTTTAACTCGAATGTTTATCTTATTGCATACAAAAGTTGTTACTGTCTATTTGTGTAAGATTGTATTTTTAGTTGTTAGTATAAATTGAACATTTAAGTAATAAACAGATATATGTAGTATTATATTTAGTAAGGACATAAATACTGTCACACCATTGAACGGACATACTGCGCCGTACGTATTGAACGCATAGCGGCTTTGACATATGGATTTTGATGGATGGTTTTTGTGCTGTTTACGAAAAAAAAACAGTCTCAGTCAACGCGTTGCCATGGATTGGACAATCAAAAGAAAACCGCATTACTGTAATTGCGCTGCATAAATGCCAAAATCGAAAGAGAAGAGATATTTCGGCTACAGCAGACGCTCAAAATCAGCCCAAGATTTGTGTATCGGTGAGTCAAATTGTTTGCCAATACTATGGACATGAAAGATGGCCAGCAATTTGGCTGCCCGAAACTGTTCACCACCGCTCTAAAGAAATATAGAATGAAAAAATGCAAGCGGCTGTTGGTGGAGTACGCAAATGGGGGCTACAAAAAAAAAATCCTTTTTACAAACGAAAAAGTCTTCACCGTGCACGAGAAATTAAATCGACAGAATTACCCGGTGTACTTTCGGTTGTGATTGGAAACGTCACAGGTCTCTCCGCGGGTCGATAGTTGCCATCACCCGGCGTCAGTCATGGTTCAGTGGGACGTAATGGCATCACTTAGCTGTTTTTTTTTGTGTGAAAAGAGCCTGAAAGCCTCCGCAAAATTGTATCAATATACGGTTTTGAGCCATAATGTGAAGACCCGCGGCCAAACGATGTATCAAAACCTGCATGGTGTACTCCAGCGAGGTTTGGCGCCAGCTCACAAAGCCAGCACGACTCGAACTTGGCTTGAGCGGCACTGGCCTTGTTTATGCCGTAGCTAAAATAGCGTTGCAAACTGGCGCTGCTATAGTAGTAGCGTTTACACCGTACAACTTATTAACCAAAGCAAAAATAGCGTAATATCTGAAAGGAGCTCAATACTAAGAACAAAAATACCCTTGCACCACGGCTTCTAGATTACAAATGTCACTCGAAACTAGAAATCCTATTTATGACACTTCTGACAAAGAAATAGCGCTGTTATAGTGTTATACCACTGCTACCTTTACACTAATGACAGCACTAAATTTTACCAGCACTAAAGTAGGGTAGCCAAAATAGCAAGCTCGGCTAATTTAAAAGTGGTTTATACCGCTGCTAAATAAGGAGAGCTCACTAATTAGCACTCACTTACTTGTATATTTGAGCCCGGATGATGAACCCTATCACAAATTATGGGCTATTTGAGAGGACATGTGCTGCCATAGAAGATATAACAACATTGAATCCTTCAAGTCTGCAACGCTATTAATAATTTTCTTCTATATGAGATGCGTGCTGCGATAGACGATTGGCCAAAGAGGCTCAAAGCCTGTGTGAAGGCGAAGGGTGGCCATTTCAAATGCCATCATTTAGGTTTTATTCTACATACATGTACTTATATTCAATAAAAATTTAAAGAAGATACATCAAGCCAATATTTTTTAATTTGAAAAAACCCGTGTGACAGTATTTATATCTTTACTATATAATGTAGCGCATTAACTGTAATTATCTCTTTCAAAAGCTATTTTATATTAGTTTATGCTAGTTTATGTTAGAACCTTCTATTGTTTCTTTTCAAAGTTGAGCTTATCGCTTAATTTTGCGACACCACAATAATTATCATATAAGTCAGGGTTTAGGAATTATTATCTCCTTGCACAGTTTATGGGTTGATGTAATGAATTTATGTAATGAATTTAAATAGGTTTATTTTTTTATAAACCATTGTTATCTGTTTACATAGCTAATCCCCGATAATTAGCTTTGGGATGATGTAATGATGTGTTTGCCTGTTTCTATTATGGTAATTTTAGGATTTTTTCCTCCTTCCAAGGTTAAATGGGCATAAGTTTTAAGAAGTTGAAATGACTTTAAATTAAATTAATCTTTGGAATACTTCCAACAAAGATTAGCTTCGAGAACATACAATGCTGATTTTCGCCTCAAATTAGGTTTATTTATCGGAATTATAGCCTTCTTTTAAAACCGACTTTGATAATCCGACTTTGATCTCTTATCAACCTTAAATGTGACATAATGTTTCCAGTTAAGGCTCGTTTTCATTTTCGTTCGGATTGAGCTTAGTAGAATAGTCGAATAAGTTTTCAATTTTAATTTTTTCTTTGCGATTTTTTTCTCTTATATTTTTACCCAGCCAATGAAAACCTCTCCCAGAGATAGGTCACCCTCACAATGTTTTTGTTCTAACACGTCTTAATTGCAGTTTTCCGACCGATGACACAACCCAATTTGATTACTTGATTTTAATCGAAATTGCGAACAATCCTTTACAAGAAAAGTTCCTTAACTTTCGGCCATTTACGAAAAAATATCACAAAAATCACATTGGTTATTGTGACAGGCACATCATTTAAGCTTTTACTTGTTTTAATGATTTGAAAATGAATTTAATTTATTTCTTGTTGAGTGTTGTCCTGTCATGGGAAACAAAAACTAAGATCACAAACTGCAAAATTTGCATATGCTTGCAAAATGCCAGCTTCTCTACAAAACATATTGTGTCTGGAGGTTTATGGAGTAATGTCTGCAAATACGAGCATAATAAAATGTTTCTTACATCAATAACAATATTTTTTTAAGAAAATATCCAAACCCTATTTCTATAAAACACCATAGCTCAACGTTAATTATAAATCTTTAAAACTAACCAAATAAAACTATCGACTTATTCGAAGCATCCTACTTGAATACTAATGAAACCATCATCTTTTTTATGACGAGTATGAACTATTTCGAGATCACCACGATGATCATCACTACGTCTCTTAAGGGGGGAAATACATGTAAAATGGAAAAGAAATTGCTAATTTCAGATTGACTTAAAATATATATATTGTTTATTCAGAAAATTTTTAATATTAAATCCTCAAAGTACATATCTTATAGTAAATGAAAATATTTTTTTAATAACTTTTTAACACAAAATGGAGGCGATGCGAGCAAATGAAAAAACCACATCAAAAACAGCCTCGTACAACTTAACGCCTTTTCCGAGAAACTTGCAACGTTCAGAGAAAAAAAAATATGCTAATGAGATCTATAATTCATAGGTGAACCAATAAAATTTAGAAAAAAAAAACAAATTTTTACATTATTATTAGATTAAAAAAAAAAATCGATTTTTTTTCAAAAAAATCACGTTTTAAACATTGGTAAACTAATTATTTTTCCGAAATTACAAGAAAATGTAGGTTCAACGATGAGATAATACTCTTTTGTACATGTGATATAAATTTGAGGCGAATAGGTTCAATATTTTTTGAGATATCTTGTACGGAAATTGAAAAAGTACTACTTTGAGAAAAACGCGTTTAAAGTTCTAAAGCTCCACCGACCTGGGGAACGCCGCGCTGTCTATAACTGGCTATAACTCGAGAACTAATACGAATATCGCTTTGAAACTTTTTTTTGGTATATTTTAAGAGTATTTCGAACACTTTGATGCAATAAAAAAAAATCGTTTTTGTTTTAGCAGTTACATGTATCTCCCCCCTTAAGCAGGCATAAAACTCTCACAAGTAGGCAACTGCCCAGTGAGCCGGTAACATGTGCGAATCTGTATTACAAAATCATCTTTTACTGTCGTACCTTAATTAAAACAAAACCGTGTTTATTTGGCCAATGACATTCAATTTCAGCCTAAGTAGTCTTTTGAAGTTTGTTCAGCCAGGGCCAAACGAATTCGAATACATTATTTTCAGCATTGCATTTTTCCCTTTGTTTGTGTTTCGCCAAAAAATACAAAAAAAAAAAAACACGTGAGCTATATAGTTCAGACTCCACACATAATTCAGTTAACAATCGAATATATCCAATCACTAAGATTATGATATAATCTGATTGGTTTTCAATAAAACTAAGAGATTCATCGCCAAAAAACACACACGACCTATGCCATTCTATTTCACAATATCGCCTTACTGAGCTGCACACAATGACTTTCATGAATTTTGATATCTTTTTGGATGCGATAATCATAAGATGAAGATACGTATTAAGTTTGTATATGGCAGCATCATGTTCGTATATAGTTGCATCATTAAAAAATTAGTTATCTTAAGTTTGTCAGGTAGAATGATTACAGCATATGCACATACATATATGTGCAGCATAACAATTACAGGTTCGTAAAAGTATCGTCGGCAGAAGCTCAAAGTGGGAATAAAAACACCATTTGCGTTGAATGCAACTGACTAGCTGATGCCAAATAAATTTCTGCATATCATTACGTACAGAAATTTATGTGGCATACACTCACCGGAATATTTAATGATGGACTCGATGTAAGCAAATGGGACTACTTTCCATTTTTTGAGAAAAAATGTATGCAAAAAAATTTGCAAAAATTGATTTTGCTTTTAAGTTTTTGTAATTGTAATCACTAAACACATAAGCAACAAAAAAAGTATATAGAATAAGGAAAGATGATTTTGCAAGTTGTATTATATTCAAAATTTAAATACAGCCTACCAGTGCGACAAGTGACAAGCTGATGAAATCATTCATGCTGAAATGTATTAAATGAAGCTTCAAAAAAAATCATTCAGTATGTGATCATATGAATTCAGTTTTTTGCCAAAACTATTTGAAATATTGTTTTTCTTTATGATCAAACTTACTATGAAAAGAATACTTATTTTCAAAACTATATATTTATAAAAGCTACTGGGTAATATGTTTGTATTTATAATACTTTATGGGTAATTGCATGACATAAATTTTCATTTGATTTGTAAGCACCTACTTCCTTTTTTTGTGTCGACTTTTTTTTAATCCACGATTTCGGCACCTGTGTTAGATACCGCAATAAATTTTTAAACCATTAATATTTAATTTACACGGCAAAAATTAATGAATCAAAAGCTTCAAATATTCCAGCCTCAAACAATGAATAAAGCATAATTACAAATTTATTTGTGCATATAAGCAATAAGAGGGTTTATTTGTGTATTATAAGCAATGGAGATATTAAATTTACAATGATATAAAATATCTCAGTTGTTCTTGGTTCACTCTTGAATCGATTCTATAAAAATAGAAAAAGTTTCGGTTTTAAAAATTCCTATGCCTCAAAATTCATTGTAAAGTAGAATGGTAGATAATTTCCATGTATCCAAAAAAGAGGGCAAAAATAGATGCTACTTATTCGTTGATTTTTCTAACATGTCCTGAACGAAAATTGCAAGCAAAGAAACTTAGCATCAAATTAAATTAAGGTTAAATGAATTCAATGTTGATAGAAAAATTAATTGCAAATATATCTTGGCAGCGAGACTAAAAACTCAAGTGCGTAAAGAAAACTTCATAAGAATAATTAGCTTATTTCAAATACAAAGCAATTTTTTGAAAAATTTTTGATTTCATTTATTACATTTTAACAAGAGCCCCACACTTTAAAAGCTTCATCTTGAATGGTGTTTGCAGCAAGCTAGCTTTGAATTTACAGTTGGAAATATGCTTAGCAGAAGCTTTGTGAAGTGTATCTTAGATAATTCTCCAACTATCCAAAAGCATTAGATAAAGTTTGGTTTGCGCCTGGAAAGTTTCGAATTATATCCAAGACTTTTTCGAAAAATACTTTTGATAATCTTTTACGAGCTAGCAAATGGTTAAACCTATAGAGTGATGATGAGTGAGATGGAAATTGGATAGTATTCGGCATTTGAATTTCACTGATATTACTTGTCACAGAGGTTTAATTTTATTGTTAAAATTCAAATTTTAAAGTTACTTGTAATACAAAATACCATTGGATTGGACATAGTTGCATTATTCTGTTGAATCTTCTATTTTCTTTCAAAAAATCTTGAGAAATGCATATTAAGTAATATGGTGTTTAAAACTGAGGAAAAAATAGCGGCAGATACCATAGTCCATACACTTCTGACGATATAAACATAGGTGATTCCGGGGCCATTGTAAAATATAGCGTCCCCGTTTTAGGCAATTTTGATATTTCGACGATGGTAGGTTAAGGAAATTTTTATTTTTATTTCTAAGCTTTTAAACTATGACAAATAAACTCCTATTCCCCAAAAGCCGACACTCTACTCACTAGGCTAAATGAGCTTATTAGAAAACTAAGATAATTTAGTCTGCTTTATTGATATGTGCTGAGATTATGTTCATAGTAGTTGAGGCTTTGTTGCAAAGGAGTTTAGACTATGGACAATGCAGAAAAGATCATAATGCATGAAAATGTGATCTTTAAGCTATACTTCCAAGCTGAGGCTACTATGTACAAAGCGTATGTGATCATAAATGCTGAGCTAGGTAACAAAGTACTGTGCGCTGTCCAGACTTTTTTCAGTGAATAGTTGTCAAGAAATTGAAATATGTTTTGCCGGTCAAATTTGTCTTTTGATCAAATCTTTTATTTCGAAAGCTAGAAAAATCGAGTCAGACTAATTCGACTACTTTAATTGAAAATTTAAACATATTCTTATGATTATAATGGTTTAAATTTACATTTATATCAGTATAGAATTTTCCACATGACATTTTTTCCAGCAGTCAAACTTGTATTTCAAATTAAACGTTTAATTTAAATTTTAATGAGTTATATATTTCTTCTTGCATGAGCAACGTGATCTCATGCTGGATTTCAGATAGCGATATATGTATTGTGTATTTAGCTATTCATTGGAAACCAACAGCCACACAGATATTTGTAGTAAGGTTGTTGATGTGCGATAAACAAATCAGTTTTTATTTTTAAGCTAACTACCATGAAAAAATATTCTTGATTTAATGTTTTCTTTGATTTACAACTATAAGAAGTGTTTTTAATGTGAACCAAAATATATCTAGCTTCAAAAGGAAAAGATTGGTTTTAAATTAAAATATAAGATGGGCTTAAACAGGTTACTACAAAAAAAAAAAAAAACTGAAATTTGCAATCACATTGGGACCGAAAACTTAATACATTCGAGGCATAGAGGGTATATCTTATCCTTACTATCTAATTCGAAATTCTTTTCAATTGCATGCATATAAAACTAGTTCCGCTATAAATATGGTCACATATAAAAGAAGAAATAAACTATTAAAGTTCACTATTAAAGTAAAAATACCCTGCGCATCAAAGTATACATTTATTATTAATAATAAAAAAAAAGTATTAATCAAAATGCCCACCCTTAGCTGTTTGAGACGTTAATGCTTTTTGCGCTGGGGTCAAATCCTGCTCAAATACTCATTGCTATCCTTTCAATAAATTCGGATTTAACGGTTTTCTGCTTGTGCCTAAAATATCAGTCTAAATATTTTTGGCAACCGTTTTTACCTCTTTTGCACAAAAATGATGGCCCGTCATGCTATCATAACTCACTCTCCACCAAATTATAACGAAAATGGGATAAGGACATCTTTTCAATTTTTTCGCCACATTTTTAGCTTGTTTGAAGCTATGGGCATGCGCTCGATCATTTTGTTCATTGAAAGTTTTTTTCGTCAGTAAAAAAATTGTTTTTTGCATGCCATCCACGTACCGATTAGGAAAGGTGCGAGAGTTGGTAAGATTTAGTAAGTGAAAAATAAATGTGCTAACCAGGTTTTATCAGACCGCGAGATATGTGAGGTTTGACTCACTTAAAAAAACTATCTACAAGCCCATGAAGTTCCGAGTTGGGGTGCGGCTGAGCGTCGATTCGATCCAGTTGTGCTGTATTTGTACCCACGGACTTCAAAACCTACCACTGCTCCTGTGCTGATAAGGCAACTTTCCTCTTGCTTTTTTCGCAGTAGTTTCTCAATATATGCTGAGACTGCGCACCAATTTTCGTTATGTCGCTGCTTGCTTTTTACATCCTCCCTTCCATCTTCTCTATTAGTCAATTAAAATGAATCATGTTACTTTCGTACTTCCCAGACAATTATATATTGGTACAAGGGAAAGCACTTCATTATATAAAATCGTCTTCAGATAATATTGCCAATTTCTTGTCGAAAAGAAATAGGCAATATTATAAAGAGAAAAGTTTAGAAATCTTTTTATTATGTTTTTGTAAGGAATGTTCGTAGATTTTCCTTAAATTTACCCAATTCGCAGATTTCCTTATATACTCAGGTAAGGACATTGTAAAAACCAAAGACTATTGTACTGGACCCATTTTCAAGCGATCTGGCCTAGCTTTTTTAATTGCAAGGTTAATCGCCGATCTTGTGGCTGTCTGAGTTATTTCTGCAACATTTCTTATAACATATAGCCATTTGAGTTTTTTGTTAAGTATCTTAAATATTAGTTTTCTTTGTTCAAGACACATTATTTGTTGTATGCTTAGTGGTCCTGTTTCAAGATACACATGTGAACTTGGAGTCAGATTTGGCATTTTGAATATGGTCTTGATAGCCTTAGTTATTAGTCTTCCGATCAGGTCAATGTTTTATTTCGATATTTGCTTCCATAAAACTGCTCCATAAGTGATGTTTGACAAAATAAAAGCATTGAAAATGTCAAGTTTGCTGTTAAGAGATAAAAAATCATATTTTATCAGGACTCCTATCATAGGCGCTACTGTATGTCTGATGTTATTGATTTGTTGTCAAGACATTTTCCCACCTAAAGCTAATCCTTAGTATTTATTTGAGTTGGAATAATAAATAAAAAATATAATTTGGATTTTTATAATTAAATCGCTTTGTTCGAGTCAATTCCCATATTTTCCTAGGTCATAATTTATATTTTGCTGGAGATTTGATTAATCTTTAGCGGAATACAGCAGCAGTGTGCTCTCAGCAAATAAAACTATTTTATCGTTATTATGAATTCGAGAATTCAACTGTGTTAATCCTCGAAGGTTTCCATATTTTTTGTATCAGTAAAGTCAACTACTTTTGTATGGTCAAATGAACTATTTTAGCAGAGTAGAAAGAACCTTTTTCCATTCGACAAATTTGTATGAATTGTTGCATTACTATCAATAATAGTTAAATCAACCACGACTTTTTCTTTCAGTGTAATGATACGCATGTTGAAGAGATAATTATAAACATTATTAACTGCTTGAAGCTATAATGGATTCCGTATTATTCGAGCCTCTGAAGCAGAATGCCATGGGTAATGGTCTCTAAGGCCTTTTTCAGGTCGACGACGATTGCCGCTACATAGTCGCCCTTATCCGATCCATTGTTGATGAAAAATACTGCATCTAATGTTGATGCTAGTGTACTACTGTTTTCTTGAAATACATATTGAACTAGCGTCAAAATTGAGTTTGTCTCAATTAATTGCAGTAATTGTTTTTGAATGGCTCTTTCAAATATTTTTCTTAGAACTATTGGGCGATAATGTAATGGATTTGCTTGATCACCAATATTGAAGATTGGAGTGATTTTTGCCAGTTTAAGGCAATCAGGGATTGATGTTTATTTATTAATGTCGTAAGAAGCTCTAAAATATGATTTTAGCAATTTAATGTTCTCTGGTGTTATGCTATTCAGATCAGGAGAAACACTTGATTTAATGTCATTGCTTATTTCAAATATTTGTGAACATATTAGCCTCAATATGAATAATCGAACATGATGAAAGGTGCAATTGCTCAGTGACTAGTGTTCCAATCGCAGCAAAGACATTGTTTAACTGCTGTGTTACTTTTTCGGAGGTCTGTAATGGATGTTCCATTTATCAACAGCTCTTTTATGCACGTTGATGATTTGTTGTTTTGATGTTTAGATAAGAATTCATTTACTAGTTGCCAATATCTGGAAGTATTCCCGGCTGAAGCTTCAAACTTTTTCCTGTAGAAATGTTTTTGGCCTACATGATAGCTCGATTCGATTCCTTTTTCATTGATGTATAGATCTGCTTCTTGGATCTAAAAGTAATATTACTCTTTCGAAACATAATTAAATTTTACAAATTTTCTTTTCTTCTTTTTCTTTTTTTAGGCAAAGAGCGCATATATAATGTTAAAAATTTCCAAAAAATTATATCAATGGTTGAAACTCGTTTAGAACGTGTTTTGCATTCTTGTTTTTTTAAAGTCATTTGTTGATGCAATTATAAGAATTTTACAATTATGTCACTAAATAGCCCGCCGGCGCCAAACGGTTAAAGATAACCAAAATTTTACAAAGGTAATATTGAATAGTTATTATCGTAGACAGTACTAAGATCAATAATGAACTTGTATACAGTTTTGTCACACGTGAAATGGAAATTCAAGAGAGATTTGCAAAGATAACAACGAAGGTAAATATATAGTCATCAAAATCGAATCATAATAGAGTTAAAATATCCATTGGATTTGGTCATATAGTTTTTAAATACTGTACAATGATTGGAATAAATAAATAAGGAAAGAAAATAACAATATCCTAAAGTTCATATTGGTAAAAAAATTGCTTTCATTGGTTCAAATTATATAATGAAAACAGTAGGTGAATTGGCATGAAATGTAGCCCGGAATAAGCTATAATGCTTCAGAGATGGGAAGCTGACGAAATTTTAAATAAAATCAAAATGAAAATGGAATAAATGGAATGAAATGGTATAGTATTAAAATTAATTAGCTAAAACGTTAATCTTGGATTGAAACAGTTTTGGCCTTTAAGACAAAAAGTTGAACATATTTTTTTTTAACAATATAAACTTTTGACACAATAAACAATTTTTCTTATAACATACCAATTCAAAATCAGAAACATTGATAAATAAAATGTTATTAAATTCACTTCAAAAGTGTTTTCAACTAGGCTGAAACTTCTTCGTTTTGGGAAATTCGCGTTGTCGCGGCAGAGAAGAGAAGAATTGTTGATTTATAATAAATTCTTAAAAATTGCATTAGCTACTTTTTAATTCATATAATTCCATACTTTAATGGGAGAAAATACTGGAAATGAAGTTGAAAATATGTGAAAAATAATATTATTTTGCCTGGATAACCAGTTGGTTAAAGTTTTCTCCACATTAACTGGTAAGAAAAATGGTACCATAAATCCTCCAATATAACCTTCAAACAAAAAATATATTTTCAAACGATTCTGAAAATACAACAGGAAATATGGAAGGAGACGTCATTTTTGGCTCAACTCCTTGTTTTGTAAGTTTTTATCCAAATTTCGAGTTTTCGTTTTTATCCAAATTTTCGAGTTTTCGGTAAATTTTCTCCAATCATAGAAGTAAATTTTTACCCAAAAATTCCCAACCGAGAAGTAAGGAAACTGACCTATCAGACACTATCAAATTAATTATAATTTTTTTTCCATAATGTTCATAAATCACGTGTAGTAGCACCATCAGGCGTTATTACTAATGTTCGAAGAACATTAGTATTAAAATCGATTCGGCCAAAAATTCATATTTCCATATATATATATATATATATATATATATATATATATATATATATATATATATATATATATATATATCATCAAAAAATTTCAGTGAGATAATCTCGGGAACGCGCCATCCGATTGAGCTGAAACTTTCAGGATACATTGATGTATATGCAGAATAGGTCCAAGTCTCTTTAAATGTCAGTTATTGTTAACCTTTTGGCGCCGGCGGCCATTTAAGTGATATTTTTAATATACCTATTATTTCGTGCACAAATGATTTTCGCAAAAATAAAGTTAACGAAATAAATTTCTAACGTGTTCTACATATGAATCGGATAATGCTTTGGAATTTTTTAACCCCATGTGTGCGCTGGGTGCCTAAAAAGAGGACGGGAAAATTTGAAAATTTTTAAATTTCGATAAGTTTTGACAGAGCTATTCAATCATTACGAAATTTTCAGGACATATTGGTATTATTTAGTTGTAGAATTGTGTAGCTTTTAATGAGCGTGCTGACAACCCTGTAGCTAGAGCAGGCACTGAAAGTGAAAACCTCCAAATCATCGTCTCTCTTGAAAAAATGCCGTTTCTTCAAAAAAAAGCCACTCATATGTAAATCTTGTGCTTTGTTTACATAACCAAAAAAAAAAAAAAAAGATATGGTATAACGGGCACGCCTGGTAACCCTTGCCCAATTTACCTATATTTTTAGCATCAAAAACTTCTGTGCACGGAAACTCACGATCCGATGAGCAGAATTATGTGAAATTCGCAAAATGTATTGGCCTTAAATAGGACCAGGTCTGATAGAAGTGATTTTGAAATGGGGGCGATTCTGTGCCAGTGGTGCCAACTTGAAAAACCACTAAAAAAGATAACTGTTTTTAGCCCTATAAATTCTGATTGAATCGTTCGATTTTGACGAAACTCACACAATTGCTGGATCTTACGTTAAGCCACGTTTGGTAGAAATTTGGTCGAAAAATTCGGTTGGAGCTGCCAGCTATGATAATTTTGGTGTCTTCATTTTGAAAAAAAAAATTTGGAAGTGAAAACATTCAAACCATCGAATATTCAAAAAAATGTCCGTTTCTTACAATAAAACCAATCTGTATACAAATCTTATGCTTTATCTACACGTTCAAAATAAAACTTTGGAAATTTCATGTCGGACAAGAACGGTAACCCTCTCCCAGTTAACCTATATTTTTAGCATCAAAAACTTCTGTTCACGGAAACTTACGAACCAATAATCAGATACAGCTAAAATTTACAGAATGCATTGGACTTAAGTAAGACCAGATTTGATAGAAGCGATTTTGAATTGTGGGCAAGTCTGTGCCAGTGGTGCCATCTTGAAAAATTACAAAGAAAAAAAACTGCTTTTTGCCCTATGAAATGTGAATAAGTTACCAGATTTTCATGAAATTGACACAGTAGCTGAACCTTACTCTAAACTCTGTTTGATGAAAATTTGGTTTAAAAATTCGATTGGTGCTGCCAGCTATGGTAATTTTTGTGTCTTTGGTTTTGAAAATTCGCTCAAGAAAATAAAATTTTTTGCCCCATAACTTCCAGTGCAGTCATGAAATCAATACGAATTTCATACAATTAATGAAACCTATCATAAACATTATTCAGGCCAAATTTGGTTGAAAAGCCACGATAGGGTTGCCAGCTATTGTTGGTTTTGTGTTTAATTGCAATATCTTTATTAAGCGGTTTTATCGTAGAATTTTCAAATGGTAATGATATTGTAGAGACAATAAACAGCAAATATTAAGCTTTCGATCATTTGAAAAAACTCGCTGCAGGTAACCCTAAATTTCTTTATACTCCTATAACTTCGAATGTAATTAAACAACGTGAGGCAGATTTGATATATTCTTGGCTTTGATACTGGCGAAAGGTTGCCAGCACGAGTCGGTTGTGCTACTTTTGTATCAATAAATGCTTACAGTTAGTATACATACCGGAAACATTTACAATGAAAATAAATAACCGATGTTACAATTCGCAAAGTTCTGCAAATTTTTCGGATCGCAGCCCCAAACACCAACTTCAGTTACAGTGCTGCAGGCACTGAGCATTTTCTTCATTGATGTTATATGAGATGCTGCTTTCAAAATTATGTGAAATAAGCAACTGATAACGAATATAATTAACCCGTGTTTTGCTCTCATAAACGTTGAAATTCATGCCAGTGGTAATATCTGAAACCTTCCACCATATGAGTTATAATGCATTCTTAAGACGAAAGTAAAACGTGGCATTTGAAACAGTTTGGCCGTAATAAGCAGCACATGTGGTGGAATATGCACTCAAAACCTGCACGATTCTTCTACTGTTCTTCGAACATTAGTGTTTCTAGCGGTTCAGGTGCGCTAGAGTTTTTTACAATATAATTGAGCTCACTTTCCGCAATAAATGTTTTGCAAGGAGAATTCTACAAAACTAACTATATATGATCAAAATCACAAAAAATTGTGACAACTTTAGGTACAGTGTACAATAAAATTTGTAGAAGGAAGCTCAAATAAAATATATAAGGGAAGGCGAAATTATCCTGTTGTGCGGAAATATTTTCCTATTGTGAAGTCTCCACTATTTAGAATTTCCCCTGTATTTGATAGACATTCAAATAAATTCTTCCAAAATAACAGAGACTAGCTTGTTTCAAAAACCACATACCTTTCACAAATCGACATACGTAGCCCAGCACTCGAATAAAATGCATTCTGATTCGAATAATGGCAATAGCTACAGCTACAAAATGAATACAGAGATCCATCGTAAAGGCTCGATTCTTCATCATCGTCTAAATCCAAAATATCCAAATCGAAATTTTCATCATATAAACTTCGAGGTGCGCCAGAGTCTTCTGACGTGACTTGACTGGACCTTGATCTAAAAATTGTTGAAACTAACATTGAAAATGATCTAGAGTAGATACTAAACAAAAAATTTATACCTTCGTCCTTTTGAGTCAACTGTATCGACCACAACATTCCATGTCCTGTGTATTAAGTATAACAGAAACAGCATACGTGAGCTTTCTTGATTGCTTGATGTGTGGGAGCTATCACTTTTCTGGCTCCTTGTCAAAGTTGCAACTCCATTTGTTATAGTATTTCCCATTGTAGGCAAGGGATTATTTTTTTTATGGCGGCTTTAGCATTGTTTTTTTATGTATGTTTAACCTAAAAAATAATAGTGATTTATTAGTGAGAGTGAAATTTGCATTTTTAATGATTTTTTCGTACAATACTGTCACCAAAAATTATAATTAATTTCATATTTTGCTTTGATTCAAAATACATTTTTTTATCAGCCAACCTCATCAAAAGTTATTGATTAAATTAAAAAAAAATTAAGGAAATTGTTACTTTAAAAACCAACCACATATTATTTGCGCCGGGATTTAGGATATATTTTTCGGTTTTTTTTTACGAGAAACTTGTAGACATTAGCTGCGTTTTTTTACTAATGATCGAAGAACATTGATTAATCATTTGGTTGACAGGAGTGATTTTTTACCTATACTCATCCGATTTGATTTTTCCGTGATTTTTCCTGGTTGTGAGGTTGGCAGGGAAATGTTGTATAATTTGCCACTGCTGCCAATTGTCTCAATTGGTATGACTTAACGAAAACACAAACCATAAGTTCCAAAAGGAACGGAGTAAGAGGTCCAGTAATCCTACAAGGATTCATACTCTAGATATTGCTGTTGTTTCATGTGCGTTACCACTATGATACTCTACTCTGGATAATATAAAACGAAACTATTGACCACGAACTTAGAAGATCAGATTCAATCTTTAAAATTTTTAAAAAAATCAATTGGACAAAAAACCGAAACAAAAGATGTCAGCTCGAAAAATACATCACAATAAAACAAAAACAAACGAACTATTACAGCATAAATAATGTTTTTTTCGCTACTCTGCAACAACATACGTTGTGTTGAGGGTTCACATATGTGTGTAACTGAAATATTACACAAGTCGACAAGTACTTGCATCTTATGTATCTTGTATCTTATTTTCGAGAAAGATCGGTTTAAGTCAACACTTCCGGCAAATGTACTACGTGTTGGAGATGAGCTACAATCTTCCCATTCATAGTTTTCTGGAATTGAGCCGAATTAATAATTTCAATCTCAAGCTTTTAAAAGTGAAATGTCTATTATCTTAATATTCAACATTTTTCAAAGACAATTGAAACCAGATATTGCTGTAAAATTAAAACAAATGTTCCATTGCCAATGCCGAGTATATCCATTTCCATTAGACAAAACTGAATAGAGATCTGATTATGGTGAGTACTAGGCTTGCGCAAAACAGTTCAGTTAAGTGAAACGTTTCACCTGATCTCGTTCACTTTAGTGAAATGTTTCACTTAAACAGTTCACTAGTTCACTAGTTCAGTGCTTCTCAATATAAATCTGTTTCACAGGGATCTGATCGATATGGTGAACTGTATTTCTGCGTCATGAATATATTGTTGTCTTGTGATTAAAGATAAGTAAATGTATTAACTTTTTTTCAAGATTCCAAAAGCTTGGTTGGTTGCGCTGGTAGTTTTGCTAAAACCATTAAGTCTGATCAAAGTGTATGATCAAATATTATATAAAGTTGAGTTTTGTCATGCTTTGAAGTATGTTAAAATAAAATCTGTTTTTAAATAGTGTAGTTTGAAAGCATATCAAGTACCGAGTATTTTCGTACTTGCGAGTATTTTATGCAAATATTCAAAAAGTTTTTAGGGCAAAAGTAGCTGATATCGGCCAATTTTGGGTTAGAGTGGTTTCGGACATAACAGGCCAAGACCTATTGCTGTGATACAAACATTTCGGTTTTGTAGGGGAGTAAGGGGTTTTTTGGCCATAGTTTGGCAAAAACTGTCTTTACGGCGCTTTCGATGATTGAAAGTGGTCGGGGAATACAATAGTGGTATTTTAAGGATGAAAAAAGTGTTGATAGGGAAAATTGAGCAAAAACGTCAAATTTTCCAAATTTTCCAAATTTTTGTCCAGCATGAATTCGGACACCTTTCTGAGTAGTTTTGAGCGAAATTTCCATACAAGTCTGGGAAAAAGCGGCCTAGTTTCGAGGATACGGCAAAATGAAATCTGCCGGAAAACCGTGCGGAAAAACTGAAAGTAGCACTAAAAGTGCTAAGTAGGAAAAGGTTCAGATCCTTCTTGGTTGGATAGTTGGCTTCTGCGGCTGTGCATTTTCGAAACTAGGCCGCTTTCTCTCAGACTTGTATGGAAATTTTGCCCGAAACAACCCAGAAAATTCCCCCAATTTAAGCTAGACCAGAAAAAAAATTTATGAACATATGACGTTTTTGCTCAATTTTCCCTATCAATTATTTTTTCGTCCTTAAAATATAACTATTGTACTCCCCGACCACTTTCAATCATCAAAAGTGCCGTAAAGGCAGTTTTCGCCAAACTATGGTCAAAAAACCCCTTACTCCCCTACAAAACTGAAATGTTTGTATCACAGCAATAGGTCTTGGCCCGTTATGTCCGAAACCACTCTAACCAAAAATTTGCCGATTTCAGCTACTTTTGCCGTATCTTCGAAACTAGGCCGCTTTTTCCTAGACTTGTATGGAAATTTCGCCCGAAACTACTCAGAAAGGTCCCCGAATTCATGCTGGACAAAAAAAAATTTTTAGGAAAATTTGACGTTTTTGATCAATTTTCCCTATCAAAACTTTTTTTCATCCTTAAAATACCACTATTGTATTCCCCGACCACTTTCAATCATCGAAAGCGCCGTAAAGGCAGTTTTCGCCAAACTATGACCAAAAAACCCTTTACTCCCCTACAAAACCGAAATGTTTGCATCACAGCAATAGGTCTTGGCCTGTTATGTCCGAAACTACTCTAACCCAAAATTGGCCGATTTCAGCTACTTTTGCCCTAAAAACTTTTTCAATATTTGCATAAAATACTCGCAAGTACGAAAATACTCGGTACTTGATATGCTTTCAAACTGCACTATTTAAAAGCAGATTAAACTGCTTTATTTTAAAAAAGTTAATACATTTACTTATCTTTAATCACAAGACAACAATATATTCATAACGCAGAAATACAGTTCACCATATCGATCAGTTCCCTGTGAAACAGATTTATATTGAGAAGCACTGAACTAGTGAACTAGGCTTGAATAGTTCATGAACGAACGAACTAAAAGAAATGTTCAGACGATGAAACGTTCAGATTCTGAACTCAAGCCTAGTCTGAACGTTTCATCGTCTGAACAGTTCTTTTAGTTCGTTCGTTCATGAACTACTCAAGCCTAGTTCACTATAGGCTTGAGTAGTTCATGAACGAACGAACTAAAAGAACTGTTCAGACGATGAAACGTTGAGACTAGGCTTGAGACGTTCATGAACGAACGAACTAAAATGGTGAACTGTTAGAATAGGAAATAATGATATAGTTCGTTCAGTTCAGTGAACGGAAACATTTCTTTTAGTTCGTTCGTTCATGAACGACACAAGCCTAGTGAGTACACATTAAACCGGTGAATAGATAGTAGTTTGCTGCTTTAATAGGCATAGTTGAATCGAACAATTTCAGATCTGATATGGATGTTATGTATGCAGGTACATGCCCGATAAGTACATTTGCAACTGAATTGGATATGTAGTGGCTAATTCGGGCAACAAAGAGGATTTTCCGATTATTTTCGCAGCCCTGAATTGCAAAGTAATTGAGCATATGCTCATGCTGTTACGGATTTCGAAAGAAAGTCATGTAACTTGTATGAAGAGCGAAAGTATTTGCAAATGTGTAAATTAAAGTTTGCAGTCTACATGATTGCAATTTACTTGCCGGGAAAATTCATGTGAAGTTAATGTGGCTAATGTATAGCGAAGATTATGATGATGATGCGTTTTATGAGCTTTACAAGTGAATTTTGTAATAATTTTGTGAACGAAGTGTTTTCACAATGATGCTGCATTTAATTTCTCATGCATTTGATTTTATCGTAAAATTGTTTAGTTTTGATAGCAATGCCCTCGTCACATTTGACGTTTATCATGTAGTTATTACAAGTTTATGAGGCACTTTTAAAAGCCAATACTGACTTTGAGTGAGACAGTAAATTTGTTTTCTGGAAGGATATGGAAGAAATGTTAAGGAGAAAATGTTGATAAATGGATTGTAGATAAAAACTTTGTGAGTCTTTTGCAAATAATATAACTAATTTCTGCAACGTAGGTAGCGAATGTAATGGGAGAAAGTGGTTGGTGTTTTTTCTTCATTGGTATTTAATTTTGAAATTGAACTTAATACCACTGAGGTTCAGTGTAAACATCCAAAAGTAATGGGCGTAAAATGAAAAAAAAAATGAAACCCAGCAACACCACCTGCCGAACAAGGCCCTTTATAAGTGATAGTAACGTGGTTCAGGGTTGCTGAGCAATATGAAACTTTTTTTTAATGATTTTCCCCCGAAAAAATAATAAAGTAAAGTTTATGAGTCATCTTGGATCTCAATATGCTTCCTATATCACTGGCTGCATCACGTTAACAACTACACACAGCTGGCGTCTAAAATCTTTCTTCTTTGGCAAAGCTATATATAATTCGCAAAAACCATTTACGATTCCAATTTCACATATAAGTAATATAGGTGTTTAGATTTGAAGAATAATGAAAAGAAAAGGAGAGAAGAGAACCCGTACAAAAAATAGGTAGTCATCACCAAACGAACCAAACAGAGAAAAACCAAAAATGCAGGCGAATTACACTTACTACACCATCCTTTGCTGCTGCTACCAAGCGGAAGAAAAAAGAAGGAGGCAATGCTAATCGGACCAAAGTCTGAAGACACTGGAATCAAAGCTAAGTACATTTAAATGAAAGACTTGTAAGAGTCGTGCCATCTATTGAACCTAAATATACAATCGAAAAACTTGATTATGACAGTCTCCCAGATGAGGCTGAAGTGAAGGCACCCCTTCAGCTCGACTGCATTAAACTCATACATAGTCCAAATTGCCCTGGCAGTGGCTAACCAAAGAGGATAACAGATTGCTTTTATGGAGGAAGGGAAGAGAATAACGTGGAAGCTTCTGCAACAACACAGCTGCATATATTTCAGGGCAGTCATAGTACACTGCTTTAAGTGCCTTGGGTACGGGCATGTTGCTAGGATCTATACAAGACCAGACAGAGCCACTTTGCGCAGACGTGCACCTCATAGGACATCAACGTACTGTGTTCGGAAAAAGGTTTCAACAAAGATGTGCTAGGACAAATTTGTAGGAGAATAGAATCCAAAAAACATCAACCTGGATCTTTTCATTATGTTGGGTAGGCGCATGTAAGAACAAAGCTAGCGATAGATATTGGGTATGTCACAAAAGTGGAGACTATGGTGCCAGAAGAGTCAACCTGGAGTAAGATAGCGCAATATGTGCAGGTCATATCGCGGGCAAAAAAACTGACCTCAAACGGTCGATGTCTTAACATAGAAGATGGCCCCTAGAGTGGGATTGAAGGAGATAGCCTGAAACAAAACACACAGAAATTCATCGCCCATTAGAAAATTATTATTATTTAGATTTGAAATTTTGATATCATTGACACAGACAGATTTCTTTTTACATTACTATCAACAATTTTTTTCATTTTTTTCGGAAGTAAAATATTGCGAAATGAGGTAGATTAAAGATTTCTGATAATATTTATTCATATAATTTCTAATTGTTAAAGGGCTGTGAGAAAATTCAATAGATTCAAAGTGGATGTGGATTGATTATTTAAAAAATCCCTTCGACGACACAGTTATGAAGCTGTAGGTGTACATAAGGTTCCATGGTGCTGAAAGAATTTTCAAAAGGCTATTCAAAGGAGTGATGGAATGAATACAGTCGGCACTCACTGCTTTGAAGTAAAAACAGACAGACGCAGCAGCTATGCTAAGACACTTCGAAATGACGTCTATACACTCAGAAAAATTTCACCACTAAAATTCAAATTTAAATCAAAAGTTGAAACACTTTAAAATAAAAAACGAAACTTATTTGAATTAAATAAGCCCCACATTCAATAAAAATGATTCCACTTTAATATACAAATGTTATTTTCATATCATTATTTTCATCATTGAATGTAAAACAAAACATTTTGTGCTAAACAATACCACTTTGATACAGCGTTATTGAAATGACGGCAGATTATTTGAATTAAAAACAAATGTATGTTACGCCAAATCATATTTGAAAATATTTGATTCATATATATATTTTTTTATTCATACAACGATTTTTTTCTGAGTGTAGGAGTCATTTCATTCAACAAGTAATTAATTAAATACATCTTGTGACGAAAATAGTTCAAGTTGCGCATGGTTAGTTGAATATTCATTAGTTTATGCATTGAAATTCTTTTTATCTTCTTCTACTTTATTCTAAAAAAAATTTTTTTTTATTAAACGTTATTGAGCTTTCTAGTTTCTCTTTTCCTCTTTCTAGTCTTCCTAGTTCTAGTTTCGCCTGGAAAAAAATGACTAAAAGTTGTCGCTCCAAGCACATTTTTTCAATTACCAGCAAAACAAAGAAAGCAAACCTCATTTATCCACTCCTCAAAGCAAAAATAAGCTTCCGCCCCACAAACCCACAATATTTTTCTCTTCTATCAGTAATTATCTAGCAATATTATTGCTTCTTATAATCTTCATCTGCCGACACTACCCACTTTATCTGATCCATTCTAATCGAATGCATCGATGCCGAAGAGTTTTCCTTGTTTTAATTAAACACTAAATCAAATTGCATAAGCCGCTATCTCGCGTACTTCCATATTTGTGAAATTTCATCGTAAATGAGAATCGAGTAGACTCACCGAGAAAGAGAGGTGTATTTCAGTATGCATTGGTTATTTTATGACTAATGCGGTGCACTATGTGCAGAAAATTTAATTCAATCGCATGAAATCAACACAGTGCAAAAGCTAGCGCAACTAGATACAAGCAGTTATAAGCTGAAATATGACCGAATGGCCGGCAGGTACGGAAACGATTCAAGTCGTTAGTTGTAAATCTAGCCAGGTGGAAGTTGCAATGCAGTAGGAGGTTTTTGAAAATAACGGCCAGAAATAATTTAATCGAAAATTTCTAAGCGATTGGAGGGTGTGGGACATGACTAACGATTTCCTACACATTTATGTGCGTTTATAAGTTTGCCTGTGGATGTAACTATAGTAATTTAGATGAGAAGTAGATAGTAAGGAAATGTTTTATATGCGTGCAGGACGTATAAATGATAAAAGTAAATTAGATTAATATTAAATATATTATATTTGACAATCGTTTTTCACATGGAAAGTATCTTAGAATTCGACCACAATTTGAAAACTTCCAAAAAAATTATCTCCATAAATTGCACTTATCGTCGAAGTAAACCTATGTTGGATGCAATCGCATTTAAATAATTAGATATAGTGGCTTATTATAAATAGTTGCATTGATTTGTTTCATTGAATACTTTCTTGATAGCATGTTTCTACTGCAAGCTGAGCTCCTGCAAGATCATCAACAAACATTTTAGCAGATGGATCTTTTTAAGAGGTATTTAGGTAGGTTTTGATATTTTAACAAATAAATTTGGATATTTTCAATAAAACTAAAAAATTTAGCGAGGAAACAGAAACATTTGAAAGCAATTGCACTTAGTCTAGAGACTAATTTCTGTAAACTTAAATTTCTTCCATTTCGAATTTCAATAGTTGAAAAATTACGAACCACAATTTATTATACACTAACGTAGCGTCAAAATAGATGAGATGACGAGACAAAAATATCAATTGACGTTTTGCTTATGCTTATTATTGTTGATTTTCACATCTTTAATCTTTTAGCACCGGCGGTAAATGTGAAAAAATAGATAGTATAAACCTCCATTTAATAAAAGAACTGGGGTACACTTGGGTAGATGGCTCCCGACCAAGAGAGCCATTTATATTGGGCCCTATTCTGAGAGTCATCTCACAGAAGATCTCACGTCACTTGGAAAGTCACGTCACCTACGAATCGGTATTCTGAGAGTCACGTGACGTGACTCTAGGTGAGGTGAATACGAATATGCGTTTAAATGGCAACGCTTGAGCGTTTGAAATTTATCACCCAATTGAAATTTATCATCGTTCGATATCTACCACGTCCATAGCACACTGGCATCGACCGATTTTTGGCCGATCGTCGAAGTTAAGCAGTGTCATGCGCGGTCTCTACTTAGATGGGGGACGGCTTGGTAGCACCGAATATTTTGGCATGCATAAAAAATATTTCCTTCCCTTCAAATCACTAGAGCGCGGCATACTTTGAAGGAAGTAAAATATATTTTAAACAAAATTTCAGTTTAATTGGAAATCAAGCAAATGCAAACAGGGAATTTCCAAGGGTAAGCAAATGATTTGTGAAATTAAAAAAGAGGAGGATATGTACAAGTGGAACAGGTATGCTAGAACAGGTATATGCAAGATTAAAGGTCTGATCCCGTACTACAATTAATTGCGATTAATTGCAATGAAGCCGTTTTTTGTACTCCGTTTTAGTACGCTTCATTGCAATTAATTGCAATTAATCGTAGTACGGGAACAGACTTTAAATATGTAAGGATGATGAAAATGTAACGGTGGATATGAAAAACGGTTTTATTAGGAGTAGTGTCATAAATGGTAGGACTCATGTAGCCTGTACATAAAAGGTTGACTGTCAGACTCGGGCATGTACATTTCGTAATTACGGAAAGTTCTGTATTTATGAAGAATATTTGAATGTTTGCTTCATTCCGGTTTTCAGGAGTATTTTTACGTAATAAAATGTACGTAATAAAATGTACTTACTTTTTTTCCATAAATGGTCTAAAATTCGTCAAAATTATTCTTCGTCTTGTGAAAAATCTCAAATTCTAGTACACTTGTGCTCGCAGTCACTTGATATTATTGAATGACTAAAAATCTCTCCTCACGTGACGCTCGTCACTTCACGTGACTCTCAGAATAGCCAACAGATCGAAAACGTCACTTGAGGTGAAATAACAACACCTCACGTGACTCTCAGAATACGAAATCATGAGCGTCACCTCATTTGTCATGTGAGGTGACTCTCAGAATAGGGCCCATTTTTTAAACGTTAATCGGCGGTAGAAGGGTCGATTAGAACGTTTCAGCCTGTGGCACAACACTAGTCCCAATTTTTACCTAGGCAAGAAATATTGTGGAACATCTTTACAAGATTTCGCTTCATATTATTTTTTAAAACATTTTTTTTAAATGCAGAATAAATGGAAATCGTATAAGTACAAATAAAAAAGTTGGAAATGTGCATATCATGTACAGTACTTGGGAACGGAACTGATTTGTAATTAATGTTTGAATGTAACTTTTTTTTTCTAATTGCATTTAGTTAGGAGAAAAATGTCTTATGGTATTTTATTACTTTTACTTTGGAGAACTAGTAATTCAATCGGCTTGTAGTCAAAAAGTAAGCTGCTAAAATATAAATGCCGTTTCCGGCTGTGGTCTTATCATCCAATTTTTACTGAAAATAAACAAGAAATATTTTCCTGTGGCCATTTCTTTTACCGTACGGTTGATTAATACTTGCCCACGCACATGACATTTTTAATTTTTGGTATACTAGTGACAGTAAAATTTGTTATTGAAGTAATTTTAATAATTTCAAAATATATATTTAGGGGCAAGTTTTTTGAAATCCTGCAATAGCCTTAAATCTTGGTATAAAATTTCTATTGAGTTTGGCTTTCAGCGAAGTGGAATAAAATAGATTTTTCCAAGAACACCTTAGATTTGGCACTACTACTTTGATGATGAATGAAAATATGTCACCATTATGTAGAGGTTCTACTTGAAAGCAAAGAAAATGAGATTTATGGTTGGTAAAAATAGAGGCAGATTTACTTTCTAGAAAACAGCCAAGCTTTTTGACTGCTATATATTGCGCTATAATTTACAAACTATAATGCATCAAAAACCTGATAATTTCTCTACGTGATCAACGTTTGGATGGTCGTCGACTAAGTGAGCTGGTTTGGTAGTTAATTAAGTTCGTAAATGGTGAAAAATCAAAGAAGCAATTCACTTTTGAAAAAAGTAGCTCAAAGGTTTTTCATTTACCTATATTGCCTGGACTCAGAAAATCTTTTTTCATTGTTTGATAAAGATTTTATTTTTGGTTGAATTTTAAGATAAAAATTGACTATGGCCCTAAAACATAGTAAAATTTTGAGTGATTCAAATATATAACATTCCAGCGCGAGTTCAATGTTCCAGAATATTATAGATACATTTTTGTTTAAAAATGCGCTTACCTCTTTAGCAATGAAACTGATTTTAATCAAACATTCAAACATTTATGCAAAATGATGAATTTTGCATTTATGCAAAAATCATTTACGATTTTAGAAACTACCGGACTGGGTAAAATTCAGAGAGACAAATTCGAAGTTTTTTATAAAGGGATTCATAATTAATTGAAAGTTTTTTGTAGCGTTGTGCGCTCTAAATATCATCCTTAACTCAAAGATTCTAAAGAAGACTCTTAATAAATTCAGCAGTTTTTAGATTCTTTGATACTTTAGATAGATTCGGTGGTAAGTTTTGAAAAGATCCGGATATGCGAAGTATGAAGGTAATAAAATAATTTTACGCATTAACAGTTTAGAAACACAAAACGAGCCTATGAAAAGCAGTGTATAGAAAACGGGTAAAAAAGAAGACAATTTTGTATGCAAAACATAATTACAGGTCGCTAACTATCCGTATTTATGGTACGTGTGAAATATTTCCTTAAATTTAGAATTTACAATCAAAATATGCTCTTCTACTATCAGCGTGAATTTTTTTTATCTCTGCTTTTGTATTCACTATCTGCAAAATTTACTTTTTTTCTCTCATAGTATGTTAATATAATTTGCACATTTAGATATTTTGTTTTGTTTTTTTTTATTGCCCCTCAGATTATCTAATTTTTTTTTACGCTAATCGTCACTGAGACGCGCCATGTCATCTACAAAAATAAAATAAATACAAAATTGTTCACTGACCCGCCAAAGAACAATTCTTGTTTGATTTCTAGCTACCTTCGTTTTGCCTGCCTATAATTTCCATTTTTCGGTTGATTATAGTTTGTACTTTCCACTGACTATAACTTCTCTTTTTTATATTATAATTTGAGCTTTAATACAGTAGTTTTAACAATTGTTTTTCTTTTAATCAATTTCAAAAACCACACTTAACCGGACTATCCTAAGGTCACCAGTCCCACTTTATCAATAGTGGATACTTGGTGCACCTGTTACGCGGTATGACAAGTAAGAAGTCTTATGACAAATAAGAAGAATGTGTAATTTCATTATTAAACATCTACCATTTTCAATGCTCAGAATTCTTTCCAATGTATTTAACAATGCCCTTAATGATGGCTGCTTTCCAGACACTTAAAAAGTAGCAAAGATTGTTCCCATCCACAAAAAGAGAAAAAGTAAATAGACCAGCTTCCTAACTTGGGTAAGCTCTTCGAAAGAATTTGGATGGAAATGATAAATAATCATGTTGAGCTCATGCAGGTATTTTCTGATTACCAATTCGGCTTAAGGCGCAAACAAGGGGCACAACGCGCCATCTCGTAAATGCACGATCAAATTGTGTTACACTTGAATTAGCAAAACACTCCAACGCTAGTGTGTTTTTTGGATATCAAGAAAGCAGTTTAAGGCTTCTGTTTAAGTTTGATTTGCCGGAGGAGGTAATACGACTCGCTGAATGCTTTCTTACCAGCTGACAATACAATGTCAGCGTTAATGAGGCAGAATCTCCTAAAGGGCCTGTGACATCAAAAGTGCCACAGGGCTCTGTCACTGGATCAATTCTTTATACCATATTCACCGTTGACCTTCCTATTCCAGCAGGCCAGCCTCAAGTCGAATGCCTTCACTATCCCGACAACACGGTCTTATTCGCAACGAGCAAAGACTCGCTCAAAGCAGCGAAGAGCATGGAATATTACTTGACAGAGCTAAGTTTTTATTTTGGCGTCAAACCAAATATCAGTAAAATATTGTACTCTGTATATTTTGCAATCCGTCTAAGTATTGGGCATTCCAAACTATTTGCAACAAGACTAAAATACTCACTGTATCGCTTGGAACCTCTAAGATTACTTTTAGCTCATCGTTGAAGTACCTCCGTGTTGATGTTCACAAATTTTTATTAATCCTTATGTACGACGTAAGAGCAAAGCTGCCAAACCAACATTTCAATACATTGACATATTTTTGCCAAAAAGGTGGGCATGACTAGCAAAGCTAAATCCATTTGCTACCAGACCCTAATCCAGCTTATCCTAACTTACGCCTCCTCATCCTGGATTACCTGTTCCCAAACTGCCATGACAGAAGCGGAGATATTCGAAAGCAGGGTCCTGCGTCTCTGCACTGGCAGGTTCTACAGCCCAGTAACTAAGAAGTAGCCGAAGAACCTTCTTCTGTATTAGGAGTTGGGACTAAAACCACATAGGGACCGGGAATTAACAACACGGATCTATGGACAGACAGACGCACATGAGAACGAACAGATCCGGTCACTTGGACGTACAGGTGGCTCTAATGAACCATTTTTGCAAAAATAGTATGTGGTCGGCAGCTCATGGATGCGCTTTTTGCTAATGAAACCTTCATAACGAACAGGAGGGGCTAGATACAAGAACTAGAATAAGACCTTGGTCTAATAAGGCTAAGTTAGTTGTAATTAGGTATTAGGTAGTATATAGCAAAGCATATAAGTCATAGCTTCTGTATAGGCCAAGTTAGAGAATAAACGTGTGAAATCTAAATTGCAAAAGATAATAAATACTAAAAATAAAGCCGACTAGAGACAAAACAGTGTAGCCGTTAGATTTTAAGTTTTATTTGTTAATTTAACTCGTTAGGTGAAGAATATACCGATAAAAAAACGATATAAAACCTTTTCACATTTCACACAAAAATTCATGAGAAACTCGTTTCCGCTAAAATTTAGCTAGTGGTTCTCACATTTTTGCGTGGAAAACTTCTCTTCGCTATGAAAATGTAGCTAGCATGAGCAGTATATCTCCACCCATTTCACGCCAATTTAGAGTGTGTGTAAAATTTCAAATAACAGATAACGAAAGAATCGATCAAAGGTTTAAATTCTGGACAATATATCGGTCAGTAATTAGCAGTCTCCGATTTTTTCGTTTGTCAAAATTTTCAGTTCAAGAAATGTTCAGATAATTGAGACTTGTCAGAATTTAGCTTCACGCTCAACTCAACACAAGCCTTAAGCAGCAAAATTGACTACTAACGGAGTTCAAACGATCAAAATTCAACACAAATGCGAAGATACCAACAATAATTAAGTACATATGGTCAAATTCTAAAATTTTGATCTATCTCGTCTGTACATTTTATGTACGGCAGTAAATCTCGAAGTCCGAATGAAATCAAGATTTGGAGGCATTTGAAAGGAAACTAACTGAAGTAGTAATCCCCTTTCATCCTTTTTCTTATACTGCTAACAATAATAAATTTCATCACCAACTTCAATTCCTCACCAACCTTAATTCTTCCATTCATTCGCCAAGTAGGTTCACGTTTCAAGGTGCGAGGTACAGAGGGCGATAATCCCTTCAAAAGTTGAGAGCCGAAGCACTATGGAAAAGTAAAATATGTACACTGTGACGAAAACCATTATGTGAACCAGTTAGTATGCTGCAGGAATGATTTTATGTTTGAAAAAAATCACACAGATAAAAAATTCTCACTTTATAACCGTTCGTTTCTTAATTCAACAAAATTATTTATGATGACAAAACTTAAACCAGAACATTTTAAGGGACAGCAGGTGACAATCTATACTCAATATCTAATTACGGTAGTTATAACATATATTAAGAAAATATTGTAGAGCTCAGAAGAAAAAATAGTTTTCAAATTTCTTTTTGATCTACGCTAAGCTAATGCCTATTATAGTGAATATTCTATAGAAACGAAAATTTCTCAGCTATTATTTGCTATCGATATTAATTTCCTATTTCTATAGAAACAATAACATGATATATTTTGCTGCTTTGATCACCACACAAATTTTCTTGAACCTTCTTTTAGCTCCCATCTTCTTTGTAGTGTATTCAAAGTTTACTGCTTTCGCACTAATTTCGACTTCATTCTCCCGCAAAACATCGACACCGAAATGTTTGATTCATAGTTTAATGCTTCATAAGGAAATGAAACGTCCTGCAAAGCGGATGGATATTGTTTATACATCGTTAGTCTATGTTAAATGGCTTGTAGAAACATTTTATTTTGTTTCAATATACATATTTCTGCCTTACAAAACATAATGTTGACATTTTTCCCATCTTCTTAAGCCACTTTTATAAAAATAAATTTTTATAGCTCCCCACCCCAGTGGAAAATCAATTGGCTGCAAATACTAAAATCGGTTACATAATAAATACGAAGCTGAAAAATATGTAAATATGTCATTAGCTAGTTTGAGCCCAGTAAAATGTCTTCAAAAAGAAAATGCAGCTACCTCCTTCTACGGAATGAAGCAATTGTTTCGCAACTACTCTCTAACGGAAACCATTTATAGTGGCAAACATGTTAGAGCATTGTATTTGAACTGCGCAAGAAATGATTAGCATGAAAATGCTGAATGTAGCAATTGAGACATCTGATTTTACATGTAAGCACTTAGCTTTGCTTATTTGTTAAGCTTTCTTTTGGAATACAAAAACATATTTCGTTGACCAAAGAGATCGCTAAACGCATTACATGCATATTTTGCCGTTAATTATTTTCTTCGTAAAGCGTATTCAAACACAAACGTCAATTATTGTGCATAATAAACGACACTGTGTCGCATGCAGTACTTACAAAAAAAATGAGTTCTTGTCAGTGGATATTTGTCTGACACCAGACAGTTTCATAGTAATTTTCACGGTATTAATTTTATTGAAATTAGAAAGACTGAATTTGTACAGGTTCTGGTTAATATATAATTGTATATTTTGAGCTCAAACTGGGACATAATTTATGAAATAACAATTAGGAAATGAATATCAAACGCGTTCTTTAAGTAAATTTTCCTTTCCCTTAAGCAATTTATACATTTTGCAACAGAACTTTTATTTGACAATAAGTTTTAATTTTACATTTCTCTTGCACCTGTAAAATAACGACCGTAATAAACCGTCATATACGTAAAATATTTCAAAGCAAAACTAAAAATAAACTCATGAACTAAATTTTCCACATTTTCTCACTATAAACGATGAGTCAACATAAAAACTCAAGGCAAGATGAAACACAAATTTTAATTCACTCTTCACTTTCCATGGTGCGTTAACATTTACTAGACTTAAACTAATTAATTTCTATGAAAGCTCTGGGTGTCCAAAATAAAATTTGTTGTCTCATAATTGCTTCTATAATATTGCCTTTAAACATTAAACCCGTAATCGTCAACTTGGTCAATTTCACTTTTTTCGATTTCTTTGAAATCTGAGAAATTGACCGGAGCCCTTCAGATCAAACTTTCCCTGAATGGAATAATACCGAGCTATTGGCTTCCAGAAAACTAGTATACAACTAAATCATGCATCTAATTATCCAGAAACGTGTTTCATGTTATTAACCTTTTCCGAACTGATCGCTAGGTATGGATGTTGACAATGTTAGAAACAGAATAGTAATTGCTTCCGAGTTGACGTTGAATTAAGGCAGACACTGCGAAATCGGGTAAGGAGAACACAGACAACCTGTTGGAACATTAATAAACCTGTTGGATAGGTTGGGACAAGCCAGTGGAATGCTTGAATTGCAAATCCAATGGTGGCGGACTATAAGCGATCCGAAGAAGAGAAAATTTTAATCCAGATGCTATGCATGTTACAAGTGATTAACATAATCTAATATAGTTTGAGCCAAATGCCAGTGCTAATTACGGTTGGATGCAGTAAATCAAAATATTGTGGTAAGATACCGTTGAATGTAAGTGAACACACCCGATCATCAAATGTATCTTGCTTGGAAGCATAGTACCTATCTACGTTGATGTGTTCCAGAATGCAAAATCGTGAATAGTTTTATTGATTGGGTATTTAATCACAGATATCATCAAATTGTTGCGGAATTGAATGATGGCAGCGTTTGATAGATGAAATTTATTCCAATATCTTTTTGTATGTAGTATGCATTCGCTAAGAGTTGGCAAAACTAATGGGTATAGCAGCGCAGCGGAAATTGCAAACGATATATCACAAAGCCGTTAGTAAAAGATATGACATTTTCAAGAACATCGTGTGGATTTTTTTTAGAAATAGCTATGAGATCACAAGTTTCTGGCCGTGACTGTTTGATATTTGCAGACAAATCTTTTATTAGATAAACAAAGGAAGATTTGAAACCAATCATAAATTGATGAAACAAAATAATGTGCATATGGTATGTATGTTGTGATGAAAATTCCGACAAAAACCAAGCAGGTTGAAATATACTGGATGATAGGTTTTATTTAGTTGTATTTGATTTGAAATACATTAACAAATATGTATTGAGGAGAGTTAAAAAAAGTGGAGTGAAAATATTTTGAGATAATTTTTCATGAAAGCTATAAAATTGAACGAAAAGCCGTACCATAAGATGCTTAAAATTATCAGATAAAATAGTTTGAGAATTATTTAAAAAAATTTCGGTCTTTTTGGCTTTATTTCTGTGAGCGCTAACAATTATGTTTGGAAGGTTTTATGTGCTGTTGACTTCTGTTTATTTTATGTTTTCTAATTTTTAGAGCTTTTTAGTTTGCAACAAAATCAGAATACGTGTTAACGGACTGAAATAAGCCTAAGTTCATTCAAAGATTTATAGTATTATCCAGAAATCAAAACTGATTCTGAAACTTAAAGAGTGTGGTGATGGGAGCTTGCGTACGTTTCTAGCTTTGGAATACTATTTAAAATCTGCTAAATCGTCATTTCCTACACATTCAGCTCATGTATCGAGTAATATTGCAGATTATTCCGGCGAAACGTAATTTTTGTTTCAATTAAATATAATGTATCTGCCTTTTCAGAACTGTTTGACTTTAATTGTTTTAAGGAAATAAGAGCGAACACATTGCTATTGAAACATCTTATTTGTAAGCATTTTAATAAGCAGTGTTTGCGCCATGAGTTTATTTAGTTCCACTATCATTTCAAGGATTAAAAATTATACAAATTAGAAGTATTTTCTGTTTTTCCCACAAACACCTTTTTATTTCACATCCAAATAATAATTTGCCACAAACCACTTCAATGTTCCCAATGAAAAGCTTCAGTTTACGTTCTATTATGTTAAAATTAAAACAAACTATTCCTGCCAAAATGGTCTCGAGTGATTCATTGGCTAAAAAAGAAAGATTTTTGTAATGGCCATCGCTGATGCATTGGCAGCCAACATGATAAAGGTCACATTTGACATGCAATCTCACGATGCCGTGCAGATTACATTTATTAAATCGATTTATAGTGTATAATTTGAAGAGATTTTTTTGAAGCTTTTTCGGAATTTTAAGGTATCTTTTAGTGGGAACCATAAAAAATCAAAATGTTGACATTTTATATGATAAAAAAGTTCATTTTAAAATTGGGGTCTCATTCAAGCATATATGCAGCAGACAATTTTTACATTAAATGCAAAGAAATTTCCAATCCTATGCGACGATATTTATAAAATGATAGGCTTCTTTGGACATATTCTTTCTATTCAAGTTCTATCCATGTTTGCGTTTGGAAATATATATTTATTTCTGTTGTGGTTAGTCCAAATATATCATATTAAAACCAAATATTTAGGAAATATTGTTCATTCAAATAAAATCAAACCAAATTTTCCGTGAGCTTTGTAAAGAATCCAACCCTAAATTCTATCAAACAAAACAGGACATTTTGGACATAAAAAATTAAGCCGAAATAAGTTTAAAAGAAATCAATTAGTAGAAAAAAGCAAACCATCCAAAGGTTTACCAAAATTTAGGAACGTTGAGATTAACCTCACATGTGAATTTCGTTTACATCCAATGTCTGCATCGGAGGTCATAATGCAGAAAGCTTTGGTTTTCTAGAGTTATTTCAAGATAGCACCGCAACCACAGGATTAGCAGTATATTCATTTAATTTCTCTCAGGCCTGGTCCTACTCCAGACTAACACATCCTGTTGATTTGATTTTTATCTGTCTATCCGGTTTAAGGTACTCGAACACAAAAATTTTGGGTGCCCAAAATATAGGAAATTTGGTGAAGGGTTACCGTTCTTTCAAGTTTTCTGTTTATTCATCCAAAATACAAAATCATTCATATAAAGTCACCCAAGCCTATATCATATACCTATCAACGTGTTGTGAAAATCATGATTTGGTGACTCTATGTGAAGTTATAAATTTTCTCTACCTATTTTTAGGTACTTAGCACCCGCATGGAGTTCGAAATATCGAAAACATTTTAATAGCCAAGCTAAAAGCAAGGCCAATTTTCATTTCCTCTATAATATTTTCCAAACATTTTGTTTTCACTGAAACATTGGAGTACATATAAATTCACTCAAGCAACTTAAAAGTACAACTTATATACCTTGCTTGTGATTACAGAACCAGACTCCAACCACTTTACTGGCAAAGGTTTCTGGTCGCTTGTTAAAATGTTTTTAAGCACAAGAGAGGTTTTAAAAATACTCGCCAACCTTGATGTTTCCAAATCTCCCAGACCTAATAGTATTTCGCCCCTCGCACTAAAGTGCTGCGCCTCTGCCTTAGCTAAACCTCTGCGCAAACTATTTTACCTATCATATTCGACTGGAATATTTCCTTCCACATAGAAGCTTGTACACCTTCAGCTCATACATAAAAAGGGGGAAGCCTGTGATCCCTCTATCGACCTATTGCAATCGTTTCGGTTCGTGAGCTCAAAATTAGCCAAATATCTTATGTTGAATTATCTTATGGTTTCCGATCTGGACGCTTTACTCACATTTTTTTGGAACCGCTCTCATTGTTTAGCCGTAACTTTGGTGAAGCAATTGTTGTTTCTCTTAATATTTCGAGAAGATCTTTGACAGAGTCTGACACCCAGCCTTATAAGCCAAACTTCGTGCATTTGGTCTTCATACTGTCCTCATCAAGCATAAATCATATGTCTCAAATCGTATGTCTACATCATTGATGCCGGGGTTCCAAAAGGCACTGTTCTTTCACCAAATCTCTTCCTTTTATTTATAAATGACCCATTTTCCTCCACTCTCCATTCTATTCATAGTTTTGCCGATGATAGCATTATTGACAGTGCATACTCTTTTGACAACGCTTTTGAAACGCTACTTCTGTTGGTAGAGATCGCATGTTTACATCGCTTAAGAGGGACCTATTAAGCATTATCGCTTGAGGCCCATCAAATCGTATTGTTTTTAATGTGTCCAAAAACTCAATGTTGTCGTCTTTCACTCAAACCTTACCCTCCTCCTGCTAGCCACACTATTTCCGTTGATGGTGTAGATTTTTCTGAATAAGCTTTGCTAAACCTATTGGAATAAAACAGCTGGCCCGGCCACATTTTCAAAATTGCGAAAAATACCATGAAATGCCTAGGCTTCCTTGAGAGAGGCAAGAAATACTTTACACCATCCGACATAGCGCACATCTACAAGACTCTCCTAAGACCAAGATTTGAGTATAATTCCCTTGTATAGCTTTTCAAACTTTTTGGCGATTAAACCATTGCTTCGCGTATTGAATATTCTAAGCATCGACGTGATGTGGTTTGCATTTCTTTTCTTTATCGCTATTACTATGATCTTTGTTCTAACGCAATATCAAGTCTGAATCCTTGTAGAGCACCTCCTACGCGCAGCACTTAAGCCCCTCAACCGCGGTCACTCTTATACTCTTACGATTAGTGTCATTCGTACCGTCAAATTTCACGATTCTTTATTATCTTGGTCATTACGATTGTGGAACAGCCTACCAAGTACTGTTTTCCCCGCTGACTAAATGCCACAGTTGCTCAAACGAATTGTGCACCGCTATCTCCTGCAAACTCATCCCTTCCTCTCCCCTTTTCCTTAAATTTTCTTCCGCCAAGGCTGTACTATAGAATGATAGCATCATCGAAGAAAAAAAAATTGTTTTCTTCTTGACAATCAAGTTACTGCTGAACCACATCATTTGCGCCAACTCGCCACAATGCAAATTTCATAAAACATCATATTTTTTAGCAGCGTTGAACATGACGAATTTTGTGCCTAGAAATTATGATTTCCGGACAATATTAATTTTTTTTTTACTATTTGAAGTAAACCACTGCTTACCAACGCTCACGGTGACAATGCTTTTGGTAGATCAGAGTGCTTTGTGTGGTTGGAAAACTACCGAACAAGTATGAAAACAACGAATTACACGTATTTTTGGATGAGGATGACGCTCAAATGCAATAGCGATTTGCAGATTAGTTAAATAAGCCATAAGTTTTAAAGCTGTAGAAAATATCCATAAGATGAGCAAATAGGGTCCACATGAACTTAGTGAGATCCGAGAAACCCCTTCGAAAATTATTCTTGCCAGATACAAAAAGAAGTCATTTTTCTATAGGATCGTGACTGGCAATTAAAAGTGGATGAAATTCGACACCACGGGTAACTCCAAGAGACCCATCGATATCGACTGCTAACTTAAATAGCCGGTTAAAGTTCAATCAGACGTTATAATTGATAAATACACTCCGTGGATGAATTCATCGGAATCAAAACTATGCAGTGCAGTCAAATTGGTTGAAAATAAGTTTGATTCTCTGAACAAAGTGCTCAGCAAAATTAATATCACCCCACGTGGCGATTCATCATAGCTAGATTTTGAAATAATTATTGCAGAGGCACATGCCATAAAATGCTAGTGTTTATTAAAACCAAAATTTTATGACTAGACAGCAATCTAAGGTCGCATTAACTTACCCCACGAAAAAGGATACAACACAACATAATGTCAGTTTGTCAACAACACCAGTTCATCAGTAAAAAGAACCGGATTTCCAACTTTGGTGCGCTTTGGACAAAGGACAAATGGTCCTGTCGAATTAAAAAAAATAAGAATGTAGCTCAAACCGCGAACAAATTTGCTTTAAAATACGAAATGTTTTTGTGAAAGGAGCTCTTAACTCTGCAGACGAAAACTGAATGTGGCAGTTTCCCGAAAAAGAAGTTGTCATGAAGGAATGCAAAGTTGCAATTTCACCCGGGTAGATGAAACACAAGAAGTTTCGCAAGTTTTTCAAAGTGGCAATTCCAGTAAAATATGCTTGGCTGTTTAACAACTCCAATTGATCTGTCAAAAACCAAATTTGGAAAGGAATCTCATTCGGCAGCTGGAAAAAGCAGAATATTCGTAAGAAAGACATCAATTATAATTCTAGACTAAAAAAAAAGTTTTTTCATTTTCCGGAAATCGATCTGCAAAAAATTTACCATCTAAACATCCATGTCCGAGGCTCGATATTTCTACATCTGCTCCTCAAAAAGAATCCATTCCGCGGAGCCGTATCCAAGTGGATGCCATTCAGACATATATAAATACCAACTTGGTGCTCGGCACCAATTCAATTAGTGGTGCCGCGAGTCCACTAATGAATGATAATTTGCATTGAACTTTTTAATCCTATCAAAGCTTCTATCTCATAAGGGGCTGATTTGGAAAGTAACTATCTACTTTCTCCACCAAACTTTGGTTTGCAATTAAAAACTACAGATTCAACGGTAAAATAATCACCAAAGTAGCTTATTATGGAAGAAGCAGCGTGTGGATTCTCAAAGACTAACTTTTTATACCGATGGTCCAGAAAGATTGCTGCTGCATATGAGCGAAGTAACTTGAGTTCAGAATATTTTGAGTTGACTTCCGCTAAAAGTTGCTGCTTGAAATTGAATGATAAGGGCTCTGTTGGCCCATAGACCTTGACCACCTGAAAGTTTAGATGAATTGTTTATTAGGTGCTCAAAGGTATCAAAAATATATACAAAATACTAGTGCTTCAAAAATGCTCACGTTGGCGTGTTCAACCACACTGGAGAGGGAGAACGAGAAGGCGATAGCAGTGCTCTGACTCGTCGAAAATCGAGCAAGTCGAGTCGCGACAGCGAGAGGGAGTGAGTCAGCCAGCGAGGAGATAATGTCGAATCGAAAAAAAATTGGCAGTGCAAAAAACGGGTAACCGAAACATTTAACCGATTAATCGATTTGGGTGAAAGCGGTTACCCGGTGAAAATTAGTCGGTCGGTGAATCGATTTAACCGGTTAACCGTCACCGATCTTTCCTTTCCTATTCTCTTCGAGTGCTCGACATTGCTACAGGGTTGCCAGCACTTTAGTAAAAAATCATTTGAGATTACATCTTAGAAATACCGATGTGTCCTGTAAATTTGATGAGAATGATCTGATTACTCGGTCAGAAGTGATCGCAATTTGAAATTTTGAAAAAAATTGTATTTTTTTTCAGGCACTTAGCGCACATATAGGGCAGGGAAATTTCTCATACGTTATCACAGTCGTGTTTAAAATACGTTCGAAATTGATATTGCATACTTGATTTTTTGAAAATTCATTTGGTGGGAGAATTATAGGGGTATTTGAAACATCACTAAAATGGCCGCCGGCGCCAGAATTAGTAAAAAGACAACTCAAATTGGTTTTGTTTCATGATAATCCACCATCAACGTAGGAAACAATTTCGCATGCGGCTTACTCGCCAGACTTAATTCCGTCCAATTATTACTTATTTGTATCGATGGGACACGCACTTGCTGAGCAGCGATTCACTTCTTTCGAAAATTTTCAAAAATAGCTCGATAACTATAAAATAATCAAATGTATCAAAAAAAACAATAGTTTTTTTTGGCGTCGAATCCACAAATTGCCTGTCAGAAAGGAATGTATGCTAGCGAAGGTCAATAGTCCAAATATAATACAAAAAGGTGTATTTTCTTTTTCAGTATGTTTTTTTTGTCTCAGTTTTTGCTGTTAATAGCTAAATGAAGTTAATCATGTTCAAACTACTATTTTATGTGTGCTTTGAATATTCTGCTGCGTTTCTTTGCAATTTCAATCTAATGTCAATGCTAATATCTGCGCAATTTATGGAATATCTATAATCAAACTTCATTATTTTTCTAATCAATATCATCAATTTACAGTTGCATAGCAAAATTTCATTCGTAATTTGATCTTAACGATATATTTTCCTCCGAAAGCCATAAAAAGTCCCTTCAGAAAATTCTTACGTTGATAGATCTATTCGCAATGCAATCAACCTTAAAGAAATAATCTGTCGATATTGTATAAGAAAGGAATTTCTTCAAACCTTAAAAAGCGCATAACCGTAATGAAAAAGCGAGATAGATCAATTACACCATAATAAAATCATGAACTTCACGATCTTTATCGATGATCAAGTTTGCATCTTGTGTATTGAAATAATAGCCACTGATCCATTTCGATGCGCCAAAGTAACATCAGTTCGATCATCACGAAACCGATCTAATGAGGAACATGGAGACTACATTGATCTCCAACATAATCTACCGACCACATTTACTCCAGGTATGCAAGCAAGGTGGATTTGTTCTTCTAACAAATTCGATGCTACAAATCGTACTTTCAGCCAAGCCCCGGAAATTTGAAGACTGCTGCAGAATCGACTCTATCTCGAGTGGAAAGTGCACTTCAATTACAGTAATTGCATATGCCGCAGTAATTAAATACAATACAAAGTTGTATTGGATGCCGATAGCATTTACTTTAGTCAGCACAGTTTGATTTCAACCTGACTTTCTGGCCAGGTTGAAGTTTGCAGGTGATTGCAACAATTACTGTATAGGGATCTAATTGATTGTACGCGATCATTTGCCGGAGCGGAATTGCTTTGGTATAGTTGCATATTTTGCGGTAGATGCAATCAATCTTTCATGACCGAAGTGCAATGAAGAGATATTGCAGGTACGGGAGTAGTTACATAGCTACACTTTCAACTTCAGCTATGAATTGATTGCAAGACCTCTTTTAGTAGATTTAAGATTTAGCGAAAATCATTTTCAAGTACAAAAATTTATTGTACTTATTTTCTCGATACTGCTTACACTACTAAAATATTTCAGCTGCTACTTTCTAGAACTATCTATAAAACTTCAAAATTTTGCAGTTCAATTCTTCTAACCAAACCAAAGATAGTTAGCTTTTGCCCTTCCAATGACCAAAACTGTCTTAACTAATCACATTGGAACGGAATAATTCGAGCTTACAAAAATAGTACACAGTTGATAACCGTTATGTTTGTTTTAGTGTTTTTCCAACGAAAAAATAGCAACAACAACACATGAAAGTTTGGACGATTAATTTAGAGTCGATTTTTTGCACTTTCATTACCTGAAATTCTCCACGTCTCATTTCGAGTAAATATTGATAGCTATTTAAAATTGGTCAGAGATACTTTCCAAAAGGCTATTCTCTTTGCAAACTTGAATATGAGTTGTTCGATGACGGTTAGTTGATGAAACTCAACTACTATGGGATGGTTTTCATAGATAGAAAATAATTGAATGCTAAAACTAAATTAAGATATGTGTGTGATATACATATGTGCATCAAGCCGTAATGGCGGAAGCACATTTTTTGAATTGAATAAAAACACTATCGGCGATGCTAGTAATCTTGAAATGTAAGCAAGTGGCACGTGCAGAGGTAGGATTATCTTCGATCAGATGTACGCACTATGTGATCTAATCTAAATAAAAGTGAATCGCATTACATGTATTTCGCGTATGATGATGCGGAGATAATACTGATGAAATAAAAAGTGAAAGTCAATCGAATCAGGTTTGACGATTGCTTGCAGTTACTTGAACTGTAGTAATGAAAAAAACATAATTTCGAGCACTAAGCTGGGCTTGCGAAAACAGCTGAAAGCAAAACTGGTAGCAACTAGTCCTTCAATAAATTTATGTATGACATGATATTACCCTTCAAATGACTAGATTTATTTATTTATGTTGAAAGAAATGGCTGAATTATTATTTGTTTTGCATTTATTTAGATCGTAAGTTATTTCTTGCATTTATTTAGACCTTAAGTTATTATAAAATCCAAGCTACGTTTTTTAAAGTTATCATACAGTGTAAGTTTGCACCCTAAGTTACTATAATTTATGTTTTGCATAAAAAAAGTTTTTAAACTATTCTCAATGTGCTGCAGGCATTTGTATTACGATAAGGTTCATTGAATCACAGCCACTCAAATTCACACGTTACGTCAATCAGATGTAAGTCTTGAGTCATCAGACATCTTCAAACACACAAACAACAACCAACCAACCAATGAACCAGCTTCCAGGCAAACCACAATCATCAACATGAAATAAACAGAAGCAGAATGATTTCAATCAAACACATCACTGCCAATATCGACACTACATATGTATTTCTGCGCCCAGTGTGAGCCAATTCATTCAGGTTTCAGCCATCGATCTACAGCTTCGACATAATATAGAATTATCTTAGTCTCTGGGCCTATAATTAATGTACATTAAGAAAACTACTGAAATCAATGTTAGCCTAGATTTCTGCTCAGTACGGTCCGGTTCCGTGGAATGCGCAACACATACATACACACAATTGAAAAAGTCGAACGTCATGCATCCAATACTGTCTATTGCCCGAGAATATTTTTTGCAGAAAGTGCACGTTCTGTGCGCATTTCTTTATTCAAAACCAACACGGTAAGACAAGAACAGGAAAGCAACAGCAGCATGACCATTATAGTAATTTCTCAATTGGAAGCTAGCTGAGATTATTGGTGTCATTTGCAGTGCACTCAGTTAATCATTTCCAAGTTTGAAATGAGCTGCACGTCCGTTAGTAAAATGTGTTGTAAATGGCAACTTGATGGCTGTGCAGTCATGGTAAGCAAATAATTGAAAAACTACTATGTGCCGAATGCAAGTTAGCTAATAAATACTAGGAAAGCTTAGACATCTATACGCTAAGTGACTGTTTTCTTTATCTCAACATCGAACCGTAATTGTGTGAATGAATGGTTTATGTGATTATTTTACATGAATAGAGAGATTTAACGTTCAATGGCACGATGCGTGCTAAGAAATGTGCTATGGAAATGGTAGAACACAGTTCCATTTGAGTGCATATGGTTTTCTTAAAAGTCATGATTGCTTGATAGCGAATTGATTATGGCTCCTTATGTTCGTATGTAGACGATTCTGTGTTGCACCTGAAGCATTTGCCTAAACGGTTGTAATGGCGAGCTATTATGACCTTTTTTATTGAATTTAATAGTTAAATCTGTTGGTATACTATTCTCGCTAACAATGTAGCTAATTTAAGCATGAATAAAAACGTCGTGAATAGTTTGGAGGTGCAGAAAACGAGTTTTTCAAATCGATTTTGTAATATAATATATTGCAGTATAATGTATGTAAGTCAGTAAAAAAATTTGGCCCAAAAAATGATTTCGTATGAATCTACAGGTTCAGTGAGACCAACAATTTAGAGTGGACAAATAAAAAAAAAACTTGTCTTTTCTAGCTCGAGAGCAGCATACACACAAAAAAAAATTCGCTCTGCTATATGTGTAGCAAAAATAATAATATCCGTAATAGCCATAATTAACTGTAGTGGGCACAAAATTGCCCCTACAAATATATTTTTGTTCTATTTATGTGTGATACATAACATATACAAGCAACAGGTATAACTATTGATTTAAAAGGTATTATGAGTATATGGAAATCCAGAGTTATACTCATTTTAAGTAAAATTTGGCTTTCAGGTAAAAAATATAACTCGGGTACACAAAATATGCACACAGCAATCATAATTATGCACGCTACAGGTATAAGTTCTACATGGGTTTCTCTGTTTTCTGGTAGCAAAAGATATGAAATCCATGCAGTTGGTATATTATATACGCGACAGGTATAAAATGACCACTGAACAATGCAATATGCTTTTCGTAGATATATGGTTTATTTTCGTTTCTAATTATGGGGCATCTTTTGTTTATAGTTTGAGATTGAGCTTGCAAAAGGGTCGGTAGCTTAGCTCGCTAACGCGTCAGTCCGAAGCAGCGATCTACTGCCCGCGGGTTCGAATCCCGCCGTGCCCATGGCTGTATTTGTTCGTCTTATGTTGTCTTAACAGTCAGCGACTGGGCATAATACTAGCGCTCCATTGATTAAGTATCACATTAAAGCTTTAGTAGCGACTAAGAATAACATTAGCGCTTTAGAAAATAAGAAATAAATGTGGCACTTAGAAGAATAATGGAATAGTTGTTATCGGCTTCTCCCATATGTGTCTCATTACCGCCATGGCTAAGCATTCGCTTCAAAGGGCAATCCCCTGAGCTTTTTTCTGCTTACATACGATAAATATTTATATTATATCTGCCGTGAATATATTATGTCTTTCAAAATACACCCATATACTCATGTGAGATATATTATATTTCCGTCGTTTTATATCTGTCAGCGATATATTTTTTTTTTGAGTGTAGGTTCATGATAGACAAATCTACATTGAAAACCTGGTTTTCTCACTAATGCTGCTGCATCTGCCTTGAATCGACAATAGAACGGACTTTTATTTCTGTGAGTCATGATCTTTTTCTTCTGAAGCTTGAAAATTATGGAATTTCCTCCTTTACTCTCTTCCTATATTGTTGATCATACTCGTGTAGTAACTGTCAATTTCTGCAACTCTGTTCCACTTTTTCCTTTTTTCATCAATTCTTGGCCCTATGTTGTTCGTGCTGCTTACCTATGACCTGCAGTTCTGTATACATTCTCCTTGTATGCTGATGACTTCAAGATATTCAAAATAATCGAGATATTTGAAGATTATTATCAGTTGCAAAATAATCTCTCTGCGTTGAATAACTGATGCATTGTCTGCAGAGAAATACTTACTCTATATGCTGTGAAATATAACTTAATGTATTATAAGTGTTACATGATATAAGTTATCTTCTCTTACTCTGTTTTAAAATTCTCCCTTAATATTGCTGTCAATTTTAAGGAATTTGGCGTGATATTTGACTCGAAACTCAAATTCGATCAATATATAATGTAAACATTGCCAGGGTATTTGAATTGTCTGGCTTTATCATTAGGTCCTCCAAACCCTTTATTAACCTCTCCAATTGTTTGCATATTTTCCTTTCTTTTGCTTGTAGTCCATTATCAATACCTCGTGCATACCTTAAAATACCTCCAACGTAGGTTTATCCACATATTATTTTATAAGTTTAACTTCCCTTATTGCGAATATAATTATGGACTTTCCATATTACAAACTTCTTCTCTTGAATAACGAAGAGTTTTCCTAGACTAGTCTTCTATTTCAAACTACATTATCGTCTTGTTTTCTCTGATATTTGTAACAGGGTTTCTGTGCGGAAATCTAGCCGATTTTATATTTTTTTTTAATGTGCTGTTTAATTTACACAAACAGAATTTTACTTAATTCGCCGTAGTTACGTTTCGTTAGACAACACAACAATCTGAAACTCGGTCCTCTTCCTTTGATGTTCTTTGCACACAAAAACCTTTTGAAAAATGTTAAATTTTTAATTCTTGAAGTGGTGGTAATATTTCTTATACTGTGTTCTCATGCTACAATACTCTCCCACTTTTTGTATTCTTCTTCCATTATTTTCTTCCTGTTGTATTAGACATTTGAACAAATAAATGAATAATTTTGAAAATAATTAAAAAATTTTGAATTTCGTTCAACAGGAGAAAAAATAACAAACATTCCAGGTGGAAAAACTGAAGCCCAGGACGAAAGCATCTCTTTTTGGGAGAGATAACAAAATTGCAGCTGCTAACCAAACAGGAAAAGAAGGTAGTATTGCAACAGTTTCTTCGAGGAGACTAGTTGTGTAGACTGTGAGTTCCTGAAAGCGTTCCCGTATTGAAGTTTAAGATGACACAGAGAGCAATGAAGGCAGTCAAGATAGAGGCGCACAGTACGTAACACCCAGCCTTATCAGCAAGCAGACCAAAGATATTACAATTTGAGAAGCTAGTACCACTTACTGTCTCCCAAGAGCCAGCAGAAAGAATTTCTCTCCATTGTATTTCGATGGATGTCAAGGAAATTTCATCAATTGCGAATTAGTGAATAATTTTTCATACATTGCATGCAAGAAATTATGCCGAGAATTGCTCCACTTTATCATTGCTCATTCACTGACAAGGATCCAAATCATTCACTTTATCTAAAAGGAGCAGATTTTTGTTGCTCTGAGATTAAAAACAAAAGCCTATGTCTAGGTTGATTTCAACTTGGTGGATTATATAATTGTAAAATTTTCTGTAAAAGTAAATTATTGCTTTTTTCGAAGAAGAGGTACTCTAAACATAAATGAAAGCCTCCATTCAGTAGTTCAGCATAAGGTACCTAAACAAAACTTTGTCCCTTTTTGCTGAGTTCAATATGGGGAAAAAGTGGCTATGCCTTCAATTCATGCTATGCCAGGCATAAATTGAATGAATTAAATGTTCCTGAGATGGCTGCTCGATCGGCAGCCCAGGCTGGCCAGAAATGCACAACCAAGGCACTAAAAGATATCAGAAAAAGTAAAAAAGAAAGACAAGAGATGAATAAGAGCAATAAAGTATAAGAAAGGAAAATAGTGCTAACAAAGCTGGTGGATTAAAAAAAAAAAACCAATAATTTCAAAAACTTATATTTTTAAACAAAAATAAGCCTTTTCAATATAAAATCGCTATGAATTATTTACACTATTGTTTCAGTTTAGAGTCAGTGTGACACATCTATACTTTTCTCGAAACTACCTGTTTTAATCTTTGAAAAATCACCTACCCAAAACTTTTCAAGATACGATCACCATTTTTTTTAACGATTACTCATCAGAATACAGGAAACAAATGCAAGTTGAACTTCATATTTTGAAACAAAATTTGTTTTGCGGTTAGTACATGATGTCAGTAAGATTTTGGAAAGAATTTTTTTAGGGAAGATTGCTACTGTGAAAAAAGCATATACACCTATCGTTGGTCTTAATTTAGGATCCTCACTTCTTCACCCTTCTTCACTTCTCCAATCTAAACTCCGTAACAGGCTATTCGAATTCTCAACGTCTATTTCCATCTTTGCATTCATTGATTTAAAACCACGTATGCTTACACAAAATTCATCCTAAGAATTCAATCTGAATTCGATAATATTGTATTGTTGATGAAAAATGGTATAAAGAAACGAATTCATAACGTGCCATTAATTTTCAATTGATTATCGGATGATATTACAACCGTTTACTGCGAAGTAGTTTTCGCGCCCAGTGTGGGCCAATGTTAGTGAAAAATTCAAGTGTTTCTGAATATGACATGGGATTAAACTCAATAGTTTTTAGTATCTTTAATATCAGATTCTTGAAAGCCACTGTTTTGTGAATAGTATGTTTAAGAACATTGTTTTCGCCATGCATTTTTTGAAAAGCTCGCTTGTTACCCTTTTGACTTCTTGATTCATTTCAAAACACTCAGTTTACTCATAAAGTTTAGAATCACTTGAAGACACTTCAGACTTCTCACTGAAAAAAAAATCATTGAGAGAACAAAAATCTGTTCATAGATCAATCACTTATTTATGCAAATAGCACATGAGAGTCGAATATAATAGAACTAAAATTCTAAGGGGGAAAATAGTTTAAATAGTAAAAAATTCCTAGAACGAAAAGTTTTAGCTTTCCGGAATAATCTTTAGAGAACAGTTTTAACGATACTGGTGTATTTATTTAATCACTAAGTAGGGAAAATGATATATAAACCGTAAAATTTATTGGAAACCAAATAGGATTTGGAGAAAACAAGTGATCAAAAAGTATAAAAGTGATTTTAAAAATTGAACTTACTCAGAAGACATAGGGCGATAGATGGTCACAATCTTCGCAACAAAGAAACTTCGATCCTAAAAATCGTAACTCTTAACAGAAACACTTAATATATTCTTTATAAGATTAAATATCAAAAGAGGTATAAGTAAATTGGAAATTATTAAAAAGATTATACGGATCAAAAACTTGATACTGAGGTTTCTCCATTTGGATTTATTTAAAGATTTACTAGTATGTATTTTTTGACTTGTATTTCTACATATTGTCGGGAAATGTTAACAACTGATGAAACAGTGCTTGTGATTTTCAAATCACTGTAATCTTAAGCAGTGATTTTTAATCACTAAAGTGATTCGGGCACATGGCTTCCACGGGAAAAAAATTGTTGAGAAGCAGTTAATTAAAATTAATGAAAAATTGAAATATAGCAATAACTTTATTTTCAGTAACCAAAAATGATAAGAATATCTTCAAAATGGGAAGAAGTAAAATAGGACTCAAGATTTTTCACTTCAGATTTCTATATTACATCAAATCATATCTAATATAAACACAACTCTAGCACATAAGGACCGCTAAAAAGACAGCTATTCGAAAAATGCAGCAGCAACGAGCAGCTTTCGCTCCATGAATATGTTTGAAAGGATTTTTAAGTCAACCTCTTGTACCCACGACCAAATATATAGGATATGATATATATGAGAATTTAATGCTAGCATAAGGTGAATTTTTGGTGTTGATGATGGCATCGGAAACTATAAGAGCAGGAAAACTTTGAGAGTTAGCGACCGCCAAAAATTTCAAAACATGAGAAATTCAAGCAGTTGCTGGTGTTTTCACTATAAGGTGTTCACCGTATGAAACTTAATGCTAGCATCTCTTGATACAAATACGACAAAACAACCGGTTTTAAGACCGCTACGTCAAACCTCAATTTACTCTATGAATTTCGGTTTGATTCGATGACTGGATCGGAAGTAGCAGGGGAAGAAATAAAGTTGAAAGTAAATGGGTGGCTAGGCGAAGAGTTGTCTCTCTTCTGGGCTTAATTTTTTTTTAATTTGAAACTGACTATGTAAATAAAGCATCCGATTTATCAACCATTTGCATTTTTGATTCAAAACGTAAAGATCTTCAGGAAACTCCATTATTTGATGTTTCTGGCCAAAATCATCGAAAACTGAAATTTAAAATTTTTTATAGTTTCTTTTGGGTACTCAGCACCCGTCTTAGATAAAATTTTTTCAAAGTTTCACCATTTTCAAGCATAAAATTTTGTCATTTTTCACTTCACATACTTGCTTTTTCTGAAACTTTTAAATATTTCAAACAATATTGCACTTCTAAGACAAGATAACTCACAGAATTTGAATCAAGCACAATTTACAGATTTACATCTCAGGAAAAACACAGTGATTGAGATCATAGCAAGCGGAATTATAGCCATCGAAACCACTGTGATCGAAATCAAAGCTATCAAAATCAAAGCAAAAAATTGCAGCAAAAAATTTCAACGATCGCAGTGGTCAGAATCACAGTTTACGCAATCTAATATTTCGTTCATTGTGATTTCGCTAGCTCTGTCACTTTTCACTGTAATTTTTTGCTTGTGATTTCGTTCTTGGTGATTTCCTTCGCTGAGATTTTGCTAAATATCACTTTCCTCTTTGTGATTTCGTTTGATTTGAAATTCATTATTTAGTTACTGCTGCTACCGGTGACTTTTATTTATAGTGAAAAATATCAGTGATTGATACATCGACCCAACACTATTTCTGCAAGATAAATTAAGGTCAGCATATTGAAGATTTTTTGCATGTAGAAATAAAAAAACTCTAGCGCACCTGAACAGTAGAAGAATCGTGTAAATTTTGAGTGCATATTCTACCACACGTGCTCCAACCTGTTTCGAGTGCAAAATCACTTTGATCTTACAGTTAAATTCATAGGGTGGAAAGGATTTAACGAATTTCAAGATTAAGGAAAGCTAAACACTGCAAAACTTTGAAAACAGCATAACATAAGACAAACAAAGAAAATGCCTAGTGCTTGCAACACTTTGCCAGCACTGCAACTAAAAGTATCCCTTAATTGCCTTACGTCAAAATCAAATAGTTCTATTGATTTTGATTTTATCCGATGATTTCGTCGAAAGTTACAGGGATAGAAAGATGCTTAGGGTCGAAAAACGAAAGATGTATGGAACCAAAAAATTTCCAGAACTTACAAAATTCAAACATTGGTAACTTATTTTCATTGTAAATGTGCGCGATGTGAAGACTTAATGTAAGCATTTGATGATACCAAAAATAGAAAAAAACGCCTCGCGCTGACAACCTCTTGCTAGCATCAAATAATGCCCTCTGAATAATGCCTATATTAAGTTCCATATATTATATGAAATTCGTTTTGATTTGATGACTGCACTGGAAGCTATAGGGCAAAAAGCTTTACTTTCCTGAGCGAATTTTCAAAACTCAAGACACCAAAATTACCATAGCTGGCAGCACCCACCGAATTTTTCAACCAAATTTCTACCAAAGACGGCTTAGAGTAAGGTTCAGCTACTGTGTTGGTTTCATGAAAATCTGGAAGCTGAATCAGAATTCAAAGGGGAAAAGGCAGTTTTTTTCTTGATAATTTTTCAAGATGGCACCACTGGCACCGATATATCCGGATTTCAAAATCACTTCTATCAGACCTGGTCCTACTTAATACCAGCACATTCTGTGAATTTCAATTGTATCTGATGATTGGATCGTGAGGTCTCGTGAACATAATTTTTTGATGTTTATAATATAGGTAAATTGGAGGAGGGTTACCGTTCTTGTCCGATGTGAAATTTCAAAAGTTTTCCTTTGGTTGTATAGACAAAGCTCAAGGTTTTTATATGAGTTGGTTTCACTGTAAAAGACGAAAATTTTTCATTAGAGTCGATGGTTTGAAGGTTTTCACTTTCATTGTTTGCCGTAGCTGCCGGGTTGCCATCACATTCATAAAAACTCACACGAGTCTACAACTTAGTAACGACAATATGTCCTGTAAGTTTCGTAATGATTTGATAATCTGGCCAAAAGTTATCGCAATTCAAAAGTTTTCAAATTTTAACAGTCTCATTTCAGGCGCCCTGCGCACACAGAGGGTTCGAAATTTCAAAAAAATTATCATTCTCACATTAAACACACGTTCAAAATTCATTCCATAAACTTTAATTTTAAAAAAGCTATATGTTGACAGAAAAATACGCCGGCGCCAAAGGGGTAAAGATTAATAACTTTTTGTGAGATCTGGTACTATTCTGCATATACACCAATGTACCCTGAAAATTTGCATTCAATCGGATAGCGCGTTCCTGAGATTTTTTCAACCACCATATATATATATATATATATATATATATATATATATATATATATATATATATATATATATATATATATATATATATATATATATATATATATATATATATATATATATATATATATATATGAATTTTTGGCCAAAGTGATTTTAATACTATTGTTCTTCTTCGAACATTAGCAAAAACAAACTATCGATACGTTTTAAGGATGCAAACTGCATAAAGGCTTGAAAACAAAAGCATTTAAGTTATGTTAAAAATGTAGAAGGCGAAACGATGTTCGTCTCAAGTGGTCTCAAGTGATTTATTTCCGATAGGTAGATTTATCATAGAGCGGTATTTTTTATTACCATAAAGCTAGTATTTATTTTTCAGAGCTATTTAATTATTAAAAGTCTAAGCCCTTTAACAGCACTCGAACCTGCCAATCTTCTTGAGTAAAAATCTAAAAAAAGTTGTCACATTATAAATAGATATAAATAGAATAGACTTTTTCGTTGTTGTAGTTTCAGGACACTCGTATTTCCGAAAATTATAATCAAAAGTAATTAAAATCATCATTTTGCGTGTCCGGTGTCAGCTATCGTTTGAGATGAGCACATTTTTAACATTCAAATCAAAATCTTTGACAGTACCGACAAACCAGAAATTGACTAATAGAAAGGGTTTCAATGATTTTATGGCATTATGATAAGATTGACGTTATGATTAACTTATTACTGCAAATTTACCCAACTGACCCGAGCAACTGATTTATTTTTGTAGATTTATTTTGTGAGTATTTTCATTTTAACGATGAACTAAAATAAATAGTGACCTAAAATATATAACGAATATTTATTTTTCGAATCAAGTTTTTTCAAAATGGAAACAAATGATTGCAAACAAATTATGCAATCCAACTTTTTAAATATCTCATGTTTAAAAATTAGTTTCATGTTTTCTTGAATCAAAATTTACCTTCAATTTCACTGACCAGCAATTTTAATTAAAATTTTAAATCCATAAGCAACTCGTAAATCCAATCGAGTATGCAGGTAATTCGACTTTCGGCAACATTCATTAATTTTGCACTTAACCAGTACGCAATTTTTACCTATCTTATCACTTATAACTAGACCACCGTATTGCCGATAATTTCACTGATTAAAAGAAAAACTAACTGCACATTCTGCTTTGCTCGCTTGGCGAAAAAACCAGTTCAAATTAAAAAACGTTGCATTCGATTTGAATTGCCTGCTTTAGTTGCAAAACCATTCGAAAACTACAAAATTCACAGTACCACTTCTAACAGAGAGAAACAACCAGACAAAATCGATTTTTTCTTCATTACAATGAACCTGAAGAAATTAGTGTTTCTTGACGGACGGATTAGCCGAACCGATCACGGCATAAGAAGGAAATCCGATAATTGTTCTGTTATGATTTCGGATGATCACTCGACCGCGATTCTCCTCACGCGAAAAACGTTTAGTACCGCGATGAAATGACCGCTACAGCGACGCGATACGAAATGATTGCAACAAGCGTCAGCTTCAGTTTCGAACCGGCTACGGACTTCTTTTCTTCAGCTGGGACACAGCACAACAGACCGAACCAACCAGCGTAGCTTCTGCATAAACAGCCCAAGAAGGTAGATAGATCGGTAGATCTTCGATTCATTCAAGATCTCTTGCGAGGAGCGCGCCAAACTGCAAGACGGTATCGACAGAAAACGTTTACTTTCTTTTCCTGATCAGTTTCGATCTGCAGAGAAAGATACTTCAGAGCGATGATAGATACAAACACCCCACGGTGGAAATGGCATATGTTTTTGAATTTCGGTATTGGAATTGGCTCAGAAAATCAATATCTGTGTCTTATGTCTCTTATTACTACCGGCAATTTTACTTTCCACCCCATTATGGGTCAACTCGAACCACATCCTCATAAGTCTGATTTGCGTTTGATTTAAGTTTTCCGCAAAGCACACAAAGTTCAAGTATCTTTTTACCGCAAAGCGTTACTAACATTACAACCGCAGATCCCAGCCTCCCGAACCGATGCAGATGTATCAGTTCTGCACCAACGAATCAACCACCTCTGATAACGTTCATGCTGTCGCGCTGATCTTAAGTGTAGCGCAAGCAGTTCTCTGTTCCCGGGTCTTATCCGATTTACTGTCGGAGCCGCGAAATGCTTGTAAATGAAAACCCATAACAATAAAGAAGCAAGAAGAGAAGAAAAGTTATTGTTTTGTCAGTAGGTCAGTATTTCGTGCTGTCGGCTATTATTCCGAGTCAGGGCTTGGATCGTTTAGCTGTTACTAGTTTCGAGTATTTTAAACTGCTGAGTCCAGCGCTTTTTGTGTGTTTTTGCAAATGGTCGGCGATTATTGTGAGAAACTTTGGCACTTGTTCGGAAGCTTGAGAGATGCATGTGTTGTGTGAATGGATAGCCGTTTAAAATTGAAATTACTTACAATGTGGGTACTAACGAGTGTGAAATGGAAACAAGAAAGAGATTGATGATACGGCGGCTCGGAAGTCCGGAAAATTTAGACTGGTGCGATGGATAGAGTCAATAAATATAATCTAATTTAATTACGAAATTATTTTATTGTAATTGAATTAATTAGAGTATTTATTGTTGTGAGATTGTGGGATTACGTTTGAGTAATTGAAATAAATTTCATATTTTTCCGTTAAGTGAAAAATAATTATGATGTTTAGATAGAATATCAGTAAGTAGTGACAAAATAATTGAAATAATTAGATAGAATGAAAAAAAATTAAGCAATCAGTAAACTAAAAAGTAATGAGTCATGACTATAATTGGCCAGAAACATATGTAAGTTTCCAATAGACCACCATGAGAAGAAAAAAGTATACAGAAATAAAGAACTATATACATATAAGTCAAAAAACCTTCTAACTTTCAAATCAATCAAACACGTAAATTTCGTTTGGCTTAAGCGAAACAGACTACTTTTCAACAGACGAACAAAGACTAGCAACGTACTATTTGGTTTTTCCGGCAACCGTCTGCAGTGTTTCTTGTTATCGTGATTACATGATCCACGAGTCGATTTTTTCCGATTACTCATTTGAATAACTTTCGAATTGTGAATTTAATGGTAAATTTGAGTGCTTCCGAACTAATAATTAAGTTGTTCTTTATCGAAGATGAAGAAAAAAGAAAATAATGTTAAAGCGTGGATTTTTCGCTCATTAGCTATCACGTGGGCGATACCAGTGCATTTATGAAACTTTGAGAAAAAATCAAGTGAAGTTTTTTGTTTTTTTTTTTAATTTTCAATGGACTTAATTGATTGTTACATACGTATTTCAATGTCAAATACTATTGAAGCAGTTTCAATAAGTGTATATAAAATATTCCCGTTTCATATGAATTGAGTACACTTTATCAGATAGTTAATTTTTTGAATGCACATAAAAGTAAAGTTACCCCGCGACAACTCTTCACAGATACAGGTTATGAAGCTGGTTAAGAACTTAATTTAAAATTAATATATACAATTGTGCAGTGGTTTCGTCCAGAACTCACTTTACCCCTGATTTAACTCTTGGATTAAGCTAGGTTGATTCGAATCCCGATTCGCGGTCCCTTTTCCGAACCTGGAGTCGAACAAGGGAAGTATTCATTGCATAATAAAATTACAGACTACTGTTCCATAATCCAGCAAACTTCTTCAAGTCCTAAACTTAGTTTTCTCGCCGCACCTTTGTTAAGTTGAGCCACCCGTAAGAAAGGTCAGGTCTGAGTTCCAGTGGAGTAATCAGGTAAGCGAACTAATAAGATGAGAGGCTTCTATGGAGCGTCTTAGAAATGCTTAACGTAGAGCTCCATGAACTAAAAAAATTGTATGTGTCAAACCTGGGAGTAAGTAAAACTCGGTGGTCAAATTTGGGTTAGTGTGTAACAGACGAATCTATTTTTCATTACAGAGTATCGTCAAAATCGAATTGGCACTATCATTATGAAACATTTTCGGAAGTTGGTAATTGGTGTTGTATCGTTTTCTGATTCATTTTATTTGATTCAATCATATGCTCCAATAGCAGAGAATAGCAAGTAACACATAAGTCCTTTGAAAGTTTGCAAAACCACAAGAAAATAAATTCACATATAAATTCACACACATATATATATATATATATATATATATATATATATATATATATATATATATATATATCTATATATCTATATATAAATATATATATATATATATATATATATATATATATATATATATATATATATATATATATATATATATATATATATATATATATATATATATATATATATATATATATATATTTAAATCGAAGCTAGGGTCAGAAGTAGTCAATGACAGGCTGCCTCCACTAGCAATTTCCCATGGCATAACATTTGAAATTGCCAGTGGAGGCAGCCTATGGTATGCAATATTTCATGGTCTGCCATAAATGGTAGGCAATATGGTATGCAATTGGCTTGGCAATCTGCCTGGCAATATTTTGACAGTTCTTGATTTCAAAATGGCGCTGAACCGTGCGAATGCTTTATTTCTTATAAGAAAATGTAGGGATTCGGAATTCAAAGGGATTTTTAGATCTCAGTGAGCAATGAAAGTAGTCTACAGAACATGAAATGGTGGGAAATTGCGAAAAAATCGACTTTTGATGCGGAATAGTGAAATTATATATATTTATTTTATTAAAAAAAAGATATAATTTCAATTTTGAACGATCAGTAAATATATGAGACTCCCTGTTGATGATTGGCGGATTTTTCAAATGACATTTATCGCATTCCCCTTCGTACCCCAGCAAATCATATAATAGTTACATTTTCGTCTGAAATTTCACCCGCTTACCCAAAAAGTAATTTATTTTATACGTGAAGTTTTCATAATTAGCAGAATTTCTTCGCTCTGGACTTCAAAGAGCTCCTTAAGAGCATTTGACACTCGGATACAGCGCACGTCCTTCCCGCTCAGAGGCATTTTCGAAATAAAATTGCATGCCATGAAATTGCCCACGCACAGATGGAATACCATAAATTTGACAGTCACTACCATCGGATATGGCAGGGTAAATTGCTAGTCGAGCCCCGGTGTGAGATATACTGACTGTTTGGCTAAGGAGTACGATACCCAAGATGTGACTACTTATGGACATCACCCCAGCTACATCACTTCAAATAAAAGCTTCAGCTCTTTTATTATCAAAGTTACTAAATACTTCGGAGCAGACGTTACATCCGACCATAATTTACTAGTTGCTAAGCATAATCATTCTAACTTGCACAAAAAACTTAATGAAACAATGTGATCACTGGCCATGAAAAGAAAAAAGCTAAAATGCATATTAACCACTGCGAACACTAATTTGCGCATACAAGCAGAGGAATTATGTATTGATTGGATGGCTGCTTCGTAGGCCATGGTGTTGACATGTTTTCAGGTTTACCACATATAAGACCAACATTTTGGAAAGGAAAACGCATGTTACCCATTTTAATTATAGGATGCTTATTTTAGGGAAATTTTATGGCTGCAGCTCCGATAACATAAATGATGAAAATTCTCAGTGCTAAATGCAACACAACATCTTACCAGCAATGCAACCAAAAGTCTATCACATTTGTTCCACTTCAAGATCAACACACACTGAGAATTTTGTTTGGATCCAGTGACTGCACTCGAAGTTGCCATCCAAAATATTTCGAAAACTTACAAAATTTTAACATTTGTAACGGATTTTAATTGTAGATGTTCATAATATGAACATATGGTAGAATCTGTTGGTAAAAAATAACCATCCTTTTGCTATCATTATAGCTAAAATTTTGCCAAATCCATTTCACGTCAGCTATTTCAATTAGATCTGATAATTAAGTTGAATAAAAACATCGGGCGCTAAAAAGATTGTTCTTGTGCGATGAGGAATATTGCAAATTTTTATTTGACTGCGTAGTCAAAGCAACGAGATTATCAATCGTTTAATTTTTTCTTTAAGAAGCGAAAACTTTTGAGTAGTGTCATTGATGTGAAGATATTCTATTTGCTTACATGTTATGGCTACGGGGTTGTCCAAATATTTATCATAAACCACACAAGAGTATTATTTGTTCTTTACAATGTATTCTGTGAACTTTGTAATTATCTGATGACTTTTTCCAAATATTTTCTGCCTATATTTGGCTACGAACACCTTCATGGGGCTAAACGATTCCAGGAAAATTTCATAGCCAAGCTAAAAACAAGATCGATTTTCATTTTACCCATCTATTTTTTCCAAGTATTGGGTTGTTCGGATAGTAATTTCGTTGTTTCCAAACAGAGGGCTTAGTTGTATTTTTTCACAGCCAACTTCACACTTAAGCCGCATAATCATTATGTATTTCGACAGCTGATCTTGCAAGGTTTGTTTGTGAAAAAGTTTGATTAATTCTACGCAGTAGTTTTTCGTTTGTACCCTTTTAAATATGGAAAGTGAAAAGCGGCATTTTCGGCATATTTTACTTTTTTTTACTATCAAGTAAGTTTTTTACTAAAAGTGCTGTTCAAGCAAGAAAAAAATTATCCGATGTGTATAGAAAATATGTATTGTCAGAACGCCAGTGTCAAAACTGGTTTGCAAAATTTCGATCCGGCAATTTTGATATTGAAGATGTACCACATTCTGGAAGGCCACTTAAAGCTGATGAAGGCACAATAAAGGCATTAATTGATGTAAACCAGCGAATAACAACTCGTGAAATCGCTGAGAGATTAAATTTATCGAATTCGACCGGTTATGCTCATTTGAAACGCCTAGGTTTAATCTCAAAGCTCGACATATGGGTTCCTCATGATCTTACGGAAAGAAATTTGTGTCACAGCATTGACGTCTGTGATTTGCTTCTCAATCGTCAAGAAAATGATCCATTTTTGAAGCGCATCATCACTGGAGAAGAGAAATGGGTTGTCTACAACAATGTTACACGCAAGCAATCATGGAGTAAAAAAGATGAACCGGCTCAAAGCACTTCGAAAGCTGATATTCATCAAAAAAAGGTGATAATATCTGTTTGGTGGGATTTCAAAGGAACCGTTTCTTTTGAGATTCTGCCGGACCACACAACGATCAATTCTGAAGTGTACTGTCACCAGCTGGACAAATTGAATGATTCACTTAAACAGAAGAGATCAGAATTGATCAATCGAAAAGGTGTAGTGTTTCACCATGATAATGCGAGACCTCATACAAGTTTGTTAACTCGCCAAGAGCTTCTACAGCTTGGATGGGATACACTGCCACATCCACCGTAGGAGTATTATCCAGATCTGGCACCTTCTGATTATTACTTGTTCCGGTCTCTACAAAATTTTTTAGACGTAAAACCTTTACTTCACGTGACTAGGTCAAAAATCACCTGGATCAGTTATTTGCCAGCAAAAACGAAACATTTTACGAGCGTGGAATCATGCTACTGCCAGAAAGATGGCAAAAGATATTGGACCAAAATGGACAGTATATAATTCAATAAAATATTTATTCGAAATAAAAATCAACGAAATTACTTTCCGAACAACCCAATATTTTGAAAGGGGTACAATAGCACAAATACCTTTGAATCTTTGGCAAATGCGAGTGTTTTACGCTGTCGCTAAAGGGTTAAAGGTATTTGTGAATGAAAATATTAGCTCCGTCGAGTTAATCGATCCAGGTAAGGATCAAGCATATGTCAAATCTATTAGCACGCTCTGAACCATTTTGTTAGTGGTGCGAAAACTTTATTTTGAGCAGCTGAAAGAACTTAGACTAACCAGTTTAACCTTCGGTCTTGTTAAATATTAGTGATCTGATGATGATGGTGATGATAAATTAATGTTTTAGAGCTACTTGATTTATTCACCGCCGCGGCACTCCTTTGGATTTATTCACCACCACGGCATCCACGGCATCCTTTTGGATCATTGAAATGAAAGTTTTAGAGAGCTATCTACTTTTTTCATTTCCACACCATGAGCTAAGCCAAAATCTATTTAGAAGAGCTGTAAGTCTGGCGCACTGTTGAAAAGGCATCGTTTAGAGCGAAAACAAAAACAATTCCAATCGGATAACCGTAATCAGCCAAATATTGCTCTCCAAAAAAATACTGACTTATTGGTAATTTTGTTGAAGAGATGACTTTAGCTGTTTTGCCTTTAATTCTTCAACCATTTTTCTACCAGTATCTTTTTTGAATCAGATTAGCTATTGAATGGCAAACTTTTTCTCCTAAAGTTTTTTTGCTCGATTTTTATTGGATAGTACACATTTAGGAAATTAATTTAAAATCATGTCATATGATTTTCAATCAAAATCTAAAATTTTTATTTTTCTAAATTCGAAAGTAATATTCAAAACACTGCATTTAAAAAAAAATGTAAAAGTAAACAATAAATAATCATAAAGACAAATTTTTTTCACGCATATACGATGTTGGTTAAAACGATTACTAAAAAATCAATTTTTAAAAATTAGATTAAAACAGAATGTGAAAAATTAACTTTGCATTAAAATGCAATTCGCAATGAATTTTTGATTATTTATTCATTTATGCAAGCCATTTATCAATTTTCCAAAACTTTGCCAAGATTATCTAGTAACTGGCGATGGAAGCCATTGAATAGGTAGGTTAGGTATTTACTTTTGGTCCGAAGCGATAGCAGATAAAAAGATCTGGAGCTTTAAGATTTAGTCCAAGTGGCCATCGAAGGTCTTAAACCTTTTTGCGAATTGAAGGATGTCCTTCAACCTATGCTTTGGGTGAAGTTCATCCGCCAAGGCTGCCCGAAGCATTGCTGCCTGTTTTTTCCAGTGCCAAATAGTGACATAGGAGATTTAGAATTGCTTCTGAGACTCCCAGCTCGTGACACTTCCAACAGATTCAATTGGTAAAGAGTTACAGTTTCAAGCTGTGGTATACTGCAAGATAGCGGTTAGCATGGATGCAATAATGATGTAATAATTTTGTTAGAGATAGCGTTAAAATGCTGCAATTCTGACTTATGCCGTATGTTTTTCTTGCGCTCTATTGGGAATAGGCTCACACTAATATAAGGGCAAGCCCATGTTAAAGAGCGCTTATTTATCTGTCATATAAGTGCACATAAATGAACATTTTTTTGACACACAAGATCGGTTTTTTTTTAAATAGAGTCACATATTACAACAATTTTACTTGAAACAAATTATACAGAAGAAAATTACAAATCCTATTTCTCATAATAATTTTACGCTTGCACTCACTTCAAAAAGATTTCTAAGCTTATAATTCAGTAATTATGCATGAAAACATTTCACTCATTAAAACGTAAGTCAATAAATTTCAGCCATATGCAAGTACATACATACGTCTTAATTTCATGGTGAAGCACTCAGTCTTGGCATAATAAATGTATAAGCAATACCAGAACATTGAATTAAGTCCCGTAGATGAAATTTATTCGTCTGGCTGGCGGAAATGTGTACCGCTCTCACAACATTCATACATTCATTCTCGTTCGTGACTGACCAGTCTATGGATTTATTCAAAGAAATCGACTATTTATTAACTGAGAACATCGAACAAGTTTCATTGATTATCCATAACATAGAGTGAACATCATACTTTTCATTCCTAGAAATTCTAGTACCCGTATTGCTCTATATTTCAACTAGTGTCCAGTTCCAATTGATCCATATTTAGAGCGACTACGTAACTAGATTCATGGGGTTTCTACAGAAAATATCTGTTTTTTTTTTCTTTCTTCAGATCCATAGATACGTACTACTATGTAGCATGTACTAGCGACTTTGCAAGCTGTTGGCTATCGTCTTTTAACGGTTATTCATTGAGACGTGTATTCATTCCAATAGCGAAAATGTGCGTGCCATTCATTGCACACGTTGCATTGCAGCGGCAGTTACGAATAGTATGCAATCGATAGTAGTCCATCCATATGAACGGCATGAACGTATTTAAGATTGCGAAAAGAAATTTCCTTTTATTGCTCTGCATTGACTTTCGAGCGTATTCGAGCGATATTACATCCTTTTTCGGAGAACGTGATGTAAGTAGGTGGCTGGTAGTTAGATTGAGATGTAGAAAATATAGATACAAAGCCTGATTTATTAATTCGTGAAGGAAAGGTGGAAAATATTGCAATTGGAGATTAGGGAATTTATTATCTTTTGAGCAACATCGGCTTGTGCTATCTATTCTGAGTAATAAATACAAAGTTGTGATGATGTTTAAATACCTCATATCAATTACTAAATACCTCAAACAAACGGCTCGAAGCACATTTGCTGGGTGCACAATATCTTCGCTGTAGATAATCTCGTATCTAACAGTGAATCGAGACGACATATCTTAATTTGTTCATCGCAGGCTCAACACTGATCACAAGCGGAGAGACCCATATATACCATGCCAAAGCAAACTATCAACATGCTTGTCGGATTCTGCGAGAATGTGAGCTGTAACCAGTATCAGTCAAGTGCTGTACGAATCGGTGCATCTTCTTCGGATCTGGCATCGATCTTTGTTCAAACCAACATTAAACTCTATTAATGTTGACCTATTTTTCTAGAAACACGACTAGATGGACGATTGCTGCATACAGAGTTGCAGATGCAATTGTGCACTTAAGATAATATTATGTAGCTGCCATTCATAGGCGATTAAATCTAATATTCATAGTTCACGATCTTTGATCTTTTTGCAACTATGTTAGGTGGACTAAGTGAGGTGCTTAAGTGAGTTCTAACAGTGAATATAATTTTAAAAGTTACATTAAGATCCCATTGGCTTGTCAGATGCTTATTAAGCAAAAATAAGTGTTGTCGAAGCTGCCATGCAGGTCTGTGGAAACAGAAAAGCCTAAAAATAAATGTTTACATACTTATATATGTATACCCATTTTAATTGAAATGCATAAGTTTTGGATAAATTTTCTAACTTTGTTTTTAAAAATTAAATGCTCCAAATACATAGCAAACAATTTTATTGCAACAGAAAGCATCCGAAGAAGCGGTAGACAATAATTTGAATTTTGAAAGTAGATTTGAATTTAGAGTATTTCTGTTTGATCATTAACTTTAAATGAAAGAATTTAATAATTTAAGTATTCATCACATAGAGTGTTGCAACTCTGAAACTCTTTTGAACCGTTGGCAGTGCAGTATATTTATTTTAAGTTACCCTACAGAGGTTCTCAGCCAGCGTGATTTTACCCAGTTGACTAGCTCAGTTTAGCGTAGGTGTTTGGGCGGATGATCGCCTTCATGCTAAGCATCGCACAATTAAAACGGATACCAAATGAAATGGGGATAATGATTCAAGGAATGAAATGATGATTCACGGAGCAAATAATTATTTAAACGAAACGGCTTGGCAGTAATGCATAGATTCATTATTCATCAACAGCAAAAAAAAAAACAAAAACCAGAAAAACCTGATTTGGAAACTATTACAGAAAACAGCTAACAACTAAACAGAAAAACCTGTTTTGGAAACTATTAGCCCCATGCAAGGATTTGAGTATTTAAGACCCATTGTTGCATTTGTCAAAATTTTTATGAATCTATAGGCATAGGAGAAACCTAAATCATAGCTTTTTCCTCTCTTATATCAACATAATTTACTTCATTATTGTCTGGAAACATATAATAAGCACAACTGAAGATAAATATAAATTCATCAAAAAGTGATCAATGTTTTAATGATTTTATTAAATATCTATTTAGAAAGTAGAAATAAATTATTTGTAAGATGGGTTTGAGTTGTATATTGAATGAGTTTGTAAAAACTACTACGATTTATCAAAATATATGACAAAAATTTGAATTGAAGTTTAGTTTCCTTATACTTCACAAAAATTAGGGAGCGCTCGTAAAGTGAAATTGCAAAATTTTGAAAGAAAATCGCATCATTTTATAGAAAAAATTATTGATAATATTAGGCAAACATGCTTAATTCTAGAGTTTTTTTTGCGATTTAGAAAAAAAATGCATTTAAGATATATCTCAGCAAGATGCAAGCGAATCACTTCTTTCCTTGCGACTACGAATCCAAATTTTGAATTCACGTTTGAAAGATGGACGGCGCACCGAGCTTCGAGTTAAGATGAAAGCCATATGCTAAGAAGACAACATTTTTTTGAAATATGAGAAATATCTGTTAGTCAAAGATTTAATGGCAAATATTCAATGCTAGAATTTTGACGAATTTTCTCAAAAGCCATTAAAAAATTATAACGCCCCTAATTTATCGCCATTATTTCGATGAATCTTGAAGATTAAAATTGACAATTTATAATATTTCGGGACTATGCCTATCTGAAAAATCCTACTGTCTTATAAATAATGGGCAGACATTGATTACAAATATTAGTGTTGGATTGATACATCACTGATATTTTTCACAGTGAATGAAAAATCAATCGCAGCAGCAGTGGCTAATTATTCAAAATGACAGTGAACAAAATCAAAGAGAAATTTCAGAAAAAAAAAATATGCAAAAAAAGACTGACAATGTATCATGCTTGGCTATGAGCTTTGGAAATTGTTAATCAAAGAACGCTGAGTAACCAAAAAAAAAAAGTGAAATAGTGGTGATATATTTTGCCAAAAGCATCAAATAGCTACGAAATTTACAGGACGTATTACAGCTCATATGATGAATGCCCAGGCAACTCTGTAGGTACGGTAGGTACGAGCGAAAATCCTTTAAATCATCGAGTATCCTGAAATTTTTCTGTTTTTTTGGAAAAAGTGCAAACGGTTCGTAAATCTGTTGCCTCTTTTACATAGCCAGTTTAGAGTTTTCAAAATCCCCCAGTCCACAAGAATGGCAATCGTTCATCAAATTATCCATTTTCAGCATCGAAAGTTAGTGTTCGTGAGAACAATATGAAATCCACAGGATATATTGGAGGATGTGTAAGAGCAGGTTATATAGAAGTATCATCTTAAAATATTATCTTCCACTATTCTCCTTTCCACTGTCCCCCTGTTCCCCTTCCATAATGCTATCATTAAATTTTTCAAAGCTATATATTAAGTGCGATGATCAATATGGAACGAAGTGTACCCATTTCTTCTGTTTTCTTCAAAAGTCAGTCTTTCTAGCGGTTCTTATTGACTGAGTTGTCTTTATATTATGTATGATTTCATGCATTATAAAAATCGGGAGTGGGAAATATTTACTCTCTTCTTTTGAAGACATTCTTATTGTGTTTGATTGTTGAAAATAAAGTTATTATTAACCTTTAATATCGTATTTTTAAAACAACTTCTTTTCATCATATCTTCCCCTGTAAGAGCAATTTTACAACCAACCATTTTCGATCCGATGACAGTATTGAAAGTCACAATGATATAAAGCTGTTCGGGGTTGTCATCCGGAAAATTTCCAAAATTTTGAAAACTTTAACCTGTGTTACATGTATTCGTTTTATATGTTTATCATATGTAAATTTAATAGAAGCATCTGCTGGTACAAAGACAACGAAAATGCTTGGTGCTTGTAGCATTTTGCCAACGTCACGTTGACACCACCACTACACCCTGTGAGTTTAGTTTCGATCCGATGACATCCTTAGAAGTTTTACCACCCGCTAAAATATTGATTTTTTTCAATTTTGTACCATTTTTTAATCACTCCAAAGTCCGTATCATTGAAAGATTTGATTGCATAATCTTAGTGAAAAAATTTCAAACATTAGCATAGCTAACAGCTGTATCCTAATTTTTCAACCAAAACTCCAAATTGAATGACTGTATCGGAGGTTATATGGCAAGGATCTTTTTTTTGCCGTGCGGTTTTTCAAGTTGGCACCACTTCAAAAGGGATGATAGAATATTCATCGAGTTTATAGCTTTGTTGGACCCACTAACGATTAATAAATTTTGTGTACTTTAATTCGAGATAATGATCCGGTCGTCAGTGCTCGTAAACACAAATTTCGGGATCTAAAAAACAGGTAATTTGGTGAAAGGTAATTGTTTTTGTATGTCAAGTATTTTCGAAAATTTTAATTTGACGGCATAAGCAGAGCAAACCAATTTATCAGTGGTTGGAAGTTTTTCGTAAAAATCAAAAATTTTGAAGAAAATCTGTATACGCTCCTACATCGTTACTTTTACGTTCATCAAAGACCACACAAGCGTATTTCTTATGCCCATCATTGTGTTCTGTATAACTCTATTTTAATGAATTGATGACTCTGTGGAAATTTACCATAAATTTAAATCAAGCAAAGTTTCTTTGCCTTCTTTTGGGCACTTACCGTCAGCATGGGGCTGGACATTTTCCATAAACGAACCAACGATTTCATAGCCAAGCTAAAAACATAGCGGATTTTTATTTTCTACTCTTTTTTTCAAATTTTTCATTTCCAAAAATATTTATTTATTTATTGTTTGTATAATTCAAAACGTCAAATCAACCGCGTCAGGCATAGCGTTAGATATAGTTTCTTGTAAAAAAATCAAATAAATTTATACCGTATTGTCCTGAAAATTTAACCTCAATGAAATTTTGTACATAGATAACAATTCAATTCTGAAAAAAACAAATTACAAAAAACAAATACATTAAGATATATAAAAGATTTCTAAAGACATATGAATTTCCGGGCAAAGTGATACTAAACTAACTTTCTTCTAAAACTATTTAAAATAAGTGGTGCTATATAATAATGAGAAAGCAAATAAATAGTTGAAAATAACAGCTACATTTTCACTAATTTCTATTTTGATTTGTGTTAAATAAAATATAGATTGAATGTGATGACAACAAAGAGAAGCAGCGAACCTCCAAACATGAAGATATAAATCGAAAATAAAATATCACAAAAAGTTTTCATAGTTTTTTTAAAATCCTTGATTTTACTTTATAATTTTGTAATCCTTGTCTTTTTATCATCATTTGAAACATCTCTGATTCGAAATTCTTATAATAAAATAACTAAATTAATACGATCTGTTCTGGTTTCTTAAACTCACAACCGAACCTCTAACCATGTCATTGAATCAAAATAATTCTTGGCTGCCACAAAAGAATCATAAGTTTAATTTCAGCGAGTGAAAGCTAGCAACCGGAAAATAGTTTGTTGCAAATATTTCGAGATTGAAACGTGATGATATGTGGCTTTGTGGCAGCCAACAGAATAAGTAATAGCAAAAGCAAATTACTAGAAACTCTTCTAATGATTAACGACTCTGAGAATATTTTTGATACAAAAGATTGGATGAAACTGGCAGTCTGTATGGAAAAAATTTTGTTGAAAAATAAGTGATTTGAATGAAATTTTGTAAATGTTTTCATTGTTTGTCATTTGAAGAAATCGAATGGCGAAATAAAGTGTTTCATTTTAGTTATTTTGGCAACAAATTGTGATCACTGTCCCTGAAGATTAAACACAAAAACTCTGTTACTAATATTTTTTTAGAAGCTAAGTAGGTGTTTATTTTACCCTAACAATGCTATTTTGAAAACAAGTACCAATCCATTTAACACTTTTTTCACGATAAACATCAAACGAAACCATCAAATAGCCCAAATTACGCAAAACTCTTCAAGACCCGTCCAACTTGTACATATCATTGTTTTTTATTACACACTTTTATCCGCACACTAGCCAAAGTGGATTGTTTGTTCTTGTGGTGTTGGTGGTTCGAATCTTGCTCTGGGAAGAAATAAATCACGATGACAATCATAATCAAACCGCGATCGTTGCACTAGAGCTCCATTCACCTGTAATGGTGTCATTATCTGAATGGACGATAAAAATTAGCGATTTGCACGCTTTCAGCATAAACGCCATTAAATGGAGATTGTTGTGATGAGAACAAAAAACAAACAACAAACAACTACACTGAGGTATCAGTTAGTAACTCAGTAGGTTGGATATGGTGAAAAGAAGCTGCTGAATAAGTGTAAGTTGCATAATGAAATGAGGTCAGATCTCTGGAATTGCCGATATAAGATCTTTCTTGAACACACTTTAGATAAAGAGAATCGTCTAAGTGGGATACGCGAAACTGAAATAGGAAAACATTTTGTCGAATTTCTCGTTTGATGATTGACTAGATATCGTCTCATATTGAGATGTTCCTGATAGGAAATTGTATTGTAGTACAAGTAGTAAACAGCTGTAGAATCAATCTTTCAGATCATTGAAAATGGGTGAATGGGTGTACGAATAATCATAAATTTGTTACACTTTCAATTCATGAGTCCCACGGAGTTTCTGTTTGCCATATCGTAAGCGTGTTTCGTTATTGAATGAATTTATGTCGGTATTTTTGCTGTGGGTTGTTTGTTAAATTCAAACAATTTCAGAGAAATTGAAAATTATTTGCAATTCATCAGGAAAAAAATGTAGCAAATAATGTGATATTTGAAAAAAAAACTGTTGTCTTCTGTCAAAAGTATGTAAACACAATCAATACACTCAACAAGACATAAAGCGACACTTTCGGCATTACCCTATACTAGAAAGCTAAAAAATATTTGAACTGACTCACTAGCTATAGTGAATTGTTTGTAGAACACATAATTAACAATGCCTTCTTTCTAGATGGATCGCAATTTTCATTTCATATTACCGACAAACATGCGTACTAAGTTGTCGTTTTAATCGAAACGTGTTTTCTTGTCTAGTGTAACCTGCATACAAACTAACTACCGATTACATTTAATTGTTCCATTAACCATCAAACCTCGCATATCGTCTTCGCGACCTAAATCTATGGTGATCGAAAGAAAAACCAGTCCTAGAATCTTTTCATGCCACTTCTTTCATACATTTTGCTGATTCGAATTTGCAAATTGATTTAAAGAAACGCAAATAAAATGTATGATTTAAAAGTGTATATACACTTATGCACTCATATAATGCGCCAGAAAAGATTTCAGAAAGTTATCTTTAGTTTGTAGTATTGTGGACTGTGTTTAATACAAGAACCACTTCAGTAGAGCTTGAAAGCTTTTAGTGGAGAGATTTTCAAGAAGCTATTTCATGCTGTTGCGGTCACACTAACAAGTATAGTTTTGAGTAGGTTTTTTTTTTCATTTTAAATTTTATGTATTCAGAAGAAGAAAATCTTTAGAGTTGCCAAAATTTAAATTAAAAAAACCACTTATGTTTCGGATTGGACATAATTTTAATATGCAAGAGAAGAGATATTCGAAAGAAGAATCCTCCGCTTCTGCACTGGTAGGTTCTACAATCTGGTAACTAAAAAGTGGCCGAAGAACCTTCTCCTCTATCAGGAGTCGGGCCTGAAGCTACTTAGGGACCGGGTTGTAGAATTAACGACAAGATTCTACGGACAAACTGACGGACATGAAAACGGACTAATTCGGTCAATAGGGTGTACAGGTGGCTCTAATGAGCCATTTATGCGCCCCGCGAAGTCAGTTTATGAACGCCAGCTCATGGATGCGCTATTTAGCTATGTAGGCCTTCCGTCGAACAGAAGAGGCTAAGTATAAGACCTAGGTTAAGTTTTAGGTTTAATTAGGTTAGGTTAGCAATAATTAGGTATAGGTTAGGACTTAATTGTAGTGTAAGATAGATTTTAAGTCAAGTATTGCCCAGGTAACCCCAGTACTGTACAAGCTGGGTAGTATTATTATTGTGTAAGATAAAAACTACCTCTGTCAAGAAACCTGGAAAAATAGCCTCGGATTGGACGGACCAACAACGACGACCACCCAAACGCACAACGGATTATTCTCTCGGAACCTGGAATGTACGCTCCCTGAACAAACCGGGGGCTGAAAAGGCCCTCCTGCATCAGGTCGAACAATACAAACTGAGCATTACTGCAGTCCAGGAAACAAATTGGTTAGGCTGCGAGATCAACGACAAGAAATCGCACACCATTTTTACAAGCGGCAAACCTTCAGGCCGCAAGGAGTTTGGAGTAGCATTTATAGTGAGTAAGCAGCTTAAGTCGCGCGTTACCGATTTCAAACCCTTAAACGAAAGGCTGTGTGCGATTCGCATCAAGGCGCGATTTTTCAACCTCTGGCTCATCAATGTGCACGCTCCCACCGAAGTACAAGAAGACTCTGTAAAAGACGAGTTCTATGCCTGCCTTGAAACTCTCTTCGACTCACTTCCATCAAATGACGTAAAAATGCTACTGGGAGATTTCAATGCAAAAGTCGGGAATGAAAGTTGGCATCGGGGGACCACTGGAGGACACAGCCTCCACGAAGAATGCAATGATAACGGCCATCGTCTAATTGACTTCGCTTGCAGCAGGAACCTTGTTGTAAGCTCAACTTGCTTTCCACACCGTCGCATTCACAAGCAGACCTGGAATTCTCCAGACGCACATACCGTCAACCAAATCGACCACGTCCTTATCAGCAAGAGATGGGCGTCAAGTGTGATGGATGTTCGGTCGTACCGCGGAGCTAACTGTGACTCCGATCATTTCCTGGTGAATCGAGATTCAGCCCTCCCAAAATTTTCGCGGTTGAGAATTTGCTGAACGATTATACGGCTCAGACATATACGACCATGCTTGAGGAAAGAATTTCACCAATGCTGCGCGACTCCAGCAACGTAGGTGTCCACGAGTTCTGGGAAGAGCTCAAAAATACAATCAAGAATGTGGCAGAAATCGTTGTAGGATACAAAGCCCGACGAGCGCGAAATGAATGGTTTGACGAAGAGTGCAGAAACTCACTTGACGCGAAGAACGAGGCCTACAGACAATGGGTCCAACGTGCAACCAGAGCCAAGAAGGAAAAATATGACGAGCTACGGCGAATATCCAACAGAATAATTAGGCGTAAGAAACGGAAATACTTTGACGAGCAGTTGCTGAACATTAATGTAAACCTAGTTAGTAAGAACACCAGACAAGCGTACAGACTAGTAAACATGATCAAAAATGGCTACCAACCCAGGACAAGCCTCTGTAAGGACAAAGATGGAAGCATTATCAGCGACACCGAAACTATTAGCAAACGATGGGCGTCCTACTTCGAAGAGCTTCTGAATCCGCCATCAAACATCCTCGCAGCAGAAGCTGAGCTCCATGACGATACCGTTGGACAGCACCCATCCACACAATCCCCGACAGTAGAAGAAGTTGGTCTCGCCTTGCGTGCACTGAAAGGGAACAAAGCACCGGGCGCTGACGAGATACCAGCTGAGCTACTCAAATCTGGTGGGGAGGGTTTATTAAGTGCGCTACATCAACTACTGCTGCGAATCTGGGAGACTGAGGTGATCCCAGACGATTGGCGCAGAAGCATCATCTGTCCCATACATAAAAAAGGAGATAAACTGCGGTGTGAGAATTACAGAGGCATCTCCTTAGTCTGTACGGCCTAAAAAATCCTGTCAAAAATCCTGGAATATAGGATTAAACCGTTCGCGGAAGAAATCATTGGCGAATATCAAGGCGGTTTCAGATCTGGTCGCTCAACAATCGACCAGCTCTTCACGGTCAAGCTAATTTTGCAAAAGTGCTGGGAATACGACGTCGACGTATACCAAATCTTTGTCGACTTTAAACAAGCATATGACAGCATCAACCGAGGCGCTCTATATATAGCATCATGCTGCAATCTGGTATACCGGCCAAATTAGTGAGACTTACAAAGATGACAATGACCAACTCTGTCTCACAAGTCCGGATCCAGAACAGATTGACGGATCCTTTTGAAACTCTGGGTGGCCTGAAGCAGGGCGATGGAATAGCGCCCACGCTCTTCAACCTGGCACTTGAGTTCGCTATTCGAGCAATGAACCTGAGCACCAGCGGCACGCTACTTTTTAAGTCGACACAATTGGCAGCGTACGCGGATGACATTAACATCATGGCTCGAAAACTGACCAATGCAGAAGATCTTCTGTTTAGACTTGACACCGCAGCAAAGGAAGTTGGACTACGAATTAACGAGGACAAAACGAAAGTTATGATGCAATCTAGGACAAGGACGCCAGCGCACACGACCATCAACGTAGGGGACCTTTGCATCAAATTCGTGGACAAATTTGTGTACCTGGGTAGCAATCTATCGAGTGACGCCAACGAAACTGACGAAATCAAGCGACGGATACAACTAGCAAATAAGACTTTCTTCTCGGTCCTCCCTATCATGAAATCGAAATATGTGCACAGAAAGACTAAGCTCCGCGTTTATAAAACTATTATAAGACCTGTGCTGTGCTAAGGCTGCGAAACATGGACCCTCACCCAAGCCTCTGAATAAATGATCGATACTTTCGAACGGAAAGTACTACGGCGGATTTTCGGGGCTATCCGCGACCGAGATGGATGGCGCATCCGGTACAACAATGAGTTGTACGAACTCTACGATGAGCTGGAAGTCTCCAAAATTGTGAAATTACAACGATTACAGTGGGCGGGGCATGTGCAACGCATGAATGACGACCGCATGCCAAAACGTGTCATGAACGCACGACGAGTCGACGGAGCGAGGCCAAGAGGAAGACCAAGAGCTCGGTGGGAGGGCTCAGTGTATGCGGACGCCGAACAACTATTGGGGTTCCAAGATTGGAGGACGCGGTCACGTGACCGAGACAATTGGAGGAGTTCGATCCAGGCGGCCAAGGCCCGACATCGGGCTGTTGTGCCACGTTGATGATGATGAAGATACAAAGTGTTTAAGAAAAAAATATTTATATAAAAAAACCATAAGAGCCAGCAGGCCAAAATAGTATAGCCGCTGGACTTTAAATTATTATTGCTAATTATACTTTAAGCTAGGTTAAGAATGTACAAGTAAAATGAAATAAAAATCTTCTTCAATCAATCAAAATGCAAGAGAAGAGAATATTTATAGAGCAAACAGCAAATTTGGTATTGCAGTACATTACAGTTTTTTTTGTTTAAGTTTTATTTCGCAGCAGTAATTCATCTACAAAAACATAAAATAAAAATATTTAAGCTCGCATCACGCATATGTATGAATTTGTGGGTGGGTAAAACAACTGTGTTTACTAAATACTTACAGTTTTGTTTTGCTTCAATTTGGGCTATTTTCGTATTTTGATTTTTACTTTTTCTTGCAACAAGATTATAATACTTAAATCAAAAAGAAACAAGAACGGCTAATATAAGGGAGACATAAATTGTAGTAAGTCTTAGAACTTCGTATTTATTAAAAACTTTGCATTTTGCAATTCAAAAATAGAGTTACAATGTACTAATATCGGATATTGTGAGACTCTGTAATTGATGAGATGATCTAATGCATTTAATGGCTAAATATTCCTCGGACTGTTGCAGACCTAACTAGGAGAGACACCAGGCCAGCGGGCAGCTTTTCGGTTTGTACACAAAGAGCTGATAGATTTAAAATGGATCCAATGCAGCAGGGTATAGCTTTCTACAATACATTGCCAGATCTGATAAGGAACTCAAACAACATCGTGGAATTCAAAGAAAATTTAAAATCGCGCGTAAAAAATTAACAACTACTCACAATGGCAATAAATACCAGAGTTTTTCGGATACTTTTCTCTTAACACATGTCAATGAAGACAATCATGAGACACTAGGTCTGTTTCCGTCAATGAGGTAGTAAAAGTGGAGATAACATCGACGGTATAACTTTCCACCATAAAGGCTGGTACTGCGCTAATCGTGAAGCTAAATTTTGCCATGTCTCCATTATCTGGTCATTCTTTCGAGCGAAAATTTTGGCAATGGAGAAAAACAGAGACACTGCTCATTTCTGACGGATAAATTGTCAAGAATTTCACTTTTCGATCGATTTTCTTATTGGAAAGACATTTGCACTGCTCCAATTTCAAATTGAAACACCAAATGTCACTTTTTAGTTCGAAAGAATGAACTGCACAAACTAAATTGGCGTGAAATGATTGGAGACATGTTTCAGTGCCATCTACGTTTTCAACGCGAGAGTAACTTCAAAGAAACTTTTCATGCTAAGAACAGAGTACAACTCTTGCTTATTTTCAAGCAAAATTTTCGCCGAAACCGATTTCACGTGAAATTTTGTATGAAAAATTCACGTGAAATCGAACTCAGTACTATGCTTTAGATGTGAAAAAAGTTGTATCCATTTTAACATGGGTATTTATTTTTTGTTTATTTATATACAAATCTCTTATATAGTCGAAAATTATATTTACAGGTGTGTTTTTTGCACTTTTGGGCTGGGTAAGTTAAGCTAAGTTTAGGTAAGTACATTGAAAACAACAACAATCGCAGCGCTATTGTTGTTGTATTCAGTGTAATAACTTAACTTACCTTAGCTTACCCTGCCCAAGAGTGCAAAAAAACTCACCTAATTTCTTTTTCTCATGTAGTAAACGTGTAAATTGCCAAGTTCAGTATTTGTATTGTATCTGGTGGTATTTTATAGTCATTGCAACATATTTTGTTGAAATTCAAGAGAATTAGAATTCGCATCAAAGATGTCGAAAAATTTAGTTGCATTTTATTTCAAATTTTAGTTTTTATGTTATTCATCATACTAAAACATGTATCGAATAATGCAATAATGCATCCGTGCTCAGTGTATTTTGACCATTTGCTCATACTTATGAGTTTTACAAGCACGGATTTAAATTTCAATCTTATTGCTGACCACTTTAGGCAGACGGTCAAATAATAGACTAGAAATAAAGTTTACGTTCAACTGGAATTTAAAACATGAAGTGAATATTTAAAGCATGAAGTGAAGAGATTTCCGTTCAAGATTGAGGAAATCAATTGTGAATTCAACTTTATATATTTTTAGCAGTTGAAACTTGGGGTGGTCAGTGGAGCCCAAAAAGTCGCCAGTAGCCCAATATTAAATTTTGTCGCCAAATGCAACGGAAAGATAGCCCAATTAGCGAGAAATCGCCCAATCTGGCAACAGTGGACTGAGTACAACTCTTGTTTATTTTCAAGTTAAATTTTGTATGAAAATTTCACGTGAAATCGAACACAGAACTAAGCTTAACTCAGTACCAGTCTTTACGCAAACAAACTGATACATATGGAACATTGTGACAATGCTGAAAAAATTTACTTAAAGAATTTGAAATCAAAAATTTGGAAAAAAGGAGAAATTACAGCCTTAACCCTCTCTGTAATGATTCTCAAATAAAAAGATATGCCTGCTTATTGTCAACAGTATACCACATTCTAACTAATTTCTAAGTGATCATTGATTTTACTGGAATATTATTTTTCTTAAGTTCTTAGCTATTTAACAAAGATAACCACTGAAAATTTCTGGGTCCACCAATACTGGGAACTATTTTGTTTACGTGAATAATTTGTTTAAACATTTATGGAACTGGCACATTAAAAACTAAATAAGCTAAATTCCATTTAGAATTATTGTAAAAGATTCACTTTTTTCACCAGGCCCTATTCGACAGACACGTTTTTTTTCGGTTTGGCGCTATCGAATTTTTTTCTTTCATATAAAAATTAAGTTGTTTTAAGCAATATATAAGCAATAAATGATATTCACCATAAGTTTCCATAACCGAACAAACACTTTTTCGAAATAAAATTGTCAACTGAACTAACTCAATTTGATTTCGTCAAGCTCTGAAAGCTAAAGATTTCATATGAAAACCAATTTTTCCTTTAATCTACCTTCTTACTCAGGGTGTTTTGTTGGAACCAAAGCAAAAATTTATAAAAGCACACGTTTGAGTATTGAAAATATGCACTCAGTAGAATATGTTTCCGAGAACCAAAGAAAATATTTACTTGTTTACGAGATGTGAAATACTCTACAAATCAAATAACTTTTATTTGATGTCAGTAATTTATATAAATAATGTGTAAAAAAATGTCTCATATTCAACGGAATACAATTTTTACTTTATCTTATTTCAAGCAAGTAATTTTCCAAACGCGAACATATTTTTACGTGGTTCAACATAAACCTCGCTCGACGAAAAAATGGTTAGTTGTTATGACTTCTGTCACACATTTTATTGAAACGAATGGGAGGTCGGCAGCTAAGCTCGCTAATGAGCCAGTCCGAAACAGCGATCTACTGCTCGCGTATTCGAATCCCGCCGGGGTCATGGTATTATTTGTTCGCTTTAAATTGTCTTAACAGCCGGCGACTGTAATAAGTCTGTCCGCGTACTGCAGCAGCAACAGATTTTTGCAGCTGGCTTCTTTCTGTAGCAAAATTTGGCCTGCGGCAAGAGTACAAAAACGACTTGTCGCGAATCTATTTTAATATATTATAATACATTAAGGTACGCGAACAGACCTTATACCACCACTCCGTTAATTAAGTTTAACATTATAGCTTTAAGTGATGCTAGGCATAAATAATAATAGCGCTTCAGAAAATAAGAAAATAAATGTGGCAGTTAAAAAAATAATAATGGAATAATTAACATTGGCTTGATTGTTGATTTTTTTTCACTCCCTTCAAAGTAAGCCGCGCTTTTGATATGAAGAGAGGGATAGTTTTTGTGTGCCAACGACCCACGATGTTCTCAAGCGATCATCCATCTAAGTAGTAACCGCGCCCAACACTGCTTAACTTCGGTGATCGTACGAGAACCGATTGATGCCGGATTAATGACAACATTTCAAGTATATATTATTATTTATACGTATATCCAAACATAACCTCAATCATTCACATGGATTATCATGTGAAAATTTCAACTTACACATGCATACTCGACTATCTACAATGAAAAAGTGAAATACTAGTGCATCCACAACAAAAGATTTTCGTAACATTTATGAAATTCACCCTCAAACTCACAGCTCCAATTGCACGTTACGTGTCACATTGTAGCCTAGTGTTGCTGTAGATAAACCGCAATCACAACGTTTATTGCATTTAATTGCTACAATAAAGACAGATAGACGGCCCTTTTATAGCAGTTTATGTTCAAAACTCGGAAGAACCGGCTAGAGAATCTCATTTTCTTCCCGCCCATTGCCATACAGACTCAATGCTACTCCAAAACTAAATCTAGTGTTTTGTCCATGCGAAAATGTGTAGTAGTTTAGTATAAGCTCGAAAACACAATAACATTAAATAGTAGACTCCTGTGAATTGTTTGCTCGAATAAATCTTGCAAAGCATTTTCAGTCAACAGATAAGGACTTTCGCAAAACGAGTGTATAATGACTATGCATATGGGTACAGTTTACAAACGAAGATAGAACTGTTGCGAAATCTGTGCAAGTAGAGTTTATTTTGGCGCAGGAGAGGTTCATAAGGAATATTAGAGCTGAAATCTTAAAGTAATGATTTATGCACATTTATGTAGCTACAAAACCAATAAAAATTGACCCTATTTCGGGTAAGAATGTTTAGAAATATTGCAAAAACTCCTTTTAAGATATTTGCGATTCAGACAGCATATATTTTATGCAGTAACTATACGTCCATTATCTTTTTACATGCGTCAGGAAAAATTTAAATTATTCTTTCAGTTGATATCGTTTACCGATTGTTCTCATGTTCACACGCCTTCGTTCTTTCAAGTCACAGCAAACCAGCAAAATCTTTGAAATGTTTAAAACCTGTAAAAGCCTCGGACATTGTTTGAAATAACTGCCAACGCTCGGAAATCAATTTGTCTTTTACATATTTTAGCGGCCCATTTAGTTTTCCCTGCTCTGCAAAATACGCATAAAATGGAAAGTTTACATTTCATACCCTCTTGTGGTTTATGTGGGTTGCCTCGCCAGCTCATCTGTCGAAATACGGTCTTGTTCTATTCGGTTCGGTTTAGTGCGGCGGCGGTTCGACGCACACAAACAGTTCGGTCGAGTCCGGGACTTGCTCCTTATTATCATATGTTTTTCTGCCACCATAAAGCACTTCCGAATCCCAGATGAGATCGCTGTTTTGCGTTTTATACGTTGCCATAAAATCAGAGCGAAAAAGTGATTTTTATATTTTGGTGCGGTGTTTTATGGGGCGTAATAAAGATTGAAAAATTGCAATGTTTGCTGTTGACATAGGAATTCTCTTCAAAGGAGATTCTCATGCTTAGTATTGTAGTATCTGACATTTGGTTTTGTCATGACTTCGCGAACATCGTTTCTGATGAATATTTGTTTGGGTGGTATTGGCAGCTTCAGTCAACTGTGAAATCTGAAATGTAAACATATTTCACATTTGATGTGGCCGTTCGAGACCTTGTTCTCGGAATTTGAGCATGCTTAGTGGAATTGTGGGATGAAAATCAGACAGTTTTTTGAGGATGATTTTGAGTGGAAGTTAGAAAGCTTTAGAGTTTATTTCGCCTGTGCTTAGATTTGTGATATGGTTGATTGAGATTGAGATTGAGACTGGGATTCATCGTATCTGTCAGTTTTTTTTTAAATTTTCTCAACTTGTCATACAATTAATACCAGAACTAGAGTTTGCAGCATGTTAGTTCCTTGACTGGATTTAAAGGTTTTAAAAATAATAGATGATCCTAAGTTAGGCAATGTTCCCACAACTTCTTGCGATAGTCTCTGGAGAAGACACACTTAAGCACACAAAGGCCTATTATGTCAACGCATTGCATAGTCCACAGCCCTTACTAAGTGACGAGGCACCCCGAGTTTTTGATAAATTAGGTGGTGTCCTTTAGGTTTACCCAAGCTACTTTGCTTAGACAAGTAAAGAAATAGGAATCAAGGGATTTCATTTCTTCTTCCAGCAGGAGATGAAGAAGTGTTTTTTCTTCCTCTTGCATCTACAACTTTGGCAGAAGTCGTATAAAGGGGCACCGCGCCGTGACGCTCTAGACTTTCTTCCAAAACCGAGAAATTCCTTAGTGCGACCAATTTCAAAATTTGTCCATAACTGTCTAGCGATCGCTTAGGAAGGTTCTTCTACATAGGACTTCACGGCGTCTTTTGTGTGTTTTTTCTCGATGGTTAGTTAAACTAAAGCCATTGGAATGCCAATCTGGTGACTGCAGAGTACTTCCGGCTAACATGTGCCAGCCTTCCAAGTTGGTTCGCTGCACAATACACCTTAATGCCATCAAAAATACAATACCTACATCATTGAATGTCCCAACATCTTGATAAGAAACGTACGTCATTTAAGGACTAGCTTTGAGGATGTTTAAATTCCAGGAAGGGGCGGTATAGTCGCTTGGCTCTCATTGAAAATGCAGATATTCACTCCGAATTCTTGATTACATAAGAGCTAATTGACCGCTTCAAGAGTCGCCAGTACCTCCGCCTGAAAGACACAGCAATTGGTTGGCAGCTGAAAGAATAAATTCAAGTTAATTTTCAGTCTGTTGTCTTTTCGTGTATTTTTTGTACGTTTTTTGTAAGTTTTTCTTTAAGCTTTTGCCCCTCCTACCACTAGAGGACGAACAGGGATGAAAAACTGAAGAATAACTAACAAAAACGTACAAAAATACACGAAAAGACAACACACTAAAGATAAACCAACATATAAACAAAAAACAAACACAAATCCAAAAAAACACACTTGGGATAATTGTCTGGCGGTTATGGAGGGCACGTAGTCGAGTTACACCAAACATACCTCACTTCTCTTTGTTATTCAATTTGATGCCATCGGTATATATTTCTACCACATCTGTTCATAGTGATAGCCCTCATGCCCACATCTCTCTGCTTGCGGCTTTGGGTTTCAAAAATCTGAGACATAGATGATTGGGCAGCAATGTAACCGATGTCCTCTGGAACAGGCATACTATGCACCATGATGTTGGCACGGTCAATTATCACAAGTCCAATTTTCGCCACAATCTAGCCTTACCTTTATGCAATTCACACTTCAAGCAAATCAAGAGGAAGCCAAAGAAGCAGCACTGCGAGTGCCTTTTTTACAGTAGTACGTTATAAATAACGTTGATAACCTACACACTTTTTTTTTATCAGTTTCTGATTTACAACCTTAAGTACGACTGGTCCCCAAAATATTGCACCTTACTGCAAAATTTGTTCCACTATATAGTGTAAGTCCAGTTAGCCCCCATACCACGCCTATAGCTTTCTTACAGCTGTTAAGAGCACACTGTGCCTTGCGTATTTACCTTCCATAGAAGCATGGAGTTCAGGATAAATCCCAGATATTTTACTTTGTTACTGAGGCTTATAGAAGTTCGATTGAATTTTTGGTATGTCGAAGAATGGAGCCTTTTACCTCCACGCGAGGAACAATAGTTCCGTTTTGTTGGAGCTAGCTTACAACCGCGCTTCTGACATCATTGCAAGAGCATATGTAAGGAATGATTTAATCTTTCCGATAAGGTCGAGATAAATTTCTCTGATATGGCAATAGCGATGTCAAGAAACGTTTTCATCCAGTTTGCTTAGAAGCCCGCTAATTGTTAAATTACAAATTAAAGGAGACAGAGCACCGCTAACTACTTGGTGAATGGCTTTTCTAGAAAGAAGCATTCCTAGAAGGTTCGTAAATTTTTAATTATTGACTGATATTTTAAATGAGCTTCTTACAGTGATAGAAATACGAATTATAGACATAGTGCACTGACTCAAAATGTTTAGAGTGATATAGCAGAAAGTAGGCTGTTCTACAATCGAGTAGAATCCTTTACTTCGCAACGAAGAAGAATCATCGAGGGATATTGGCGGGAGCGAAATCAACGATAGTTTGATTTTTACGGCTTTAAAGTGCCCTCCAGCTAAGCGTTTTGGCTGTTACACCGGCATCAAGGAGGAAGGCGCCAAATAGTTTGGAAGAGACGTCTGAAAATTTTTTAAAAAACCCAAACGAGATGCTTCAAAAAAAGATTCCGCAACATCATTTGGACAATTTATGCTGTCCATGACAATTGAAAACAGAAATCAAAAATTGAAAACAAGAATTTGAATGAACAGCAAAATAGACGTGGTTCAAGAATAAATTTCAAGCACAATTAATAAAAAATTAAAAAATTGCGTGAGGATAATGAATGATGGTTTTCGATTTTTAAATTCAAGTAAATTTTATTTTTTGTTTTTATTAAGAAGATTGTATAGCTCTTCACGCATTGCAAATGCAGACACGAAAACCTTCTTGGACTTCCCAAATGGTGTTGCTTATTACAACTGACGAGGATCATGACGCCATTACCCTTCTAGTACGGTGTCACATGAATTTTGATTGCTGATGTTTGGTGGATAGTATGTGATCCACCTACTTCTTCACTTACTTCTATGAAGAACAGCTGTAGCTGACAAATACCGAAAGCATTTTCAATTGTTCTTCTTGCACGAGAGATCCTTTTATTAAAATATTCTTGGGAGCTTAAAAGAATTTTTCCGGGGTAAGCCTTCTGTAAATCTGTTTTTAAAAGAAATGCCGAATTGGCTACGAAGAAATGAGGAAGTGGTGTTGACGTTCCGGGGTACTTTTCGCCAGGCGGTAAATAAAGCTGCTTTTTAATCAATCGTTAACCAAAATTGCTTTCAGCGATGACACCTCCATCGCTTCTGCTACCTGGAGCTCCGGTGTCTATAGCTGTGAGCATGTAATGTGCAGCACATAATGCCATTAATATAACAGTATGACGGTATTTGTAATTAAAGTTTTCGGAGCCGGCATTTGGTGGACAAACAATATTCACATGTTTGCAATCGATAGCACTGACGCAGTTAGGCAAATCCCACAAATTTTTGAATTCATTTGCAATATTTAGCAAATCATTTTCACACTTTTCTTTTAAATAAATTGGTGACATTTCCACAATGCCTGTCAAGTTTCCAAAATATTTTTGGCCCCAGTAGTTAGTCCCATCCGAAATTTGAGGGATAATATTTGGCGCGGAGTTTCATAAGCGAGATATCTGAAAATTTTAAATAATGAATAACTTGTCCGTAAAGTTACTTTATATACATCAATGTTAATACAAATCTGCATTCAACTTCTATTGATTTCCTTATCGACCGTTTCTCTAGCTTTCCGTAAATTATTGACTGCAGATTATTAAATGAGCTGACACTCATTTTAAGTGTTTTACTGAAAATTTCATGATTGCTGGTTTTTATTGTCTGATAGGTTGTTTCGTAAAAGCCATACTCTCTCCTTTTTAAAGAAAATTTCACGCACCCACAACTTTCACTTTTTTAAATCTTTAATACGTATAGCTACTATCTGCGACACAGACAATTCATAAAATGTCCTCAACTGAAGTAACCATATTAAAAACTGAAAATCAATTGCTCTCTATTAAAAACATTTGCTATTTGCAAACCGCACGTTTCACTATTAACTGACAAATAGATTCTTCTTGTTGTTTGGTTATATACAGCAGTTTTGGTTATATATATATTTGGCTTTATAAAGCATCGATAATGCCGAGGCCAGTGTCAAAGCCGATGCAGCATTGGGCTTCGGCCTGAACAATCGGCTTCAAAATAAATATATTTTTTACAAGCTAGGTTCACTAAAAACAATTGTAATACCCGATTTTCTAATAAATGATTTATAAAGGCAACTATCTGCAGATTTATATATAGATTTTGGAGAGTGTTCACAATCGCCTTAGGGAGCACATTATTGAGTGAATTATCATCGTACAATTATGCTGTGATTTCAAGATCGAAGACGAGTCTAAAACACGATTATCCAGGACTCTAAATTTTTTTCTAAGATCTTCAGCACAAAGGAGCTTCAATAAGTCGGTCCATAATTCTTTAGCATAGCGAGCGATGATAAAAGCAGGAGATTTTACATTTCACCATAAATTTGTACGATAGTAGAAGAATTACGAACACGTCTTATTTTAAACTAAAATCATATAATTTTGCTCATCGTATGTAAAAAGGCTCAATAGCTTGTTCACTTCATCATTCTCACTCTCAAAATAGCACACCAATACCATTTTTGATTTATTTGGAATTTTTTTTAGCACCTTATTTAGACAATATCAATTTCTACTCAACAATTTCTACTCAAAAACGGCAAAACTTTGAAAGTAGCATAACATAACATAAACAAACAAAATGCCTAGAGCTTGCAACACTTTACCAGCACTGCAACTAAAAGTCTCCCACAATTGCCTCACATCAAAATCAGCTAAAAATATCCATCTCGACTTTATCCGATGATTTCGTCGAAAGTTACAGGGATAGAAAGATTTGTGGGATCAAACAACGAAAGATGTTAGAAAAACTTAGAAAATTTAAACATTGGTAACTTATTTTCATTGCAAATGTTCGCGATATGAATACTTAATGTAAGAATTTATTGATATGAAAATAGCAAAAAAAAAAACACCTAGTGCTGGCAACCCTTCGCTAGCGTTAAAGCCAAAAATTAATCACATCTGCCTCAAATTGAGATCTACCTCATCTGCAAACTTCGTTTTGATCCGGTGACTGCATTGGAAGTTAAAGGTTTAGAAAAAAATTCAGGGCTACCAGTCGCAAAAGTTTTCAAATTTTCGAAAATTCAGTATTTATTGTTTATTGTCACTACAAGATCATTACCGTTTAAAATTTTTACGATCAAATCGCTTAATAAAGATATTGCATATATATACAAAACCAACAATAGCTGGCAGCCCTATCATTTATCATATGAAATTCGTTTTGATTTCATGACTACACTGGAAGTTATTGGGCAAAAAGCTTTATTTTCCTGATCGCATTTTCAAAACCCAAGACACCAAAATTACCATAGCTGGTAGCACCAACCGAATTTTTAAATGATTTTTCAATTTCTATCAAACACGGCTTAGAGCAAGGATCAGCTACTATATCAATTTCATGAAAATATGGTAACTGAATCAGAAGTCATAGTATAAAAAGCAGTATTTTATTGTTTATAATTTTTCAAGATGGCACCACTGGCACAGAGTTGCCCGCATTTCCAAATCGCTTCTATCAAACCTGATTCTACGTAATACCAATACACTCTGTGAATTTCAACTGTATCTGATAATTGGATCGCGAGTTCTTGTGAACAGAAATTTTTGATGCTTAAAATATAGGTGAATTGGAGGAGGGTTACCGTTCTTGTCCTATGTGAAATTTCAAAAATTTTGCTTTGGTTGCATAAAAAAAGAGCATAAGATTTTTATAGGAGTCGGTTTTCACTGTAAAAGACGAAAATTTTTCAAGAGAATCGATGGATTGAAAGTTTTCACTTTCAATGCCTGCTGCAGGGCTGCCAGCACGTTCATAAAGAACTACACAAGTCTCCAACTTAATAATTTCAATATGTCCTTGAAGTTTCAAAATGATCTGAAAATTTGGTCAAAAGTTATCGCAATTCAAAAGTTTTCAAATTTTCCCAATCTAATTTTAGGCGCCCAGTGCTCATATAGGATTAAAAATTTGAAAAACATTACCATACTTACATTAAAAAAAAAATCAAAATTCGTTCCATAAACTTTGTTTTTGCAACAGTTTTGACAGAATAATAGGTATATTAAAAATATCACTAGAATGGCCGCCGGCGCCAAAGGGTTAAAGTTTACTTTCATTTCGGCAAACACATGCTAAATCATTTATTACTTGTTTAAAAATATCAGGATTACGATTACGCACCAGCAGTCAAATTCCGTGCCTAGCGTAAACTCCAGAAAAGCAATAATAATTAACTAGTCTAATGAAAACTTCCCGTTACATTTTTCTCAGACTGCCACGATTCGAATTTCCCGGCTGCCCGAAGGAAATTCCACGCGCATAGTTCCATTTGTAAATTCTTCAGTATGCTGTCGGTTGTTGTCGAAAGCCTTAGTAAAATTACCGTTGGCATTTGTACCACCAAAGTAAAGGGTTTAGTACCATCACAAACGGGCTCGAAATGAACAAAAAAACGCTCAAAGAACACTCTCTTGCTTCGAAACCAAAAGGAAAGACGCCTCACGACGAATACCGGCTGAAGCGCTGAAAGCGCAAAAAATACTTATAAATACTCGGAGAGATTTTAATTTTCCCTCGGAAAGCAATGCATGTATTATAAGATTTTTTTAATGTGACACGAAGCGAACATTAAGAGTCAGCAATAATGGTTACTTGGAGCTTTTAAGAAGTTTGAATGGCTTCATCAGATGACTTCTTTTAAGCATAAAGAAATTACTCCCTTGGAGGCGATATTCCATTTTTCTCATTTTCTTATTTCCGACTTTAAAGACTTTATTGGAATGCGAGCGAAAAAATGCCATCAATGAAGTTTTCCGTAGGATAAATAAAATTTTCTTGAGTTGGATATGGTAACGGTGTCGTTTATGGAATGGCTTTGCAAAAGAATTTCCTGGAAGTTGTAGAAAAATGCAAGTCTGAGAATGTCAGTAATATTCTCAATATAGAGATGAATATTATGAGAAAGTCTGTATTCATGTTTTCATCGCTTTGTTCAGAGTGTTAGAGCGTTTACAGAGGTGCTGAATTGAAGTTAAGTTGCTGATGGAGTAGTCGAGTGAAAGTGAGTATAATTTGCAGAAATAAAATTGGAATGGGTTAAGAAAGTAGGAAAATTGCTTCAGCTGCAAGTCAAATATTTCCCACAAAAAAGTACCGAATCATCAAACACTTCATTCACCACATATATTACAGCATCACATTTACACAGCAAAATCCAGTTTCTGCTCTCTCACTCGTAAAACTTATGCGGGCATTAGTAAATAGTTGACAGGGACAACGACCCTCATGTGGCGTGGCAATTACAAGATTTTCAAAGGTTATTTTCTACGAAAGGGTTTCGAATCCACTTCGTTTTCATTTTCAACTTTGTGTTTTCAATCCCGCCTTCTCGCACACAATGACTTAATGTGTGTTTGCGTTAATTAAAAGGTTCGGATCATTAAATACTCGTACTGTCAGGATATATCTCTCTCTCGAGTAAGTAAACAGCGAAATTAAAAGCACTCATTTGTTATTTAGCCTGTGCAAATATTTGAGGCTGTACTTATCTAACGTAACGTTGGATTTGAGTGAACTGTTTGAATAAAGAGAGAGAGAGGGCATTTGCTTTGATTACTACAGTAGAGATCGCGGCGTGTGTTTTTACGTAAAAAATATTTATTTAATGCAGTAGGTGCAATGTAAGTAGTTTCATGATAAAAACATTACTATATAAAAAATTGTTTCATAAAAAGTTTCCACACTGCAACCACTTATTTTTGAAAATACTCTTTCGGGTGGGTGGCGTATGCTTTTTCATTCATTCGAAAATTCTTAAAGGGTTGCGATGCCATGATTTCATGGAAAATGAATTAAAACTTTGCTAAGAAATCCACCACTTCAAAGAATTATTCGTTTTTGTTCCAGTAAACAACCAAAATTCAATTTAATATAAAATGGAGTTCAACACGTTACAGTGAATTCAATAAGCTAGAATAAATTTATTGAATTAGGTTTGGAGCTTCGAATACAGATTTATGTGGATTGGTTACATAACAGGTTAGAAATAAAGTTGCGCCCAACGTGGGCGCTAGGTTGATTGATTGATTGAAGAAGATTTTTATTTAATTTTAGTTGTACATTCTTAACCTAGCTTAAAGTATAATTAGCAATAATAATTTTAAGTCTAGCGGCTATACTATTTTGGCCTGCTGGCTCTTATGGTTTTTTTTTTTATATAAATATTATTTTCTTAAACACTTTTTATCTTACACACTAATAATACTACCCAGCTTGTACAGTACTGGGATTACCTGGGCAATACTTGACTTAAAATCTACCTTACACTACAATTAAGCTCTAACCTATACCTAATTATAACTAACCTAACCTAATTAGACCTAAAACTTAACCTAGGTCTTACACTTAGCCTCTTCTGTTCGACGGAAGGCCGACATAGCTAAATAGCGCATCCATGAGCTGGCGTTCATAAACTGATTTTGCGGGGCGCATAAATGGCTCATTAGAGCCACCTGTACACCCTATTGCCCGAATTAGTCCGTTTTCATGTCCGTCAGTTTGTCCGTAGAATCTTGTCGTTAATTCTACAACCCGGTCCCTAAGTGGCTTCAGACCCGACTCCTGATAGAGGAGAAGGTTCTTCGGCCACTTTTTAGTTACCGGATTGTAGAACCTACCAGTGCAGAAGCGGAGGATTCTTCTTTCGAATATCTCCGCTTCTGCCATGGCAGTCTTTGAACAGGTAATCCAGGATGGGGAAGCATAAGTCAGGATAGGCCGGATCAGGGTCTGATAGCAAATGGATTTAGCTTTGGTGGTCATACCCATCTTTTTGGCGAAAAGATGTCTGATGCGTTGAAATGCGAATTTGGCAGCTTTGATTTTACGCCGCACGTAAGGATTAAATTTTAGAAATTCGTGAAAATCAACACCGAGGTACTTTAGAGATGAGCTAGGAGTAATCTTAGAAGTTCCGAACGAGACAGCGAGTTTTTTGGTCTTGTTGCGAATAGTTTGCGATCCCCGATACTTAGAAGGATTGCGAAATACACTAAGCTGTGTCTTACTGCTATTTGGTTTGATGCCCCATTCGTCAAAATAAAGACTTAATTCTGCCAAGTAGTATTCCAGGCTCCTCGCTGCTTTGAGCGGATCTTGGCTCGACGCGAATAAGAGCGTGTCATCGGCATATTGAAGAATTTGGACTTGAGGTTGGCCCACTGGAATGGGAAGGTCAGCGGTAAAAATAGTATAAAGAATTGGGGCAGTAACAGAACCTTGTGGCACTCCTGATGTCACAGGTCCTTTCGGAGAATTTGCTCCATTAACGCTGACATAGTATTGCCTGTTGGTAAGAAAGCTCGCTGCGAGTCTTATCACCTCTTCCGGGAATCCAAACCTGATCAACTTAAACAGAAGACCTTCGTGCCATACGGAATCGAAAGCCTTCTCGATATCTAAAGCACACACTACTGTTGGAATGTTTTGCTCATTCAAGTGAGACACGATTTGATCGTGCAGGTATGAGATGGCGTGCTGCGTCCCGTGCCTGCGCCTAAAGCCAAATTGGTGATCAGGAATCACCTGCATGCGTTCACAATGTTCTTTTATCTTTTCCAGCCAAATTCTCTCAAAAATTTTCCCCAGATTAGGGAGGAGAGAAATTGGGCGGAAATTACTGGCCGCTTTACTTTTGCCCTTCTTATGGATGGGAATAATCTTGGCTACTTTCCATGAGTCGGGAAAGTAACCATTGTTCAGGGCATTATTAAATACAATGGAGAGAATTCTGAGCATAGAGAGTGGTAGATGTTTAATAATGAAATTAGACATTCCATCATGCCCAGAAGACTTCTTGCTTTTTACTCCGCGCAGCAGTTGCACCAAGTATCCACTATTAACAAAGTGGAACTGGTCATTTGCACCTTGCGGGTCGTCCGAAGGATTTTCGGATGAAAATGTGGCCAGTGGCTCGTGGTGTGTATCTAGGAAGCGACTGACTTCTTCTCTTACCATTTGGCTGTTAGGAGCAGAACTGTCAGGCGGAACAGCATTTAACTGAGATTGGAATGTTGATGCAAACAACTCAGCTTGATGACTAGGGTTGCTCACAACTACATCGTCAATCGTCACCACCATCTCGTGGCTGTTATATTTACCAGAAAGCAAATTTATTTCCTTAAACATGTCGGGGCCTGGTCGAATGTCGCCCAGCCGCTGCACAAGCCGCTCACTGCGAAATTTACCAACCATTTCAGCAATTATTTTGCTGAGACAGTTGGTATTCGAGAGTAGCGACTTGTACAACGGGTGATCCCTCCCATGTTTGTGGAAAATTCGCTTTAACTTGCAGCGCCAAATGTGTCTCACTTTCATGTGCTTAACAATTTCCGGCGGCAGTGCATGATTCTGATACTTATTAAGAGTGATCAAGCGTGTATTCCGGACAACGGTTTCATTTATAATATCATTGATGGACTCTATAAGATTATCAACCTGACGGTTTGCTAAGTTTTCCGTCACACAAACATCAAGATTTCTTACCGCATCGTCTATGTCCCGTTGAAAATTGCCCCAATCGGTATTTTTAAAAGACCTAGTTGTCTTTGGGGGTCTTTTCATGAAGCTGAAAAACGAGCGAAATAGAAGTCGGAGCTTCACGGCAAAGTGATCAGACATACCTGCATGCGTCCAACAGTGTGGGAGATCAATACTGTTGAGCAGATCATCTGACAGGAGAAAAAAATCTATTGTCGAGTTACTACTTGGCCTGGTTGGCGAGTTCGGAGAAACTATTTGCAAGGAAACGGGAGGACTGCTTAGCTGCAGCCATTCGAGCAACACCCTGCCATTTCCGTTCGTTACGGAATCTCCCCAGGTTGGGTGTCTCGAGTTCAGATCGCCACCGATAAGCGAATATTTGTATTGACTAATGATTGAGTTAATGACTCCGAAATCGTGCAATAGACTTGACTTTGACGAACTACATCGAACGTACAGAGATACAGCGAGGATTCGCCTGTGATCAGTGGTTTTGATCACCGCTGCAGCAATGGCGCAGCATTTAAGATCGGGAACCGCGATGGGTTCCATGTCCAGATTACTCCTAACTAAGAGTGCAGAGCCACCATTTTGATTGTCAAAGACACTGGTGAACCCTTTAAAGCTAACCCTGTGGAATTTTGAGAGTCTGGTTTCTGTTATCATTACGATATCGGATTTCAATGCATCAAGGAGATGTTGAGCAGACGCTCTTTGCGCCATCGAGATGAGCGAAGCGCTATTGAATGTAGCCACCTCAACCAACTTACTTAAGAAGGGTAGTCAGCAGTTTAAGAGTGGCAACCAACCCTTCAGCATCAGTTCCCGCTGCCAATACTTGGGTGATAAAGTTATTTATCAGTCCAAGATTGGCATTGGCTGGAGATGATCCCGTGGAAGTTGGAGCTCGTTGAGCACCAGAATCAGGAGAAGAAGTATTTCCTACTGCCTGTGCGTATGAAATACCACTTCGCCTGTAATTCGAAACGCTCTGCGTCACAAACTGCTGACGTTCCTTGCGAGCCTGATCACGGCGAATATTCTTCGCTTCAATCCTGGCCGCCATTTCTTTATATGCCGGGCATCCACGATAGTTGGCTGGGTGACCATTTAGACCACAGTTGACGCATGCAGGCTGTGCGTCTTCCATTTTTTTACAGTCGCCGCGTGGGTGCCTCTCCAGGCACTTCACGCAGCGGTGGACAATGGTGCAGTTGCCTGCAACATGGCCGAAATTCTGGCAGTTATAACACTGCAGCCTCTCTTTGTTCCGTATTTTCTCCCAAGACACTCTCTGCCAGAGGATGGACCGTATTTCAAATACAGCAGCTAGCTCCTGGGAAGGCTCGAATTGCGCAATGAATAGCCCGGACTGGGGTCTGAAGTCTTCAGCCGCTACCGACTTACTGAGTTCCCGGTCTTTGCGGGTGAGGAAGTACGATACCGACTTCACCTTCAGATCAGGGTACTGCGCCACTAGCTCAGAGTGTATATCCGCAGGTTGAACGCCCCTGTGCAGGCCGCGAATGATAAGTGACTTCGGTTTTTCCGTAGCTGCAGTGTAAGTGGTTGCATTTCGACCAGTGGTTTTAATTAGTTCGAAGACCTTTTTGTGGTCTTCTAGGGAGGCACACAGAATGAGTGATCTATCACTCGAGATATTTTTAATATTCACCCTGATTCCTTGAGCGTGAAGCTCTTTGATGAACTTCGGAATGTCCATCTTATAAGCCGTTATAGCGGGAACCTTAGGGGTTTTCGTGGGAGGGATAAGAGGGGAGGTCGTTAATAGGTTTTGGGAAGAAACTATTACCTGTTCCGTTGTTTTTGTCTTTCGTCGCGTGACCAGGTTGAAATCCTGGCTGTATTGATCGAATTGGGCTGATGTTGCTGCAGTTGGAACTACTGATTTTGGCGCGCTTGTCTGCTCATGGATGGCTGGTTTGGCATTCGCGTTAAGTGCTGCTGTTGGTGGTTTTCTTGCTGCATGAAACTTTTCAGTTCGTTCTTGATTGCTGGCCAGGAATGACGTCATCTGCCGACGTAAATCATCTATTTCCCTCCGCAGAGCATGATTTTCCTTCTCGAGTATAGAAACCTTCTCCATCGCTTTTTTATTTCCTATCTCATCATCTAGGTCCGATGTTTCTTGAGCTTTAATTTTTTTCCTTTTTCCCATCACACCTTACGGGATAAGGCCGAACTTCAACACACTGTGCAAAAATGTTACGTGCACCTGCTCTTTTTCGAGCCCGTCACTGATTTTAATTTTATTTTCCGCAATCAGTATTTTATTAATATTACGATGTAATGTTCACTGCAATCGAGTTAACGGCACTTCACTCGAACACAACACCCAAATCACAGATCGTAGCAACGATACAAGTCACTTGTCGAATTTCACCGTTACGTACGTTTGTTTGTATATAGCGATACGGAAGCACAAGACGATTTCTTAACACAACCTATCGGCCTCGATGCTCGCAGTGAACTCCAGCGCTAGGTTGAGTTTTTGAAATATTAGTAACCGAACAAGTTTCTTTAAAAATATTTTGAGTTTTAAAATGGTGCATGCTTTTGAATAAGTAGGCTAGTGCACTGACAAAAACATATTAAACGGTATAGCTGTTCCAGTGATAGATGGAGAAAAAATACAGTTCGATGCTACTGTAAGTAGGAAACTTGATTATTGTATAGTCGTTTTTGACAGTCTGAGAATAATGGTAATTTAAGTTGTGCTTATTTTTTATTTCTTTATCAAATCAACTTATATTCATATTGTGCCTAATATAAATGTATTGTAATATTTTAAACTAAAAACTCACAGTAATTTAGGTTCTGCTATGAAATTTTTCATCAATGCTTTGCAATTTGTAGCTGACTGTTTCGGTCATTAATTCAAAGTTTGTTTAATTAAATCAGGGTTTAAACTTAGCTTAACTGAAAAACCTACAGTCAGTTTTAATGCCAATAAATTTTTAATGAACGTAGAAGTAAAGTTATATTGTCAGTTGTGATAATACGAAACTTTTAAAGGGTGCTTAAAACCAAAATAAAGTTGTGCTCTTGGTCGATGAGAAAACCTTTTCTTGGCTTGTTGTCCCTGTTTTGATTTTACTAGTGCGTACCACAACATTTCAAACAAAAGCTTGAGCCATTTATTTTGCGTTTAATGTTAAAATATCAGCTTTAGAAAAAAACTATAGCTTCGAGTCAAGTTTGACTCTAAAGCATTTTACATATTTAAAAAGTTTAATGAATTTTGCTCATACATTCTCAGCCAACTTGCAAAAATAATCAAGTATCAAACAAGATATGTCGGTAAATTTGCAACACATAAATTGAATAGAAAATGCTAGAAATATGATGATAATTTTTTCTACTGAGAGTACATTTTCTAATTTTTTACTTTACTTTACATTTTTTACTGTAAGATGCGGATCCTCTGTTGAATGCGGATTTAAGTAAAGTGTTTGAGGAGAAAGTGAAGGTACTTAAAGAGTGTTTAAGCTGCAAAGTGTTTAAGACAAAACTTGATATCAAGAAGAGGCAGCAGCGGAGAAAATGAAGGATTTTTAAGGAAACCTACAGCATTGCAGAGCAACTTTCTGTCGCTCACGCAGCACGTCTGTGAAATTAAGGCTCAGAGTGTCCTGACATGTGGCCCTTTTTTGAGGAGAACCTCATCTAGTTCGATTGGATTACTGACCCCTTCTGCGCTTTTACCAGTGGCTGTGGTTCTGGCGATGGCCAAATATGTGGAAAATCCAGAGAGATAGCTTTCTTGAGTTACTACTTTTTTCCGAATGACTCAATGCAGTTCAGCTCAATTCACTGGAGGAAGCTTTTCGTAACATCGGTGACGGTTTCAAAGTCGGAGGTTATTTTAATGGTAGGATTTTGGAATGGAGCATACTCACGGAAAACGCTCGAGGACGGTATTTTATAGAGATTGTGTCGAAGTTGAACCTTTTGGTGAACCTGCATACTCTATTGCATCATTCTACAAAATTTGAAAAACCAATCTTTTGCGGAAGTATGTTAATATCAATATTGAAAAATGCACTCTCCATATACCTCCAGTACAAATCAAAACACAAATCATTGAATATCAGGAAAGTTTTTAAATTTAGATAGGACCTTTATGTTTAGTAGGGCAGAACTGGCGTACATTCTCAAAACACGTGGCAAGAATACTGTGCATAAAGCAAGAAGAAGTTTGCCTTGTCGACCCAATGGATGTATTGGCTTGTGAAGTAAGTGGGTATATAGAGGAGCAAGCACGGCCGGGTTGGAGTAATGTGAGAACGGATTCCAACTAGGCTTGCGCAAAATAGTTCAGTAGAGTGAAATGTTTCACCAGATCTCGTTCATTTTAGTGAAATGTTTCACTAAAACAGTTGGTTGGGCTTAAAACAGTTCATTGGACTTGCGCAAAACAGTTCAATCACTATATCTCGTTAACTTTTGAGAAACTTCTCACTGAATTCCTCCAGTTCACATCCTCGCATTAGCTTCTCTTATTAGAATCGGCCGAACCCTAGTTCAACCGATTTGATATAATTATTTATGTGCGGTGCTTCTCAAATCGTCAGGCTACGTACATACTTTTCTTCTTTTGATTATTGTCGTTCATTTGTGTCTTTTGAAACGTACACGGATACGAAAGTAGTGAACGAATTGATATGTGGTGAAACGTTCGGAGACGAATTGATGAAACGTTCAAACAACAAATGGTAAGCAGTTTGGACATGAAATGGTGAACTGTTATGTGCCAAATAGATATTGGCCGAGCCCAGGCGAGATCTGGCGAGCCCGAGTGTGTGGACGGTCCAGACAAGCGACTTTGACAGCACTCGCCGGCGCTCGTGCGACTTCCGATCGGAATGGGTTTTGGGCACGAGCCAAGGCGATTCGTGACGAGCTGTCAATTGCCGTCCACATGTTGGCGGCCTCGTCTGACTTCGGCTCGCTGGGCCTCGGCCAATATCTATTTGGTACATTATAATATGAAATAATGATATAGTTCGTTTAGTTCAGTGAATGGAAACATTTCTTTGAGTTCGTTTGTTCATAAACGACCCAAGCCTAATTCCAACCCGGACCTTCGCGGTCCGTAGACGGATTTTTTAAGTAGGTGAAAATCTTGCATAGCTTCTGGTTTCCTGGAGCCCCAGCCATTTTTTAAAGATTTTTTTATGGCCACATGGGAAAAAAATTATGCTCAGAACATAGAGTGACTGTTTTTAGTTCTTAGTACACGCTAATTTTGCAATTTACAAATAGCAACATAAAATATCTATGTAGATCACACAAAATGTCAAATTACTTGTTTGTTGTTTCCACGTAGAATATACATACCTCTGCTTGCCTCAACATTCCATAATACTGTACAGTTTGAGTAAACTTCATGAAATGAAGCTTCAAGTCTATCGACAGTAGCCGCTTATTTTATGATAAATGTATATTGAATCAGCTTTAGTTACTGGCACGTTTCTGATAAAAATTCAACGCAAGCGAACGAAACACGTGTATCTTTTTTGCATACGAAACAATTCCTGCAGTTAATATTCAAAGATAATTAGTATTTTTTGAAATTTGACGCAATACTGGATAAAGTTCGACTATCGTTTTTGTATTTCATGTGACATTGAGGTCATAAGATTGTTGATTGCTTCGAGTGTTACATTTTTTCGAGTGAATTATCAATTTTGAAAATTATCTTATGTGGAGCTAGACTCAAATAATTGACAATTTCTCCAAAACAATCGACACCAAATATAAACTAGTTTGACAAATCTTACTACAACGTAAATTCAACTCTAAACCTGACACATACATATGTATACCGTTTGACACTTTAATCGACATTTCCTTGCCTGGCATTGTTGCAACAATAATGGGATCGAAATTAGTTAATCATTTGGCCACATACCTACATACATATGTTGGTGGATACACAAATATATACAATTGTACGTATGCATGTGAAGATTTAATTAAATTTTCCTTTAATTATGTCACACAATAATGATGTATACGACGTATTGTGGCTACACGAGGCGGGGACCATGTTAAATATAATTTGCACAGCTGGATCCTTTTGATTCGTTATGTTGAGGGATTCCTCAAATCCATATCACGATTTAATATGCCTCTGCTTTGTGTGTGTGTGTGTGTGTTTGTGTGTGCCACGTGGTTTGTATGTGCATTGTGTGCCAAACCACATATCGTGACATGTCACTATTTTGATTGATGGTTTTAAATTGTAAAATTTCCCTGCATAGTGAGCGGAGTGCAGGAAGGCATGTGCTAATGACGAAACAGTCGTGACGCGACAACGTCTTCGTTTTTCTCACATCCTTTTGTGTGCATGCTTTAAGCGGAAGCGTAAAGACTGACATTTGATTGAGAAAAGCTATTATTAGGAGAGAAGTATGATGTGCTTAAGAGAGAAATAGACGGTGTGTGATTAAAGTTGTTCGCGTATTTTAATTAAATTTTAGTTCTGAAGTTAAACTGAGGTAAGCTACATTCAAGCGAGTATTTTTCGACTTTAGCTGTAACACTTATGATCTGGTTGGAACACATTTTGCTGCAATTTTTTTTCAAACAGATTAAGCAAAGTTTTCTTATAGTGATCGAGTCAAGTGACACTATACTTTTGGGCCTAATAAAGTTAAATATACTTATATACTATACTTTTGGGCCTAATAAAGTAGTAAAAGGCTTATCCTTATCGTCATTTGTGAAATAATTTCGCTTGTGTTTTGTGAACAGCAAAAAGTAGATTAACAATCGCTGATTTTATTGAGTTACATTAAAATTGGTGGCTGGACGGATTTTCGGCTTCACAAACAATGAGTGTGCTGAAAAAGGCCTTTGGTGATCAAGTTTTGGGGAAAGTTAACATTTGGTACAAACAATTGCAAGAAGGTAGAAAAAGCGGTGGAAATGCACCATATCTTAGCCAACAACAAACATAAACTGATGAGCAACAAGCCAAGGAAATCAAAGATTTGGTGCTCAAAAATCGTCAATTAACCAATGAAGATATTGCTAATAATTTAAACATTTGATTTACAATAGTTAAGAATATTTTATAAGATGTTTTGTGCGTCTGAAGTGTTGAATTTCATTTGGTTCCAAAAGCAGGATTTTTTTTTTAAATAGATTGTCACGTTGATATTTTCGAAACAATAATTCCTGACTTATGAAATTAAAAGGCTCATCAGGTTAAAGGATTTTTGTCAATGACGCAGATACAACGAACCATTTGAGCGAGTATTGTACCTAAGGCTAGACCGAAATGATCCAGCCAAAGACACTAAAAAATTGAGGTAATGTTTTTCATTGATCATCGTTTTGTTGCGCAGTATTAGCTCCCACCCGATGAAACTGTTCACAAAGAACATTAAAGAAATGTAATATGTCAGTTGCGTGAAGCTATTAACAAAAACAGGCTAGAATTATGGACTTGACTTTAGCACTACGATAATGCGATAGCTCACATTGGCATTGGTTCTTCCAAAACCTTTCGTCAAAAATTCAACTCAAATCGTTCCACAACAATTACACTTGCCTAATTTAGAACCCTGCGTCTTCTGGATTTGGGGTCTACCCTAGTTAGCGGTTAGAGTCAACCCTCAGTCGTAAAACGATTTACGAAAACTATTAAATTTAGAGTGCGGCTTAGCTGTGGAGTGGGGTTTAGCTGTGTGGTCGCTGTGATTGTCGTTGACTACGAATAGGTGTCTAATGTCATCTGAATAAACAGCTGCGGCCTAAAACCAACTTTACTTGGTCAATTGATAATTACAGAGGTTTTGCAATACTATCAGCATTGCCTAAACTGTTTGAAAAAATTGTCTGTGAGAAGTTCACTACCCTAATAGAACCTCTTCTAAATGAGCAGCAACATGGTTTTAGAGAAGGCACGTCAACTTCTACCAACCACGTGATTCTCGTCTCAGATGTTCTCTGTGGCATGGAAAAAGGGCATCGAATTGATACCATCTACACAAACTTCAACAAGACCTTTGATCGTGTTGATCATGCTATTCTTCGAATCAAACTACAGAAATTTGGTATCTTGGGTCTCTTATTAAACTGGTTAGGCTCTTATCTTCGAAATAGGTTTATAGTTTCAGAGTATCCTATCCAAAAAACTTGAAGTTTTATCAAGAGTACCAAAAGGTAGTCACTTGGGACCTCTTTTATTCAATATTTTCGTATCGGATCTTTCTTAAGTTTTAGCAGACACCCCTCACCTTTTTTATACAGATGATCTGAAAATGTACCACACAATTAAATCGAAATCTGACTCAGTTTTTCTTCAATCGAAATTGCTTTCTCTTCAGCAGTGGTGCAAATACATTAATGTCAGTAAATGTCAAGTCATTAGCTTTTCCCGCAAAACCAGTAATATAAATTTTGATTACCGCCTCAATAATGTTACAATCAATAATGTTGACAATGTCATCGACCTCGGGGTTACTTTGGATAAAAAGCTGCGTTTTAATTTACACTATGGCAAAGTCTTAAGCAAGGCTAATAAGCAGCTTGGATTCATCAAAAGACGTGCGAAGGAATTCAAAAACCTATGGGTCACGAAGTCTTTATACATTGCTTTAGTTCGGCCATTGCTCGAATATGCATGTCTTGTCTGGCACCCTACCTTTAATGTCCATAGCGATAGGCTCCAATCGGTGCTGAAGCAGTTCTTGCTATTTGCGTTGAGAGATCTGTATAATCCCTACGAATTTGATAATCTACCTTCATACAGATACAGGCTAAATATCTTAAATCTATCAAGTCTATCTTCGCGGAGGATAGTCATATGCTCCTGCTTTACTTTTGATGTTATTAGGGGCTTGATCAATGTTGTGTCCCTGTTCAATAAGATCACCTTCAACGAATCAGTAAGGCAGACGAGGCACACACGTTTACTCAATGAATACCGACACCACACAGTTGACGCCAACAATGACCCAATCAATAGATGTTGCAAAATATTCAATAGCTTCTTAAAACACTATTCCCCAACCATTTCCCGACCTAGGTTTAAAACTGCTCTGATTAAGGTGCTCACGTCATGAATGCTCTATCCAATTCCCTACCAAAGATGGTTATAATTTTAAAATTCGTTCATTATTGTTTATTGTACAAATTTATATAAATTGTTAAATATTAATTGTAAGTGTTTTTTTTTGTACGCCTTGTGTGATTAATATAAATAAATAAATAAACTTGACAAGTGTAAAGCAACAGGTAATGACCGCCGGTGTGACCTTCTGTGGTTGTGCACACAAAGATCTGAAATATTAATCCACGAAGATGTGTCTGGAATTATTCCTAAGCACAAATATCTACTTGTAATCTGATATCATTGGCTATGATTTCTGCACCTTGAGAGTCACTGCATGTCTGGACTTTCGAATAATGCATTCAGCATTATCTGGTTGCTACGGTAATGTGTAGACCGTGTGTCTAGTAGTATTAGGTATCTGTTGCTCTCTCTTCATCCTTACCCATCCTTTTTTCATAGCATTCTCTTCTTAATATCTGTTCTTCTCCGAGAAACTGCCACCAGCAGTGCTTTGACATATGTAGATATTGAGTGTCTTTAACGGCACGAACTGGCATATCAAAGAAGATTTAGTAGCACCGGAGAGACATTAACCAATGAATCTAGGTTAATTTCATGTCGCCTCCTCCCAGTTAAAACCTTAATAGGCCTCAGAGTTAGTTTGCAACTTATGCCATTGAGTTGGCTAGATGGGTTTATTTGAGTTGTATCCTTGGTTAGCGATGATCTGGCTTTGACCAGTTGTTCCCATAACGGTACTTGCCAACCTGTAAGAGGCCTCACTGCTTGCATAGTTAGGAATCCACGACATCATTTAGGCAACCGTCCATCCGGGTTTAGCTAGTGGGTCTAACAGGGGACCCATAAAACACGATTCCAAATATATTAAACAACGACAACGAAAAGCAGGCTATAGTTGACGGTGATAAGCCTGTGATCTAGAACGTAAATTCCTTCGTTCAAAGATCAAAAATACAAAAGGTGCCACCGGCTGGCTACAGTTCTTTGAGGATAGAGCCGAGCGTGCTCCAATTGTCTGACACTCAAAGCTCTCTGGCGGAGCAGAGCAAGACATATTCCAAAAATTGGATAAGGTAGCTCTACGTACGGAATATACGAGCTCATTGCGTAAAAGTAAGGGCTTCTCCAAAGATAAGTTAAATCAGAAAAAAAGAGTAGAAAAAAGAGATACAGAGGAAAAGTCAGCATATCGTCAAAGCCTCTATGGTCAAAGCCATGACAATAGCTCAGGCTCAAAAGACCATAACGCAATACGTGAAAGGTCTCTTGGAGCTTCAGGAAGCTCTCAAATTGATTGACATCTGGAGGACGAATTGGAGAAAAGCCGAGCTGGAAATGAGCCGAGTAGAAGATTCATTAGCGAAGCGTAAAAATAAAAAAACGACTGAAAACCCACATGCCGCCCAAGCTAGGGCACAAAAGCGGGTATACTCGATAGAGAAAATGCGGCTAGACGACGAACTGAGACAGGGGCCATTGATTATAACAGCCTAGGTGGCTGTGGCTAAAAGGTAACTTCTTCTGGAAAATTTCTGTTAGAATTGCAGCCCAGAACAGACAGTCGCAGACAACAGATAAACTAAGAAGGAAGCAGTGATGATAAAGCTCACTTAGAAAAGTTTATGCGGAGGTTCTTCGGTAGATTCGCGGAGTCGTGAGTCCAAAAGTAAGAACACGGGTACGTCAAATCACATGGCAAAAAATATGCACTGAACTTTAGCTTCAAAGAGTACAGAATTATGTTAAATAGTACTAAAATGGAGTTTTAATCAAGGATCAATAGTATTATAGCTACAATGACGCATTGAAGAGTATTGCAAAATTAGAACATGACTCAATCGATAAAATTTAACAAAACTAAATAATTGGAAGTAAGAAACTTAGTGAAAAGTAGAATTAAAAACTAATAATTATTTACATTGCACACTTTATTACATAGAATCATTCAATATCAATAATCGAATAAAGCTATATAAATTAAATTGTCGAGTGAAATTTTTAATAATAGCTGAAAATGAAAGTATGAAAATGGGGGCACATTTAAAGCAAGGTAATTTTTTGCGTAAAGCCCGTTCAAACCTAAATAGTAATAAATATTGATTAGTACGTACTGTAGCTTTTATGACAACAAAATAATACTAAATTGAGTACTGTTGTACTAATGTGAGATCACTGAGTGCTGGTGACTCTCGCAAATTGAGAGGATATCCCAACATTCGATGATAATTTCAAACGGTGCTCAGAACCCTCGTCGTGGCTAAGAAGCTTGTCTCGAAGGTCATCGGCAGTCATACGACCGGCGTAATTTAATTTGACAACTCAATCATACTAATCAAGTTCATCAATCATTCAATCAATTGATTCACAATAAAATATCTTTCACCCCTTGGAGACAATGGGCGTTTTAGAAAATGTTTAGATACCCCTATATTCCATAGTATTTGGAAAAAAATAAATAAAATATGTTAAAATCGGTCATGTTATTTTTAACGTTATGTGGGCGTGAAGTATCTAGAAGTAGGAAAAACATATAAGTAACATATTGAATTTTGTTTCCATTGACTCACATAATTACGAACTTTGATGGAGCATTGATGGACATACAAAAATTCCATTTTGTGTTTTTTTTGGTTGATGTATGAATAATGTTACAGAGAATTGTCACCCAATAGTCAGCTTAAAGTGGAATTCACAGAATTTATTGTACAGCTCTTATCATCAGATTGAAGTTAGCCTTGTAGCTGTAGTGCCATATTGAAATAAATAAAAGCCTTAGGAGCTATAAGGTCCGACGTAGTCATCAGTATTCCAAGTTTGGTAGTGATTTGGTGGCGAAATCCGAATAGGAATGCCAACATCGGAAATTTCAGTCAGTTTTGTACTGTACCATTAAATTTTCAAATATAAATGATATTGTACTGATAATATGTAACAATTGCTTAAATTCTTCTTATTTTTATTATCTATATTTGAAATCCGCAAATATATAAATAAATAAATATGTATGCAGCAAAAATAGACAAAATGGGCTTAGATTTGCTAAATTATGAAACTTTTGCGAGTGGCGGGCCGAAAAATGATTCCACTCTCATAACTTCCTAAGCAACCATCAAATCCAAACCAAATTCACAGGATTCATAGGATAACGTGAAGCAGGCGCGGGAGACTTTAATTTCGGTGCTATCAAGGCATTGCCAGCACCGGGCATATTTGCTATTTTGAATTTATTTTTTGAATATAAGCAATATATGGATGTCTGTTTTCCAAAAATTTGAAACTTTTGCGTTTGTTCACCTTTCAGATTGGTCAACTCTTACGAGATTCGATGCAATTATTTGTCAAAACAGAATTCACAAGATAAATTTTTGTTGAAAAAGAGCAGATATAATTGACTTTTGATGAAATTTAAAATTGGTCTTTGAATACCAATATTTGGTTTTGAAAGCTAGAATAAATGCGTCACATTAAATCAATATCTACCGTATGAAATCTGAATTAATATTGAAACATTTTCTTTTCTTTCCTTTGAAAAACAGTCTATCTAGCAGTTCCTGGGCCCTAGGGTTTTTTTTTTAATATAGCCTAGCAAAATGCATGTCTCTGGAGGATACACACTTACATATATTTAAGCGCGTATTTAAAACGAATTTCCTTTAGCGAAAGTACATAAGAATATTAACGTAAACTTTCACATAAATCGTATATCTTCTTAAAATATCTTGGCATGTTACCAAGAAACTCCTACACAAAAATACAGAAGAGAACAGATAATCATGACAATCATAACATTCAGGCGCATCATTGATTCTATTTGCGAAAATGGCGAAAATATTTTTCCAAGAAACGAATACTTTATGTGGATGTCGTGCGTGAAAAAGGCGAGAATAACCATTTGAACTATACAGAGGCATGACGACCATTCAAATTCGAAAAGAATATTCTTTCGTTTTATTTTTTCCTCTCTATCTCCTTTTCTGTGTTCTGGTTCTCGTTTCTCGAGTACTGCTTTGCATATGGAAGAAAACTACTTTGGAAATGGATCCAGACTGAAATTACGAAATACGTACTTGAAGTGGTCGGCGGACAGGACATTTGCATAAATAGAAAAGACATTCAAGTGTACTCGTACTGCGAACTTTACACATTTTCGCCGCAATAGTTCTTCCTTCCGGACCGTCAAGCAATTCCATAGATATCGCTTCGCATCCGTACAAGACGATGAGTGTGAATTCACGCGTAACGAACGTAATGTTAGTCGTAGGAAAAGAATAAATTTACGTATTGTAGATGTCGACAGAGACTACGGGCTAGGCTACAGTACGTATGGGATTCGGATCGAAGCGACGGATAGTGATATTTATTGTCTGGACGTTTGAAAACAATGTTGTTTTTGCTGAATTTTTTCCGGAGCTTGTCGTTTGTTCATATTTATTGCGCGGAATCGAGAAATGCTTTTTTTCTCGGCAAATAAATGCCCAAAACGGAAGGAAATATGGTTGTTGTGTTTGATTTTTTACGGCTTTGAATGGCAACGATTCAGATGAAAAAGCTGCGTGGATGAGGATGAATCGTGCTATGGAATTAACGTCCTTACGAATGATAGGACTCATTTGCAACAGAGTTGTGCTTTGAATTTAATAAACCAAAAACTATTTAAATTTAATAAATGTTTATTTTGTAAACGCGACAATTTTACTATATTTTCCTTCAAGGTTTTTGAATAAGTGGAATCTTCAAATATAATTCTACCCAGGAACTAATATATGTATATTGATCCTATGGATACTTTGGTAATGCGTTATTTTTAAGAACCAATGAAGATAGGTTCCGTAGAAAAGCGTGTAAAACCGTGGAAATCGAATACAAGCTAAAATCTGGGTAAAAGTACCTTTTATTTTAGTATGAAATAAAAGTATGACGTAAATATAATATATTAAATAATATAAATATGAAGATCTTCCTCGTATTATTTTTTGTCTGTCATAAGCTTAGATATGTCTGCTTCGCCTAAATCGTCAAAACTTTCACCTCCCAATTTTGTGCCAACTCCGGTAGTTGAGGAGGTTCACTACATGTTAGCCATAAGTTTTTCCAGAAGGTATTTAACGTTGATTGCTTAATCTGGCTGTACGAAAGTCGCACCTGCTTAGCAAAATCTAAGATTGTAAATTTTTGGTTGAATCATATTCCCTGTTTTGGAAAAAAAAACAAAAAAGTTGTGAAACCATTCGTTGAAGAGTGTTGCAGTAGCCCACGTTTTTTTTAGTAGCTATCAAATTAACAGGAAGATAATTTGTGTAGATTCCTTTAAATGCACGTTGCTGTTGCGAAACCCGAAAGCAGTCGAGCTGCCGTCAATGCAACATTTAAATTAAAGTCGGATTCGGCTCTGTCCCGCGTACCAGACCTGCCAGCTATCAAGCTCCCATTGCCGCCACATCCCGTTTTAATTCCTTGCCCAGTTGTGCGACAAGTGTCTCTCCACAACCAGCACCAAACATCTCCCGTTTCCGCTGGCCTGATAACGCAGCTGATGCAAATATTGTTGCAAATCAGCTGCGCTCAGGTCAGCGAACGCGTTGTAATGCAATGACACATGCGACAATCAAATGCACAGACAAAGCCTGTTTTCCAATGGCAATGCAATACATTCGACCGTCGCATGCAGCATTGCACTCCCAATGTTTGTGGGTGTGTGTGGGTGCTAGATGAGCGAGGCTGTTTTGCAACAATCGTGGGGACGACCCAGACCCTGAGGTGTCTTCACCAAGCCGGGCGCATAACATGCCACCTCTCGCCCAAGCTTCATATCAACCTGAGTCAGTTGTTTTCATTCAGTTTTCCCACTCGCGTCTTGCAGCTCGTAAGTAATTTGCCCGGTTTTTCGTTTTACGATAGCAGGAACAAAGCGGGGGGCGAACTTAACAGCAAAGCGATCGATGGCATTACTGGCGGTTCAGTTGCGTACATCGACTTGCTGACCTTCGGAAACATTGAGTGGCCTCGTTCGAAGGTTATAGCACTGAGCCCCTTTTTTGTAGGCCTCACTCTGTGTGCCTTTAGCACTAGGCGTTGTTTGTCGCAGCCAGAACGCAATTGAACCTCGCCATCTTCCAAAGCTTTTAGGCTTCTGAGGAATGCGTATTCTGAACCATGCTGGATCGGGTGGTATCCGAACATGAGGAAGTCAGGCGGTACTTTCGAAAAGCAGAACACGATTTCGGGAGCTTCTCATCCCGCTTGCTACGATCAGAACCTATATAGGCTCTAATTGCGTTAAGCGTAGGCACATTAGTTCGCTCCGAAGCATTTGTCTGTAGTGAATACAGTGGTGTGAAACAATGCTGTACACCATACTTATCCAACAGCTGAACAAATGCTTTGGAAGCAAACTGGACCACATTGTCAGAATGAAGCCATTCGGACCCTCCGAAGGTCAGAAAAATCTCACGCTCGAGAAAACGCAAAATCGCCTCGCCTGTGGCCTTTACCAAGGGCTTGAGCCACACAAATTTTTTTAAATGGTACAGGACCACAAACAATTGGGTATTACCAGATCTTGAGCGATGATACGGACCCATGAAATCAACAAAAAGTCGCTGTATCGGCCACTCGGGCTCTCTGGGGAATCCCAAAGGTGGCCTCAATGAAGAATTCGGAGGCTTGATCTACTTGCAAATTACACATTCTTTTACATGCTGCGTAACATCTTGCCTCAATCAAGGCCAATAGTGGTATCTTTGCAGCAGCTCAATAGTTTTCCGAATTCCACAATGCGTCCCACGGGTGATGACTAATGGCTTCCCTGCTGTAGAATAGTACCGTAGGTCGATATTTCGCTGCCTAGTGACCACTTGCTGTTTTGTGGAATTTGACCAAATAAGTCCTTTGTGGCATTTTTTTCCGAAACAATTTTTTTCCAAACAATCCGCAATCTGCATTTAAAACTTGATCGTGAGTGTAAGAGTTTACAGCAAACATTTCAGCAAAATTTGAGGAATATTGTTCTGCTGCATGCAAATTAGCAGTCATATTTTTTAGCTTTTAACCTTCAGATTAGTTAGGGAATGCCATTTTTTGAATCTTTTGAACCACCCAGGGCTTGTATGAAAAGGTTTGTTATACTCTGCAGAAGAAGACAATGGTAGCTCAAGCTTAATTTCTCCGTAAATTGTCAATACCATGTTGGCAATGATGCTTGTATCAAGAGGTCTTCTATCAACATGACTCAAGCTTGCTCCATTTTTCCCGCTTGAACATCCCTTACGTATGAAGCCGTGCTTAGGCTCGTAGACGAGTCTTCATTTTTCCTTATCGTCCTTATGGTAGCTTTATTCATAGAATAACATTTAAGCACATCGATTACTCTTTCTCCAGAGTGCAGACGACCGGCAGTATTGATTTTGGTTTCCAGTGACATGACTTTCCTCTTCGCCTGTTTATCTTTTTACATCTTCTTTTGGCATTGTTAGCATTCAAAGATTCACCGCACTTGCATACTTCTTCAACGGAAAGTTCTACTACTAAAATCAAAGTTTTTAGAATTTATCTCCATCCGACTAATTTATTACCCACTCGATTCTTTTGCCTCGCTTTCGTTAAAAAAACTAAATCTTCAGAATATCATCGCATCTTTGCGTCAGAGGTCCCGTTTCTATATTTCACCATTATGCCCCATTTATGATTGAACCGTTATTATATGTATGATTGAACCGTTATTTTATGTACATATTGCAAATGAATCTCACTCTCTCTCTCTCTCTCTAACTCTCCTGTTAACTCCTTGTGGTTCCTGTAAACTCCTTGTGGATCATAAACACTTAAAAAAAACAAAATACGAATAGAAAATTAAACTAAAAAACAGTGCGAATGCGAATTATGCTTTTAAAATATCCTTCAAATTGGAGAAAAAGGTCAATTTTCAAAAATCGTATGTAAGCGAAATCTTTGTAAAAAAATGTTTCCGTGTAAATCGGGATATAGGTGTAATGGTGTGAGATATAAACCTTTTTCTGTGTTTTGAAGCAAAAATGACAATACTATCAGAACCAATTGCTAACGCAGATTGTTTTTTTTTTGACAAACGCATAGTTCGGAATTGTACTCCTACTTTGACATACATATTTAAATCTCATTCCGCAAGAACGCAATTATTTTCAATATGGAAACGGGACATTTAATATCAAATTCATATGAACATCACGGAGTTGCGTTTTCCATGAAAATTATCATCGAGTGCTTCCTTATATTCTGTATAGCTAAGCTACCTATCCATTTCAGCTAACTTCAGCTGTATCTATTTCAAACCCACTCACCGTCTCGTAGAACTAAAACGGGTTGTCGCTGTCTAATCCTGATATGATTCCCGCAGAGAATATGCATCACCTAACCAATAATAATGGAATGAACAAATAAACCCGTTACATAGCAACATGACACATGCATATGCATAAAAAAAGAACAAAACGACATGCGAACGGCAGCAAGGAGCAATAGTGACTGCGACAGCGACAAAACGATAATGCAAAGAAGCACACATAAATGGAAATGTCATATGAACAGGAATACCTTAGAGAAATTACCTGAATTCTTGAAATTGTAAAGATGATTTCGTCATGTACAGTTTCGGATGTGCTTGCATAGCACAGAGGGCACTTTTCATCCATTTCCATAGCAGCGACGAACATCTTTCCGGAAAATTCAATGTTCGAACTTGACTTGTAGTCTTTATAAATGCACGTTACGGATAGCAAGTTAAATACCTACGGGAGCACGTCATACGTGAACTGGGGGTTTTTCGCAAGTTGTATTTATATTTCACACCCTCACTTTTTACATGTCAAATATAAATTTTCAATGGATATTTATTGCATGAATACGATTCTCAGAAAATTGAGAAAAAATGGTGAGTTACTTACTGTTCGCTTCAGAGCTATTTTTGGTGTCAATGTTCCTTTATAGCCTGAAAAATGTTGACGTGCATTTTCCTCATAGTAGAATAGCATAAAAATAAAGATAACTAGCAAAAAGAGGTTACTGAATTTTTAATTTGTGGAGATTCTTTTTTGCGCCCAATGTGGGCAATAGTCAACGAACTGTTTTGATCATATTAAAACACACAGCGCATCTTTTTTGATTTAATTCTTTTTAGAATAACTCAAGTAAAATAACTTTCAAGAAAATCCAATAATACATAAAAACCAAGGTGAAAATTAAAAAAAAAAATTGTAGTGTTCCTTTGTCATCAACGTTCCACAAAGAGAGATATGATACTAACATATCATTATTCTTAGTATGGCTCAACTATCTTTGCTGATTTTCCATATGGTGCAACTTGAAATTTATCCAATTAATGTTACGGGCTAAACATAGAACTTGGAATGAAAACGATGAGCATATTATTTCAAATAATACCTTAGAAACTTATTCGACAATAAATACCTCATCCATTCAAGTATTCTCAACCAGGCACGATTGTGCCACAAGAAACGGTTAGCTGGTAACACGACACAACAAAAGCACAAGCATTTCTATTCGAAAGCATAACTCCTTGCATTACACGTAGAGGTACTCGTCAGTTCTTAGATACCTGTCTCATAGAAATTTAGTTTATAGCCAAACTTTATGAAAGTTTGCATCCTCGTACATACGACGACCATCATTCTTGGCAGATATGTGCCTGTACTCTTGCAAAGTTCCTGCAAATATCTTGTTTGGTGAACGGGGAAACTACCGTCTCATGACATTCAGAATACTGAAGATTAATATGAATCCTGAGTACAATAGTCAAGATGTCAGTTAATGGCTAAGTTTCTTTCAAGTGGATCACATATTACAAGTGCGGACATCATAGAGTTGTGATGGTCGTACGATATTTCAGAGAATACTTAGAATTTATTGTTTAGTAGGGCTCAGTATCAATTTAATTGGGTTGATATGGTAATAGCGATATACGTTTGCGTGGAGATGTATTTGAAAGTTTCGACAATACATAAAGTTGTCATGAAGATGATACTAAGTCTTTATTTTAGGAACGAAACAAGGAATTTAATAGTTCTGCTTGTCGAAGGAGATCTTTTGTTAGAATTAAAATATATCGGAATGTATGAAACGTACAAGTTATAGAAGAGAGGCTTTCAAACATTGACTGAATTTTGAGCGAGATATGTGGTGAAAATTAATGTTTATTTCTACATGAAAAATTTTAGAAAATGTTAAAATTAATAAATAGTTCGTTCGTTCGTAGACCATTTAATTCATGAATTAAGTTGCTCACCACAAATTAAAATTAGGAGTCAATATTTTGGATATAATTTCATCATGTTTTCATAGTTTTAATAACTAAAATAATATGAAATTCAATGCGGAATTTTAATTTATTATAATAATTTAGCTCTGCAAAATGAACTGTGAATAATATTTAAATTCCATATTAAATTCGTAAGGCTAGATCTGCTGAGCATTTGGGCCTCAAATTTTAAATTTAAAGTTATCAGGTAAGATTATTAAATATCTAAATATTTGGCCCTGATTTTTCAGTTAAGAAAGATTTGTTCGAACAATTCTTGTGATTGCTGTACGCTATGTAGACCTATATTTATATTTATCGAGAGAATTTAAGTCACAAATCAAGAAAACATTTAGTTTTCACAGAATATGTATATTGTTGCATGCTTTTTCGTGTCAGTCCTCGAAATTTCTGGGCTATGACAGGATTTTTGAGAGTCATATAGGGAAGATTAAAATAGATAAACTAAAATTATTGTAGTTAAGATCTAAGCCTTGGATCTTGGACTGCACAATAAGGTTGGGTTGCTCTATGGCGAGGCTAATGGCTCTTTTGCTTAATTGCAGTATAAATGAGGGAAGAAGCGTGATTTTCGATTGTTTGGTAGAGATCACGAATCCGGTAATAAGTGCGATTCGACTTATATTGAATGATGGTGGTATTACGGAGGATGTGGTGTTCGAATTCCGCAAGTATCTCAAGTTGACTTGAACTGTCTGAAGAACAGATAAGGCCCACTCTATGTGAGGATCGGTTTAATAATTTGTTTATAGGCAACAATCTTAGCTCCTGAAGAGATAATAGAGTTTGAGCTGAATATACATCCTACAAGATGATATGCAAAGGCTGCCTTGTTGAGGCCTTGACTGAATATGGTTGCGGGAGTTTAAGCAAAGTATATATCGTCGGGTGTACGCCAAAACCATGAATGTGCTAAAATGCTATTTCGAGTAAAATCAATTTGAAAATTTGACGTAATATTATAAATCAGTTTTAAAATATAAGAAACATTTTTTTTTTAATTAAGGAAGATAATATTCTAATACTATTCCGTTACACTAAAACAATGGATCTGCACATTCATGATTTTGGTGTAACGCATTTGGCAAATACTTAGTTTTTAGGTAATTCATAAAATTGAAATTTTGACTTTGTGTAGGCATAAAATGGAATTTTACATTTCCGGTTTTGGCAAATTGTTTGTATAAAAATTCCGCGTACATTGACATGAAAAACTGAAAATCACCAAAAAAGCACATTCATGGTTTTGGCGTACACCCGACGATATAATATATGAAGAAATGTTTTTTTAGTTGGTTCTTATTTCAAACTTGAATAAAACAGAAAGTATCAACCAGATCGCTCTTCTTATTGCAAAATTTAGCTCTTTAGACTTATTTGTAAGAAATCAATTCTACAGGTGCAATTTTCGAGCCCCTTTTAAGCAAGTTTATTGCAGATGAGACGAGCTATGTTGGTTGCCAAAGCGTTGATCGTCTCTGGTTTGTCAGCGTAGACCAACGGCTTCACATATCCCCAAAAGAAGTAATCCAACGGAGTCATATCGAATAATCTGGTTGGCCAGTTGACGGGACCATTTCTGGAGATAATGCAATTTCCCGATTCCGTCTTCAATAAGTCGATGGTTTTTTGTTGAAACAACATATCTCTCACATCCATACAATGCGAACTCGGGGGAAAACTGGTTCATTATCACTCTGTACTGGTCGCCATTTACATATTTGAACAAATATGGTCCTTTGATGCCTCCAGCATGCAATCTGCAACATACAGTGCATTTTTGTGGATGCAATGGTGTGTCCATGACTTGACGGCGATTTACCTTACACCAAATATGGCAAGTTGGCTTATTCACGCAACCATCGAGTCAGAAATGAGCCTCGTCGCCGAACAAAATATTCCCGTAAAGCAGACGATTAACTTCCAGTTAGTTTTTGCCCTTTTTCGAACGTGCGATTCATCCGATGGACAATTCGATCTTGTTAGTCTTTATACCGAAGCTATTAGTGTTATCAGAAACACTAGTTTCCACAGCTGTTATATTGTTCTGTGAACGCACTGCTCTCAATTTGTCGTAGGCCTTTAATCTAGCAACGTAAAGTGGTTTCGAAATATTGCAATCAGATGGCGAATATAACACCCTGATGAACGATTATGAGGCCCACATAACTCAGGAAACGATCATTGAGTCTGCACAACTGAACATTGATTTCAGAAAGAAATTTCCTCAATTTGTAGACGCCACTGCGGTCTTAATTTGTCCATGGCAATTTTTCAGACTTTACTGAGTAAAAACTTTCAGACTTTATTTTACAGTGGTGAGCTTTAAAATATGGCACCTATAAAAAAACACTTTTTATATACATATATACCAAGATAGGTACATATATACCGAGACAGAATACCTGGTCGTCTGTTGGAGAATTGTTTGAAATTTTTTAGATGTCAGCAGTGAAAACGTTAAAGAGAATAGGCCCAGATAGATGTACATCTGATTCAATTAGAAATTTTTCAGAGAAATCCCTATTGAGGGTGACAATGCCCTTCTCCCACTGAGAAATTTATCTATGGTGGAAATCCGAAACCGATTATTCAATACAGGAGGCCTTAAACCCACACAGAGCCAAAAGCCTTCTGTAGATCAACCAGACAGGAACCCAAAACTTTCTTTTTGTTGATGCTATCTTCGACTGCTCTGTACAACATCTTTTACACGCCAATCATTGAGCGTTTGGCATTAAAGCCCAATCGCCTTCCGGATCTCATCAATGGTGTAAGAGAAATGTCTTTGAATGACCCTTTTAAGTAGTTTTCCCAGGTTTGAGAGTACAGATATCGGGCGGTCTTTAAGGACATTACAGAATCCTAAAGCTTTAGAGATATTGAAAATTTTGGCACGCCTGCAATAAGTTTGAAAAGACTTGATATTTAGACATGAGTCAAATAGAACACCGAGGTGTTCAGAGAAGCAAATAAGAAGCTTTTTTAAGATTAAGTTGAATATTTTAGCTTCAGCAGAAGACTTTTTAGAGGAAAAGGCTAGCACTAGGGTTAGGAGTGAGTTTTTGTTTAAGGAAGTTCCGTGGCCTTAGGGGTTAATGGAAGGATTTGTTGGACTGAACCTAGGTAGAGTCAACAGTTGATTTCCTTCTTGGAAATTAGGAACTGAAATCCTAACGATTGAGGCAAAATTAATGCCAGAGCTATGCTCTTCTTCACGATGAGTGAGAAAGAAAGCGGCAGTGATAGCATCTGCAATCGCTTTATTATCAGAGAGAAATAGAAGTAAAATTACTTCTTAATTTTTTATGGCCTGTTATTTTATTAGTCTTTTGGCACCTATTCTGGCCTGAGACACATTTCAATTTTTTTTTGTTGACGTGGGCTCTGGTCTTAGCCATGATCAGGATATTGGTATCTTTCCTTCACGCAGAAGAGTTTTCAAGTTTAATATTTTCTATGTTAAAGAATTTGTGATATCTGCTACAAAATTAAATAATGTTGTGCGGTAGATCGCGGCAAGCAACGTTTTCTCCCGTTTTCCTGCGATCAAAGTTTTTGGGAGCTGTGACGGTTGAAGTTTTGAATTTGATTTTCAACATCCGTTACGAATCCCATTCTCCTCTCAACAGACTCTACCGTTAGGAACGTATGACTCGAGGTCAGCACGCTCTCGCTGAATACATGATTGAGTTAGTCTATGATTAGATTCAGCGTCATGGAATTGACATTCGTATGTGCTCTATTGTGGAAGAGAGCTTAACAGGCTTGGAGATAAAAGAAAATAGTCAAGCTCTTAAGGAAAGATGAGGTTGGTTAGGCCTGCATTCTGTATCAACCATTGCTTTATTGCCAAGTCATAAGTGTTGTCCCTGCGGTTACTCTTTGGTTGCAAGCAAGCATTGAAATACCTCCAGGGATGTCTTGCTCAAGTGAAAATGCTGTCGGTAGTGTATAATCGAAGTCCTGAGCCAACGCAAAACCACTCAAATAATGGTGCAGATCAAACCTGATGCAAATCACTTCCGTAGCTTTTAGTCCCAAGTGTTGTCGGGTTTTTACCCGCTCTTTGACTAGCAGCACGGTTTCCAGTTTTGGGGGAATTTGGGTCTTCTAAAGTTTCCGCACGAACGATTTTGGCTACATAGATACATGGTGACGGGACTTGAGCTTATTTTCTGATAAGAAAAGAATATCAGGACATTCATAATTCAGATAATAATGAACGATATTTCTCTTGTGGAGCTAATTTGGCGATATTTAAAGCTGTAAACTTGAAAGAACTCATTTTGACTCGACGAAAAGCGAAAAAATTATCGCATTTTTTTAAATTGATATGAAAGTTTTTTGAAAGTAGGAACGAAATCCTTGATTTGGTTGGCCAAGGTGAACACATTGCAGCCAAATAGATTTTGGCACTCACGAAAAAGTACTGAGTCGAAATATGATTGAGATTTTTGATACGAGATTCAGTGAGTTTACGATATGCCCAAAATGCTGACGGCTATACTGCCCTACTAAGCGCAAAAGCGGTACCTCAATAAAAGCGAGTCTCGAGATAATTGAAGTTTTGTAAAAGTAGTAATATTGATATACCTCTAATTCCCTTAGTGGTTTAAGGTAAAATAGAGATAGGCGACAAGGAACTGAATTCGTTTGGAGCTGGTGGAGGATTCTCCTTACTCCACTTTTTTCGGTGAGCGATCTTCCGCTCTTGGATACATCGGATACTAAGATTTAAAAAACTTTCTTAAGGTGTTTTCATATTATGTTTTAAATAAGATACCATGAAAAGGCTTAGTTCATTAGATGCGTATTGTTGTAAGCTTTCTAGTGTTATAAAAAACAATTTTTGGATTTGTTTTGAGATACCACTTTTGCGCTTAGTAGGGCAGTATAACACTGTGTAAACATTTTAGTTCTGCAAGCGTTTCCACTGGATTGGCAAATGATAAGGACTATGCTAGCATCCACCCTTGGAGAGAGTTGGACTATGAAAACAACTAAATTCTTTCCTTCCTTACTGAGTGGGTGGTAGAGAAACAACTCCTGTGGTAGACCTGATCTCCTAACAGCTTACAACGTCTCCCTTGAGATGAGCTATAATCTTCTTTACGTATTCTGGGACATAGGTGAAAGGATCTCGTAACTCCCATCTCGATTCGCAGCTGAGTTCTTTCAAATACCGAATTTTCCATTTCATAAATCATTTCATCAAACGAGAAAGAAACCATATCAACTCAGATTCGAAAATTAGGATTACTGAAGAGAAATTACGTTACTATCTTTGCAAAATTAAAAATTAAATTCACATTAATTCAATGCTTGACAAAACAGAAATTAAAATATATATTTTTTTAGATACTGTCAAGGCATCTCCAAAACAATGTTTGCAAACGCCTCGTACAAATATCCATTTTTTCTGCATGTAATCAACAATTTTTTTATGAAGTGGGTTTAATCCGTACAAGTTTATATTTCGCTAAGTATTTTCTGTCAACATCATGATAAAAGTAGGTCAAAACTATCATTGATGGGATCAGCAAAATAAGCAAAGCCAGTCAGTTTCAAAGGGCAGGCGTTTCATTACCCCGCAAAATACGTGTCAAATATTCACGTACTCTTAGCGCAACAGAACCTATTCCAGCAAAACATTCGAACACGGAGCTGGTTTATGTTATCGAATTTCTGACTGAAAACGAAATTCTTTTACTTACAGATAGTCATACATTTTCTTTTGCTTACAGATAGACATACTATTTCCTACTACAAATGCTTTTGATTTCGTTATGTTTTTGTCCTTATGCGATGAGTTAGCTAAGAGGGTGTCAAATGGCAATGTTGAAAGTGGACCATATTGTTGGCCATTATCTTTGGCCTGGCTCTTACTAGGCCACTACTCGTGAAGTGTATCTAGTATCTTTCTTTCTTTTAGTTTCTACGAAAAAACGTAATTTCAGTACGACAAGATATTTCCCCGAAGGAAAAACTTAAGTGAATTGTGGATATTCGATTAGAATCAGTCAAGCGACAGTGACTTTGTGTTTTATTTGCAAAAACACTGTAACAATCGGGTTTCTTAAATAAGCTCTACGAAAAAATATTGGCCTGAGAAGTAATAAATCAGGAGTGGACTAATTTTGGTGCTTTTTTGAGATCAAATGAAAGTCAAGACAAAATGGATCACAAAGATTTTGCGGCGCAGGCCTGAAATTTAATGTTTTCTGTCGCTAGAATAATTTTTTTGAGAATAGAAGTTCAGGGGACCAATGAGCGAATTTTTTCTTTCGAAAGCAAAAAAAATTACTCATAACAGTGAAAATTATCTGAATGATCAAAATTAATAAGTAAATTATCAAACTCATTTTCAATTCTTTTTCACCTGGAAAATTCAATTCTCATTTATCTATTTCTATTAATGCCATTAGCAGCATTAATTCAAACGTTGTTCATATTCGCATTAAAAAAGATATATTATGGAGAATTAATCCTACTGACGAACTCCTACATAAATGTTTTACATCAACTTTTCATTACCATCTCAAACAAAAACATAATTCAATGCGATTGAGAGACATGCATAAAAATTGTTTCGAATGAAAAACACATTTTTTCCATCCAATCCTTTGAAATGAGATAATGTTTTGAAGAGATCTATTACGTATTCGGACGAACGTCTGTTTATGATGTCTATTAAATAAAATGTTGTTTGTATTTTTTCACATTATTTGTAAAAAATAATCGTTTGGCTATGCTTTGTAAAAATATTACATTTATTATTACATTTACTTATAAAAGCTCTGAATGTGAAAATGAAAGATACTTGTATCTACGTCAAAATTTGTTGAAATGTTTCATCATTTGCTATTTTTCGGTTTGATGATTTAATTGTTGCTAACGAGATTGAATAAATAAGAAATTAAAAGGACTAGGACTTATTGCTTGAAAAACAATATACGAGTTTGGACAGAGAGGGAGAGAGAGGGAGAAATTGTTCAATTTGAATTGCTTTCCGTCACAAACAAAATGAGTGTTTTTTGTATCGGTAGTGGACTTAAAGAGTCTGAGCATCAGCGTGACTTCATGCTATTAGAAATTTCACAGAAAGTCTAGCGCCATTAAATATCTTCAAGCATGGGAAACTACTCTTATTTATATTTTCTTTCCGAGATTTGTGGAGCATTTTATTCAAGGCAAGTGAATTTCTCAAACACCAATCATCAAGAGCTCAAGATCGTTTCAATTTAAAGATTGACTAAAGATTATGGAGAGCAAAATGAATGAATGACTGAGAGAAGGTTATTAATAAAAAGAAGGAAATAAAGAAGTCCAACAATTGAACTATGCGGAACATTGGAAAGAAGACAGACTGCGAAAGATGAGAAAGAAAGTACATTTAGAGTAAAAGTATGATCAGAAAGATAGGAGCAAAACCAGGATACGAGGGACTTGGTAAACCAAAAATATGTTTTGATCAACAGAATCAAATACATTTGAAAAATCAGAGTAAACAAGCTCGACCTGTTTTTATTGATACAAAGCAGAAGCAACCAAATTGGAGAATGTTATAACCTTGATGAATACATACTTCTCAGAAGCAAAAATAGAATGAAGGGCAAGGATAAACTTATTGAATTCAATTTTTTCGAGCACTTTTCCGAAGAAAAAAATAAAAGAAATTGGTATGTAGCCAGAAATGCACCCAGGACCAGCAGATTTATAAATCGGTAAGATACAAGCAAACTTCCATTGGGACGAGGAGAATCGGTAAGATACAAGCAAACTTCCATTGGGACAGAGGAGAAACTAAGGTTGAAAATAAAGGATAATGGAATACACAGCGGTGAGGAAAGTAAATTCTTTAGCGAATTTAAGATGCCATCCGAACCACTACTGATTTTGATGCTTAGTGAATATAATATGGAAGTGATTGCTAAAGGACCACTTTAGATTCAAGAAAAAGCTAAACCTGGGATATTCTAAAAAAGTTGTTATAAGAACCTAAAGCTATATACGTGGCATAAGCTGGAAGTTTGTCCTTAAAGGTAGACATCACATCAGACGGAAACGCCGTTAGGGGTGAATCGTGAATGAGTAAATTCGGGAATAAAGATTAAATAGCATTTGAAAATCATCAAGAGTAAGGTCGTTGAAAAAGAGTCGCAGTTCATCAAGTGGATTTTACTAGCTAAGCTTACAAATGTTTACAATAATTGAAATATAGGGGAATTTTAGTGACTGAAAATTCTATAGATATCGTGATGGAAATTGGGGTATGATGTGCGTCAAGAGGAACATAAGACACGGAGCTTGTTCGCGAGGATAAAATGTAAGAGTTGATGATTGGAATTGGCAAGAAAGTTTAACTGAGAAAGGGAACATACTGACAAATGGAATCAATTCCTAAAGAAATACGAAGATTAGTAGAAAGTTCAGTAAAGAAAAGATCATAGAAGAAAAGATCATAGACTTTGAGTGAACTTTGTCAATTAAAGCACCAACACCATCATCTTTAAACATTAAAAATCGATCACGATCACAACGGAAGATAGTGTGAAAAGAAAAGAGCTCATTATCATATATACCGTCAGTAAGTCAAGTCTCAGGAAGGACAATGATATGATCAGAGGTTAAATATTAAGATGAATCATCTTGCAAAGAAGTAATCGTTAGCAGTTCTACAACCGGGGTTCGGTCATAGCTTACTTGAACAATTTTCCTGTTCGACCCGTCCCGATCGTGAGACGATGCCATTCAATTAGGTATCGCTAAGTTCCGAGCACTGTGGTCAACGCCTTTCCTCTAGTAAGAATACGGTCTCTAAGACCCTCGTCTTTCGTCTACCGTACAATCTGCCACAAAGGTTTTTCCGAACAGGCTCCTCTTCGCTCATACGGGCTAGATGCCCAGCCCACTAGATGCCTGATTTGTTTTTGTGATTACATTTGCTTCTATAGGTAGCGTCCAAAAATGTACCACTCTGTGGTATTCACCAAAAAAAGGTCTGACATAAATTCAAAGCCATCGACAAACATCCTTCCAAAAAATTTCAGAGTGCAAATCACATTTGTAATGGACTAACAATACGAAAAAATCAAACGATACATACAATATTCTCCATTTTCGTCAAAAATCAAATTTGCACGAGTCAACGGAATTAATAAAAATTAAAAGCAAAAAAAAAAATATACCCATATCTATCTCTCAGTTACATTTACTTCAAATAAATTGCACAAGTTAAATGAAACGGTTCAGTGGACGATGAGAGTTTTAATCCAATAAATTATTGACAGCTAAATTCGAAAATTCACGGTCTACGTAATACAAGGTGAGCATTTGTTGCAATTACAGATAGTGTCCATGGCACGCACATTGGCCGTGGCAATCGCACTTGCAATATTTTGCCAGTTACACTCATGCACATTCAAATGGAACATTAATGCAGCTGCAGCTGTGTAGGTGAGAAGCGAATTTAATTGGAAAGGTATTGGAATTGGTAGCTAATAACACGTTTAGAAACGTAGACTGCGCAATAGTGTAAATAATTGGCGGCAATAATGAAAGCATCATCAAAATGCTCAGTGAGATAGTGTTTTCACTTAGATTCAGGTTTGGAATAGTTCTTCCAATTATATATAGGCCTAGTGTAAAATCTACCATTAGTTCCCCTTCACACAATAAGAGATAACATTCAAGAACAAATGAAACATTTACTTAAAGCACCTAGAATTAAACCATCAGGTTTGACAAAAATTTACTTCTGTTTAAAAAAACTTGAACATCATTTGTGCAGAAAAATGGGTTGATTTACTTGAAAAATACTTTGGGAAAATAAAGATTACTCAAAAATACTATCCAATCCAAAAATTAAAATGTTCAATCGATTTTCTAAATAAAACACAAAATCAAATCAAAACCAAAATTTTCAACAATTGTTTTTATCAAAACAATTTCACTGGTCCTATTCCTCTACACGTAAACAAATTTCGCTAACTTTCATTCGGACCAATATTTGTGTTTGCTAAACGATATTGGTATCGATCCAAAATCGTACACCATGTGGAAATAAAATAATCGAATGGAGTGGGAATACAGTGTACTAGAACGTTATATTAGAAAAGTTTCGTAGGCACCATGCAATTCGCAAAGGTGAATTTTATGCAGCCGGATTTGCAATTTTTGGAGTCAGTGGTTTTCATTAAATAGTTCTATTCATTACGGTTGAATAGATTGGATTCGAGTTGGTATCGAACGAAAATCAGGATTTTGTGAGGTAGCTTTTGTTGGGTTTCATCTTAATTGAAAAAAAAAGTCGACTGGAGAGCATTTGAAATCAAATCCGATTCCAGAATTGCATGCTTAGGCAATACACTATGTTTATGCGTTTTGGAACATTCGTCAATTGCACTTTATTTAGTTTTGTGCCCTGCATTTGATTTCTTAGATAATGTTTCTAAACTATCTGCAGCAATAGTTTCAGTGATTTACGAGCTCCATATGTCCTAAAATAGTATGAGTAAATATAAAGAAAAAATCACAGCCATTTTTTTATATTGCTGGTGCTCAAAGGCAACGTGCTGAGTCTTGTAACTGACTTTGAAGCTTAGCGGGAGACTAGTTGAATATGTTACGGTCACGTTGACATTCAGTTGACGGTAATTAAGTACCGAAATCAAATCGGATTGTTTTTGTGGGATGATTCAAATTAACATTTCTTTTTCATCTTAGTGGTTTCGAAAGTATGCACTGATTCTCATCAGACATCAGCTCACAGTGCATAACTGACTGATGTGACCACTTGCAATGGGAGATCATTAATTTTTATTTACGTCAGTTGTGATATCATTATATATTATAATTTATAGACAAGATAATTTATAGACAAGAAGGGAACCGTCATCACAAACTAATAACCTTTATACCGAAATCAGTTTGAAAAGTTTTAGTGCAGTGTATTTTATTTGGTATGTTGATATGAACATTCAATCAGTATTTATTTATACTCTCTCGGACTCCCAACAGCAAACTTCCGCTGATTTTATTCCCAGTCTACCTGTTGAATGTGTTGCTGTCTATGTCTCTTTGTCTTCTAAATCCAAGCAGTTTGTAGTGTCTTTACACGGTTAGAAATTTTCGGATAAATTTGATAAATTTTGGAATGCATATAGGTCCAAACGAAAGTTAGTATCAATCCAATAAGTTTGTTTAAGATCAAACAATTCAATCTGATAAGATAAATTTTATCTGATAAGATAAAATCAATACCAATTATTCATATAAATTGAATAAGACGCTCTTATAAACGGTATCCGAATCGCATATAAATGAAAACACCACATTCTTATTAAATGTATACCATTTAGAATAAGAAATATATCTCTCTATTAATAAAAAAAGTTTTGGAAATTCGGTCGGATTATATTTTTATTTTAGAATGTCGTACGGAAGAGAAAATTATAAAGAACATCGTTTTTGAGGAAACGTTATGAGAAGGGAAGGAAAATGAGACCCGCAGAACATGATCGTCCATATTTTTTTTTTTGTTAAACGACGTTGAAATATTTGTCGAGGTTTGGATAAAACATTTTCTACAGATCTAAGTAAATAAAAAAATTGATCTCAGCGACTGTGAACTTTTTTTGATTTTCGCACGGCTTTAGTACATACGTCCAGTAAAATGTACAATTTAAAATCGTAAATGGTCTGGGGGTTGGTGAGCGAAGCGAGCAGGGGGCGAAGCCCCCTAATTATTCTAATTTCGAGGTCACACGATAAATTTATCCCATTTTCGAAAACCCAAAATCATTTAACCCAAAATCTTATTCTGGTTTTTTCCCTCCTTTTTATTATGAACATATATATTGGGAATAATTATCCATTATGATGAAAAAAGAATGAAAACAATTGAATATTTATGCATTCAAAGATAAAAGTAGGTGTTGTGAAAACACTTGACATAGTACACCAAGTAAAACTTTCGAGCATTAAATTCAATGATGTACTGTGAGATGGATAACGATTATTTGTTTTATTTGAAAAAAAAATCGATAAATTTTATTCATATATACTTTATTCAAAGTTTTATAATATTCCTGTAGTTATTAAAGTTGTTCCTTATGGCTACCAAATAATTTTCACAAATAACTTTAATAAACACTTTAATAAACACTTTCAATTAACTTCACTTACTAACTCGAAATGCTAATTACAAACTTACACTTACAAACTTTAAATACGAACTTTACGACTTCCGACGCAAAAGTAATTCTAAATAATTCGTTTTATTTTTTATGAATTTTTAATATGAATTTTTATAAGTATTATCCGATCTTGGTATAAACCACCCGTTTATACGAAACTCGTACAAAAATTATTCCAAAATAGGATAGAACAATTTTATCCAACGTCAACATATATAATCTATACGAATATTAGGATACATAATAGTACACCATTGTGAAGATCAATATTATCCGAATATTTTTCACCGTGTATGTATTTCCTTTTTTCGACTTACGATCAGTTTTTTTATGAACTATCCACTTATCAGAACTGTCAAGTATCATCGACTTTGGCGGCTTTCCAATTAATAAGCCTCCTGTATAATGGGACTCCTCTTTTCTCCGCGTTTTCTTCTTTTCTTGCTTTTCTGCTCAATTCAACTGTTTGCCCAATGCAAATAACCATATTCTTGACTTCATCCTCTCCAATATTGAATCTTCTTCCTTTTTATTGTCCCCAGCTCCAACACGGTTCATACAGCCTGACTTCCATCATCCTCCCGTTTCGGTCAATGTGCTCACTAATTTCTAAAATCGTATTAAATGTTCCACTGTGCGGCGGCTTAACATTAAGAAAACTAATTTTTGCAGCTTGTCTGTTGAAATAAATTCATTTAATTGGTTTAATTGTTTCCGGCGTCTTGAAATGGACTCTGGTGTTTTGAAATTTTACGTTATTCTTCTCGAATGGATCTCGGCGAAAATTCCTTTTTATGTGCTCGCAAGTACCGCGATCCTCCTTGGTTTACCGAAAGAGTGAATATTGCTCCTGGAGATAAAAATACTGTATGATCGAAATTTTTTATCTCTCGATTCGGCGGAGACTATGCTGTCCTTGTTCGTTTAGATTATGCTACCTTTTTTCATTTTAGTCAAAAATTCTGCTGACTCTCTGCTTTTTTATATGCTCTCTGGTTGGTGTAACCTGAAAATTATCCTTTAATGTTTCCAAGTTTTTTTCCGTGTCCTCTTCTCTAAAGCTTCATACTTATGTTGTTTGTGATACAACCCTCTCTTTCATTATACATTTCACAAATCTTAGGGTCCACTTTGATCGTATGCTGAAATTCGGCACTCATTTCCGAGTCAACACTAAAACAGCCTTCCAGATTGCTGGCCCTGCAGATCGCTCCTACTACAAATCCTTTAATACTTTTATATGTGTCCTCTTCTTTATTACCATAGTCCCTTCTATACTTGAATATTGTATTCAATCAAGTTTTGTGACCTCTCTTCAAATATCTCTCCGATTCTATGGAATCAGTTCAGTGGAGGTTTACACGCATCTTACTTCTTAAATATAGTCTTCTATTTGAACCTTTCAATGAACTTTCATCTGTTCTAAACACTTGTTTAGTCCTCCATTGTGTTTTAAGTACTTTTCGCACGTATCGATTCATTCTTCGAGATTCTATTGCTATCTTCAAAAATCTAGTTTGTTGTAAAATATTTGTTCCTAATTATTATTACTTATTATTCAAAGTGTATATTACTTGATACATAGTGTATATTACTTTACTTCCTTTTATTTACTTATTTACTCTTTACGATTCTATTTTATAATTTGGCAGATCGCCTGTTGACTTAAATATGCACTAAATAAACAAATAAACGAATTTCGGAAATTATTACTATGAAAATAGTAATAAATACTTTTAAAGGAATAGGAAAAAATTATTTTCTTTTAAAAATATCTTAACAATAATAACTGAGTTTCACTAACTCTGTTTTTCTTATTTATCGACTTTAATGCCTGTTAAATTCGTTTTCCGAATATTTAAATATTTTTGTTTTGATGTTTATATTTAAAGAGTATACAATATTTATTCTAATTCAATCTCGAACTATAGCCTTTGTGAATACGATCAATTTTACAGTACAAAATATATCTTTATGCTTACTTTTAGACAGCTGAATTCATGGACAAAAACAATTGTTTCGATAATTCGATTTAGTTTGTTTGTAACTAAATTCAAATTGTTGAGTTTTAAATTGATTAATAACAACCGTTTTCATTTATGGATTTAAAAACAAACCCTGGTTAGATTTTTTGATTTGCAATTTTATTTTAAGTTTTGATCAAATGTCTAATTTTATTTGTTATAACATCAGCTTCTCTTAATCGTACTTCCAATACTTATTTGGTCGAAACACTAAATTACAAATTAATTATTAAATTCATTTTTTAAGCGCTTGAAGTAAAAACGATCAACAAATGCTATTTTTGGGTAACATTTTTAATTTTTTAATTTTAGATATCAGTTTTATATCAGTTTTTCTTTAAATGCTCGATTAGGTTTTCCCTTGAGTAGAGATATAAAAATTACATTACATTACATGATATGACCATAGAGCATGCACGTTTATTCGCTTCATGGTTTTCTCCACAGTTGGCGCATTTATTGTAATTTGAATCGGTACTGAATATATTGAGTGGTCTGAGTGAGAACTCTTAGAATAACAGGAAAATTCCGGAAAACCAGATCTTTTCGCTCAAACTTACTCATCTCTATTCAGTGCTGCTGATTTTTGAAATATTTTTCTTTAAAATGTAATGATCATAATGAACATGAATTTACAGTAACTATTGTTGTGCCATGTTGCATAAAAGGAAATGTAAATGCTCTGCAATAAAAATAAATTTTCAAATGTGTGGAAAACTTCAAAATAAGACTGTTGGAGTTAGCGAGAGATACAGAAATAGCATTAACAACAGTCAAACGGACAGTGTTAGAACGGATTTTCTACTCAAAGGCAGAACGGGCAGGTACGAAAGGATATTCAAATGATAAATAGCCAAAAGAGTCCTGAGGCGATATATCAGAAATCCTAGCATCAAAGTGTGAAAAATGACAACAAAATGGAGAACTTCGAAATTGAATGCTCAGCCACTTTAGATATTTTATCATATTGCTTGTAAAGAAGAAAAATAACTCAACAAGCAGGTAATACCAATGGAGAATATCTAACCAAATCCGACGGAAGTTTAATTAAGATTTAATTCGTTGTACAATACATTTAAAATTGTAAAGCCAACTTCTACCACCTATTTGGTCATCTATTTTTTGCAGCCAAAGTAAAACGAGGTGTCAGGAAGAATCAAAGAGCAACAAAATTTAGCGTTTTTTTTTTTAGCAGAATATGTTTTTAATAATTCAAATTAGTATTATTTTTGTAACAAAGGAGATAAATCCAACAAATTTTCGTAAACTTGAATTAGTAAGGAACCCGAAAGACTGCTCAAACTGCTATGGAATTTCGAAGTCGATAGAAGATTGTGTACAAAAAGTAGGCCAAATTGTTGCACATAATTTATATACCATAACTTTTGATACACCCCTCGTACATTAAACATACCGATTCCTTCAGCATCGAAAATCAATCTATTTTGCGGCTTTCATGCACTAGAGTTTTTTTTGCTTATTTTAATGTTAGGGCGAAAAATAGTTTTATTTTAATTCTCATGAAAGAAACAGAAAATTTAACACAAAAAGCTACTTTACACGCTGATACTATTTCAGGCAAAACCAGGTTGTTACTAGTTGCTGTGAATCCTTTTCTATTATTTCCAGACATTTATTACAAATGTCTTCGATTTCAATCAAGATTTTAATTTGAAACTACTAGTTTTTCAACTGAAACAATTTTCTGCAACAATGCCTATTTTGATATGAAATCAAAGAGAAATATATTCGTTCGACTTTATTACCTTTTGAATATTTTATTTTATGTTTAGTTTTTGGATATTATTTAATTTTTAGTCTAATCCCAGCAAAAAGGCCAGAGTTGTGGGACAAGTATGGTGTTTATAATCAAAACTTCTGTCTTAAAACATGTTTTATTATCATTCACTTGAAAAACAATTGATTTAGTGGTGAGTGAATTCGCTTCGTTCACAGCCTTCATGGTTTTTAAAAGAGTTTTTGTTCAACTTGACTCTAATTGACTCGCACTAGCGGTTTCAAAATCAATGCGAATACGGGCGTATCTTATTTTTCTAGCTTTTTATTCTAGAGCGTCTTTGTCGGCAGATTCAAAAAAATTCTACTATTTTAGTTTTACTATAATTTAGCCCTTACGATATGACCAAAGCATGCAAAATGACTTGCGTTGTGGTTTCGCTCACAGTAGATGCATTTATTTGATTTCCACTCGAAATTGAATTTAAAGAGCTACCTGAGTTGTTACTCTTTACTAGAACTCTCTCTCTTTACTAGAACTACTCTTTACTAGAAAATATATGCTCAAAAGTTTCGCTGTAGTGGCCTTATGAATATTTTGTTTTTGTTAATGATATATCTATTTGTTATAATTAAGGAGTCCGATTTTCAACAGATGAGAAAGGAAACAAATGTCTGGGATTCACAAAAATACGAATGAAGCCCAAATAACTCAACTGGAGTTTTCAATGCAATGTTTTCTCTGTTTTCATTATTCGCTATCAAACAAAAAACACATTCGATAATAGTAATTTAATCTTCTGATCCTCTAAAATCCACATTGGAGTTTTCTTTCTTCTCTTTCACAAAATCTGACATGATGATAAACTCTCTAGCCTAGCATATCTGACTGCGAAAAAACTTTCATTTCAAATCACAACAAGACGAACTAGCTCCGAGGACAACTGAGTGAAATGAAAACAGGAGCGACTTCCATACGACTTCCATACGCTCACTATTCATTCAGCTTGGGCGTTCAGTTATCCCCAATTTCCTGGCAATCGTATAAAAATCTTGCGAATACAATGAAAGCAAAGCTTCGAAGGAATTGAATCGTCGCAGGGCAAACGACTACTCAGAGGGTTATGGAGGTCGCTCTATAGAAAATTGAAAGCCATCGTTCGATCCAGACTGCATGAATGAGTACAACCGACGTCGGCGGCTCTTTGGGAGATGGGTGTGGCGCGAAACGGTGGTGTTTGGTGATACTAGGGGCCGAGGACATCTCACAAATTGAAAACATGTCAATAGCTTTGCGAGCTGATCATCTGTCAAAAAGTTAATTCATTATATTTGCTGCCGTCGGGAAAACTTCGTCCCGGCAATGGGAATTTAATATTGTGCGGACTGAGAATGGGACCTAGTTGACGGTGTACGCCCCGGTCTATGTCAGTGTCTAGGGCAAGGGTATGTTACGTTGAGTTCCGGTGTCGAGATGGCGGCAGCAAAAGTGGAAAAGTAGTTATGGATTGTATCGATTTTTATTAATAAGTAAACAAGTTTCGTATTTTCCGCATACAATGGAGGAGGGGATGCATACGGACATGCTGTTGAGACAGCCGAACTGAAAGAGTCGAAAAGTTATGATGCTTTCGAATTACACTAAGGTCTTTTGTAGAGATATATCCTAGCTCCCAGGATCTAGAGGTCCAATTCATTTTAAATGTTACCGTTTCTCTCTATCATCTCTGGTAATAAAATGTTCCGGCTAGGGAACACCAAGTTGAGTTTCATCGGTTATTTAATGTTGGTAAAAAACATATTTTGCCAAACGAGTGAAAGCCAACAAGCTTTGCTCAATGGTAATTTAAAGTTAATTGCGATTGTTTTTAATACTTATTTCATTTTCGGACACCACCTTCTACGTTTTATATTTAATTCCGGCTTTACAGGTAGACATTATTTCACTTTATTGCAAATAACTGTTGGCACGCAGTACTAGCGCTTCATGCCGTTTGTCCATAATTCATTCGAATATCAAGCACAAACCAGTAAAGCTCCACTCCAATTAGTAGCTTAAATAGACAAGAGTCGAACAATCATCATAATAATGAAATTAAAACAATAAAATGTAATTGCCATCTCGTAAATCTCCTCTTACACAAAAGTATTAAGCAATAATGCGATTAATTGCACTGTGCGACCCCTACAAACAGACAAAATGTGCGTAGAGTGATTTACAGTTGGCTGCGCAACAATTTGCCTATCGTGCAGGACCTGGAATTCGTGCTTGGTCTATGACTGTCGCTTCGCATCGCGCCACGACCTCATAATAAACCTGCCCCGTCAGAAAAATAAAACCAATTAATCTTGTCAACATGAAACCGCCGAAGTAAAGCTGTAAGGAAATTTTTATTTTATTATAATAGCATTTGTTTTCTGTTTTAATAGGCCTAATATGCGACTAATGCGCAGACACTCACCCGTGACTGGCAGTAGTCAATAAAGCATTTTGTCGTTAAAATTGTTTTACAGCCGCAACTCGAGAGAGAAAATATATGGACTAGTGCCTCGCCAGCACCTTTCTAGCTAGCGAAAATATTACCATAAGTTCTTTTTGGTCTCTGTCAGTTAATAAGGTTTCGTATCTATCCGAGACCAGAAGTAACCCGAAACCGAAAGATGATAGCTTCAGGCTGAAAGGACAGAAAAGTTTGCAGAATGATGGCGTTAATGTTGGGGTGGCGAGTGCGTGGCAGTTTCGATCCAGGCAAGCAAATGGTCGTTTTACAATAGCAATATTTTTCGCCAATTTGCACGCAATTGACTTGAGAGATGTCATAAAAACAATAACCATTTGTCAGGACAATGTTTTTGTTCTCATAAAGATTATCGTTTGTTGGTGCTGGGACGAGTGCTATGCTCGCTTTATGTGTTTCGTGAGAAGCTGACTCAGCTCATATTTAGCTTTGTACCATGGTTATATCTGACCACGATTTATTGACTGTTGATGTATGTGGTTGCTTGGGGTTAATGGGTGCGCTAAGATAAATAGAAAATGGAACGTGGGAACTTTGATGATGTTGATAGAGATATTAAGTGAATACTCAGTAACATTCAAAATATATAAAAAAAAAAACAATAACAGAAAAAATAGATCGTAGTTTAATATAGCTAACCTCTATAATATCCGCTTAGTTTAATCTAAAACTGAAAAACTATTGCATACACAACCACAAACTCGAAAGGGTTCCCAACTCAGTGAGCAAATTAAGTTGGGTACCATACTACCAATTGGAAAAGATGCGTTGATTTGAGTAAGACAGTGAAGCTGACTGGACAATTTAGCTTAAATGAATGAATTGCAAAGATTCAAATCAGATCAAAATAATATATTTGAATTGAAAGATCAATGTTTCCTTTAAAAGCTAAATTTATTTCAATTTTGTGACAAATATTGATATTTCAGTGTTTTAATTTTAGGTAGATTAAAGGTCATTTGTGAGATAAAATTTTTAAATCTATTGCGGTCAACAAATGCCACTAGTATGAATATGTAAAATCGGCTGCTCAGAAAGATTTTGAATTTCATGAATAGAGCGGAAATACTGCACTGAAAGAAAAACTCTTGGTTGGTTCAACTATTTTTAATAGTATTGCAACGATTCATTCAAAATCGTTAAACGAACTACGGAAAATAGTTATTTTTACTATGTTAATCTAGTTAATTTAACGATATAAAAGTAGTTGGCTCTGGTTATACAAAAAATATCGCAAGGTTCATGAAATCAACTTTTTTAATTGTTTCATAACCACGAAAAATAGATCAAACTTCAACGTTTCGAATTATCAACAGTTTTTATGGTACTTAAACTACTTTGCAATAGTTGATTTCAACAAACGTAATTCAGTGAGCAACGTCTTTGGAATTATTCTACGCAAAGTAGAATGGTTTCAACATTTGGCCGCTTTTCATGCTCCGAATGAAACTTTTTTTTGTTTATCAACCACGCGTCATGGTGCATAAAAGTAATCAACAATTTTCTTATAGTTGTTTTAACTATAGCCCTAGTTGATGCAAAAACAACTAAGGAAAACTGTTGACTTTTCATACTCCTCATACTCATGCTCCTATTCTATCATAGAAGTTTCATATGCTACATGGCAAAATTGTGTTCGGTTTGCTGTTCGATATAATTCATATTCATGTTATGCTGTGAAGCCTTTATATTACGTTGTATGACGCTACTTTGTTCACAATACAGCGTTTTCCGCTGTGGCAAAGCAGTGGGCTGCGGCAAAGTGCAGTCAAAAAATTAGAATGCACTGTTTTGTATGGTAACGCGCACAATGGCTGCGGCCGAATTTGCGGCAGCGGCAGAATTTGCCAAATTTCTAATTTTGCCGCACCGCTAGCGGTGATACCTACCATAGGTTGGCATCACCACTAGGTTGAATTAACTCTATTTGAATTAGGTTGAATGGTCTGGTGGAATAGACAAGCGATGGCTGATGTGCATTGTGATAAGCCAACCTAATCCTCATACAATAGGATTTAGCAATACAAAAGAAAAAAAAATGAATTTGGTTGGTGCCTTGGTTGCATTGACAGCGACATTGTCGCTGCATTGTGATTCACCAAATTCAACTGCGGCATTCACGTCTCCCCTGCCTATATTTCGTACTATGTATATGGTTGGAATACCATTGTTTGTGGTTGCTTACTTTTTTTGCACCACGGACGTTGTTTATCAACCACGCGTCATGGTGCATAAAAGTAATCAACTATTTTTTTTATAGTTGTTTTAACTATAGCCCGTAGTTGACGCAAAAACAACTAAGGAAAATTGTTGATTTTACTAAGATTTTTCTTTCAGTGTGGAAGCATTGACCGCCAACTTTCTCGTCAAGTAATACCAAAAAAACAGTCGCGCGAGGGGAAGGCTGAAGAGGATGGTGTATGTTTTAGAATGTAGGTGCTTCGGAAAATCAGGAATACTCGGTCGCCATCTTCTACAGCGGCCGCTATCAAGAAAACCTTAAAAAATTAACACCAGAATGCAATTCTGAGTTTGCAAGAGAAAAGCTATAAGAAGCTATTGAATCTTCGAAAATCTGTTGAACATAAATTTCGCCATATTTTTACTCGTCTTTCTCCTGAGAGTTCCCTGTTTTTTTTTGGCAAAAAAGTAGATCTCTTAGCTGAAAGCTTTCAAGAGGCCGACGCTATCAGTTACCATCAAATGACACCGACAACAGGAACACTGTAAAAACGCTGTTAATCGCTTGCGTGAATTATTTTCTGACTTTATCAATGTGACACCTGTACTTAAGACTTTGAAACTTAATGCATATCCCGTTGAAGACAAAGCACCCAACATTCTTGTGAAAAAAAATCCTTAATTTCCTTACAGTGATTCATTCATTTTCAACTGTTGCCTGAAACAGGGGTACTTTCCACCAATCTAGTAAACCGCAGTAGTGATTCAAATCCTTCAATAGGAAAATAACCCAATCTATCTACAAAACTATCGGCTTATCAGCTTGCTGTGGTCTCTAAGCAACCTATTTGAGAGCATAATTCTTAAGAAACATTTCAAAATCTTAAATACACAAAATGTAACAATTGACTGACAGTGTGGTTTCAGGATGAGATTCAAATCACAAGCTTTTAAGTGTGGTAAATCACATCCATAGGGGACTTTCGTTCAAATGGTGACTTGTTCTACTAGACTCATGAAAGGCGTTTGACTCATGTATGTCACAAAGGATAAAAATTCAAACTAATGAAGCATTGTTTTCCAGGCTACGTCATCAACATATCTAAGTATCTCCCCAAGACGAGAACTTTAGTGATTAGTGATTTAGCCACATGACGTGTCTACTAAATTAACGCTCCTTGCTGGCGTTCCGCTGAGGTCAGCCTTAAGTCCCACACTTTTTAGGGGTACAATAACTATAACCTAATCTTAACGGGTACACTAATAATAAGCAGACAAAACAGCCATAATTTACAACTTGACTAACCCAGATGAAATGATCAACATAGCGAAGCAAAAGCTAGCACTTACCACAAATTTTTGGCGGTAAATGGAAAACAAATATTAATCCTGCTAAAACACAAGCTGCAATAATTCCAGAGATATGGCTTATCATTTTGAAGAAAATAAGAAATATGATGCGCACAAAGCCATATAGTTTCTGTATTGTAAGTATAGGCATGTTACGTCAAGAGTAAATAATAAAACCACTCAAAATTCCAAAACAACTTGCATGTAGTGGCTAGCAATGCACAAAAGGTGATATTTTTGGAAAACGGGTTTTCTTAATTTTTAAGGTGTAATATCACCGTGTCAAGTATCTCATCATCATACTTTTTTATATGTGGTTACTCTTTCTGCATGCCAGTGTATTCCAAGTGAACATTTACTGAGAAAAAATTAAATACAATATGAGAGGGAAAATCTGCGTAGGGTATGTGCAAATTTTTCTATTTTATTGTTGAAGTGAGAGATTTTTACATTCAGATATAAAATTCGAACTTGACACCGCCAGTTTTGTTATACGACTGATCAAATGATCTAGAATGGGCTTAAAGAGATAACGTATCTACATATGAAAATTTGATTATGTGCCATATCTGACTGTGTTATAGCACCTAGAATTACCGTATATTTTTCAACCTAAAACGAGCTCCTAATCCTCAAACATACATTTTGGCAGAAAATAGCACATGTACACATGCAGTAAAATACATAGGCATTAAACTTGACTAAAATTCAACATAAATTAGAGATATTAAGGGGACCGAAAACTATTCAAAATTTCTTTGATGAGTTCATTCATAGTTAGGTAGTGCCGAGACACGTAATTATTACGTAAAAGCTATAGCTGTAAATTTTATTACTAATTTTGGAAAAAAATTAGTATCAAACTCACTTTATAAATATGTATATATATATATATATATATATATATATATATATATATATATATATATATATATATATATATATATGTATGTATATATATATATATATATATATATACATATATATATATATATATATATATATATATATATATATATATATATATATATATATCAGCAAAATGATTAAGAGAGATAATCTCTGGAGTGGCCGATTTGATTGAGCTGAAATTTTCCGAGAGTGTAGATGTATATAGTAGCTGGCGGCGAGCGTTTTAGTGACTTTTGAGGTACTCCTATACTTCCAAGCAGTGTAGATTTTTGTTAAAAAAAAGGATTGGGAATGAACGTCTATGATAATGAATTGGAAATTTTGAGCCGTGTGTGGGTGTAGCGTGCCAAAAAGTAGGCAAGGATTTTTTTTCAAATTTTGATTTGTCATTTCGTCTGATAAAAACATTGGATCATCAAGAAATTTGCAAAGCGTATTGGTCTTGACTAAAACTTAACACACATAGATTTCCAAGGTACTGCGGGTAACCCTGCAGCTGCGGCAGGCTCCTGAAAAAAATCCTTCAAATCATTGACCCTCCTGAAAATGTTTTGATTTTTGACAAAAAATTCAAATCATTGATAAATTTTAACCTTTGTGCATCATGTCAAATTGAAATTTTCAAAATTCCGATTTGCACAAGAGCGGCAGCCCATCACCAAATTACCTCTATTTTCAGCACTCGAAAGTTATGTTCACGAGAACTGACGATCGGATTATCCGCTCATAATGAAATTTACAGGGCATGCTGGAATCAGCTAGAACCAGGTCTGATAGAAGTGATTTTGAAATGCGAGCAACCCTGTGGCAGTGGTACCATCTTGAAAAATCACTAAGAAAAAACCGGTTTTTGGCCTATAGCTTCCGATTCAGCCATCACATTTAAACGAAATTCACACAATATTTGGATCTTACTAGAGTAGAGCTGCTAGCTGTGGTGTTTTATGTCTCCTAAATCTTGCAAATTTGCTCAGCAAAATAAAGCTTTTTCCCTATAACTTCCGGTCCAGTCATGAAATCAAAATGAGATTCGTGCAGTAAATAGGATCTGATGTGAACCGAATGTCGTAGGAATTTCGTATAAAAATCATGAAAGGGCTGCCAGCTATGACCATTTTTGTAATTTTTTAGAATTTCTTTACTGAGCGATTATGTCATTAGTTTTGCAAATGGGAGTAATCCTGCAATGAAAATTAGGAACGCTTGAAAAATTTGAAAAGTTTTTATGGTGGAAACCCTAAAGTTCTTTTCACCCGTATAACTTCCAGCGCAGTGATTCAATCGAAACGAAATTTACTGGTTGGGTTTAACTTCACGTGAAGCAGAATTGTATATATTTTGCTCTGCTGCTGACACAGGGTAACCAGCTTTAGCCATTTTCGTAAATATTGCGCCAACAGATGCTTCAAATCACGTATTCATATGCAAAGCATTTGCGATAAAAATAAGAAACCAATTTTTAAATTTTCCGAGTTTTGAACATTTTTCGGATGGCAGCCTCAAACAACGTTAAGTCGTTGAAACATTCCATTAAATCCTGCGATGAGAACGAAATTCAAAGGATACGTTGATTTAAGTATGAGCTTGTTATGGTTAACTTATTGCTGCTGCGTTGGGAAAGTGTTGCCAGCACTGAACATTTTCATAATTTGTGTTATAGTTGAGTTTTGTTGCTTTGGATAAGGAATGGTTGACATGATTCTACAAAAAAGTGTATTACGTCTTTCTACATTGTCACTCAAAGACAATTTCTTCGAAAATTAGTTTTCTGGCGGATCTGATGCGCTAGACTTTTTTTTTAGGATGTCAAAGCTAACAATAATAGAAGCACCCTAACGTCATTCGATGCTATTTTAAGGCAAACGAAGCAATGTTAAAAAATTATTTGAAACTAAATTATTGGTGGTTCGAAAATGGAAATCATATCTCATGCATGCAAACATATTCATAAAAGCTTAACTTAGGGATTTAGATTGCCGTCTTTACACACATATTTGATTTATTTTGGATCGTATCCATGTGCTTGCTAAGAATTTTATTTGATATATTCTCGGTGAAAATTCAAGGAAAAATCATATACCAAATCTGTTCGCTTATTTGGTGTGAGTTGAAAAAAAATGTACTATGTATAAAATTCTTTTGAAACTTTGAATGCGTTTTTTTCTCGAGACTTTGTTTTGAGTCGGCGAGTAAGATTATAAATCAGCTAAATTGATAAGCCTCATATTTTTACCCAAGCTTTCCAAACATATTTGTAGAAACTTATCGAAGGTTTTTTCACACCTTTCAATTTTATAAACAATTTAAGGCCAAAACTTTTACCGGAAATCGATTTTTTTTTGGAGGAGCTGCAATTTTTTAAAAATTAATATTTTGCTTATTCTTTTCATCAACCACTAGATAATACCTCATATTAATGAAATATTTTTTCCTTATTTTTCTTTTTAGATGACCCTTTCTTTTAGAGGAAGATTGGCTCTAGATGCTTTAGAAATTATTATTTTTTCAACAACAAAAAAAATATTTAAATAAAGTTGAAAGTAACTACAATATGTATATACATTTTTAAGGCAATAAACGTAAGTCCATGAAAATTTGTGGGTTTGTAGTCCTTATTACGAATAAAACCTTTTTCTCCACAAACTATAGCATTTTGAAAATAATTGAAACTATTCTCTAGTACATTATATAATTAATTATGCTTTGAATTTCGCATAAAACTATTATTGTGCGTTGAGCTGAAATTTTTCCATCATGATTCTATGGAGCAAAGGATTATTGAAAATTCATCATCAATTACCTTTATCAAGAAAAAAGCAAATATGAATGAGAGTATTCAAAGCATATCACCAAAAAAAAGTAATTTTTTCTAGTATGTTTTTATATGATTCCGGAATAAATCAACTAGTATAAAGCTCTTTCTTATCAGGCATTGGGGCACCACCATTATTACCATTACAAATTTTTTCCTCCTTACTCCAAAAGACAAGAACGTCTCATACATTTTAATGATGCCTTCAACAATCTAAGCTCATCCGTTAATTAAACGCCCTTTTCAATATCCATCTACTTGACTGCGAAAAGTCACTGACGCAAAAATTACTCAACTTATTTGACTTACATACCGAAGAGATGCTGGACCTTCGAACCAATAAAAACTTTAGGTTCCGATGAATACATTGTCACATCCGAGTCATTTGCTGTGGTGCCGGCCATAAATCGTGAAAGGTATCATTAATTAACCCAAATTATTCTACTGGCATACGGCATTTCCTCGATAGAACGTCTTGGACTGGGTGCATTCCATATTGTGTTAGTACGTGGTGAATTCGAGTCACATCTGTTCATATGAGTATCAGGACGGAGCGAGTTCCATGCGAAAAGTCACAAGATATTTTGCAATTAAAGTTATTTTCGGTTTGGCTTTCGTCCTTTCGGTTAGTCTAGACGAAGAATTACGTGTTGCCATTTGGCCCGGGATACTACGGGCAGGATGTTGTGTTTGATCTGTTGTACTCGAATTCTATTTTGCTGTTGTTTTTTGGTCATTCAGGATGTGAAATGTTACATGAAGGTATTTGAAGGAGCGAATGAGAGTAGGAATGATACGCTTCTTGAAATTGTAGAAATAGATGGAATCCCTTGACAGTGATAGTTTTTTCATTAGAAATCTTGATGACTTTTCTTGGGAAACGTGATCAGTGAATTGAAATCTTTGGAAAATGATAGCATCCTTGGATAGTTTACCTGTTAATGCAATATTCATGCACGGGTGGTAAATAGATGGAGTACAAACTATAATAAATGATTGAATACATTTGTGTCGTTACGAGCTGATTCAGGTTTGCTTTTTTATGATTTAGTTTTTATGTAACAAATATTTTAATCAAAAAATTGTTTCTGTCACTTTCTGATGTTCTGATTTTACGAAATACGATGGACCCGCGAATGTTATTTTTGCGAAAGAAATCGCTAGCTCGCGTTTTTTTCTTTGAATTCGAAGTAACGTGCTTTGCTTTTTCCTTTTTAACAAATTTTAGTTTTGGATAATAAATGAGATATGTTGGGAATGCCGAATGTGATTGTTTGACTCCAAATTCGCACATTCGCAAAGACGACGCGACTCCTGATACATCTTATCAAATATGGCAGCTCCATAAAACCATATACCAACTCTGATTTACAATCATAAACTGATTTCTAAATCTCACTAGCTTACAATTTTCGCATTATCCAAATCCAAACTTTAGAACTTGTTTGACCACTGGCCCGGAAGGGACAACCCGGAGGGTTTCTATTTAACGCCTACAACAAGGCCAGGCCAGTCATACCATTTGTTACATTTTAGCATTTTTATGTCGGTAATTAATTTTGGCTTTTATGCTACTTTGTGACATAAAATTTTCACCCCTTTGTACGTTAGTCGGCTTGAGTCATGAGTTTCACCATCGCATCAATGCCACACGAACACCATCATACCATACATAGTTCAACGCGTGCATGTAATTTTCATTTTGTGGAAAAACGTTTTGTACAAGTACCCAAAGCTTTTATTTCTCTTGCCAGTCTCAATTCACTTTGGCTAGCTAATCAACATTTTGGTGAAAATGTCACAGGACTTTATGACCTTTATGCGAAAATGTCTTGGTTTTCGATATAACGACCGCACATTTGCTGATAAGATCCTTTCAATAGCCTTGGACCGTTTGAGATCGGTTTTTCGGTTTGCAATTAAAATTCGCCATAAAAACCGACAATAAGTAGGTACGTAGTTGTAGTGGTATTTTTTCGAGTTGTTTTTATGAACCCGTAGATTTCCATCTAATCCGGAAAGTCGTTAAAACTGTTTATGTGGGTTTTCCGGGAAAATGAATTCGTGACGGTATCGAAAAAGTTGCAATGAAGATAGAGAATATTGAAACTATTGCTTAGTATTTGATTAATCCGAATGTTTTTCTTGGCGGTCACGTTAGTTACCAATGCTAAATGAGTTTTTTTTGTTGCCAAAAGTTGAATAGTAATTACGGTAGACATTTTACGATTGTTTTGTAAGTTGGATTTTATTTAATTTTATTCCCGATTGGAAACCAAAGAAGAAGAAGACAGTAACAAGTTTAGTTTTAGATCAAGAACAGCTAGGCTAGAAAATTTTTATCGAAATTTGTATTACTCTCTACTATCTTCATTATTATTAGCATCAAATTTTATTCTTACGCTTTATTTGAAGATAATTTTCAATAAATAAATTCATTGATTTTATTAATTTAACTTTGCGTTACAAAACACATTAATCATTCCCCAGTAACGGAAATCAGTGAATACAAATGGTTCTTAGACGAAATATTAGACCTCAAAAAATAAATTCGGTAAAATAGAAGCTTTCGTATTCGCTAAAATAAGCTATCAAACGGAATTTTAATGAAAACTTCCATAGAAAACATCGATGGAGTTATTTTTTTTCATTTCGAAACAATCGACTTGATTTTTATTTCGAAATAATTTGTGCCATCGTTTACCTCCATAAATTTTCTACTGACTTTTACCGAAAAACAAATCGCATGACAGCACACTGTAACCAACATTTTTTCGGCCATATGTATAATCCTCCAAGTCCATAAAAACAAAGCAACAAACTAAATACGAGTACAACCACAACCAAAACATCTACAAAAAATAATAACAAATATAAACTCATCACACTAAATGCAATCAAGATAAAGGTGGCTTAGTGAATTCAGAAGAATTGTCTTTATCTAGAGTTCAGTAGACACACAAGGCACAAGAAACTTTTAATCTTACTAAAACATACTTGGGTAAAAGGCATCCTTAAGATGAAAAACCGACGCAAAACGAAAAACTATGACGACAAACTTCAAGTAAAAATGTTCGTTTTTATGGTTCTGTGAGTTTTGTCGACGAGTATAAAGTACAAAGTTCTTATCAAGAATGTCACACAACAAATATCTTTGGCAACTGGCGAGTAGAATGTTTGAAATGGAGAAAATCCTTTTCGTTTTTCTTCTCTGGCTGGTCAGATATGAGATCCACTCGTTTTGGTGATGCGAGCGAATAGTCACAAGTCAGAGTATTCAAAAGAATACAGTTTTTGAAGTTTTATGTAATTTCTACGGTAATATCAATGAAGCGTATGAGATAAAAAGTTTAATTTTTAATTATGGTCATGATATGGACTTCATGGTTGAATAAATCAAAAACTTTCCTAGAACATGATTCAAATAAATTTTTTTTAAACCTAGGACAAAAGTGTTAGCACTTTTTGAAGCAAATTACATTTCACAAACTGATGGGAGTATAGCATACATACATATATAAGTCAACCAGGAGGCAAAGACACGGCCACAAAATGGTTTTGGTCTCTTTGAGGAAACAAGAGATACAACGACCATGATATTGATGTTCTTCAATGGGCTATGAAACAAATTCAATAATAAAAATAATAATGTAACTTTATTGTATTCGAATAATAGTGTGAAGTATAATATCTTAACTTTAGAGTTTAGGCAAGCTTTTACATCTAAGTAGGGAATAACTTATAAATCTTATGTAATGTTTAATTGACTGTACTGTTATAGAATTTTAGGAAAAAATAGCTTAAAACCTAATATTGAGTTATACTAACCTAACTTAATAAAATAAAACTTAATCTAAACTCATTGCCTAGCTTACATATATGTACATAGGTACTAAACGGAAGGAGCCATAGTCAATTCGATGGTAAGAAAGTAACCATAGGATTGTTGGAAACATTGCACCTATTGACAAATTTTTGGTGGCGATATTGAGCTGTTACTGAAATCGTTTTAAGTCCTGCCGCATAGTGTAGCTTATATGAAGGAAAATAAGAAGGTAGAATTTTCTTTTGTGTGACATTTCGTAGCTGTTCCACACAGGGCAACCGTAGACAAAGATAGGCTGTATGACGCTCTTATAGATTAACAATTTATTAACTGCTGACAGCTTTGATTTCCTATTAATAAGAGAGTAGGTGTATAAAATACTTTTCATGATTTTCGATTTAGTTGCCTCGATGGGAGAATGAAAGGTGAGCTTCTTATAAAGGTGAACACTAAGATATTTTAAATTGTTATTCCAGCCTACAATAGATCCTAAAATATTTACTTGGGGACTAGACAAGTGTTTTGGGGCTCTTTTATTGGCGAAAAATATTGCTTGCGTTTTTTCCGAGTTGATTTTTATTTTCCATTTAGTACAGACATTGTTAATAAGTGAGAGCTGCTGTTGAAGGCTATTAATTATTAAATTCGGATCATTACTACTCGCAAATATGGCAGTGTCATCGCCGTACATCGCGATATGAAAATCGGGAGCCTTTTCTAGATCGTACATGTAAATATTATATAAGGTGGGGCTAAGAACGGAACCTTGAGGAACTCCTGCTGGAATATCGTACTTATCAGAGAGGGATTTCGATTTCACACAAAAAGTTCTGGAAGACAAAAAAGATTGTACTATTTTGCACATATAGATAGGCATGGATCATTTCATTAATTTGTAGATTAGCCCATCGCGCCATACTGTGTCGAAAGCAATCAGGTCCGTAAATTTTTAGGCACAGAGGCTTTAGTGCACATACTTAACTACCCTAAACAGTTGGTGGTTAGTGAAAAGTTTAGGTCGAAAACCGAATTGAAAGTCAGAAATGATTGAAGACGCTTGGAGATGCTGCTGAATCCTTGAAAGTATCACTTTTTCGAAAATTTTGCTTAATGGAGGTAATAAATTTATAGGACGATAGCTCCTAGGAAGTTTTGGATTAGATACTAATCTATACGGTGTCTTAGATACTAATCTAAGGGGGGGTGTCTTAGATACTAAGGCACCGTATAGATACTAATCTATACGGTGCCTTAGATGGTAAATTTAGGTATCTAAGTTTTGGAATAGATACTTTTTTGGATTAGATAATTAGCAGCTCTTGTCTTTTATATAGTTAGATATTTTTTGCCCGACGCATTTAACATTAAATATTGTACTAACTAAAAGTAAATACGAGTATCACATAGCACTGTGTTTTCTTCTTGCATAAGAGCAGTGGAATTTCGGAGCTGGGATAATTATGGGCTATCGCTAATACTGGCGGCAGTCTACAATCGAATCTGGTTTCGTGAGGCTCTAATGAGCTTTGAACTTTAAAATTTCGATTGCTTGTCACGTAAGGCTAAAAGAAATGCAGATAACACATAGAGGTCCCTGAAACGAGATCCAGTTGTAGTCTGTCTCTAGTATCACCAATCGCCAAATAAGAATTTAAAGATGACCGAGAAGACCATTGTCCTTAAATTTTCCTGAAATAGGATATTTTTTCGGATATGCTGGTACATATGCAAAAACCAAAAATTACTGCAAAATCTGTTATTTTATACTCTTGTGGTATGTTGAGGTGACGGTATGTTGGTGATTTTTGACATTTTTGGCAGATCGAATCTTGCTGAGTTTCTACCCTAGTAAGTCAGGCAGAGGAGATTCGAAAAAATCAAAGCTCATTGGAGATAAAATGAGAAACGGTTGTGGTCAGTTTCCGTTTTTACGGAGAATTGTTAGCTCTGTATATGAAGGAGGGCGATTCTGCAGACGCTACAGCCAAGAGTTATACGCTTTCTTTTTGAAGCAGGTATAATTACAAAAATTAAGCTCTTTAACCTGGCAGAGTAGATGACAGCAGAAAAAACCTTGCTTTCGCTGCACGAATAACATTAACGAGGACACTTAGAGCCTAGGGGTGACTGACTGGAAGATTTGGTGGAGAAATTTATTTTAAGAGCAGGGCTAGACTCCAGTTGAAACGCCAATGACGCTGAACTTCTGAATGGGTCTTGCTTTTTTTGTGCTCAGCACCAGAAATAAACTTAAGAGTTTTAAAAATCCATTGATGAAAGCTCTACTTCTATGGTTTCATTGAAAATGTGTATATGATAGCTATACGAATTTTCCACCTTATTTATTTCAATGTATAAAGAAGTGTTCAGCTTTCAATACCTGATCCGATCCCCCTAGTGATGCATTCCTCTTACATAGCAGTTATCAATGCATTGATCGCTGAAGTAATTTTTTTTTATTTTCCCCTAACAATTTAAATTGTGAGATTTTTTATACAAGAATGCTAAGCCAACTGATATTGCATGACTTTTCACAACAAGAAAAGCTGGTGTAGAAAGCAGCCAATAAAATCCTTATTCAATTGCTGTTTATTGGCATTTACTTTTCACGTCACATCATCATTTGTCCATCATGTAAAGATACCAACATACCACCACTAAAGACCAAACCAGTTGTTTTCCATGACAACTATTTTTTTTTTTTTAGATAATTAGTATTTGAAAAAAATGGTTTTGCTTTCCTTATGAATCACTGTAATTTTATTTCTGTTTGTGAATTCATATTACGCCCACAATGTGTTCAATTTTCGAGCGTTTTTCATGCAACTAAAACCTGCATTGTATGTCGTACAAAAGCACGTTAAGCTTACAAAAAACGAACTGAAAATCAATTCGAAGAGGTAACTGTATATCGAAACATTTATCGTGACATTTATGTACAGTTACGTATCAGCATACATTCTCATATGAATTTATTCGGATATACAACAAATCAGCTTGTAATTCACCTTGAAATGCAAGTTTCATAGAATTTCGCTTATGGATATGTTTGCAAGCGAACACTTTGATTGAATTACTGATCGATAACATTCCATTCGGAGTTAATTAGTTGTGTCGAAAACAGCTAATGAGTTTGCATTTTAGCCCTGAAACCCACTGAGATAATGTTCCGAAATTCCGTTTACTAGTTCCGAGCAGGTGTCTTTCATAAACTATTTGATGTAATTGAAGTCAAGCAAATATCAAATTCTCTTACTGATTGCTGATGAGCTCTACAGCTCGTGTTTCGCGAGACAAGCGACTTATCAGTTAAGGAGCATTTCAATTTCCGTCAAGAAAATTAGTTTATGCTGTCAGCAATGAGTTTTTGACACGATTTTCGTGAATAAACAAGCAAAGTTGCGAAACTATCTGGGGTAATAGTTAAGTAGCGAGCATTTTTTGCGCAGAATGATTTCAAATTTATGTTGTATGCGGACTGAGCACAGATACGTACCCAGGACAATAACAAGGATTGACACATAGTGATGAACAGCTGACAATCCACAGTGTGTACTTTAGAAATGCTGAAAAACTATCATTCCTTACGATTACCTACCACAGCAGAAACATGAATCTACTTCGGTATATTATTACTAGTTAACAAGGAAGATCATGTCAGGGCATCCCAACCCATCCTTGATCAAATTATAAATGCTATTAATAGAAAATTGCAATTGACATTTGCGAAGACATTTTTAGCCACGTTGTTTTTCCACGGTCTCCAATTGCTTTCTCACACAACTAGTTAAGGGGGGAGATACATGTAACAGCTAAAACAAAAACGATTTTTTTTTATTGCATCAAAGTGTTCGAAATACTCTTAAAATATACCAAAAGAAGTTTTGAAGCGATATTCGTATTAGTTCTCGAGTTATAGCCAGTTATAGACAGCGCGGCGTTCCCCAGGTCGGTGGAGCTTTAGAACTTTAAACGCGCTTTTCTCAAAGTAGTACTTTTTCAATTTCCGTACAAGATATCTCAAAAAATATTGAACCTATTCGGCTCAAATTTATATCACATGTACAAAAGAGTATTATCTCATCGTTGAACCTACATTTTCTTGTAATTTCGGAAAAATAATTAGTTTACCAATGTTTAAAACGTGATTTTTTTGAAAAAAAATCGATTTTTTTTTTAAATCTAATATTAATGTAAAAATTTGATTTATTTTTCTAAATTTTATTGGTTCACCTAGGAATTATAGATCTCATTAGCATATTTTTTTTCTCTGAACGTTGCAAGTTTCTCGGAAAAGGCGTTAAGCTGTACGAGGCTGTTTTTGATGTGTTTTTTTCATTTGCTCGCATCGCCTCCATTTTGTGTTGAAAAGTTATTAAAAAAATATTTTCATTTACTATAAAATATGTACTTTGAGAATTTAATATTAAAAATTTTCTGAATAAACAATATATATATTTTAAGTCAATCTGAAATTAGCAATTTCTTTTCCATTTTACATGTATTTCCCCCCTTAAGCTTAAGAGCAGTATACAATCAATGGAAAATTTATTTGTGTGTTTTTTTGAGGATTATCGCAAGAGCTATTCACAAATTTTTATATTTTCTGGAATTCTCATAGAACGTCAATAGCCATTGTTATCAGTTTAATTTGTTGAACAAACTACTAGCCCTGTTTCGAATCCTCTGAATTCCAGTTGTTGTCGACATCGTTACGCATTTTAGGGTATTAAGGATGCAGAATGAAGAAAAAAAGACACGGAATGCTTCAGCTTCTTATAGCATCCGAGAGACCATATCGTATTCAGAACTTGACATCGTTAGTCATGAGGAAGTAGAATTGTTTAAATTTTTTCCTCGAGTGCGTTTTCTCTCTCTTTTGTCGTAGGATTTTCTTCTTCTTAATTTAATGGGTACCTGGAGTACAGTTTAAGTATGCAAACGATACACTTTTTTTTTATTTTGCAAGAAATCGGGTTATGACTTTCTACGTGTACTTGTTTGTTAAAATGTGAAAATTAAATGGATGCCTGGGGAAGAGTTTCTGGTGGATTTCAAGTAGTGGGATATATGATGCTTTAATGACGGGTGTACATATACATTTCAAGAAAGCAATAAACGTTCATTATAAGGCATATAGAGAAGATTATATTTAAATAGTAGAGCACGAGTTAACCTCCATTGAGCTGATTCAGCAGCATCGAAGAGGGATGTGAAACGAGGACCCCAGATTTGGGTACAGTATTAGAATTTGGAGCGAATAAAAGTAATAAGTATCTAAGCACATGTGAAAATGCTAAAAAAAAACAATGGTATGAACGTATAGCAAGGCTCGCAATCCATGAGGTACTTTTGGTAATATTTAAAACATACAAATCAAATCTCAGCTTAGCCCAAGATCAGTAAAATATTTCTCAGAGACAAGGGTGGTTGGACTAATAAAATAAGGAAAAGCACAAGCCTGGCTTTTAAGAGAAAAGGACATGGCAGCACATTTAGAAACACTTAAAGATAAACAATTAGAATTACACCAAACAGCAAGAGAATTCAAATCTTCCAGATGAAACTGATGCTCAGCAGAATTTGCGATTGCCCAAAATATTTTTAAATCATCTGCGTAGAGTAGAAAAGGTAAGATTGCAACGATCGTTGATGAACAAATACAAAAAGAAAGTTCCTAGTAAAATGAGGACGACACGCCAGAGAGGAAGACAAAACAGGTGCAATTCATTAACAACGACAAACATTTAGGAGAGTAAAGGTTCAAAGATGATTTAATGTGAAGATAACTATTTTTTAGATTAACAGAGATGTGGATCAACGCATAACAGAGTCATGTTGTTGAGATACAAAGACGTAGCTAAAAGAGTCATAAATGTTGTTGAACACGGAGCGTTCAATGGATTTGGAGCAGCATGGAAACACAATTCGAGCGATAATTTGAGGAGAGGTTCCGTTCCCAGGATTTGAAAATAGAGAATATTCTTGATGGCGTTCAGGAAGAATGAAATTTATCATCCTAAAGACTAATATTTAGTAGAATTGATAAGGTGGCGCAAATAGATTATATATTTTTCACTAAAAATTTAAGAATGCTTTTAGGACCAGGAGAGCATTTGAAATCGATAGGTGGTATAAAGAATTCAACTTCAAGACGATGAGTCAAGAGTCAATGGAGAAAAGAAGTAAAACGGAAAGAAAAGTTATAAGAATGAAAAATAAACATGTCAGAGTTTACTGAGGAGAAAAACAGTGCGAAGAGATCACAAATATCTTGAAGATGAGCAACAGCAGTGTTATTAAATGCAAGAGAATCAGGTACAGTAGAAAAGAATTTCGAATCGCGAAAAAAGGACCAGAAGTTTTAAGGGTCATTTGAGATCAGAGGAGATTCAAAGTGCGGAAAAAAAAAATTTCGCATGGCAGATCTTATTTCATTTTTGGCAGCAAATCGTAAACAAGAGGAATGAGGGTAGTCTTGGCCTGAACGAAAGCTTAGATATTTTCTTCATCACAATTTTCAGTATAAAGAGCGCTTATCACTTTCTCGGTAAACCGAGGGGTATCATTACAATTATACGTCTGGAAGATTGGAGTGTGCGAGATGAGCAATTCTCAGTCTCGATGTCAAGTTCTCAGAGAAAGCTAAATTAAATGGATTGAGTTGAGGTCGAGATCAAGAGTTATTTTTTTTAATTATAAAGGGGTTTGTTTGAATATCTAGATTAGGTATGTTAATGACTATATTGACAAAGAGGGGTGGAAAGTAGTGGTAAGAGTATGTTTAAGGCGTTGAAAACGTCGGGCCGAGAAAAATGTATTTATTTTATGTTTGCTGTTTTTAATTTTTGCATGAAACAGCTAGGCTAAGCTCGAAATTCAAAATAGAATTGATAGGAATTTTATTTATTTTAAATTAAGCATAGTATTTTTTTATTTATCTTTCAAGCAGTTGTTTGAAATTATATTTTCGAGAAATTTTCATACAAGCTACAGGTTCATACGATTTCATACATGCTACATTTCAGATATTAAAATAAATCATTTGAAATTAATTTCTGCAAGAAACAGAGTCAGTACGAGAGTTTCTCGTCCTTGTGGGTATAATTTTCGATTCTCCTTTTTATACTTTATAACCAATACTGAAAAGTTTTGCAGTAGGATAAGTTTTTATAAGAGTACTACTGTACTACGACCCAGATCTATTTGACTAATAAGTTCAAGGAGTCCACAGAGAGACATAATGTTTGTTATAATGCTCTTCTGTAAACTTATCTGTATGTTATAACTTATCAATGATGTTATTCACTAGGTCAAAGGTTCAAATGTTTAAGGCGTTAAAGAAGGAGAAAATAAGAATAAAGAAAGTAAAATATTGGCAAGAATGTGGTCCGAGGTCATATTTTTTTTAGAACAGGGACATAGTTTGATTGGAAAAGTTAACAAGGAGCAAGGAGAGGTTAAAGAGTAGTAGAAATATTATAGCAGGATACAATAAGGAGAAAAACAGAGGCTCATTGGACAGATGGGACATTAAAAACACCACACATGATAGACGAAGAAGGAAAGTCAAAATTTTGTTAGAAAGATAACTATACGAAAAATTGCTTATACGTTTTTGATTGGGAAAATTTCGAGAAATATATATTGAAGCTGCAAACTATGTGGCATTAATAGAGGAGAATTCACAAACTGCAAAACATACAACACGGAGACTAAGAACGAAATCTTTACATATTTTACTTTCCTGAGAATAAAAGCACTGCAATAAGCACTCCGCCGCCATTGGAATTTTTATTTGCTAAGCGGTTGCGTTCAAAACGATAGATATTATAACTAGGATACAATTTTGAGCTGAATATGTTTTCTATAAGACGTTTTAGAAAGACATATCAGGTGATCTTTTTCGAGTAAATATATAACTGTAACTTCCTTCGGCTAGGTTCTCATGCCCCGACCATTGTGGTAGTATAAAGAAATGTTTTAAGGCTTAAGGTGCGCGATCTTCTATTGCTGGTTGAACGAAAATTGCTACGGTTTTCGTTGCAATTTTCGGTTACGGTTTTCGTAGCAACCTTGTAGTTATGACATTTGCGTAAACAGAATAAAATCAAATCAAACTTACGACCCAAAGAAAATTTTTTGTTCTTTTAATATTCGAGAATATCAAAATTTTTAGCACAAGAACAGTAATACTTCATCAAATTATCCCTATTTTTAGCACCCGAAATCGGTCTTTGCGAAATCTCACGAACCTTTTATCAGATTCGATTGAATTCAACACGCTGTATTGATCTTTAGCAGGACCTCGTATGATTGAAGTAATTTTTTGTCGGCAAAATTGTGGCAGTGGTGTCATATTGAATGCTTGGGTGTATAAAAGCTGCTTTAAAAAACAAAACAAAAGCATCTGCAGTGAAAGTAAGTAACCAATGTCTAAAATTTCAAAATTTCAGAAAAACCTTTCCATTCGTAGAGCTTTCACAAGTTGGTTTTGACGTGAAGCATTGCTGGTAAAAAGTTGCCAGCTCTAAGCATTTCCAACATTTATGTTATAAATGCATCCTATAATGAAAATAAGTGAAAAGTCTTTTACTTTCCTAAATTTTGAAATTCATGCGCTCGAAAGCCCTGAAAACCTTTCTTTCTAGCCATTTTTGACACAGTCATCGTATCAGAGTGGTACTTGATCTTCGAAACAGGTTTGTTGTAATAAGATGCACGTGTGGTAGAATATATATCCACATGATTCTATTAATCGTATAAATATTTTGCTTTAGAAATCAGTCTCTCTAGCGATTTCTACGCGATAGTTTATCTAACGTTTATTGCTTGAGAATCGAATTAATTGAACACAGCTCGAAAAAATAAACAAGAAACAAAACAAATAATTTGAAACTGAACAAGTCTGAAATTTCCATTTAAAATATTCATTACACGACTGATTAATATATTAATTTTATGGGAATGATAGAATTCATTCTTTTCAAGCTTATTATTTCATATTGTATTATCTAGAACCTACTAGAACTCACTAATTTAAATACGTTTGCCAATTTCCTAGGGCATATTTGAGTTAACGATTGTCTTTATAGAAAAATTGGGAGAAGAAGATAATAAAAGAGAGGCACAAAGTTTGCAAAGTGAAGAAAAATAAAAAAATAATTTGAAAACTACTATGCTTGATTTAAAACAAGGTTCAATTAAGGATGCTATTGCAAGTTGATTATACATACTTTTTGCGAAACAAGTTGAATTTGAGTTCAAAGGCCCACTAAAATCAGATATTTCCTATAAATCCTACGACATATCGGATTTTAATGAAATATAGTCGTTTATGATGTAGAAAAACATCTCATTGAAAAATTTTCTGAGTTATGTATGTAATAGGAACTGTAACATTTGCAAAAAAGTACGTACAACAGCATGATTAAGTCATCAAAAATACTACCAAATAAAAATGTAGCGTGACAAGGCGAACACATTCTAAAATACTATTTCCATCGTAAAAATGATTCTATAATGCATGTCATTTTGAATTACGATAAAAATCTTCATTATAAACGAAAAACAAACACAAGTCAAATCTTATCATTGCAAGAACTATCCGCTACGACATTCAATAGATATGATGACAACGGCTGCTTAACTACATTTAAATTCAAATGGCTTAAACATCGGTAGAATTTGATAAGAATGCTGTTTAATTTTCGAAAATACAATCGCAACAGTGTAAGACAAGGAAAATTGAGATCTAAACAAGTACGATTACCAGGTTTTGGAACAAGTGCAATATATCGAAAGGCAAACATTAATTAGGATCTTGTGACGATGTGTCGAAACTGTTTCCGGCGCAAAACTCAACACAATTGTATAAAAGCTCATAGCGAGGCTATCGAAGCATCAATTGTTATTTGAAGCAGTCTGAGAATATGTCAGGTAGGTGTTCATAATGTGTTTTTGTTGTATTATAGGTTCTAATGATATTTTTGTAGTTGCACTTTTGGCCCTCGCCATTTTGGCTTGCTCGGCTCACGCCCAAATTGTTACATCGCCAGGAAATTTTCAGGTTGGTCAGCAATGCGGGGATGCCAATATGATACCGTGGCCAGTTCCGGGAAATTATAAGGACTATTTCATGTGTGTTGATAATTCGGTTGTTAGAATGAGCTGCCCAGGAAGCAGCCTGTTCGTTGCAACCAGTCCCAATGTGTTTGGATGCATCCCGATGGGATCGATAACTTGTTCTTACCAAAACAACGGAAATTACTGGGACAATGGCTGGAACAACAACAACAACAACTATTGGGACAATAACAACAACAACAACTATCCATGGTGGGACAATAACAACAACAACAATAACTATCCATGGTGGGACAATAATAACAACAACAACAACTATCCATGGTGGGACAATAACAACAATAATAACTACCCGTGGTGGAATAACAATAACAACAACAACAACTACCCGTGGTGGAATAATAATAATAATAATGGATACGAGCCAATCTACTACCCAAACAACGGATATTACCCAAATAATGGATTCAATAACGGATACTACCCCTATCCTTACAGCGAGTCAGGCAACAGTGGTAATGGACCGGTTGGTGCTGTCACTGATGGCAAAGTTATTATCAGCCCAGTTAAAAAATAAGCTTGTCCGTTGACGAAAATTGTTTGATAATGTATATCTTATACTAGACTCCCGAACGTGGACGATTTAAAGTTCAAATATTAAGCTATTTTATCTCAAAATATTAATTTGGATACAGTTGAATAAATGTTTCTCCGCTAAGAAATTGTTTCAAATGACAGAACACCCAAGATGAAAATATTTTGAGGCTTGACTTGCAGTCGTTGCTTTCATCAGCTTCCTCGAAGCCCCTTTACAGCTTCTTTCGTTCCAACGATGGTAGATCGAGTTCGTAGATATTGAAAACATTTCAACAACAATAAAGTTAAAAATTTATGAAAATGAAGCTTGCAGCTTCCACCGTTTCGAAGGAATTCCTCTCGTAGAGTGGCCGTACGAGTTGATATCATTTCATTCCTTTGTCAGACATTTTTATTGAGAATATTCTGATAAAGAACGCGAACGAACGAGAAATGTGAACGAATAGATTTGCGCTACGTCAGAAGGAAGATTAGATGGTATCTTAAAATGCAACAAAGAAAAAAGATGCGAGTCGGTTCAGCAAATGTAAAGGAGATCCGATGTTCAAAAGACGACCACAAGGATATCCTTTTTATATCGCTGGTCTGTGAAAAATTCATTAGGTTGGCTATATTGTATTGTTGCGACCATGAAGAAAGCCAACCAGCAAGTGAGATTGCAAGTAGGGAAGTCTCCTTCACATATTTTCCTTGGTGAACTGAGAATGTCCGAACAATGAGAGTGGCAATGGTGTGACAATAGTATGGCTCTGGATATTGCGCAGAGGACAATCTTTTGTGGAAATATGTGGAATTTTAATAAAATTTACAAAAAAAAAAACAACATTGCCCGCCACTGGTGCTTGATCAATATTCGTGGGGAACAGTGTAGATTGATGTCAATTTAACATGGTAAGAACGAATATGCGTGCATATTAAGAATATCTTTGAGATATATTGCAAACAAAGCTTAGAATCCAAGCAAAAGCTAGGAATTGATTGGAATAATAGCTCTAAGTCTCATGACATTTTGAAACTAGATAATTTCACTAAAGTCTCATGAATGAAACAATCAAATGCTTGATACAATAAAATGTAAACATGAATATGAATCTTTATTGTATTAGGACCGTAGACAAAGAGATTGCATGAATATAAACTTAGCCTGATTATTTTCAGGAATTAAATCTATCTAGTGTGCACGGAGAAGTTTGCATGATAGTTAAGCCTGTCAATATTTGCGAAATACGTAGTTAATTTGCATCAAAATAAGTATGTTTCGCTAAGGCTCGTTTCACACATATGAGGTTCCATTCGGTTCGGTTCGTTTTCGGTCGCTGCCGACAAGTGTGAAACGGTGCTTCGGTTTCTATTCGGTGCCTAGTAGAAACCATATAGAACCGAACACTCCCTGGACACGAATAGGTTTGATCAGGTTTCTATTAGGTGTGAATTCGTGTCCAGGGAACAGAAACAATCAAGGCGTTCACACATGCACGGTTTAGTTTCGGTTTTAACCTGATTGGATCATTTGAATTTTTTTTTTAAATTTAAAAATTATCAGTTTGGGTCTCTTAATTTGAAATATTTAAACATTTTACCCAGTTAGTTTAGTCAGTTTTAGTTAGGGCAATTTATAAGATGTTGATGTGGATTGGCTGATTTGTGCTGTGCAATCTAAAGTAGCACTGTGGGACTAAGCTTGTGCAAAATAGGAAGATAAATTTCAGACGCAATGGGTATGGAAAAACGGTTGTGTGGAAATTTTTGAAGATTTTTATGAATTTGGGATCACTACGCAAAGTTGAGGAAGATAACACAAAACCTAATATGTATGTGTTATAACCGAAAACAAACCGAACCGAATGGAATCTCGTACGTGTGAAACAAGCCAAATTCATTTCAGTTTTCTTTTGGCTCAAAGATTTGCAGAAAGCATTTTCTCTCTTGCAATTTGAAAGGGTGACCTGAAGTTAGATTGAATCGTTTTCTATATTTTTCATTCGTTATGAATGGATAACTTTTTGATGGGAGCAACCCCTGATAATAGTATTACCGACAAGTGTATGTATGACAACATGGAAATAGAGATATCATCCCTCCAATGAAAACTCAGTAATATATATTTACAATAATAGATTATTCAAAAATCCCGGCAATTGTGTCCTTATTGGACGTAAATTAAATAAAAAATAATTAGGTTAGATCCCATCAGTTTCTATCAGCATATTTTAAAGAGCAATATTCAAGGTGTAATTGGTGCCAGAGAATGAAGGCAGAATAAAATCGAAGCTATCTTTAACATGGATTTTTGTGCAAATAATTTTGTAGATAACATATCTACACAAAATACACACGTAAAATCAAGTATTTCACATTCCTTTTTCTATAGATAAGGGGTTGGTAGAGGCACATCTTTAGATTTTAATGATTTTAATGATACTGAAGAAAGCTATTTTTTTTTTGTAATATTAATGGTGAAAGAAACAGTAACATTAGAATTGCGGCAATATATATGATAGAATCAATGGAAAATGATCGGAGTCTATTGATTTCAACTAAAATATTAAAAGTATATTGATTTCAAATCGAACTACTTCATATTCAAGTGGAAGACAAGGACATGAGAGTATTTTTCTAGAAGGAAAGCTGAGAGATGCCTTAATTGCTTTGAAGTTGAATGAAAAAGAAAATGTAAAATTATTTGAATGTCTGCTCTGTTTAATTGTTCAAGGTATAGATAATGTTCGAAATGTATAAAAGAAAACTCTTAGGATTATATTCGGATTAAATGTTGTTGCAAAGGACGCCAAAAAGATCACTATACAGACCAATTTCGGTTGCCTCAATCAAATCGATCTAAACAAAATGAGTTCCTTTCCTACACTTCCCGGATCTAAAAGAAAAATGAGTGCGCGAAATTCAATAAATGATATAAATAGGATTACAGCGAAAAAAAATTACAGCAAGGTTGTTAACCACAATGTGAGTGATTTAATTGACAACTATGGTAAATGCAATTAATCAGAGACTCTACGAGAGCCTCTCTCTCTGCAAATTTTTTTTTGAAACGGAAAAACTTGTGAACCTTCTACCAAGTATTACGCACAAGAACAATGATATTGCCAATTTTTTTCAAATAAAATTGTATTTGTCATTGCTAGGCGATCATAAATTGAATTTTGACTAAGTGGTTTCGAAAGAATGTACCGCTCCTCACCAGATATCAGCCCATAGTACATACCTGCTTTTTCCTACAAGTAAAAGAGCAAATAATACCCATGGTTACTAAAAGTATTCTAAAAGACATTATTAATACAAATACATATTTTAAAGCATTTGTCAAAATTTGTCACAAACCAGAGTAGTAAAGGAACATATTTTGAGTAAAAACTGGCAAAACAAGAAAAAGAGCTAAAAGCGACGACTCCTTTTAGATATCTATTCCATTTCTTCTCTTAGTCTTCTTGCTGATTAAACTCAATTCGACTTTTTAGAAAGCGGCGGTGAAGCAGGTCTTAGGTGCGTTGATTTGTGTACCACTAACTTTTTGATGTTTTCCTCTCGTTCATTTTCGTTTGCGAACAAGATGCTGTCAAAAATCAGAAACTTCATCCAATTCTCATGGTGCTCACGAAATTAACGACGAAAATGAGTGACAAAACGCACAAAATTGAGCATTGAGCTGATCCATGTAGATCCATTTCACTTTAAAAGAGAATCGAGAAGAATTTTTCGTATTGAGTTGAATAGTCTAACAGATATCTCACATAAACAACTTCAAATTAATCAGCTGTGGAACTACTTGTCAGCAAGGACCAGATTGCAATTCTGGCGAGAGGGTACCATTCTGCTAAAGTTAGGGAATATACCTTATGATCTCTCCAATAAATATCCCATAGCTACTGGTCGATAATTAACTGCCAGAATTTCGGTCTAGAGTAATAATTTTAACAAAGAAGGAGGGGAAAAACATAAGTTCTATCAGTTTTATCAAAGCATTCTCAACGTTCCAAATCTAAAGATTCTTAAAAATACAGCTACACTAGATTCTTCTAGCTTTACAAAAAACAAATCAAGATAATCGAATGTCAAATACCAGCAGGTTTAGATACTCCCTTTCTAGCGATATCTGAGGTCAATCCCATATATCGTCGCTGTAAAATCAAACCGGCATAACTGCAAAATGCATATTTTTCACCAGAGCGCTTTAAAGTTTTCGCGTGTGGGCTATTTCCTCGTAAATGCATACCGGCACATCACCATTAGACGGATTTTTATTCAACTATACGATATGCTGGTGCGACATAAAAATAGACGGGAAAAAAGGAATTTTTTGATACCAAAAACTCAAAAACTCAATTTTTGCACATATGCCGGTTTGATTTAACAGCGACGATATGTACTTCAAAATTAAAATCTAGATCAAGACCTTGATAAATATGTCAAAAAGTCTGCTCCTGGCATAGATCAAATCACCCACGATGTAACAAAATCGGTAAATGGTATTACTAAAGTGAATCTGGTGGAGGCAATAATTGAACCGATGTTTTTTGGGGGGTTTTGATACTAACTTCTTCAAAATAAAAGTAGTACCCACTCTTAAATAAAAAAAAAAACCCGAAAACAATACGAGTATTAACAGTTTTAGATTTATCTCTTTTATAAATACTGTCGTGAAATTCGATTGAAAATTATAATTATGAATAGTATGACTGAAAATATGTAAGGATTTTAATATCGCCTTTGGAAACAGTCATACATGGCTTAAGGGAAGGTCCACTCAAACATACAACGATCAGTTAGAGCAACACATGAAAAATTGGACTGCTAAACAACTCAGAGCTATGATCTTTTGCATTTACATTGGTGCCTATGCAGGAGTATATGTCACTATACTTCAAGCTATACAAGGTAATTTTAACATCCGAAACTTTTCTGTAAATAGATAATTGTCTTTCTAAATAACAGGAAACTTGCAAAAGTAGAACATAGTACATAAAAACTAACGGTCTACCACAGGGAGATATTTTAGGTCCATTGTTCTTGATTCCTTGGAAAATTCAAATGTCAAAATTATTCAATTCCTTCATGCTTAACGCGGCACATCTCAGGATTCAAAAACAACGAACTGCAGGTGTCTCCACTTTTCTAAGTTCATTGAAAATAAATTATACAATGTAATTAAAAATAAAGGGTTTTTATGAGGATCGTAAGTTATTATACTATGAGCTATCCAAAGAATTTTTTATCAAAGCCCGCGAAGCTTTTGCGCTCTATGTTGAAATGGGGAAAACAATATTAGTGACCCGAAAATGTCGTTAATTTAACAGGTAAAACCACTGGCTATCGTTGCTTGATGCTCAGAATTAAATGATTTCTTTCTTTCCACAAGTCATATGTATAATTTTTATTAAGCATTTTCAAAATACTTTGTGTTTTGTTTGCCTCAAATTCCTTTATCAACCATGTCTGCTGGAATCACCGTCAAACTTCTTTTTAACGGATGTGTCCTAACACAAGAGGCCATTTCTGAAGTTATTCATGTACTAACGACCGATAAAGGACCAGGCCTTGACTTGGTTTTTCCTTTCCAATTGATCACCCCCTTTACACATGATTTTCAATAAATCTCTCTCTGGGTGTTTTTCCGTCTTTTTGGAAATCCTTATACCCCACACCAATTTTCAAAAGCGGTGATAGACGATCAGTCGATAGCCATCGATAAATCGCGATTCTACTATCTGTTATCGTCAAACTCTTTGAGAAGCTAGTTTTTGAAAAACTTATATACAGCATGAACCCTTTTCTTCATGAACAACACACGGGTTTCGTAGGGGTAGACCAATTTCAACCAACCCCATGAGTCCCCTAACCCTTATTTTCTAATGCTCCCAGTGAAATAGATAATCTATATGGACTCTAGTAAGGTTTTCGATCGGGTTGGCTAGTAAAATTTAGTGCAAAAACATAACACCTTTGGTATATCTGGACTCCATCCAATTTTCACATTTTTTGGATTTTGGTAGTCATTTAGGTCCCCTGCTTTTTAATATTTTCACACTCGTGCAATGAGAATAATCTGAGTATTTAAACTGACAAGTACCATGTAATAGGTTTTAATAAACAGCTCGGCAAGAGACGTGCTAAAGGAATCATGAATATATTGGTAACTAAGTCATTATATACCACTATCGTGCTGTTTCTATTAAATAACGCCTGCATAATATGGAACTCAGCTCAGCTTTTCGCTTTGCAAAATCTCTATGATCCGAGAGATTTTCAATATCGGTCATCTTACAAATACTAAATGAGTCTTCTAAATTTAATGTATCTTTAATCTAGGAAAACACTATTAAATACTCGTCTAACTTTTGATATTATAAGTGGTGCAGTAAATAATGAAGATGTGTTAAATAAAATTTCTATTAATGACAAGTCAAGATGCAATAGTTATGGAGCTAGTGCAGAATATAATCATCACACTATCTATGCATACAATGAGCCTATAAATAGGTGTTTTAGGATATTCAATTCTGTTAGCAGCCACTACTCTTAAGGGATCGTAAAATCAATTCTTAAAAATAACTTGTCCAAACCCCTTTCAACATCCTAGCCCACTTAGTTTCCATTAAAATTTACCTTAAGTAAAATAACATAAAGTCAAGTAACTGCCACAAAATATGTAATGTTCATTTTTATAACGTGTTTCCAGAGGCGGGACAGTTTTTGTTTTGTATTTAAACTGCTCTACTTATGGTTTTTTCCCTTGTTTGGTTTAAAAAAATGGACGGATGCACTCAAATGGCTAAATAAATAGATATCTAACTAGCAAGCCTATAATATAATAGCTGAATAAGATATTGAATACTCTTTTCGTAGAAAATGAATCTAGCAAAAACAGAGTGAATTTTCCTCTTGTATTTAATTTGTATTATTCCTCATTGAATCATATTCTGTTGAAAAATGCTGAAACAACAGTGCTGCCCATTGACCATATTTTTCAATTTTCTTTGTTTAATAAAAGAAACTTTCTTGGAACAGAAGTTATAGTAAATACTCCGCATTTAAATCGACATACCCATGCATCGTACCATTAAGCCAAGCTGTTTCAACTTAAATTGCCATTTTACTTCCAGCAAGATACATTCGACTATACATACATTTACTTAAACAGCATGATTTTATTCGGCATTGAATCTTCACTGATACCACATTAAACCCCAAAGAGCATCATACCGAGTCAATTACACAAAAATTTATTTGTGCATTATAAAAGCTAGTATCATCTTGATAACGCCTATATCTCGTTCTGTATCAATTTATCGACAATGTACTCTGCACTAAATGCTAGCTCAAAGGATACGCTCAAGCATCGAGTGGATATTAATCCTTCACTGTTTTCGATTGGTCGTCTAGCTTGGCGGGTTGGTCGATCCACGCAATAATATTAAATTTAAACACATTCTAATAAAATGTTGTAGTAACTGTTTGAAGCTTTTATGACTTCCGAGACGGCTTCAGTAACATACACACTCGCACTTTGCAGAGCGGATGTCGAGATCGGAATAGGGTAAAAAAAAACTGTGATAGCTTACTTTTATTTCCCATTTGATTCCTAGTTCCTGTTTTCTATGAGTATGAGCGTTTCACCCGAATCGGGGTAGTGCGTGTAGAAACGTGGATATATGCGAGTTGTTGCAGACGCGATTGGTGAGAATCGAAAGCTTTTTGCCGAAAGACATTCAAAAGGAAACTCTCAAGGCTCGATTTTATTTACCATTAGTGTCATTAAATTTTTATGTCTTCGATTGCAATAAAGTTTTCATTAAATGACTTGCACTTGAAACGTTATTGAGGAGGCATATTTTCAGTTGGAAAAAAGCAGTGGATTTGGAAGTGCTGTTTTATATTCGATTCTATAGTCCGTTTTCAAATAAAGTGGTCTACTGAGCAGAAAGAGGGCCGAAAGGAGTTTTTGGTAACTTTTATTGAAAAACTGGATTATTTTATTCAATGGATATTAATGTTTGGCAGTTTAGTCAAGTGAGAAACTTGACTACACTGGGTTAAGTTACTCCCCATCGTTGAAAAAAACAGTGATGCTAGCAAAAGATATTTCAGATGTTCAGTAGCGAAATATCTTAGTTGATATTTTTATTGACCAATAGCCTCAGCATCAAAGAAGTAAAGATACTTTGTTTAAACAATCCAGCCGTGCCTGGTTAATAATGAAAAATGACTGGTTAATTGAAATGCCTGGTTAATAATGAAAAAAAATCATTACTTTTTACAGTGTAATATAAACATTACTTTTTTCAGTGGAATAACTTCTGTCAAAAACTCGCTCTCCTCGGATTTTCTTTCTGTCATTATATTTTTTAGTTTTATTTTAAAAGAGAAGAAAAAAATGTAATACAATAAAACAAATTTATCACCAAATTAAAAACAAATCAATTTATTTCAATATGTTTTAAAGGTGATTCATTCAGCAGGTTCAGATATTTGTTACGGTTTCTTAAAACATCAGCAAAATAGAGACAGAAGTCTGTAGAGCTTTTTGTATGGCTTTAAAAGATAACATGTTGACAAGTGTGTAGCCAAAATTTAACTTTTCATAGTCTATAGTCTCATTGGATGCTGATGCGGTTGACTCGTTCCTCGAATTGTGGATTTTTCATTGAACTTCTTCCACTGGTACATTTAAAAGTGTTACCTAACAACACCACGCTTTTGCTTTTTTGACTGTGCTGCCATACCTAGCATAAACGCCTTATGTATATTTTTTATTTTCGAGTTAACATACATAATTCTTTTTGCAGACCGATATCTTTAAGCCATTTCAGTCCCACTGTAAGCAAATTTGCACTTTTTACTTCTCTTCACAAAGTATCAAACTAGGCGATCAAATCTCTACTACTCATCAATCATGCTGCAACCTTCTTTTATTGCATTTTTCATTCGTTTATAATTTATCTCCCGCTCACTTGCTCCCAGTTGAACCTCATGTTAATCCATCGCTTCCAATTGCTTTTCTGATTGATGCGGCTATTGAACATTTGTCGAAAATAACTGAATCCATCTTCCAGTATAGGCTTGGATGATCTTCTAAAGATTTTCCTGAAGAGGATATATAAGTCTCTGAGTCTTCCACTATTTACTATACTTAAAAAAAATCTAGTATAGTCAACTTTTCTGACAACATATTTCCTGCTTCTTTGGGGAGCAGCTCAGGTGCACCCTCTTTTTAAATTTGGAGATCCATCTTGTTCTGCTAGTTACCGTCCGATATCACTTCCTGTAGCTTTTTCCAAAGCTCTGGAATGACATATTATGAAATTGTTACCGCACTTTGACATGATTAGCCTAGATTCCGCAAATGTCACTCTACATCCACAAATTAAGTATATTTTACGAATCACATTGTCAAATCTCTTGATGACCATTTTGACATAAACATTGTATACATATACTAACTTTTCGAAAATATTTGGACCATAACAATCTCCTCTTCAAATTCCATTAACTTGAATAGTCCTCGTTGGCAATATTATGGCTTGAGTCTCTTTTTCATGATCGCTGCTGTGTTTTTCCATACAAGATTTACCTGTCAACTCCCTTTCAATCCAAAACTCGAGTTCCTCAACGATATATACTGGATCCTCTTCTATTTTTATTTTATGTAAGAGGCCTACTGCCAATTCTTCCATATGAAAGTCTTATTTACACTGTTGATTTTAAGCTTTTTGCTATTGCAAGATAATTCCAAAACTATTGTTTCGTGCAATAAAATCTGCTCATACTTGAAAACTGAGGTCAAGCAAACGAGCTTCCGCTTTATATTAGAAAATGTAACACAGTGGTCTTATCACAAAAAGTGAATCCGCTGGTTTATAGTTCAATGATCAATGATCACATAATGCAGATGTCCGCAATCTTGGAGTCATCTTTAACAATAAATTATGATTTTATCTACACATTTTCGGAATTCTAAAATGTCCAGTTTTCAGCTTAAATCATCTCATTACCCAATCAACCGTTAACTCTTTTCTTCCTCTATTCTTCGTCATCTCCGCAGCTCTAAAGTGACCCTTAAGAAATCGAATCAGAACAGCGTAAGTTTACTCGAACTCTACTTTAGAAACATAGCTTTCTTTAGATTTTACTCTGATCGATTGACTTTTCTAAAGCTTGAGCCGTTATTTAGTCATCATATTTTCCTAGATCATTGTTTCTTGTTTAAACTATGTTCCAAAAGCCCAAACTACCCTACTTTTTTCGACTCATTGCCCTCAAATGACGTCAAAATAATACTCGGCGACTTCAACGCTAAAGTCGGGAATGAAGAAGTATATCGGGGAACAACTGGAGGGCACAGTCTCCACGATACAACTAACGACAACGACCAACGCCTGATTGACTTTGCATGTAGTAGGGATATAGTCATAAGTTCGACATGCTTCCCACATCGACGCATCCACAAAAGAACATGGGCATCACCAGATGGCAATACCTTCAACCAAATTGATCATGTCTTTATTCAGCGGAGATGGGCTTCCAGCATACTTGACGTTCGGACGTTTCGAGGAGCAAATTGTGACTCGGACCACTACTTGGTCAAATCCAAATATCGATGTCGCATGTCAAAGGCGTACGTGACGAAGACGAGTCCTCTGCGTAAGTTTGACATCGGAAAGCTCCAAACGGCGTCAGTAGCAGAAAACTTCTCAAAAACTCTTGAGACTAAGCTTACCCCCATCCTACAAAATAACACAGTGAGGCCGGTTGACGAGGTCTGGATGGAGATGAAGACAGCAATCAAATCCGCTGCAGAACAAGTGGTTGGGTATGAAGCCCGGCGCAAAAGAAACAACTGGTTCGACAACGAATGCCAGGATGCGCTGGACAAGAAAAATCAGGCATATAAACAATTCCTTGAAAGGAACACCAGGACGAAGAGAGAAAAATATGAAAACCTCCGACGAGTAGCAAATAAGATCATTAGATGTAAGAAACGAAAATATTATGACGAGCAATTAAAGAGCATTGACGAAAATCTGGCGAGCAATAAAACTAGACAAGCTTACAAAGTAGTGAAATGTTTAAGACGCGGATATCAGCCCAAGACGACACTCTGTAAAGACGAAATCGGCAACATCATCGCCGAAGATAGCCAGATTAAGGAGAGATGGGCCTGCTATTTCAAAGAACTCCTTAATCCTGCACATGGCCCAATAATATCAGAGCCGATAGACATCTCTGACGAAGTCCCGATCGCACCTCCAACGCTGGAAGAAGTCAAGTCTGCCATAAAAAGCCAGAAAAACAACAAAGCGCCGGGCATTGACGAGATTCCGGTCGAGCTAATTAAATATGGTGGAAGCTGCCCTATAAAAGCCATCCACAAATTGATCCAGAACATCTGGGGTCAAGAAAAAATACCGCAGGAGTGGTGCAAATCCATCATATGCCCTATCCACAAAAAAGGAGACAAACTTCGGTGCGAAAACTACAGAGGCATATCGCTACTTTGTACATCCTATAAGATACTGACGAAAATATTAAAGGATAAGATAAATGTATACGCTGAAAAGGTCTTTGGGGAGTACCAAGGAGGCTTTAGGTCTGGTAGATCAACTACGGATCAACTCTTCACAGTCAAACAAGTGCTTGAAAAATGCTGGGAATTTAACATCGACGTCCACCAGATTTTCGTGGATTTTAAACAAGCATATGACAGTATTGACCGAAACATACTGTACAAAATAATGCTATACTTCGGCATCCCGGCAAAACTAGTTCGGCTGACCAAAATGACGATGACGTCGACAGCATTACAAGTCAGAATCAACAACAGTCTGACTGACGCCTTTGACACAAATGTCGGACTAAAGCAAGGGGATGGGTTGGCCCCTCTGCTGTTCAACCTAGCACTTGAGTACGTGATAAGGAAGATTCCTGTCGACACAGGGGGTACGCTTCTGTATAAGTCGAACCAGTTAGTGGCCTACGCGGATGACATTAACATCTTGTCCCGTTCCTTCACATCCGCCAAAGAGCTCCTGTTGAAACTTGACCAGGAAGCCAAGGAAGTGGGCCTGAAGATCAATCAGACGAAAACAAAAATCATGACGCAAACAAGAAAGAAGACCTCCATTAGACAAAATATAATTCTTGACGAATATAATTTAGAGAATGTGGACGAATTTATATACTTAAGCTCGAAATTGACAACGAAAGGCAGTGAAACTGACGAAATTAAACGGAGAATACAGCTCGCTAATAAAACTTTCTACTCCGTTCTGGCCCTACTGAAGACCAGCTGCATACACAGGAAGACGAAGCTCCAAGTCTACAAATCAATCATCAGACCTGTGTTGTGCTACGGATGTGAAACTTATAAAAATATGTTGAACGCCTTCGAAAGACGGGTCCTCAGGCGTATAATTGGAGCTAAACAAGAGTGCGGCCAATGGCGGATAAGATACAACCACGAGTTGTACGAGGTTTTTGACGAACCGGAGGTTGCGACAATCGTGAAACTGCGGAAGCTGCAATGGGCTGGTCACGTGCAACGAATGGACGAGCACCGAGTACCTAAGAAGGTATTCGACGGAAGGGCCGAGGGTCGAAGACCAGTGGGAAAACCCAGAAAACGGTCTGACTCTGTCGACGAAGACTGCGCAAAGCTGCTCGGATTTCAGAATTGGAGGACGCGGTCATTGGACCGAGACAACTGGAGGCGTCACCTACGAGAAGCCAAGGCCCGAGAGGGGCTGTAGTGCTACGACGACGACCCTACTTTTGAGGACTTCACTCTAAGCTCGGCACTTGGAAACGTTTGCAGTGCCATTTGCAAGGTCTTCTGTTTATTTTGTTTGGCTTTGCTTAGGCTATTGAGGACACATAATGCTCAAGAGCTTGGTCTTCGGCTTTAATCCATCTCGTGTTTCAAACTTGCTCTAAGCAACAAAATCTTCAACATGTAATTGGAATTTTTTGATTGTAAATAAAGTGCATTCTAATAAAAGCACGTAGAGGCTAACGCCATTTTTTAAAGCTCCTTTTGATTAAACGAAATATCACTTTGAGCTTTTTTTCATATGAGTTTCCGAGCACACAGAATTATCAGCGATAAATTAAATACAAAGACCATTTCTTTCAAATTGATGGTCTTCAAGCGTAACTCCATCACCGATTTTTTCCCATAAAAATACCATTCGAATATGAATCAAACAACATCCATACGAAACAAATGAGCATTCCGTTTCACTTAATCTGCCAAAAATTAGTAAGAGTAATCCAAGTCAGACTCGATCTGTCAAACAGAATTCATTTTCAACGTGAATTCCAATGCAGAATATGGCACAACAACGAATGAAACGATTTTGTCGTCTGGTCGACAACGACAACTGCCCGTAATGCTAGTATCCTTTCGCTTTTGAAACTAAGTCGAGCAGAATTCTATGTGGACCCTTTTGATATGATAACATAATTAAAATCTCATCTGGAAAAGCAATTTTCATCTGAAATTTTCCCGATTTCATTATACATTTCGGTCTCAGTTTTGGTCCCAGTCTGCATTCCCCAAGGTAAACAATCAGAGTTCAACAATGGATGCCATAATGACTGCATTTCTGGAATATCATACGAGCTGGGGTACGAGGCTGCCGAGTAGTGAAAAGAGGGAGCGAGTGCTTGATGTTTTTCTGTGTAATAAAAAGCCACAATGGTGGATAATTTGGTCACTGAGAGAAAACGGACAAATTGAAATGGATTATCCACCTTGGCTTCGTTCGAACGAAATCTCTTCGTTAAGGGTTTGGCTTTGCGTCGTTCGTTAGCTCTTTCGATGTGGCCCCAGGGGAGTTTTCGAGTTCGGTTTCAGTTTCAAGAGCAGTTTATCTGTGTTTGTTCGGACGTTCAAGCTCACATGATTTGGAGCAAATTTGTCTTTAGTGTTTTTTTCATGTTTTTTTTTTGTTTGAATATACCTCTGATTTCGAAGATTTCCTTGATTTATTAGGAAAAAAAATATTCCGAGGTAATTCTTACCCACAAAACGCACAATTTAGCTTTTGGACGCTTGTTTATGAAAAAGCTACCACTTGTCCCTGAGAACAATATGAATAAAAGAAATAGTCAATTTATTATGCCACAGAAACCATAACGACTTCCATAATAAGGTCAACATTCAACAGCTGACTAACTGCCGACACTTAGGGACACGATGAAAGTACTGATATTAGTACGGTATCGATACTTTCGTTTGATACCAAGTAAAATTTTACTTGAATCGAAACTGTTCGATATTTTACTCATATCAATACTTTGATGGTAGTATCGTATCGACATGTGACTGAAAAATTTTTATGTGGAAATCGACCCATCTTTCTAAACTGAGCTACGAATTATGTCTTCGTACAGTAGCTATTTGAAACTCAAGTGATAAAAAACAATAAATTGTTGCAAGAAATTTAAAAAAGTTTTAAGACAGATTTATTCATTAAAGATTTTATGTAATTTAGAAACAAAAACTAATCCATTTAAATTATTCATTACAAAGTTATTAACTAAAAATAAAGCAAAGTCGATAATTTGCCTGCAATAAAGTCTTCGTACTTCTTCGTAGTAAAATATCCTTCGTACTTAGGAAACAGTTTATGAAAATCTTAAAAACTATAGATACTTTTTTTGGTATTATTTAGTTGGGTAGCCTTTATTTTTAATCACGGTTTTAAGGTAGAGTGGCATCAATTCTACAAATATTTTTGCATAGCTTGGCTCTATTTTCACCCATTTCTGCCAAATAGCCTGTTTCAACTTAGATTTTTAGCTAATAGGATGAGTCCTGATCCTTTTTTCTAGCATGTTCCGCATGTGCTCAATGGGATTGAGATCAGGACTTTGCGGCGATGTTTTAAGCAAATGTAGAATTTCGTACGCCAAAAACATCCTTTTAAAGTGTGGAAATAGCCAGGGGTGTCTTACAACCCAAAAAAACACCATGAAACTGTAAAGCACTGTTGCGGCGGCGTTATGGTATGGGGCTGTATGGCTGCCAGCGGCGTTGGAAACTTAGAAATAATTGAAGGAAACATGGATCATCGGGCATATATTGCAATTCTCAAGGGAAATTTGCAGCCAAGTGCTGACAAATTGGGTGAATCGAAGGATTTTTACTTTCAACAAGATAATGATCGTAAGTGCATGCTTATAACACTGGAATGTTTTTGGCGTATGAAATTCTACATTTGCTTAAAACACCGCCACAAAGTCCTGACCTCAATCCCGTTGAGCTCATGCGGAACATGCTAGAAAAAAGGATCAGGACTCATCATATTAGCTCAAAACCTAAGTTGAAACAGGCTCTTTAGCAGAAATGGACGAAAATAGAGCCAAGCTATGCAAAAATACTTGTAGAATTGATGCCACACCGTCTTTAAACCGTGATTAAAAATAAAGGCTACCCAACTAAATAATATAAAAAAAAGTATCTATAGTTTTTAAGATTTTCATAAACTGTTTCGTAAGTGTACGAAGTCTTTATTGCAGGCAAATTGTCGACTTTGCTTTATTTTTAGTTAATAAATTTGCAATGAATAACTGAAATGGATCTGTATTTGTTTCTAAATTAAATAAAAATGTTTAATGAATAAATCTGCATTAAAACTTTTTCAAATTTCTTGCAACAATTTATTGTTTTTTATCACTTGCGTTTCAAATAGCTGCTGTACGGGGAAATTATTGGTACACTGTAATTAGTATCAACTTTCATCATATCACTCTTCAAAATTACCTTTTATCTAGTTTAATTTAGTTTAATAAATTTATTATTTTATTGTTTCTAATCCGACTTAAGGAATGTTGTTTGCTTGCTCCCGTCTTGAGCGAGCAAACAAAACGAAATCTGATAGAATAGTTGCGATTAGCTGCACACGTCGGCTGAGTTGCGCTTTTGAGCCTCCATTTTCTTGATTATTTCCTTTGCTGGATGCTGACTTTGAGCAGAATAATTCTTACATCGATTGCCATATTTTTGGCGTCGCTGTGAGAACGGGATTAATGAGTAATGTAAAGGGATAATCAAGTGAAGCAAACGTACCCGCCCATGTGTTCTCAGCAATAAATAACCTTCCGAATTAGATCTGAATGTGTGACGTAAATTTTGTGTGCATAATCCCGAGAACAAAGTCGCGGAACGGCACCAGACCAGTTCCCGGCCCTATCATTATAATTCAAATCTATGGCTTCGTTGGAAGTCTAAACTGACTGACTATAGTAAGTATCATTTGATATTTACTCATATCAGTACTGTCGCAATGAGTACGGGACTTATATCAATACTTGGTTCTGATACTACTTTAAAGTAAAAGTATCGATACTTTCTTTCGATATCGTGTCCCTACCGACACTAAACATTTTACAATCTACGGCTTGGTAAGAGGTCGTCATTAGAGTGCAAACACACTGTACTTTGGCCAATTACAGAGCCCCACTGAGTACATTAAATTTGTTGAGTAAATGCGTCACAAGTTGCCTTCATAAAAAAGGAATAGTCCTTTGAGTCAGTCTTGTTAATTTCAGTGTAATTGGCACGGTTTTCGTCATAACTGATAATCAACTGGCCAATATAAAAACTGAATGACAGCCACCTGGTGTAATGGCGAATTTTATTTTGCACAGTAGGCTTCTGAAGAAATATATTTGACATTTGAATTTCCCTAAAAAGCCCTTGAATATATGTATTGTTTTTTATCGCTTTCTGATTTTCTATTGCCTGTTATTTTTTTAACATTTCCATTATGGTGCAATTTAATTGTGTGCTTAAATGATGTACAGTGGCAATATGAGCTTTTTACATGAAAAGTCCCAAAAGTTTTTGAAACTGATAGCCAAAGGGCTAGTTTTTTTAGGTTTGAAAAAATGGTTTCTTCATTTCAGTATCCGGTTTGTTTCAAAAGAAATTTCAAAAGAACTGTTTTAAGGTCTCAATGAAGTCTAAAAAATTTTTGATTACTTCTATCTATGTAGCAAGATTCAATAACCAAGTATTCGAACATTATGTCGAAGTAAATTTAGTTTTGATTTCAAAAATGTTGGGGTCCATTAGTTATGTTTGATGTTATTATTTATTTGTTAATTGTTCCGAGTTACTCATTCTAGTTTGCTCATCGGGGGCCCTTTAACGTCTTAGTTTTTATTCTCTGAGTAAAATTTTGATATTAATTTTCCACTCTATTTTTTTCCTCACCATTACGTATTATTTTTCAAAATATCTAACAGTAAGTAGGCAAACATTCGCCTTTTCGCCTTTTTCAATAAACCTCCACTCTTTTTCAGAGCCTCTAGTAGTTTCTTGTACATGACTCTCTTTCCTGGTCTAAAGACAAACTGTCCGGGAGTAAGATTGCTTTGAAATCATACCCTGAATTGCCCACTTGTATCACCCTATGCGCCTATTGTACGGTAATAGGCATATAGGGTGATACAAGTGGGCAATTCAGGGTATGATTTGAAAGTAAGATTGCTTTGTTTGACGGTTTGTCTTTAGCCCAGGCGGTTTGTTACTCTTTAGTCGGCACATCCGAAAGTCCCACACCCGTGAATCGAGTAATCATCTGACATATGTTACTCAACTAGCTGCAGACAAATTTCCCAATTGTCAATAAACTGTGCTTTCATGATCTTCTGCAAAAGGCAAGGAAGCTGGCTTGAGATGCTTCTGAGCCATTTACGCACGACATAATCACGTGACACCCTCTACCGTTTGGATTAATAATAGCTTCATCGCACAGTTTTGTGAAGCACCAATTTTTGCGTTTTTGAACTGTCAGTTGAATGTAAAAATGTGGCTGCTCTTGAGAAACACTGCTACTAATCACACTGTTCTTTGGAAACTGCTACTAATCACACTGCTCTTTTGAAAGAGCAACGATCAATGCAATTGCTCTTTGCTTATGCTGCTCAGTTGCATACTGCTCTTTTGCAGAACGGATAGTTTTGGAAAGAGCAGTGAGAAGTGTGATAGTTCATTACTGGTGCTGTTCAGCTGCTCGTGCTGTTCAACGGCTCACTGCTCTTTTGCAGAATAGAAAATGTTATTCATTCATGTGTTCGTTTGCTTCTCATTGACTTACAGGCTGTCTGCAACGGTTTTGCTTAGCGCTGAACGCGGGCGTCGTTAAATTGACATTGATGCTTTGCCTAAAGCTTAGTACGCCTTCATTATTTGAAATTCATGACATTTTATGCGTCAGAAATTAGCAGTGTTTGCACTTTTCTCCATTTTCGAAATTTTTACTCGAAAGGATGACCAGATAATGGAGACTTATCAAAATTTATCTTCACGATTACGTCGAAGCCATAAGCGAAGAGATACAAGTAGATACTATTGAAATACAAGTAGATACTAATGGGACGTGATAAGAGGTAAATTCGTGTGCGCATGCGATGTTGAAGAACTTACTTTTTAGTTTTTGGGAGTTTAAGTGTTTTTATGGCTCTAATGGTTTTACATTGATATTTTTATGTGCAAGTTTTTTTTAGCCTTAATGTGCGTAAATCGTATCTACCTAGATAATAGGTACACAAGGGAAGAGAGCTGGTGTTTGAAGGATATGATACTTAAGCTAATAATAAGAACTAATTAGCTTCATATATTTATAATATATTTATTTAATTTCTTCGTTTATAATCCACAACAATATTTATAGCTATATTTGTATTTATAATCTGCAACTACAACATTTATTATACATAGCACACTTTTCCACCTACCCTGGAGTCTGGTAGATAAGTTTGTTTACATGTTTTTTTTTATGCGCCTCTTAAACATAGAAAAACAAACTCACAAACATGCCAAGTCGTAATCGAAATCGGATAATAATAACATGCCGTTAGAATGAGGATGCTGTTAGTAACAAATGTTTAGATCAATATATCTCAAAAACGGTTATGGTTACAGGAAAAAGTTATCAAATCTTTTTTGTTGGAAATTTTTTAAGCTACAAATTCGTTCTGAAGACGTAACCGTTACTGAGATATTTAGGAAAGGTCACTTTACGTGGCCTTTGACCCCGTATAAAAAGTGACGCAACACTCGGATCGATGGGGACTTTCGACATTTTGTTCAACACGCCAGTATCAAGGTTCACCTCAAAAGTCAGCTTTCCCCTAAATTAACTTTCCCCTAAATTTTCCGAAGTTTCGCCTTTTTTATGTCGGATTTCACTGGGCTAACAGTAGTTCAGCTTTTCGCATCTTACTGATGTAAGTTTCACACCTACTTTACTAACTCTTTCTGCTTTTATAACAACAAATATCCGCTTATTAAACTTTTCTTTTCTTTTTACTGGGCGTCCGAAATATGGCTGTCGTTTTTTCACCTGTAAATTATCTAGTACGCAGGCCCAGTTAACCAACTCTGTGGCTTTGCGAAACAACATAGGCAAAATTCAGTTTTCATGCAGACCTGCATGAAAACTGAATTTTGACGTTTAGATGAACTTTCGATAAGTAAATGTAAACGAATTTCGGCCAATTCGGAGCCAATCATCACTACTAAATTACGAATTACGAATTAACTTAATTATATCTAACATGTACAAGAGCTCACAATAATTACACAGCACGGATCATCAGTAGTAGAATTCAGTACCGGAAAATGTTACTAATAAAACTAATATTGAATCTACAAGATAGTTACGATGATAACATATCCTTACATAATACATATAACTTGCTCATAATACACCACACCGTGCGGTAGCATTCAAATCACTCTCATTTCACCGACATAAGACAGTCGACGAGCTTTTCAAGTGCGATGAAATGGTGTAATCGAAGCAATCATGCCTGAAGCTATCATAGAAATATCAATTGCTTTCTCTTGTTTGACTATCAGCTCGTTTCGCCAGTTGAACCCATCACCCTTGACATGCATAACAATTATTACTATGGTAAATAGTTCCCCCCCCTTTCTGGAGTTTTACCTGTTCGATGGCTCGGCACTTGCCCGACCGGAAAACGTTGCCGTGATGTTTGACAGTGAAGTTGATGTGTACAGCTCCGTCAGCAAGTCCCATGAAATAATAAATGTTCTAACATACATAGCTACATGCGTCCAAGTGTCTGTACACATACTTTCATTCGCATCGATTCACCCTCTTGAATCTTTTGGCATTCAAATCACAAAGCAAATTTACCATATCAATTCATTCCACCCCAAAGTGCAGATCTTTTGTCAAACGCTTTGCGGGGAGGTAGGGTGACGTAGGTTTCAGGACGCATTTCGTCGAAGCATTCGCCCTCGAAATGCCTTCATTTCGGGATTTTTTCACTCAATCATGGGCATCCACAAAACATTCATTCCCGCCGTTGGTATGAAAAACGCTTGATGTGCGCCTTAGCCCCCCATCATTCCGGGACATTTCAAATTTCAGAGCATTACTTCATGCGTGTAATCAAATTATGATGCAAAACTTCACACCCTTTTTCGTCGGCAGACAGGCACTTTTACATTTGTATTTCGATGCTGATTCCAAATCGTTTTGATACTTTACGAATGTAGGATAGAACGGTATGCAGACCTAGACGATTGTTTGGATCGCTTACTGGCTTAGAAAAATTTGGCGCTCTGATGTCTATTCCATATGGTTTAATGTCACATTTGAATGAGTTTACTTGGTAATATTGTTTGACTTGTAGGTATGCCATCTGCAAATCTATTATACCAAGATCAAGGGAATGTGGACTGATTATAATGTATGTACATATGTAAATTTATAGGAAAGTGTGGAGGAAACGTGCAAATGACTGTTGAAAATATACGTGATAACAATTTTCGCAAAATTTCTCCAATTTCAGGGAACTTTCAGAAAATCATGAAAACAAGGCTGCTTAAATATTATGCTCATCCCATCGGAAACTTTACGAAAACAGCCGAAATTCATATAAATTTGCCATTACGGTTAATACTTTGCTTCTGCTTGACTAACTCAGTAAATAGTATCACGAAATGGTCTCCTTTAGCCTTTGATGCGATCAAAGGTCTCGGAAACCCTACTGTGACTTAATAGTTTCACTAATACACCATAAATAAGAGCAGCCTAAATACTTCAGGAAGGATTAGTAGAATGCAAAAAAATTAGCCGGAAAAACTAGCGGAGCATGAAATTTATTCAATAGCAAACGCCGACGCACAGTACGCCAACTGAACAAATAAAAGTATGGCTTACTATTCGCCACTACCCTTTGTCACGAAAACTTAAGCCGCGATTCGCCACACTTAACAATTTCGGCTAATTTATTACATGATTGCTTGCCACACTATAATCTCAAGGCACAGGACGACGTTCGTTGGCTCAGAGTCCTTTTCATTTCGACTTTGACGCATTATATTTCACTTTGAATTGCGGGTACGTGTGTCGAGCGTCTAAATTAAATCTTTAAATTTCTATTATACATTCTAATTAACAAGAAAGGCGCCAAATCGAATGAAATTAACTTTAATGTTTTCGTCGAGCGCTCCGCCGCAATATATTCCGACGCCGAGATAAGACGAAAGACGTCTTGGTGGAAGCCTTAGGCTTGCCAGTTGGGCAATTCGATATGCAGTGCTTTTAGTTGGTAATAAATTGTTTTGATTTCATCAACATAACACGGAGCGTATAGGGTTGCAAAGTAGTATATGACACGAATATGGTGGGGTTTAGTAAATATTTGAAAGTGGTGTTGTCGAGTATTTTCTCGTGGGCTAATGTAGTCTAGCAAAGGGTTTTTTGGTGTATGGATTTTAAGCTGGATTCACTTTAAAGGCTTTATTAAGTGATTAAAAGCATATGGTTCTATGAAAAATTGAATATTTTCAGATTTAATCTACAAAATTTAGTGAGCGAAAGGAATATTCATAATCTAAAATCCTTAAAAAACAACAAAAGCTTGATTTGAAAATAACCATCAGCATTTTGACAGGCTTGAAACAACAAAGTCATCATTACAGCTGCACAAAGTATATCCTTCCTGTTAGCTCCCAAGAATATATTAATTTTCAGGGACGATCCATGCGGAAGACTTGAGGTAAGATAGAAAGGAGTAGAAAAACAAGAGTTATTTGACGTGGGGTAGAAAGATAGAGTAAACAAACAGGAGTTAACAGTTACAACAAAGGTACGACCGTAAATGTAGGAAGAAAACCAAGAGAGTAGCAAATCATATGGTAACCATACTAGTCCGATTTCAAAAGAAAAAGCCCTCTAAAAAAAGTTAACAATCCATTTACCTACCGCTGATCTATAGCTCGCAGTGGCAATAGTATTGGAGGATGACAGGAACTTAGGCACAGTAAACTTACCTTTCTATGTTGGCGAGAAGAAGTTTGAATATAGGATGGATTCTTTTATAGGCAACTCGCTCAAAAAGCTTGATCAAGCAAAATAAACGTGAAATTGGGCGATGATTCCAGATGCAAGTAGTATTACCAGTTTCAATTATTGAAAAAAAAATATTGACTGATTTCCATAAAGAAGAGAAACCTCCTGCTGAGATATTGAGGTTGATGATAATGGATGATTAGCAATGCTAGTGAAGCCAGAACCTATGCAATTCATTAAATATTCGACTTCTAAAGAGTAAGTACGAAAAAAAGAGAGTGTTCTATGGCTAGTACAAAGCGATGAAAGATATGAGCAATAGCATGTGGAGCAAAAAAAGAGTTTTGTATTGAGGAAAATGAAGCGAAAAAACGGCTCACAAGTCCTTTGTTTGTACAATTATGATGGCATAATCAAAAAATTCTAGCGCTTCAGAACCGCTAGAAAACTAATTTTCGAAGAAATTGTCTTTGAGTGACAAAAAAATGTGGAAAGACGTTCTACACTTTTTTGTAGAATCATATCAACCATTCCTTATCCAAAGCAACAAAACTCAAAACTCAAAACTGTTCAGTGCTGGCAGCACTTTCCCAACGCAGCAGCAATAAGTTTACCATAACAAGCTCATACTTAAATCAACGTATCCTTTCAATTTCGTTCTCATCGCAGGATTTAATGGAATGTTTCAAAGACTAAACGTTGTTTGAGGCTGCCATCCGAAAAATTTTCAAAACTCGGAAAATTTAAAGATTGGTTTCTTATTTTTATTGCAAATGCTTTGCATATGAGTATGTAATTTCAAGCATCTGTTGGTGCAATATTTTCGAAAACGGCTAATGCTGGTTACCCTGTGTTAGCAGCAAAGCAAAATATATACCAAATCTGCTTCACGTTAAGTTAAACCCAACCAGTAAATTTTGTTTCGACTGAATTATTGATTGAAGTTATTCGGGTGAAAACAATTTTAGGGTTACCACCCTCAAAACTTTTCAAATTTTTAAACCGTTAATAATTGTTGTTAATTTTCATTGCAGGATGATTTCCATTTGCAAATCTAATGATATAATCACTTAGTAAAGAAATTCCAAAAAAATACAAAAATGGTCATAGCTGGCAGCCCTTTCATGATTTTTGTACGAAATTCCTATGGCATTTGGTCCACATTAAGGTCCATTTAATGCATGAATTTCGTTTTAATATCATGACTGGAACATAAGTGTTAGGGAAAAAAGTTTTATTTTGCTGAGCAAGTTTGCAAGATTTAGGAGACAAAAATCACCATAGCTTGCAATTCTATTCTATTTTTTCAGCCAAATTCACCAAATGTTATTTAAAGGAAGATCCAAATATTTTGTGAATTTCGTTTAAATGTGATGGCTGAATCGGAAGTTATAGACCAAAAAGCTGTTTTTTCTCTCAGTGATTTTTCAAGATGGTACCACTGCCACATGGTTGCTCGCATTTCAAAATCACTTCTATCAGACCTGGTCCTAGCTAATACCAACATGTCCTGTAAATTTCATTATGATCAGATTATCCAGTCGTCAGTTCTTGTGAACAGAATTTTGCGAGTGCTGAAAATAGAGGTAATTTGGTGATGGGTTGCCGTTCTTTTGCAAATCGGAATTTTGAAAATTTCAACTTGACGTAAAGGACAAAGAATAAAATTTATCAAAAATTTGATTTTTTTTTGTAAAAATCAAAAATTTTTCAGGAGACTCGATGATTTGAAGGTTTTTTTTTCAGGAGCCTGCCGCAGCTACAGGGCTACTTGCTTCATCTTGAAAATCCATATGTGTTAGATTTTAGTCAACATCAATACGCTATGTAATTTTCGCGATGATCCATTGTTTTCTAACAAGTAATCACATATCAAAATTTGAAAAAAAAACCTTGCCTACTTTTAGGCACTCTGCACCCACACACGGCTCCAAATTTCCAATTCTTTATCATAGACAAGCTAAAAACACGACAAGTTTTCATTCCCAACCATTTATTTTAACAAAAATTTACACTGCTTGGAAATATAGGAGTACCTGAAAATTCACTAAAACGCTCGCCGCCGCCAAAAGGTTTAGGATATCTGAATTCTAGCAAGTCATGGACCTACCTACTGTATACATCTACGTCCTCCGAAAATTTGAGCTCAATCGAATTGGCCACTCCAGAGATTATCTCTATTCACCATTTTGCTGACATATATATATATATATATATATATATATATATATATATATATATATATATATATATATATATATATATATATATATATATATATATATATATATATATATATATATATATATATATATATATATATATATATATATATATATATATATATATATATATATATATATATATATATAAAGAAATAAGAATTTTCGGCGAAACGAGTTTAATACTAAATTTCTTCGAAAATTAGTTAAAACATATTATGAGGAATGACGTGAGATTTTTTAAGGGAACAAAAGAAGGACGAGAATATATTCAAATAGTTGGAACCAATAGAAGCCTCAGCTCTATAGCAACATAGATTCGTATCGCAATTTAACCCGTATCTAAATTCAGTATTTTTATCAAAGAAACTTTATGCGCTAGGTAAATTTCTACCCCAATAAATATTTTTGTATACTTTCCAAGATATTGTATACTTAAAGAAGTTTTTGAGTGAAATACAACACATTTCTTATTTTTATTCAAATTATGTTTTATTGTTTCAAAACACAGTAGTATTACAAAGAAAATGGCGTTTTTTCAAGTCAGTCATAGTTTTTCAGTACAAAAATGGAGTATTTTTCCTTATTTGAAAAAAATTCTAAAATGTTTGAAATTTTTATATACTATTTTAAATTTAAGGAAAATTAGAATTAAATTAAACAAAAACAAATTTTTTATTTCACCATACATAAAAATATTGACATTGATTTAATATTTTTTTTAATTTAAACCAATTTTTCCTTTAGAAGCTAGATTTATTTTTATTTTGACATATATCGATATTTCGAGGGTAATCTGCCCTCTTCTTCAGTGTCTTTTGGTCCAAAAGACACTGAAGAAGAGGACAGATTACCCTCGAAATATCGATATATGTCAAAATAAAAATAAATCTAGCTTCTAAAGGAAAAATTGGTTTAAATAAAAAAAAATGTTTTTACAAGCTAGGAAAAAATTGGTACACAATAAAAACAATTGATTTTATATTCATGAAAATTTTTATTCTATGATTTAATATTCATGAAAAACAGGAATTTAAGGAAGTTCCTATCCTAGTTTAGCATTTTATTTTAAGAAAAAAAAAGCATCTAAAAGCATAGTTTGCCTCTGAAAATCTGTTTTCCGCAGCTTAACAGTTTTCGACTGCCAAGCAGTTCATTTTAACAAACGAAAAACGATTCGTTTTATAAAAACGGTTTGTTTTACAAAAACGATTTGTTTTACAAAAACGATTGGTTTTAGAAAACTAATCTTTGTAGAAAAAAGGTTCGTTTTAGAAAAACGATTGGTTTTCGTTGTAGAAAAACGGTCCGTTTTCGAAATGCTGCTCGTTTTAGAAAAAAACGTTCGTTTCAGAAAAACTGTTTGTCGCTATTTGCACCTACACGTTTTTTGCAACCAAACGTTTTTTACAAACTGTTTGGCTTTTTTGAGCCCATCACTAATTTTTACACACTAGGCTTTGAGTTAAGTTAGTTATGAGTAGGTGTCTGGAACAAATTAGAGACAAGTTGCATCACACCAGCGAAACAGAGGAAATAACTTTGGTGTGCTTTTTGGTTCCGATAAATATATGGTCCTTAATATTTACCCAAAAGTATGTTACCGAAATTCATAAGACCGAAATTCATAATCCCATTATAAACAGAAAAATTTAAAAACAACAAAATTTAAACAGAAAATTTTTTTTTCATGGTATTTCACCCGTTCACACCGGAAAGCTTGACATTCGAAGTCACCGTAGTAAACCGAAAAGATCGAATTCGATATTGCTTCCAGGTATATCACCTCAGTATCAAATTATTGATAGCATTCAACACAAAGCCAGGTTAATGTAATCAGCACTTGATTTGCAAATGGCGCATTAAGTATGTCATACATACGACTAGGCATATCAATTCCGTAACCGCAACTACACTTTCACCTACATCGCCACCAAGAATTACTATCTTGTACATGAACTGACAACCCTACACTGTACTAGGCTTGTCGCCATATTGTATTCGAAGCTAGTTCACGATAGCAATACAAGCGAAGCGAATAGAGAGAACATTTCAACATTTAAGACATTTTAGGTTACCCAAGTATTTATTCATGTGTAATTAAGACTCCTTGTTATGGGTAAATGTGGCTGTTGTAAGGAGAAGCTCATCTCGGAAAATGGAACGAGTCATTTGGAAATTAATTAATTGCGTGAGGTATTCACTTTAGGCTTCGACAATGCCATGTCTACCCGGCTATTTATATGTGCATATATATACATATGCATACTCTAACAAAATGAACTCAGTGGTAATGGACTAGAAAAAAATATTGGGTTATGTCGATTGTTGGTCTGATAGCTACACTACCGCATTAATCCGAAATAATCTTAGTGACAATTTTGAATATTTAAGAAAAATGAGCTCGTTACTTTTTAATAAGGTGCCGGTTGTTTACATACAAAATTTTTAATTTATATTTTTTTTATCTTTTCATTTCATTTTTTCTATTTACTGGATTTTTTATGTATTCATAAACTATCACGAATTTGACAATCCTAATCTCTGACGTTCTATGCATATTGGAAAAAGGATGACGCAGTCTACACAGTCTACACAAAATGACGCAGTCTACACTGACTTCAGTTAGGCGTTTGACAGACTTGACCATTCTACCTTACTTCTAAAGCTTCTGAAATTCGGTATTACCGGGTCATCACTCAGCTGGCTGACTTCCTACCTTCGCGATCGAACACAATGTGTAAAATTTCAAGGATTTTTATCGAAGAACGTTACTGCTACCTCTGGTGTACCCCAAGGTAGCCATCTTGGTCCACTTTTTTTAAAAATGACGTCCTAGCAGGCATACCTCATTTACTTTATGCTGACGATCTCAAACTTTATCAGACCATTGAATCCAAATCGGATGCCCTCTTTCTCCAATCCAAGCTTGATTCACTTGATCATCGGTGCAACATAAACAAGCTCTCTCTCAACATTGATGAATGCCAGGTTATTAGTTTTTCCAGGAAATGCACGGTCACACACAATATGTACTTCCTCGGCAATAATATGTTAGCTCGAGTTTATAGCATTGTTGACCTCGGTGTTATTTTAGATGAAAAACTCCGATACACATTACACTATGATAAAATACTTTCTCGAGCAAACAAACAGCTAGGTTTCATCAAAAGACATGCCAAAGAATTTCGTAGCCTGTGGGTCACAAGATCTTTATACACTTCACTTGTATGTCCTCTTCTTGAATACGCTTGCATTGACAGACGTTTTTGAAGCCCACAGTGACAGACTCGAGTCAATACAAAAGCAATTTTTACTTTTCGGCTTGAGAGAACTATACAACCCTTATGATTTTAACACCCTACCCCCTTTCGAGCTTTGACTGGGTTATTTCAACTTATCGAAACTAGCCTCCAGAAGAATGGTGATATCGGCCTGCTTCGCATTCAACGTCATTAGAGGCGCTATTAATGTAGAATTCCTGAATAGCAGAATTTTGATAAATATCCCTGTGAGGACACCAGATCCAATCGTTTCCTAAACGAATATATAAAAGCCAGTAAATAGATGCTGCAGAATATTCAACAACATAAGCTATTTATATTCCCCTACAATTTCCAAACTATCCCTTAAATCCTCTCTTTTGCATGCCATCCGTACCCCATAGCCTTAAACTTTATATATCAATGTTTTATTTTTTGATTGCTATTTATTAATTTATTTGCTACTTAAATATTTTGTTCGCTACTTATTAACTTGTTTGTCTTTACTTTTTACTTTACTTCACTTTACTTTTCTATTTTATTTGATATTTTATGTGACTTTGTGCCTTGTTTGGTGAATAAATAAAATAGAATAAAATATATTGCTTCAGGGATGTGTCTGTTTTATAATCATTCGTTTGGTTTTTGTCTAATTATTTGTTGTATTATTAAATTCATTTTTGTTCATTCATCTCTTTATTTTTTCATTATTTTTTTTATTTTTAGTGCATTTGTATTTCATTCATTTAATTGTTATGTACTTATTGTGCTTGCAGCATGTTTGACTGATGCAAAAATGAAAATTTTTACTTTTTCCATAGAGCTAATTGAAGGGTGCCTCTAAAACAGGTAACATATTATTAATTTTCCGCTTATAGTTCTTGTAATCAACCATCGTGTACATACTTCAGTTGAGAGTTGTGCGCAAAACAAAAATCATTTTCATTTTCAACGCGGAACTTATAAAACGTTTTGGAATTTGAATTTCAATAAGGTGGTTTTTTTCTAGTAAACATGCCAAGCTCAGGTATCTAGAAATACAATGTAATTTTTTTTTAGTTTTCATGTGCACACATAAATTTATGATCTTTTCAAAACTAATTGAAGTGTGTATTTTATGTTTCTAACTTTCAGCAGAGCCTTAAAATGTTGTCTGTGAGTGCCCGCGCAAACTATTGCATTATAATGTTTCTTCAGTAGTTTAATTTCATATTTCATAAAATGTAGGTCCTGCTTTTCATAAAATGTAGGTCCCAACTCCACTGCATTTACAACGACATTTTGCTTCTAGGTTAGATTTTGTGCAACCAACTCTTCGAAGTTTGGAAAAAGAGAAACCAATTCATCTTTCATGTGCAAAAATGTTTACAAGTCCCTATTTATTCAGAGATATTCGTATAGTAAATGCAAATAAGCCCACAGAAACTGAAATTAAAGAAATCCCGCCCCTAATTTGGTTCCAAAGTTTGAACAAAATACCAAAATATTCTGGAAAGATTTTTATCAAAGCATAAGACACGGTTAAAATATTGAATAAAATTACCAAAATTTGCAGCGAATCCAAAAGAGCCAACGCCATCAATAAGTAGGAAGCTATGAACGAAGGGAAATGCATAATAATTCAAGACGGTCTTGACGCTGATTGCTGCAAGAAAAGAAGGAAACGAAAAGTACAACCAGTTTCAGACGCTGCTTCATTAAAGAATTTGATAATGTCACCCACATGAGTCTCCGCCTTAGTGGACTTAGAGATGTAGTTAAGCTCTTTGAAGAAGTAACTTCAGGAGACCCAACCCGAGCTACAAAATTTAAAAAAGCTAACTCAAACGAAATACTCAATTCTCAGCTAATGACAATAAAATAAATTATGTTTGTGAGACAGCACTAATTTCTAACAATACCCACACGGAAGTATTTTCCGCTTCGAAATGCTATATTTGCGATTGTTAATCAAATGATATGAGTGATCTGAATAAGCACTTGATTGCTTGAGTTAGCCTCAATGCCTGTAGTTTTGCAATGGCAGCGCAAAACGCTTGCATCGGAACCATGAAATATGTAGTAAATATATCGAACAGGCCCGAGTTTCAAGAGTTTAAAGTAAGAAAGCAGGACCAGGAAACATATCAAAAAAAGAAAATCCAGTCCAGGAAAAAAATCGACGAGAATTAGGTCCTCTGATTGACATCCCTATGCAATGATCCGGCACATCCAACGAGGGGAATACAACCAACAGATTTTTTGGAAACCCGTCACAGGTGGTAGCAAAAAGCTCATCAGAAGTTAAGAAATAATTAAAAAAATTATGAATTCAACATAGCGATTCGATCACTACGTAAAAGAAAGAGCAGAGCTATAGTATATATGACTAAGTACGGGTGGTATTATATGCCAGTAACGCTACACAAAATCCGAATTTATTGAGGCCAAATTTCTAATAAATGTTTAAAAGATACAAAAAAATAAATTGCCCAAGGAGTTGCTGGCATTATTGAATAACCCACATCAAAGCAAAAAACGGGAACAACAAATAATCAAATCCTGAGTGGCAGTGAAGAGAAGATCAATGCACTCATAATGATAATTTTAGCGATATTGATTTGATATTTGGCAAAAATGCAATTGTTATAAAGAAAACATTGAAAGTGTAACACATAGAGCAAAATATAATGGTTATATATTTCACTGAATGATTTATCGTCCAAACGGTTTGACCGAAAATATATTTATATATTTATATAAATAAATAAATAAATAAATAAAACCAATGTCGTGTTAGTTTAGTCTACCGAAATGTTTCCAAATCTTAAGCCAACACAAAGGACCTTCATGTAATTTTTGCAGAGTCACAGTTTTTTTTTTGCTTTTTTGTCATCCAAGCTGAGGCGAGTGTTTCAAACAATCCAGATTAGTCCAATAGCCTTGGGCTGTTTTCTTGGTCCATGCTTTGATTTCTTTGTCTGCCTCGGTCTGTGTTATGCCCCAGTACGGATTGGAACCAAAGTTGGATATTTTAACTCCGTCTTTCTCGTTTCCTTAGTACCCCACATTGCCGCGGATCCATTCATTAGCTTTTCTCGCCTTGGAAATTATAGCTGAATTTATGTGATTGATTTATTTTGATATAATTGATATCCTTCAGAACCACTTGGCTACCCAATAGGATTCACCTTTTGGTGTCTCTTTTCTTTATTATATGCGTAGCTTTAAGTATAACTTACAAGGCAGACGTTCCTCAACGATTGTAAATGAGTATTAATCGGTTTATTTATCGATCCACAATAAATTTCAAAGCTTAAAAGAATATAAATATATTTCTACGTAAATTGAAGCTCACTATAGTCAATAGTTAAATATTATTTGAGCTGACCCATTATGACAAGTCGTTTCGTTGGATAGCTTCAGCTACTCTTGAGTTTACACTTCGAATTCATACAACCTATGCTGCAAGTCTTCCTAATATTTCAAATTATTACATGTCCAGTTTAATTTCTAACGCAATGAGAAAAATAGCAATCAAATGTTTCATACGTCATGCGTATTGCTTTATTTTAGAACTAGTGATCAACTCCAGAAACGAATTCTAGATTAGCACTTGGTCCCAGTTTTATTTTGAATTAGCGATTTTATTTTGAATGTACCGATTGCAGACATTTTGTGTTACATTTCGCTTTATATATTTTTCTTTAGGCAATCAAGTTTTATGGCTCTTCTCTTTCTAGACAATCCGCAAAAAGTCTTCACTCCTGATTAAAAAAAGGAAAAAGTGAAAGTGGGATTAAAATACAAATATAACATATCTTTCTCTTAATCGAAAGTAATACCATTTTACCACTTCTCTTTAAAAGAGAATCTAAAATCAAGTGAATAAGAAAGTTTAAAAATTAAAACAAAACTAATGACTGTCACTAATTTCCATCTTATATCGTAGACTCATATTTTCATGGTCCAGGTGAATTCTGTTCATTTTCTCTCTCACTGCAATATTCAGCGAGACGAAAGAGAATAATAAGACGATCTCTCAAAACAAATGAGAAGAAGAAAAACTAATTTTTTTTTCAAATTGCATCCGTATATTTGCATTTACAATTTATCTCATGCCTTGGCCGCATAATACATAGTTTACCGAACTGCTTCGGTGTACCACGGTAATGGCTTAAAAACTGGGTCGGCGAAGATATTATAAAGATTTCATTAGTATAAGCAAAGCAATAAAGAGAAATTAAACTGCACTGAGCTGCAAAATAAATTTATTAGAGTGTGTAAATGTTGTTTTTGTGCGAGCCGGAACAGTGGGTTCTGGGATAATTTTTCGCTTCCAGCACGTATAATACTGTGAAACTGTTGCAAGCAGTATTAAAGTTTCTAATGAACATTTAAGTGATTTGTATTTTGGTGCAGGTCAGTAAGCGTGTGTTTAAAATAACTCGGGTAGCAGTTTGTTCTCATATCATATGCTTGGCCAAATGATATGGGCTTAAAATGTGAAGGATTGAAATTTATGAAAATTCTGTTTGACGCAGGTTTTCACTTTTAATAAGGGAACTGGCTGGTCATTTGAAAAAAGGCAACATTTTTTGATGGGTGATGATGATATTCAAACAATATTTGAGAAACTGTAAGATTTTGCTTCTATCAATTTAAATTTTCATGCAAGCGCTTTTTAGCACACTTTTTCATGTCAATTATTAACTGCCCTGCCGCGGTATTCTGGTCAACTTAAAAGCCTGTTTTGAGCAGTAGAATATACAAGTTTTCCCTCTTATCTGGAAAAATTGAACACGAATTGGATAAGCCAAGTAAACTCACTTCGAGTGTGACCGCCGGCTCAGTGAAAGTAATTTAAACAAATAATTTCACAATTTAGTCTACACATACTGGATTATTTGAAATAACATAAAACTAAATAAAAATTAGCAAAACAACTCTGCTTCAAAATGTCAACAATGACTAAATAATAAAAATTCCTTTTATTTTGTCAATAAATTGTATGTCTTACTGCCAATTTCCGAATCAATTACGACAATTTCCTGTCCATTTTAATGACGCATTAATTGAATTGTGGATACATATTTTGCCAGGTTCTCGATATGACTGAAAGTGTCTGGTTCAAGTAATTTGCAAAATACCCGTTTCGTTCGTTTTTCGCGGTCGCAATTCATGCCGTGAACTAGCCCCCGTATTTCAACACCTTGACACCTTTGAATGGCGGTGATAATTGAATAGCATTTTGCGACAACTATTCCCGATGAACTGCTGTCGATAAGCCGGAATTCATTTAGATGCGTAATCACCAGCGAAATAACCACACAAAAAACTTTTCGGATTTCGTGGCAAGCCGTTATAAGTTCTCGGGCCTTCGGTAACTTTTCGTGCTAGGCGGTAATAATTAATATAGAAAAAGTAGGTAGAAAATGCTTGAAATGCTCCCTTGAGCGCGAGGTAGATTTCAAGGCGGAGGAATGATTTATACTTGCCTGGGTTGTCGCACCATATCGATCTAAGCTCAATGTATTTTTTCAAAATCGTTTGAGATATCTTCCAAGTTAACAGAAGCATCATACACATAGTGGGAACAAATATTTATAGTTACATTTTTTCCACCAAAATCAAGCAAATTCGAAGACTGAGACACAAACAACAGGTTCATTTATAAAAGAAAGGCCAAAGTAGGAACAGAGGCTTCAATGAAATTTGAAAATATCCTATCAAATTTCACTGTTCTTGTAGATCTACTAGGTAATTTCTATGCCAATGACAGTACTAATGTCCTCTTCATTATACTTGCTAAGGAAGCATTTTAAGCAGTAAAAACCAAACATCAAGAAAAAAATGTCAAATTTTCAATGCCCACTCCAAATCCATCGAAAAAGTTCGCACCTGATCATCTGCTATCAAGTAATAGACTTAATTGCAAACGAAAGACAGTCATTGAGTCCGGATATCCTTTTGTCATTTTTCAAGCGATTGTTAGTCCATAGAACAATCCGACAACGAAAAATTCAGTCGGTTTCAACTTGTGATTTATAACCGTTTTGTGCGTATATAAAAGGTAAAAGGAAATTCCTGGAAGTTTGTCATTTTTCATTTTGCGGGCTTCTCTCCGTTCGCTAGCAATTACCGCATGTCACGCTAGAAGAGTTATGAATGCTAAATGACCTCGTTGACATTGTGCGTTTCAACAGCGGTTTCATTTGGAACTGTCACCTGTATCAGGTTTGTTAATGAGAGTCAACAGTCTGCATTGGTATGATAACCAGTTATAATTTTAAAAACTAAACATATTTTTTTTTTAAGAAAAACGTATTTTTTGAGGAAAAATAGCATATTCTTTTTTTTTGTGGAAGAGGGAGCTTGATTTAAATTTAAAAATATTATGAAATTGCCTGCTTCTATCAAAAGAGCGGTTTTGTCGTGTTGTTGTTTTTGAAAAGTCGTGTCTACTTAAGTTAATTCAGTCATTGTCGTAAATAAATTGAAACATTGAGTATTTGAATTCATTTGAACTCAGCTCCTTGGCGCCTCTGACACCTTGTCACTTCAAGTTGTGTATTTCTCTTAATAATGGTTCGACCTTTAATCTGTTAGATAGTTATGGTCTTCAGTTTTAGCTTCAGTATACTTTTTTTTCAATATTTGATCCTTATTTTATTTGAAATATTTTCTTTAAATTTTTTATTTGAATTCGAAGTTATTTTATCATTCTACTTTTGGTGTTGTTCTAATAAAATTAACTTTAAATAACGTTGAATGAATGGTGCAATTTATTAGTTTTTCTGAAAAAAATATCAATGAATCTCAACCTCATCAACGAGAAGGCAACTTTGACCAATAAATGCAAGAGTCGCAGGCATGGCCTGAAGTAGTGAAATAATATGTAGAAATTAGCAAAAATAGCTTAAGATTATCTGGAAAATATATATATTCATCAATTTCAGCTAATACACTATTTATTCAAAATATTAAATCAAGTTTCTAGTAACGAAAATTACGCTTTATAAAATTATAGAGAAGAGCTTCTTATGTGACTACAGGTAAACATTCTTTGAAAATAGTATTAAAAAAATATTTATTTAAGTTAAATTGCAAATATTTCCCAAAAATAACGAGCAGCCTAAATTAAGTCTGAAAATATAATAATGCTTAAATTTCATGCTTAAAGTTAACATAATGGTTTTTTTTCTATACAGACATTCGAAAATTGTTAGGGGTTTTTGGTTTTAATTTAGTATTAAATGTCTAACATACTTTCAAGGGATAAAACATTGTAAAATGGTCAAATGGTTATCGAAAAACCCTCAAGAACTACAAAATTATATGTACCTACACTTAAAAAGACATCAAGACAAAAACACTTAAAAAGACATCAAAACCATTTCAGATTGTACCACTTTTAGTATGAACCCACTCGCAGATCCTGTGGACCGCAATGATTTTCCATAATTAAAGCACTCACAAGAATTCAGTGTGCTGCATACATCATCTCATACCCTGGATCAAGTACTAAAGGTTACGACATGAGCATGACCACACCTACTCGTGACGAAATAGGATGCAAATACGCCTACAAAACATCCAAAATTAACTGGTTTTTAGGTGAATGAAGAGTATTGTTTTCGGTTGTGTCCAAATTTATCTGTTAATGAGAATGTCAATGAGTTTATTGGATGTTACAAGCCTAGGTAGACCGGCAATTAGATTGCTTATTTTATGCTCTAATTAATTAAGTAAGAGTACAAATGGCGCAAGATCGACATTAAAATTCTGTAAATACATGACTTTTTACAAAGAAATTATTATAATTTCGCATAGTCTGATTGTGAGCTCATTCAAGAATAAACGGATAAAATTAAAGTATCATTAAGTATTATTTAAATGAATTTTAATTTTTTCATTTAACGATGTTTAATTAGAATTACGATATGATAGACAGCACTTAAATGATTATTTGTGACAAATAACCATTTAGGCAGCGCTGTATGTCTACTATTTGTACAATGAAAATAAAAAATTATACACTCGACTATTTTTCCATTATCCGCGGGTCTCCGGTACGTGACGAAATAGGATGCAGCGCCGAACAGTGACCACCCATTGTCGTAATCTTGTTTCCTTGATTCATGATCTCATACTACAGATGAGTAACACACCAGTGAAGCAATCGAAATGAGTCAATCGCTAGCATATACCGACTCACTCTATTCTGAGCGAGTTACCTCATAAGCACTCTTTCACTTTTTGTGTGGTTAAAACGTTTATGCACGCACGGTAGTGATGGGTAATGCTGATGGGGTGCCGGTCGAGGCGCTTAAAGTCGTGGCGGAGAGCCAACCGCGTCTATTATTGGATTTGTATAATTTATGTTTAGTCGCGGCGGTCTTCCTGTCGCGGCGGAAAGTAGCTCGACTGGTACTTGTAGACAAGTGGGAAGGGTATTCAGGGTAATTCATCAGCATACCACCCATTGTGCATGCTTCTCGAAGGGTTGCTCAAGCCACGACTGCTGCCAGCAGTGTGATCTGCTAATGATCTTTCTTGCAGGCAGCACGGCTTCCGAAAAGGGCATTCAACAATCGATGCCATCTCAGAGGCTATTGGGGCTGTAGCAAGAGCGGAAGAGGTGTACCATCATGCCAGACCGGTCGTCGTGCTGGTAACACTGAACATACAAAACGCTTTCAACTCGGCGAGGTGGACGGACATCCTCCGGGCTTGAGCAGACGTTCCGTATCGCAGGCTACTTGCTAGCCATGATGCGAGACTCCCTCAGGGACCACTGGTTGCTCTACGACCCTGACGAAGGAGTCAGAAGGAGACCTGTCACCTCAGGTGTGGCACAGGGGTCGATCTTAGGACCTGACCTCTGCAACATATTGTACGTTGATTTGCTGCGCTACGAAATGCTTGCGGATATGTTTTTGGTAGGTTACGCTGATGACGTCGCGGCGGTATTCACTTCCAGATCTGCAGAATTCGCTCAACTCAGACTTAACCAAGTCATGAGGAGGGTGCATCGGTGGATGACCGGCCTCCAGCTGGCAATCTCTAAGACAGAGATTGTTATGCTGACGAAGCGGCTCTGTAAGATATTTTTCAAAACACTAGGGGTCTATGAAAAATATTTTCGGAAAATGGCTATTCGCTCGACAAGTTTGTTCCCAAAAAGTATCAAACATGTTATTTAAAAGTACCAAACATGTTAAAGAAAAAAAACTTTTTTAAGAGTAGTTGTTGTTTCTATTATCTCCGTTTATTCATTATTTTAATTCTATAAAGAAAGACCTCAAATATACCTCGGTTTCCCAACGTTTCAATCGAAAATTAATTGACTCGCACTGTTTGACTCATCCAAATGAATGGACCGAACGGCAAAACTCGACTATGTGTTCCCCATAGCCGTTTGACAATTTTACCGATAGATGTCTAATATGTAAAGTAAGCTAGTTTTTGTGATTCTGTCTTTGTGTTTAGGGTGTGTTTTTCTTTTACGTACTGCTACTACTGAATCGCCACCTGGTGATAAAATTTCCCATTTGGGGACCACCAAGTTGCGAATTTTCTTGGGTCCATCGTTTTTGGCTAACACTTGAGCCTAGATTTCAGAATTAAAAAAAATCAACAGCTAAGCTCTCATTCAAATTAATTTAATCGTAACCTATTAAATCAATTTAACTTATTGAAACCACATTTATTTGTTTCTACGGTATTCAAACTCGTATCATCCACAGAGAGAATTATTTAATGACACTCATAAAAATGTTGGTGGCGTTGGACAACAGCTTCTGTGACAAGTACGATTGTCAATTGCATTTATTTTGCTTGTCAAACCCTGGAGCACAGTTCTCACAATTTTCCACAGCAATTATTTAGGAGATGATTTTGTTTTTCCCAATCTTGAAAAACATATTCTACCAATAATTATCATCATTTCTATAACCGCACACTGTACCGCATTCACACCAAACATTAATTCGGTTACAAACGAAACGAACGTGAAAACAGCTTCGAAGTAAATAAAATAAATTAAGTTTTTATATTTTCATCATCAAGGATAACGATAAAAAAATAATTCAATGAATTCTCCTGTTGTTTTGTTTTTGTATTCTTGATATCTTCTTTTTTTATTGCCTGAGTCATGCAATTCTTGCTTTAGGCTCGTTGAAATATTTGCTGTGCGGGAATTAGGCTAATATCGCTACTGATACTAGTGCTGTTACTGCCACTACTCATAGCTGGTGCCACAAAAGCCTGTTTGTGGTCTGAAAAGAATGTATTAAATATACAAATGATAAGCGCAAAAGGGGTGAAAACAATTATGGGATTAATTTAGTCAAAGTGCCATATTCGGTGGCGTTGAATCAAATGAAATGAAATCTCAGGGGTCGTTCGCTAAACTGAAGTTTACAGGTGACGAACGAGTTTGGGTACGGTGGTGAGATATGAGGGTGGAATATAAAACAAGCGAAATGTTGCGTTTCTATTGATAATTTGCATTTACACAGGAAAAAAACTTTAACACTGTTTTTGTTTGATGGTATGGAATACATGAATAATTTTCGATTAGAAAATTGTTTGAAGAAAAACTTGGTTATTTAGCAGAAGTGGATTAAGTAAAAAAAAAACATAGCAAAGCACTATTAAACCAGAATGAGGAAAACTAAATCATGTCTGACAATATAATTTAAATCCTCTTTTTGAGTGAAAAATTAAGAACCATAATTTGTTCCTTCAATAGTTGAACTATTTCAATCATTAGTCTCAACGGTATGGTTGAATTCTTAAGTAAAAAATGTTAAGTAGAAAAGTCTCAGCATGTCAGTAGGTATTCAAGCTACTTCATTGTTTGAAGAGGAGTTTAGAGGAACTAAAAGAGAGCAGTGCGAAACGAAACCAGCCACCTTAGATGCTTTCGAGGTGATAAAATAAATATGCAGATCAAATTTCAATAAAAACGCTACCAGGCAAAAAGTAGTAACACTAATTATTGGAAAAATACACCACAAAATACTTCGAAACATTAAGAGCAGAGGAGTTTGCAGAGCACTAGTAGCTTCAAATTTAAAGATCAGATTTTAAATAGCTACAATCATTTTGTGAAGCAAACACATGAAAAACACTAAGGTGATCAGCATGAAGTTGAAAAGAAAGTCATTGGTAAGCAAATTGAAAAGAAAGTGGCCAAAGATGGAATCTAGGCGAACGCCAGATGTAGGATAGGAACGTGAGGAAGAACAGCCATTACAAACAACACGACAGGTGCGATCTTGTGTATAGAAAGAAAGAAAGAAAGGAAGAAAGCTAGGAGATAAGGGTACTGGAAACACCGAATTCACAACACTGAGTGGTTTACCCTATCAAATTCTTTCGCGAAGTGAGTGTAGTTCACATCAGCTTGTCGCCAAAATAACAGGTGACGAAACTGCTACATTCGAAAAAAAATAGTTTTCGTAGAACGTCCCTTAATAATTCCATGTTGTTCTTTAGCAAACAGGTGACAAAAAGCACTTTCAATTTTTACTCAAACTAACTCAAGTTAAAGACATAGCAAATATGCAGGAGACTTTACAAATACATTTGGACAAGCATCGGATTCACTATTTGCAGAGCGATCTAACAAGAAAAAAGTGAAAGCCTGAAAAGAAAATAAGCGAAAAAGTTAATAATCAAATCATAAATATATTGAAAAATAGAGGCAGTTGTTTCCTCCAGTAAAAAAGTATCAGGTAATTGGTTGTTTTGAGGGAAGGAGCATACGACCAAAAAGGCTTCTAGTTATTTGGATAAAGATACGCTTTAATATAGAACAAATACTTTCATTGCGCTTCTTCAATCGTTTCGCTTTAGCCGCAACCCGCAAAGACCGATAACGTTGAAAAGCATCATCAGATGAGCTAAGAAAAAAATCATTATGGGCCATTCTTCTCACGTGGCGCTAAAGATAAAGCCATAAAAAATAAAGGAGGACAAGCACTGACATGAGGACGAGGCACAGATTCAAGAGAATTAAGATGAAAGTAAAAAACGGGCGATGTAACAAAAAAATCGATGGAAAGATGGGAATAATGAGGATTGGAATAGACGTAAGGGAAAGATGATGGGGAAAGAGACCGATTGCAAGAGAAAAATTTAAAAAAATTTGTTTCAACAAACGATTTGTAACATTGGATAAGCAATTGAACTGGGAGAAGGAGAGAAAGAAACCAAAAGAAAGAAATGACGCAAGGGCAATCGAGAGATCTTTCGGCCGAGAGATCTCACTGAGCCCAAGGCAAATCGAAATCACCGGATAAAGCAATAGAAAGATGTGACTGAATAAAGTCAGACAGTTCACTAAAAAAACTACGTTTAAATGAATGCACTATAAAGCACATACATAGATAAAAATAATACAAAAACGTTATGTGGCAGGAAAATATGGAGAACAAGACACTCAGCAGAATGATATACCATGAAGCTAATATAGAGTGTACTAGACAGAGATTTGCGTATGCTAATTAAAACTCCACTACCGTCTTCTTTATTCGATAAAGTTCGATTGCGGTCGTATCTGATGACGTTAAGCAGGGGAAAGAACTCATCGCCAAAAAAAAGCAGCAGACAGCCAAGTATCTTGATATCTTAAGGATATTGGTGATAGAATAATTAGCCTTTTAATTTAAAGAAGACAGGTTTAACCGTGTCAGCAGGTATACCAGTTACTTTTTATTTAGATTATTTTTTAAATTTCGAGTTTCTATAAATATCTTTCCGAAGTTACGTTTGTGCTGAGCTTTAAGCAAACCAACGGTTTCGACCAAATGGTTGAAAGCTCTTCTTGTTAAGGCTCCAAACTGACATAGCAAGCTACTGTCTACGAGTTTGAATTCTACCGTTTGTTCTCCTAAGAGCTAAAAACTGGGCCCAGTGCTTCATCAAGGATCACATCACAGCTTTGGCAGTGACTGGGCATAAGACCAGAGCTGTAGAAATTCAAAGTATACAATGTTTAAAATGGACTTATTAAATAATTACGCAATTAAATTGTTTCAGGGAAAAAATCCATTCAAATAAATTGAATGACATTTTCAAAAACTAAAATATTAGTCAGCAGTCAGCAAAAATAATATTAGTCAGTAATCATTTTTCAAATTTACATCGGAACCTTAACAAAACACGATGTTTCAATTGCTTTCTTAATATAAATCATGCTTCACTTGGATTTATTCTTAAATTTGAGATAGATCAACAAAGAAGATTTGCCCGTTTTTATCAGTATTTAGTAATATATACGGTATGCTATATGTTCACTGTTTTATAAGATAGTGAAAACAAAAAATTGGAAACAAATAAACTTAATGTTCTTAAACACATAGATGAATTGAAAGAAATATTGTTTTGCGCTTCACAAGGAGGATTAATTATTTATGTTTGTGTTCTGATTCACTGTTGAATTCTGTAATTGACCTTAAACGTATTTCATGTTTTTCTCGAACACAGAGTCTAATCTTTATGCCAAACAACAAATACAATATTTCAAGCCTCCAAATAGTTTTCTTTCAAATCAATGCCAGGAAATTGGCACACCTTTATCGGTAACAGGTGCATTATGATGAATATCGTTCCTATCAACCTCGTATACAGATGCCTACAGCCAATTCTGTCTGGCTGGATACGATGCCAACAGAAAAAAAACCTACCGTTTTTCGCGACTGAAAATGACACGACAAAAGTGTTTAGCACTAAACTATTTAGTCGAAATTTGGCACGTGTTCCTTCCGTGCAATATATACGCCATTTCTTATTCGTTACCGTCACAGTACACTTTCAGATATTTTCCGAAGCGATATTCGTTATAAATTGCATGGCATTCATCCAAAAGTCCTTATATCCCATTATGGATATTAAAGATGGAACGGAGCAGGAACGAACAAAGCAAAATAACAAGAGCAGCCTAAACGATGACAGCGTGGGAGATGCCGTTCGTGTCATTTTCATCTTTAACAGGTATAGCGGGGTGACTTGGTGGTTTTGAAAACTAGTTTGGAATTTCGTATTTCGTCGTGTAAGCTACAAACTTGAACTATATACGAAAGAAAAAAGCTATCATTCGGGACGTTATAAATCTTATGTCAATATTAAACACCTCTATTTACCCTCTTGACACAGCTTGTAGTATTTTGTTTCTTGTTTCACATAATATCTTTAGCCAACCTGTATTCAACTTTAGGTCGAAATCTATAAATTACTGGCACAGTATCCCACCTTTCTTTTGATTATATCTTCCCATCTTAGCTTTTCTTATATCCATGCTACTATATGTTATTTCAAGTCTCGAAGGCGGATTATTCCACTTTGATGACAGGTCTGGCAAAAAAGAGTTTTAACAAGTGGCAAGGTGCTGCTAGTCCTGACATCTTTGTTAGACATCGTAATGGCATGAGAAGAAGAAGATTTATTTGAAGGTTTGCAAGGGATTGTGATGGTTATTTAAAAAATGCAAAGATATCTTTATTTTGGAAAAAATTGTGAAATTAATATAACTGCTACATAGTTCTAAGCATTAAGGAAAACTTTTGAGGTCTATAAATCACTTAGACTAATCACAGTACTACATTTCGGTGGAGCGTATTCATTTGGACTTCACACTTTAAACCCATTACTTTAGTGGAATTATTTTTTTGCTACTTTTGATTTGGACACGAGCAAATAAAATTCACCATTTTCTAATTGAATGCTTCGAGGTCAGTGACTGCTGACAATCTCATTCAAATCATTTGTCTCTTAGTGGCTATCAATTTTATCTTGCTTTTTCTCACTGCATACCACTTAATTTTCCCACTTTCCTTCTAAGTTAAAATTAATTCCCCCATTTTTCAATAGTTTTCAATCACCTAAATACACTTTCAATCTTTACAATTTCAATAATAAAAAATTACTTTCCATGTTCATACATTTTTCATGATTTGAATTATTAAAAATATCTGAGTGTACGCTCATCTGTGAAATCCGACACATCTAACCGATTCTAAAGCAACACTCTGATAATAAATGACCCTTTCTGTTCACATCTAAAATCAATTACTTGCGCTCCATATCCTTTCTCACACGCTCGCTCCTACCGGACCGAGTTCATTCCGAGAAATGCAAGATTATAGAAATCAGTTAGGGCACCGAAGAACGAGCCCCTTCTCCTATTTCCATTAATATTAAATCCCAATGACCATTTGAAAATAACTTACTCCTAACGTACAAGCAGATACTTCTCGACTGACCATCACGCATTTCCGGCTCTAAATTAAATTTTTCAGGAATCCGGAGAGTAAACCCCAAATATCTATCAAAATCAGCTCTTCTCTCGAAAACTGTATAATTCTAATCTATATCGGAACGCATGGTTTAGGGGAAACTGTGCAGACGAAGAACAAGCAATAAAAGAAGCAAAGATCCGAATAAAAAATGGAATTCACTTGCCGAGAATTACTCTTGTCGGATGGTTGGAAATGAAAGAAAAAGTGGTTTGCTGCTGTGAAGTTTATTCGACTGACAGCAGGATAAGCATGGCCAGGACCTTTATATTAATAGTGCTTTCGTAGCCCGAGATTGCTACCCGAAAGTAAAACTCACATGTTAAAAAGTTTTTCGGAAATCTTAGATGCATGTATGTCCAGGGATGTGGACACGTACATATTTGGCCAGTATAACATACGTTTCAATCTTCCGGTTGATTACGTTGAATTTTCTTTGAAAAATCTCCCTCCTGAATGCAGAGAAGTATTCATGCGAAGGGTGCCAGTTTGTGTAAACTTTGAAGATGGATATGTTTAGTTTTCCGAAGGTATTTAATGATAGGAGGTTTTGAGAAATCGTTTGTGATTAAGCTTACATGCAATAGTGAAAAATGATTTACAAAACTAACAGAAATTTTTCGAATGTTAAGATGAAGGAATTATATCGAAATAAAATGAGAAATTAATTTAAACTTCATGAGTTGCAGCAAAGTAAACTTGTTCTTGAAATTTCGGATTAAATAGTCAACGACAATCCAAAAAAATCAAATGTGGGGATCACTATTCAGCTTTTCCTATTTTGCAGCTATTCGTCGAACAACGCCCTCAATATCCACAACCATCGTTTGCGATCCGGAAATGTAAAAAATTGCCCACTGTGCATTATGTGGAAATTGATACATGTGTTTAACATGATGAAGCTCATTTGTAAATGTCCACTTAAGTACGGTTTACTTTCCACGACAAGATGGAAACCGTCTTCTACTTCTTCTGGTTTCCCGAACAAATTTCCTCTTCAGGAATGGGATATGTTAGTTAGGGAAGTTTCTTAAAATTACTCATCCTTATATTGAAATCATTTATCTGCTGCGCAACATTCAACCCTCACTGGGAATATGCACTAACATGAAAAATGGCTGACCATATAGGCAGGATGAAGTGATTGATGTTAGAAAGCAAGTCAAAGCTGAAGCTTTACAGGGGTTAATACGCAGTTGTAACTGATTTTTGACTACTGCGACGCACTAAACTGGCTGGACCGTTTTTCCTATTCATTTTTTTTTAAATTTCATTCAATGTTTTTGACGTACAGGTAAGTGTTGATAATAATGTCGTAGGACCAGAAATTCTTTACACGAAAGTGCAAGGCATAGAAAACAGAATAGAATCCTAATGGAACAAAATAAAAGAGGATAATATTTTTTATTATTATTATTAATATTATTTTTGTAATAAAAGTAAAAGAGATTTTATGTTAATAAGGGAGAATAAATTTTTGGCTAAACTATTCTTAAAGAAAATTATGGGATAGAATTGTGAATGTTCCCAGGTATACTACATCTATTGGATATATATATATATATATATATATATATATATATATATATATATATATATATATATATATATATATATATATATATATATATATATATATATATATATATATATATATATATAGTGCAGTGAGATTTGCTAGTTGTTAAGGAAAAACAAATGTTTGCACATAGATTGAATATTGAAAATTTGTCAATTTTTGACCCAAGCCGCCGCTTCAGAGAATGTGAATTATAATTCAATTTTATGCCTGGTACAATTCACAGTTTTTTATATTAATTTTATAGTACTCTTGCGGCAGAATAAAAATTTGATATATCCCATAAAAAAATCATAATTTTTCCGCTTATTTTTATCAGATCATTTTTAAGCGGTGTGAGAATAGTAGTATTTTTTTACTGGCAGTAACCCTTTGGTACAAACTACTGTAACTGGAATCGATTTAAAAAAATTTTCGAACACGCACTTTTGTTTGCCCTTGTAGTGTAGGGAGCAAAGCACTAGCTCCTAATATATGGGGCCCCTGGCTCAAATCCATGATCGGAGGAGACACCGCGCATCGAGCTTTGAGTTGACCTGGCTCTGAATACTTAACTAAATTTGGGGTGTAAATTGACTCGTGGGACTAATCACTATTCACTCAGATTCACGTTGATTACAAATTTGTCAATGAATCTCTACACAAGCTTCAACCCCTAGACCCAATAAGGTTTGCTAGAGGATCGCATGATTTTATACTTGTTTGAAGCCATTGTCTATATACGAGGGTGGATCAATGAGTATTAAGACGCACATTTTTCGGATGTTTTGTTTTTAAATTTTCCACGTAATCTCCTTTTCAGACGATAAACTTTTCCCAAGGTCACCACCATTTTATAAACTTTCTAAAAAATATGTTTTGCTAAATTCTTCAAAAAAGGCTTTTGTTTCGACGATGACCTCGGTGTTCGAGCAGGATGTTTGCCCGCGAGCAACGTTTGCAAATTGGCGGGCAGAAAGAAGTCGACCGGGGCCAGATTGGGGAAGTACTGTGGATGCGGCAACAATTCGTACGACGATTCATAAAATTCGACCGTGACGATTCTGGGTAAGTCAGCTGGTGCATGGTCGTGGCGAAACGGTAGTTTTTTCTTTGTAATACAGGGCCTTGATTCTTTCAATTTCTCATCGAATCGGCCCAATAATTCACTTAAGTACTGCCCCGAGATTGTGAGTCCTTTCACCAAAAAGTCCATGAGGATTATTCCCTTCGAATACAAAAAACTAGCACATCAGAACCGCTAGAAAATTAATTTTCGAAGAAATTGTCTTTGAGTGACAAAAAAATGTGGAAAGACGTTCTACACTTTTTTGTAGAATCATATCAACCATTCTTTATCCAAAGCAACAAAACTCAAAACTCAAAACTGTTCAGTGCTGGCAGCACTTTCCCAATGCAGCAGCAATAAGTTTACCATAACAAGCTCATACTTAAATCAACGTAGCTCATAGCTTCTCATCGCAGGATTTCAACGAATGTTTCAACGACTAAACGTTGTTTGAGGCTGCCATCCGGAAAATTTTCAAAGCTCGGAAAATTTTAAAATTGGTTTCTTATTCTTATCGCAATTGCTTTGCATATGAGTACGTAATTTCAAGCATCTGTTGGTGCAATATTTAGGAAAATGACTAAAGCTGGTTACCCTGTAGCAGCAGCAGAGCAAAATATATACCAAATATGCTTCACGTTAAATTAAACCCAACCAGTAAATTTCGTTTGGGTTGAATCACTGCGCTGGAAGTTATACGGGTGAAAAGAATTTTAGGGTTATCACCCTCAAAACTTTTCAAATTCTTAAACCGTTAATATTTGTTGTTGATTTTCATTGCAGCATGATTCCCATTTGCAAATCTAATGATATAATCACTTAGCAAAGAAATTCCAAAAAATTACAAAGAGGGTCATAGCTGGCAGCCCTTTCATCGTTTTTGTACGAAATTCCTACGACATTTGGTCACACTAATGTCCAATTAATGCATGAACTTCGTTTTGACTTGTACGCGGGAACAGAAGTTATAGGGAAAAAAGCTTTATTTTGCTGAGCAAGTTTGCAAGATTTAGGAGACAAAAATCACCATAGCTGGCAACTCTATTCTAATTTATCAGCCATATCTTCACCAAATGTTATCGAAAATTTGATCCAAACATTGTGTGAATTTTGTTTAAATGTGATGGCTGAATCGGAAGTTATAGGCCAAAAAGCCGTTTTTTCTCAGCGATTTTTCAAGATGGTACCACTGCCACAGGGTTGCCCGCATTTCAAAATCACTTCTATCAGACCTGGTCCTAGCTAATACAAACATTCCGTGTAAATTTCATTATGCTCGGATTATCTGGTCGTCAGTTCTCGTGAACAGAACTTTCGAGTGCTGAAAATAGAGGTAATTTGGTGATGGGTTGCCGTTCTTGTGCAAATCGGAATTTTGAAAATTTTAACTTGGCATGAAGGAAAAAGGATAAAGTTTATCAAAGATTTGAAATTTTTGTCATAAATCAAAAATTTTTCAGGAAGGTCAATGATTTGAAGGATTTTTTTTTCAGCAGCCTGCCGTAGCTACAGGGTAACCCGCTTTATGTTGAAAATCCGTGTGTGTTAAATTTTAGTCAACGTCAATACGCTCTGTAATTTTCACGATGATCCATTGTTTTTCTTACAAGTAATGACAAATTAATATTTGAAAAAAATTCCTTTCCTACTTTTAGGCACCCTGCACCCACACACGGCTCAAAATTTCCAATTCTTTGTCATAGACAAGCTTAAAACACAATAAGTTTTTATTCCCAAACATTTATTTTAACAAAAATTTACACAGCTTGGAAATATAGGAGTACCTGAAAATTCACTAAAACGCTCGCTGCCGCCAAAAGGTTGAGAATATCTGAATTTTAGCAAGTCATGGGCCTACTTACTGTATACATCTACGTCTTCCAAAAGTATTATTTCAATCGAATCGGCCGCTCCAGAGATTATCCCTATTGACCATTTTTCTGATATATATATATATATATATATATATATATATATATATATATATATATATATATATATATATATATATATATATATATCGTCGCTGTTAAATCAAACCGGCAAATCTGCAAAAATTGAGTTTTTGAGTTTTTGGTATCAAAGAATTCCTTTCTTTCCCGTCCATTTTTATGTCGCACCGGCATATCGTAAAGTTGAATAAAAATCCGTCTAAGGCCAATGACACACAGTTCGGTTTCACCGAAGCGTTTAACGCTTCGGTTTGGCGCGTCGGCTGCCACACACAGCGGTGTTCAGAAGCGTTTATCGAGTCGGTTCAGTTGCAAACTACGTCGGATATAGATGCTTGTGAAAAATGATGCTTGTATGTCCGCACATACATATACATATATATGCATATAAATATATATGTAAGTATATATATGCATATGAAATTTGGGCAAAGTGATTCTAATACTAATTTTCTTTGAAAATCTGTAATTGCCTACTTTTAGAAACCAAGTGCCCACAAATGTTTCATTTTCCAATACTGTATCCTAAACATCCTTCAAAAATCTATTTCTTTATTAGATTTTCCGTCCCCTATCCCATGCATTCATCAATGCATCCCAGAAAATTTAAGCTCGATCGGACTACGCAGCAATGAACTGATCGAAAAACGCTCGAAAACCGAGTCGGTGGGTCATTTCTCTCGTCTATCGACGCGATTCAGAAACCGAGAGGCGGTTCGCACCGCGGTGTGTGTCATCATAATGCTAAAGTAGTGCACGACTATACCGACTCGGTTTTCCTCTCGGGAAACGCCTCGCAAAAACCGCTGTGTTTGTCATTGGCCTAATGGTGCTGTGCCGGTATGCATTTACGAGGAAACAGCCCACACGCGAAAACTTTAAAGCGCTCTGGTGAAAAATATGCATTTTGCAGATATGCCGGTTTGATTTTACAGCGACGATGTATAAAGAAATATGACTTTTCGGCGAAACGGGTTTAATACTAATTTTCTTCGAAAATTAGTAAAAAAAAGTCGTAATGACTTTTCTGGCTAATGGGACAGTTTTTGCCTTCTTTGGAGCAGATTCGCCTGGTCAAGTCCATTGTTTTGATTGCTACTTGATCTCTGGTGTATAGTGATGAATCATAGTTTTGTCAACGGTGATGATCCGACGTGAAAATTTCTACGAATTTTGCTTAAAGAAGTCAGAACACGGCTTCGAAATGGGCAGACCGCAGATATGAAAGAAAATCAATAAGTAGAGAAAATCAATCAATTGGTAACAATAGAGTGCTCTCTTATCTCTAAAAGTTAGAGACTCAAGAAAGTTGAAAGGGCTCGATAATTGAATATAATAGGATTGGATTGCAGAAGGAACGCAACAGAGGCATCGTCTAAAAGGCTAGAGTATTTGAAGTATTTTCGAAGTGTACTTCAGGTATAGGTGGACGATTTCTTTTTGCAGATCCTAAAATTGTGAAAGTAAGCAGTCGTGAAGAATGCGAAACACTATGCAATACGCATCGACTGTTTAGGTTGCGTATTTCTTAATAGTGTTATATTTCCAATGGAATGTCAGATATTATTAGGTCCTAAGAAGGAATAACAATTACTAAGAAAATCGAACATTCAGAAACCAAGAAGCTTTAGACACCCAATAATAGAATTGGCGAATTTCTCCCACGACTCGTCTTTGGCTGTCTCATTCGGAACCCAAAGCTTATTCAGCTTAACATCTCTTTTAGACCAGGAATCTAACAGTGCTTAAGGGGGGAAATACATGTAAAATCGAAAAGAAATTGCTAATTCCAGATTGATTTAAAATATATATATTGTTTATTCAGAAAATTTTTAATACTAGGTCCTTAAAGTACATGCCTCACAGTAAATGAAAATCTTTTTTAATAATTTTTCAACTCAAAATGGCGGCGATGCGAGCGAATGAAAAAAACACATCAAAAACTGCCTCGTACAACTTAACGTCTATTCCGGGGAACTTGCAGCATTCAGAGAAAAAGAACTATGCTAATGAGAAATATAGTTTATAGGTGAACCAATAAAATTTATAAAAAAAATATTAAATTTTTACATTAATTTTAGATTAAACAAAAAAATCGATTATTTTTTACAAAAATCACGCTTTAAACATTAATAAATTAATAATTCCGAAACTACAATAACATGTAGATTCAACGAGTAGATAATACTCTTTTGTAGATGTGGTATAAATTTGAGCCGGATCGGTTCAATATTTTTTGAGATATTTTGTACGGAAGTTGAAAAAGTACTACTTTGAGAAAAACGCGTTTAAAGTTTTAAAGCTCCACCGACCTGGGGAACGCCGCACTGCCTATAACTGACTATAACTCGAGAACTAACACGAATATCGCTTCAAAACTTTTTTTGGTATATTTTATTTCATATATTCATTTCAAACATTTTGATGTAAAAAAAATGGATTTTTTTTTAACAGTTACATGTATTTCCCCCCTTAAGAAACTTTAGTTTTCCATGAGTAAGTGGAAAATATATATCTAGCAATTTTCATTGGAAGAAATTTTTGTCCAGTTTTTTTATCTCGAATTTAATATTTTTTTATGCACGATCCGAGAGGTACAATAGTGCTACGACCACGACGAACATTTTTATATTTTTTTTTCTATTTCAACAATACTAAGTGTGTTTTGGTTCAATATGGTGGCTTTCTTTAATTCTGAGACAATCAAAATTTAATCCTGGACTATATTTATGCTTCAAACTATCAATGTGGTGAAAGTTATCCAATAGCAATGTCACAACTATAAAGTTAATAAGTGTTACTGTCTGAAAATTATTAAGAAAAAATTTTACATTTTAATCCTAAAACATAATTTTCGAAATGTTAAAAACCATCAAAACAAAAACAAAACGATCTATATATTTTTGCCATAACTCAATAAAATCGAACAAATGAACGAAGAATAAGCGGCAGAAAATTGACTATTTCATACCAAAGCACATATTCTATACATTACATTATCATACTTTGTTTTGTTTTTCTTCAAAGCACCCAAATAGAAAATATGTCAACCTACATATGTAATTACATAAAGCGTTTCGGATGGGAATATTTAAAAGAAAGTCTTGTCTCCTTCCGTCACAATTCACCCTCAAACGAAATCAAACATACGAAGAGTTTCTTTCAAATCAAAACTTCTGACAATAACATCCATTTAGGATGATTAAAAATATGTGTCAAATATGTTTCCGTAGGGTAGTCTAGACAGTTTTCTTTTTCATGATGAATCACAACTGAACAGAAAAAAATATATTAGCTTTTCCCTGCCTATGCCTGAAACAAATAATTTAGATTCAAAGAGTATAGTTAGCCAGTTGCGTAGGTCCGTATATCTATAGACAACTGTTATATTAAATGAAATGGAATTGTTTCTGGAAATGACAGAAGCGTAATTTCTTTGAATTTCAGTAAAAGAAGCGTAATTTCTTTGAATATTCAGTAAAGTAAGAGCCTTGCGCCAGTTCTGAGCATATATTTCATATATATACAGTTGCTCACAAAAGTCAGCATACACTGCTTAAAAACGCGGGATTGGCAATATATAGGTAGAAATAAAATGAAAAGACGGGTGAAAAACGAACCTAAAAGGAATATCAGGGACATTGTAATCTATTTTACACAGAATCAATGAGAATATACATATAAGTATATACACATATACATAGTAAATAACAAGAAATTCCGCTGAAAGTGAGGAAACAAAAGTCAGCATACACCACAGAAAATTCAAACGAATCAGTCTAAGCGATGAGTCATACTGCGATAAAGATTGCTACCGTGTTAATATACAAAGATAAACATTAGTACATTGCAAGTCGATCAAACTAAAGTGATTTGGGTGCCTTTAATGCTTAAAAATGAGTACACGGAAAGAAAGGGAATTCGTATGGCAAAATTGCTAAAATAGTTGGAAGAATTTGGGCAACGGTGCAAACAATCATACGGAAAGCGGAAACGGAAGGGAGAATACAAAATAAACAACGAACAGGTAGACCGAAATCCTTAAGTAAGAGAGATGAGAGAGACTTGTTACGGAAAATAAGTAAGAAGCCACAAAATAGTGCTCCAGCAATGGCCACTGCACTTGCAAAGGCAACAGAGAAGCAAGGGAGTCCAGAAACTATACGTAGAGTTTTGCGTAATCAGGGTTATAACGGTAGAGTTCCGCGCAGAAAACCTTTCATTTCTCCAGTTAATGAAAAGAAGAGGCTTGACTTCGCTCGCCTGCATCTTAATAAGGACGAACATTTTTGGAATCAAGTTCTGTTTAGTGATGAGAGCAAGTATAAAATGTATGGCTCTGATGGGCGCGGATACGTTTGGAGGAAGCGGAACAAAGCATTGGCAAAGAAGAATTTGCGTCCTACAGTGAAACACGATGGAGGGTCAGACCTCGTATGGGGCTGTGTGTTGGCCGCAGGTGTGGAGCAATTCGATTTTATTGATGGTACTATGGATCAATACATGTATTTGAGCATATTGCGAGGCGATTTGATACCTTTTGTGCAGAAATTAGGCCTACAGCCAGGTTGGATCTTTCAGCAGGACAATGATCCAAAACATACAGCTAGAAGTGTCAAGGAATGGTTGCTGTATAAAGTCCCTCATCAGCTTCACAGTCTGCCTCAGACTCCCGATTTAAACCCTATAGAGCATTTATGAGAGGAATTGGATCGCAGAATTATTATATTACTAGCAAAGAGACCCTGAAATCTGCTCTGCTGTGTACCTGGATGAATATTCCACCCGAAATTACCGGAAATCTCGTTCGTTCGATGCGAAGCCGTTTAGAAGCTCTTATTAAGGCTGGTGGAGGGCCTACAAAGTATTGAGCTCACGTTTTTTGGTCATTCTCGTTCTTTTCGACACATGGCTCGTGGTGTATGCTGACTTTCGATGGATGAATTTTCTTAGTTTTCATGGCTTATTTCTTTCTGTGTTCGGAATTTCTTTATTGTTATGTTATGAAACTTATTTTTAATGCCAATAAAGCTACTTTTACGTTTTCATTGCATTCTCTCTTTTTCCACTGTACCATATTCGTGTTTTTACATGCTGTATGTTGACTTTTGTGAGCCACTGTATGTATATTCTGACTAAAGAAATATTTAGATATTTCCCTATGCACGTAGAATATAACTTTGTCAATTTATTGAAAAGCCTTTCAAAATATTACAACATTAATTTTTTCTTAATCAATTTACTGAAAAGCAATTCAATTATGGGCTGTTGTCCGCAAAAAAAAAACAAAGCAAAACATGACACATTTGTCTGCATGCACATTTTGTTTCAATCATAATTTACACCGCGATTGTGCAAACGTCCTTCATCGTATATGATTTAGCGTATGCTTGCATGTAAATATATCCATTCAAAATGAACCGATGAAGAGAGAAATTTTTTGAATGGCATTTTAATGCAATAACAAACTTTACCCTTTTCGCAATCGCTTTTAATTTCAGGTGTTGACAGGAGTTTTTAGTCTATGAATGGCAAGCAAATTATAGCATTGAATGGCGAACAAATTGTGAGTTTCGCCCGCAATTTTATGACAATGAAAAGTTGTCCCGTGCAACTTTTTAATTACAAAAAGCTGTCGAAAAAAAAGTAATTTGCCGAGAACATTTTGAAAGTGCGCTCTTCTTCAATTCTGCGCGACAGATGGGGAAAATACTCGAAGTTTTTTTCACGAGTGAATGAGTACGTGCATTTGAATGGAAATATCCAGGTGGCAGATGCTGGACGAATTTGCTATGTTAAAAATGAAGCGAAAATTTGGTAGAAAATTTTCGGTACAATTGTTATGAAATGATTTTGAGGACAAAGTCCTAGGAAGAAGAAGCAATGGGAAATATTTTATTAATTTAATCATTTCGTCAGACAGCAGTGCAACCCAAAAATTCAAAATAATATGTCATTTAAACATACTCATGTTTGGTGCCTACTGTAAATCAAGATACAATAATTTTTAAGAAAATTCCGAAATTCGGGCAGCACATCCATTTGGTTTCAATTGTTAAAAGAAACACAGCACAATGTGTTTGCAAAGCATGGAAAGAGTGTTGTAAAATGAGAGAACCAACCTGATAAGGAAAGCCTGAACATCAGTATTTTTATCGCTCTCCCAAAAACACTAGCTTTTACCTTAATAAGTTAATCTTAGTTCACATTCAAAAAAACATCTCCAACCATCCATTTGTCCCCTGGCTAGTCCCTGATATCTACCGTATCACAATCTGTCTCTTAACATCATAGTATATGTGTGTGTGTTTTATTCTCAAAATTTTCCAATTTCCACACTACCTTTCCGAGTTGATTTAAAACAATTTACTCCCTGTCGAACGTGCCTGGCATGATAAACTGCGCTGACATGGTCCCAGATTATAGATGACACCGAAAGTTTTCGGCCCTGGTCTCAACGTAAAACAAACTTTCGGCTGATCATTCGACCCATTTAACAATGAGCACACAATTATCCAATTTCCCATTCCGGGCCGTTTTTGGGTTTTCCTTTGCAATTATCCTCTATCTGACTGTAGATTTGCACCCTCAATGCTTTTCGATTCACACGGCAAGGGGTTTATATTACGGATAAGGTATGAAGGTACTACGTACTCGTAGTTATACGATTTGTGTCCTAAACCTATTCGAAATATCCTTAGCTTTAGTTACCGTTGTGCCAGTCCAATTTAAATCGCTCCTTGGAACTGAACCGAACTGAAGAATTTCCCAGGATAAATTGTTCTGAAGAACTGGTTGCAGTGTACAAACGATACCATCATCCGTTCGCAAAGTGTTAATTCGATTATACAGGATCGTTTAATTCTCGGCGTATAGCAGAAGTCATTTGTTTTAATTTGAAATGAAGGAAAAAGAGTGTGGAATGAATTCCATGCTCGATGTTTTCTAGTCAGGCTGCGATGACCGTAGACAGGAGATTGCTTCTTGAGTAAAGAGTTTAAGTCGAAGCCATACCTGGTGCAGCTATTTGGTTAACCGTTTAATCAATTTAGCTACGTTTACCGGGTTTCAATTACTTTCCTTGCTTGTTTTGCTTTTCGCCCGCGTACTGTTGTTTACAAATCTGAAACAGATTTAGTAGTCACGTCATTAAATTTGTACGGTGATAATAGTCTATATGCTAGCGAAAGGTTGAAAATATATTTGAAACGTGCATTTTTTAGCATTACAAAAATATTAAAATAAGATCAGATGCATAAGTACTCCGTTTGAAAATAGAGTTTTGCTATTTCTCAATATCAATTATAATAAATTTTACGCTGATTTTTGCCAATTCATACATATCTTTGTGAATTAAGTGTAGTATTAAGGTTGATTATTTTTTAAATTCACCAATTAAGCTTTATCGTTACATGATAATCAAATTAATAATAATAGAAAAAAACCAAAAATTTGTGTTAATATTTAAGTTAGTTTAGTTAGGTGAGTTAAGCTTAGTCAGTGTATAGAGATAAAAAAAGCGTATTGAAAGGTTTTTTTTGAATGACACCAGGATGAGATGACTAAGATGAGAGAGCCTTGATCAGGTTATTTTTGAAGGTTGTTTTAGAAATTGTAGGGGAGAAGTTCCTGCTAATGCTACTGAACGTCTTGCAGCACCTTTCTATTAGCTCATTTGCTGCATGTTTTGTGGTCTGTTGGTATTCAATAAGCAATCGTGGGAACCTAGTGACTTTTTAAGGCTGATTGAACACAATTTAAATGGCAATAAGTTAAGAATTGATGAAATTGATTTGATGATATGAGGTTATCGGCACACATTAAATGGGGAATATCAGATAAAACCTCCAATAGGTATGATACAAAAATATTCAAAAGAAGAAGACCAACCCACCCAGGGAATTTCGTTTCGATTGAATCACTGCGCTGGAAGTTATACGGGTGAAAAGGATTTTAAACTCGCGAATAAAGCTTAGTCGGTTTCTTTGCCTTCGAAAGTCTGTATGCTGAACGAGCGTAATTGATTTATTTTTCATACATTCTAATACTGTTATTAAAAGAGGTTTAAATGTTTGCGCGAGAATTTTCTCGTAATTGACTGTGAGAAAAAATTAGCATTTATGCACGTGACGAACGATAGGATATGTATACATCATGTGTATGCACAAGGTCATATGTGACTTTGCTTCATGCAAACCACCCATGATATACTGTCAGATATTTAAAAGTACACATATAGGGAACTGTGGATATATGTTCTGTTATGTACCTACGTGAGGATGGTGAACGGTGATGATGACGATGATGATGATGAAAAGCTGGATCCGTAAAATTGTTCAAAGTTGCTTTCAAGAGAAATTGGGATAAGTCTGTTTATGTTTATAATAAGCTTCCACGTAATTAGTTTGAATATATTCCCGGCACACATCGAGCTGTACGTTTCTACGAATGTATACGGTCGAATCTCGCGAGGATGTTGTGCACCTATACAGACATAGGTACGATATATGAGGTTATGTATACTCATATCATAATATGAACACATCAAGTGAATACATTAAATTCCTTGCGAACATTAGGTGGAAATTTCGACGTTGAGGTTGAAAGAAGGGAGCAAGTGAATAACTGAAGCTACTCTAGTCTGTAGAGAGGGTTTGGAGAATAAACAGGAATTCTGCCGCAGACTCATAAGCTGTTGTTTATAAAACTGAAAATGTAGCCAGATTACGAGACGGAACCGATTTGTAAAAGCTTAATTGCAGTAAAAGTTGATCCTTGCTTTTTTTGCTGTCGGAAACAGTACTGATTGTTTGAAAAACTCTGTTAGCTGTTTATGTCCAAAATTTAAATACGTACCATGTGTGCGGCAACTTAAATAATCTTAAATCCTTGTCTCGAAAAGAATCTGTTCGTTATTTGTATAGTAAATCGAAATAATCATTTGATTTGTTTTTGTTGACTTTCGATTCATAATCTCCAATACATTTTCCAGCAACATTTGCTGCAATCCCTTCTGCCACATTGCTTGCAAATACAGCTCGAAACAAACATTGTAATCAATTCTCGAATTGTTTATGATAATTTAATTAGTCCAACTTCCACTTCTTAGGGTTGCACTGGTCATTTATGAATATTCATGTTGTGTACATTGTATATCTGACAGCAAACAGTCGAACTGGGCGCAGGGAGAGAGAAGATATCAACACAGGATCAGAACATTATTCAGTGTATAGATTCCGAAATGTTCAATTGGATTTCTTCAAGACAAATCAAATGAAGCGAGCTAATTCGCAGTGACACGAGGGTAGCATTCTGCTCTTTACTCTCTCTCCTGACAGAGTCTGACTAGTTTTGTATTAGCATCTGATTAATTTCGAGATGTGTTGCGAACGTATTTCGTTGAGCAGCAAAAAGAGTGAATTGTTTGCGCTATTATGGCGCCATATGGGGGCTTTTTTGTTTTTTTTTTGTGCTTGAACTCAAAACCAATATGTATTCCAATGATTTGCTACAGTCGAGATTTAGTAGAATGTCATCAAATTCTCGTTAGTGAAATCGAAAAACAAAACGTAAAATATGTATCTGCTATGTAACGGTGGGTGAAAGGAAAGATTGCACTTTGAGGAAGGACCGATACTGCGGTAAGATTAAATTTGAAAGGAATGTCAAGGCGAATAATAAATGTTTTTTCAAGTACCTTTTGATAGGATGCTTCTAGTAGCGGCTTTTACTTTGTCACATTGTGGAATTTTAATCGTTTGCTTGCATGAGCATCGCAGTTTCATGCTTTTTGTTGTATGTTTATGGATGTTATTGAAGCAACTTATAAAAAGAACTGAATCATTGAAATATTTATGATACATACAATCTGAAATGTGAATCGGAAGATGGATCGAGGGCGTACGAAAGTTAAAAGTATACACGATACCGCAATTCAGCTTGATTGCGACACTAAATTGTTAATAAAGGACTTTCAATACTTTAGACGGAGGTAGTTTTAAGGCAGTTATTCCGATTTTTTACTATTCTTGTGCACATATATGAGTCGAACTTGCTAATAATAGAGTATTATTCAGATGAAACTTTTTTTTTGCCAAAATATGACCAGGATTTCATTCTACAAGATATTCTGCCCTACTAAGAATTTAAGTTTTATATGCATTTTAGCACTTCCGATATATTCAATGATTTGTATTTTTCTAAATACTGCAGACATCTTCAAACGTAATGAAAGTTTAAGCATGGGTACAAATACGTTTACTTGATACACATCTCAAGTAAACGCTTTCCCGTTGAAAATAGTTGTGGAAGATAGGTTTCATTTAGATAGGACTTTTTTGCAGTAGCATGAAACGAAAAACTGGCCCCATTACTAAGCATAAACGTTCTATCTACACATTACTAAGCATAAAGGTTCTTTCACCAGTAGATATAACCTTTATGATTAGTAGTGCGACGTTTTTTGTAGCAGGGGAGATTTTTCGGTATTGTTTTAACATACATACTTCCACAAAAGATAGGTTTTTCATATCTTGTCGAATGATGTAAAGTAAGTAGTTTTTGACACTGATGCTAACTCAAACATTTAGATAGAACCTTTATGGTTAGTGGGGCAGTATTGTTCCCAAACAAAAGTTCCACCCGTTGTCGTATATAATTTGATATATTTTTAATATTTTTATTTTCGACCTTAAAAAATGATTTAGTGGCTGGAAAATATACTCTTAAATTTTCAAATCTGAATTTTGGGATTGGTCCCTGTGCTAAACTAATTGCTAAGCAGTAACCACTGCCGTAGCACAAAAGTGACCATTCCCAAAAAAAAACAAAGAGGGATTGGGCTAGTTGGCTGTGAAAAGGCGCGCTAGGCAACTTTCAGCATGAACTGTTATTCTGCAGTGACGACGAACAGTGTGTCGTCTAGTACAAGCTAGCGAGACAATAGGTCTGTTCTCGTACTTTCAGTAACTGAATTTTACTGAATTTTCCTGAATCATGTGGTGGGGAATTTCATGAAAAGTACGGGAACGCTCTCACTGTATTTCCTGAAAATTGACAACCGAAAGTGTCAGTTTTCGGTTTTTGGGAGAACAATAGGATTATAAAGTCATCCTAAGCGGTAATAAATAATCGCCACAAAAATATTCGACCTTCATAGCAACATTACGCAAAAAATATGTGGCTTGCCGCGCACATTTGAAAATATTTACTCCGTTTGACACTTCAGTATTTTTCAGTAGCTCAGACCCTGAGAGCATTAAGACATTCGGAGGGGCGATGTCCATTTAAAATACATTGAAGAGAAACCGACCACTTTTCATGTATCTTCAATGTCAATTCCCCACTTTGTATCCTTGTTATCAATATGACAATTAAACTAATGTAAACAATTTGAGTCGGTACGGAAATAAAATCGTGTTTATTTAAAATATAGATTAATTTTGTGTAGATTCGACTAGTGCGGTTCACAAAAACGTTAGAGTAGAAGTGAAAATCGCGAGTTTTATTTGAAAAAAGTGTTTGAAAACTGTGCAATTGCATTAATCTTTGCAATTAAGTGAGTTGGTCCGAATTGTGGCAATAGTTTGCAACGCCGGCCGTTTGGAGTTTCTTATCACAAGTAAGGAATAAACAAACGATATGTTTTGCAAAATTTTGTGAATTTGACAAACTTTTTATAAGCGAAAGTGCCTATTCGAGCCCTTTTAAATATTCTCGACATATTCGCGCGAATTTTCTGGCAGCCATTTTAATTGCTGTCAGAAAAAATACAAAGCAGTAGAGCGCATAAACAGTTTCGGGGCAGAGCGGAAATAAAATGATAAGAAAATTTATTCGTATTACATGCTGTGTGAAATATTGTTTTCCAGATTTCCAGAAAATGAGCAACACATATTCATTGGGACTTCTTCTCTTGGATTTCCTGAGCTGATCATCAAAAATACTTCCCGGGTCTATTCAAATCTATCGACCGTGGTATATAGCAATTGATGATTGACAAGGGAATAAGTGTAATAGTTTCTTGTTTTTCTTACAGCTGCCATCATAGTACGTTAGTTTTGAGCAAGCGAACAGGGGACCATCTTTAGTGGAATAGAATCTTCGAGTGATGCAGTAAGTTAAGAAAATGTTCAAAACATTCTTCTCTTTAATTATCTTAATTCTATAGATACCTTTCGGCAACAATATTCAAGATGAGATAAACGATGGACAAGAAGAGCGAATTGCGATCTCATTAGGTGCTTAATGCTGATGTTGCGTTCATGATACACTTTTGAAAATTTTAATATTCAACAATATCATTTCAATTAGGCTACGTAAACAGACCAAGTGGATCCTATTACCGCATGGCATTTAATCAAGCTGCAGGAAAAAATTGGAAGATACGCTGAAACGAAAAAATAGGATTATCCGAAATTTGCGTAAAAAGCAGCACAGGCAAAAGAAAACAGCTTCTATAGTTGAGTGGTTAGATAATCTCAAGGCCAATAACTGGATTAGCGAAGTAGGTCGAGAACGATTAGATAGTGTGAATATAATATAATAAATATCTTATTACCTAGAAATATATTATTATCCAACCTATCATTGTATTTAGCCTACTTTATAGTATAAGATAAGTTGAGACTTCTTGGAACTATTAACTGTGAAGAAGACTTATTTTTTTTCGAAAAATCTTAAACAAAATTTGCCTTTTTCGGAATTTGAAGTTGTTTTTGATTTTAATGATTTTATTTATTGCAGTTGCTTTACACACAATACTCAGTAAAAACTTCCTAGATGTCCTAAAAACGAAAATGATATTTTATATTATTCAATGTTTTCTCATCACCTACGGTAGTACTCGGCACTGCTAAGATTTGAGCCAGCATAAACACATCTAATTTTTAAGCCACTTTCTTATAAAAAAATTTTTGTTTTATGGGTAAATAAATATTTAATTAGTATACTCTACAATTTTCATAGTTCGCATGCATTTGTTTTCTGTTTTCATTTTCTATCCTGGAAAAAAACAATTAATTCACCGCAAAGCAACGAATAATCCAGCCTGCGGTAGCTTATTTTTACTCCCTGGTTCGAGAATTCGTACGGTTATAATATGAAAGCTAAAAAATATTAAATAACTAAATATAGAACAATCATTCACTTACGATATTCAAAATTTGAATATTTGAAATTATCCACACATAATATGTCCCCATCAATTTGATAAATTAGGAATTACCTACGCCCCGAAAATTTCAATCTATCATCGGGGTCACTGGTGATGAGGAAAAATGGCCATGCCTTCGGCCCCTCCGAATGTCTTTATGCTCTCAGCTCAGACCCTACTGAATTTTACTGAAAGAGGGGAAATTTTCAGTTTTCAGTAAAACGGAGTACGGGAACAGCTTCATTGCAATTAATCGCGATTAATCGCAATTTGGTTAGTAAATTTGTTATTTGGTTAGTAAATTTGATTTGCATTTCCAAATAAGTTGCATTTTTAGCACACTTGTGGTAATGGGGAAAAGTGTGTTTTGTGATGGATTATTTTGAAACAGGTTTGTACAATGTTATCTTACTTATTTGCAAATTTTTCATACACTTTTTTAAGTTTGAAAATCTGGAAAAAACCAACATATTTTTCCATATTTCAAACCTCACCGGATAACTTCTTTTTTTTTACCCGAATGCACTCATCTTGATACTTGCATATTTTATAAGCACGACATTCAGATATAGTCTCATACATTTATTTTCCTTGTTTCAGAATGAAACATAACTATAATGAAAATGATTCTTTTTCGAGGAATGGCAGAAACATACCAATGAAGAAAGAACCAGTTGCATTTTAGATTACATGTGTAAAAAACACAATGTTACTGATGGTTTCGGTCAATATTTGAAGAAAGCACAAGATGAAAAATTTCAGTATTTCTTCGAAATTCGATGAACTAAGTCTAGCAAAGAAGTTTTTCGAGAAAAAAATTGGGTAGGTAAAATATAAATTAAAATGTGTGTAAACTAGCCGCGCACTTCAACATCGTCAAGAATTCTATAGTATCTGTAGACCGACTAAAATATCCTGACGTAGATTAGAACATCTTTTTGAAACCGGAGGTACAATTAAGTTGACTACAGATGTGGAATTGGCTAAGCGGAGGAAGGGCATTGAAATGTCGCCAAATAAATCAGTAAAGTTGATGAAATTCAAAAACAGAATATTAATTTTTTTGACCAAAGCAGTCAGTAAACTCCAAATGAAGCGTTAGCTTATTATGTAGACTCTTAATTGAATGTTCACTTTTATAAGCAAACTAGGAAGTGATCAATGAAGGCGGAACATCAAATGTATTCATCATTATACAATTTAGGTAGATTCAAAGCTTGTTGTTGTCCTTCTGATGAACACATTTCTGTGACTGAATCTTGAGCTGAAAATAATCCTCTGATTCTTTTAAATAAAACAACTGAACGTTTGGTTGAAGCTCAGTCTTAAGTCATAAGAATTGTGTTTTTTCGTTCATCGTTAAGGTGGGTGAGCAAATAAGGTTGTGATGGTGGTTTTGGTTACAGCACATATAAACAGTGTTTTGAGAAAACCAGCGTGACAAACGAATTTTTGTTTGTGTATTCATTATTGAACTTGAAACTCCTTGTTGGCGATACTGTGATCTGGCGGAATCGACAACCTTTCTCAACCTTATATTGTTGTCCTTTCAAGTTTATTTTCACCAAAGAGACAGAGGAGTTTACGAAAGACGAAACGATTAAAGTGTTAAATAAAATAAAGTTATCTTCTTGGAACATTATGTAACGTTGATGGATCTCAAATCTATATTATACACGATTTATTGTTAGCGATGGCTGCTGATTACGTGTGTAACACTTTAACGGACTCACGTTCAACATAAAAGTTACATATTTGCTGTCTTCTCCGTCAAGAATGAACAACAAATCGAGAGGCGTTTCCAGCAAAGAAGAGCTCTTTTGATTTGGCATGGATTCGTACTTTTCAATATATACTTCACGTAGGCTATTTATTTATTTATTATTGACTTAACATATACAAAATCTAGATAAAGACTAGACATGAAATAAACTTATAAAATTTTTAATTTCTCAAGAATGAAAATAAAATAAAGTAGACACTTTTCAAAAACAGAAGAATAAAGAGAGAGAAAAATTGACTATAAATTCAATTTAATCAAAGTATACAGAAAGCGGTGAATGAAATAGAATCATGATTTGACGCAGAGATGAAATTAGAAATTCAGCAATTAGTTAATTCATTTCGTAAGATAAAACACTTGTTCTTATTTTTTTTAAAACAAGCGTAAAAAGGCAAAAGAGGACCAAATTCCAAGCAATAATTTGATTAAATAATTTAAAATGAAGACCTGGTCTAAAATACCGGGCCACAAGCAGAATAATGCACACAGACGATATATTTAATAGAACCATTAATAATTTTGTACAGGAGACATTCGTATAAATACACTCTACGTGAAAAAAGGGTAGGGATTACAGGGATGGATATTCGCATATACTCACGGCTAAACTTGAAAAACAGCGAGTGAGTATTTAACTTATTACCAAATACATTTGATTTATTTAGTAATACGTTCTACAGACTCAACAGGATCAATCAACCGAATTTGACAAAAATATTCAAGCACACTACGCACGAAAGAGATGTTCAGGCGTACTCAGCAGGTAATATCAGAAAAAGATTTGGAAGCTCTAAGAATGAAGCCGCACAAACGCGAGGCCTTCGATGTGACACGCAAGATGTGGACATCAAATTTTAGTTTAGTGTCCAAGCACAACACCAAGTTCTATGAAATTATCAATACGACAGCGGAAAGAACCAAGGATGGAAGCGTGATGTGGGATAATTTACATGTAAAGGATATCTGAAAGCGTTTAGCAACATAAATATAAATAATGTAATAAAATTGACAGATCACCAGTTGCCCAGAGCAGATAAGTCATCCTGCAGCTAAGATCAGTTATCCACTGATTCAATCAACTTGAACATTTTCAGATCTTCAGCGTACAAAAGACACAGGGAATTAAAGAGGGATGGAAGATCATTAATAGAAAGGAGGAAAAGTAGATGATCAAAAATCGAGCCTTGCGGAGCACCATAAGAAGGAAACAAGTGGGAACAACAAGAATGAACCTTTACGAAACAAGCACGTTAACAAAGGTATGAGGAAAACCAGCAACAGAGTTCGCCCGAAATGTTGAAATAATCGAGCTTTGAGAGAAGGATGTCATGGTACACAGCGTCAAAAGCTTTTGCAAAGTTTGCATATAATACATCCACTTGCTTTTACTGGTTGATGGTGGACGCAATAGTTTATTGAACGAAAGTAAGTTGGAAACTCTTGCCTTACTTTTGACAAAACCATGTTACTCAGAAGCGAGAAAGAGTTCAACTGTTGGGTAAACTCTATTGTAAATAATTCCGGGAAGCTTACTGAAGCGAGATAGAAATGATATGGGACGATAACTGGAGAAGCAGGACGAAGATCCGACGGGAGAATGGGGATAATATTTGCGGATTTAAAGGAAGAAGGAAACATACGGGAAGAAATACTAAGGTTAAAGAGGACAGATAAAGGAACACACAAGGATGGTGATAGTGTAGCGAAGCGAAATGCGACCAGCTTCAAGCATCAATCCTCGAAATCATCAAAGGAATCGAGCGACTGACAGGACTTGAAAAAATCATATCTCACTGGATCACGACTCTCCTGCCGTTCAGATCGCTCGCGCGCTACAGTCTACCATTTCACTTTTTCAAATTAATTTGCTTAGTAAACATATGAATAATATTAGAGCTCTCAGTGTTTTGATTTACGTGTTCGTGCATCCGTATGCAACAATTGCGACTTTGCAAAGATATTAGGTAAATCGTTCGGACCACAGCTGGCGCTACTGTCTGGGTTAGCAAGCAAACCTTCGACTTTTATGTGATTTGCTAAAAACGAACAGAAATTATTCATGTCTGAAGAGGAATATAGGCAGAGAAAGATGAAATAAGTTATGAGGTAGCAGGAGAAAAGAAATGTGCAAAGAGCTCCTATATATCTTGTGGCGAGGAAGCAGACAAATAATTTAGACGCATCTCAGAAGAGATAGAGGGAGATTTTTTAAAGCAACGGATATAGGACCAAAAGGGTTTCTGATGACAGAATGATATGGAGGTTACAATGTTACCATAATGATCACTCATCGCATCTTGTCTAGATATGGTTCAGATATGAACAAGTAGGAACTTAGAGGAGATAGCAAAAGAGCTATTGCGGGGCGACGCCCAGAAGTATTCAAAAAGGTGTTCAAAGATCACACGGGTCAAATAATAGATCAACTAACACTAAAACTTAAAATGTTGAATTAAGCAGCGAAATATCAAATGATATTAAGTAAATAATTTCAAAAAAATTCATGTAGTTTAAAGAAATTTGGCGCCGAGATATGATGACATAAATTGTTCGAATTTCAAAAAGTTTGGTGTTGAAACACAAAATTTATACTTTGATCTGTATGCGTGGTATTCCATACCTGCTACTATTAACAAGATTCTAGTTTTTAGGGCGGAAGTAATCCAATCTTGCCTCCTTCCAATTGGGCAGCTTTACAAAAAAGCTCAGGACTCAAAACATTACGTGAACGACACACTAGAAAGCAGCCACGTATTGCCACGAATACCTTCGAGGCCTTTGAAGGATGCTCCTGATAACCGCTGGCTTTGTGATTGACGAACTTAGAGTTACAACGAAAGAAAATTATTCTTTGCTATTCTCCATGCCGCCCAGGATATCAACCTATTGCAAAGTCAATGAGAAGGATTATTTTCTGTCTGACTCTGCGGAATGGAAGAGTAATGGCAAAGAATCATCTGATAACGATCATTAAAAATTGTTTTAATTGTACTGTATTATCAGCTAGTTATAGTTTTTACTTTAAGTGTTTTAGTTATTTTCCGTTAATATTGCACATGTCGATTGTAATTGCCAAGCAATTTTTGTGTTGTTGTTCTTAGTTGAATTTGTTGTTTTTGTTAAATTTGATTTAATTCAGTAAATATAAAATAGTAAATACCTAGGTACTTTTCAATTGCTGAAACGTTTATAAAAACTCTGTTAATTGCTTTTATTTCTACGCTTTAAATTCTATTGAACAAAAAAATCACTCACTCCTGGAATCCCATGAAGAGGAAAGAAGGGGGAGCTACTCACAAGGCAATTACCCCAAATTATACTTCGTACACACCTTTCAGTATCCAGGTTTCCCTAATTTTTCTCTAAATATATCATAGTTTGCATTCATATAAAATTTATATAAAATATATATTCATAAAAAATCATTTTATCCCGCTAGATTGTTCGAAACGAAGTATTGTGCGAATGTTCGATAGAGTTTAGTCAGATGTTACACGTGTTTAGAGCAAATCAATCAGGCTAACGATTATGTAGAAAAATAAATAAGCGATAAGCAGACTCTATAATCGTCCATTTATTTTGACTAAATATCTGTCCTTTTTTCTCGGAGGTATGTACATTAATTTCAAAATAACTCAAAATTAAAATCGTCTAAGTAAAAAATAATTCGATCAATTTTTGAATTGTTTATCTTGTCATTATCTATGGCCATATTAAAATTGATAAAATTGATGATTCATAATAACTTATATAAGCAATAACTTCCACAGTTCACTGCTTAGGAGAATAACTAGCTAATGAATTGCGTCTGTAAGCCACCTAGACCAAAGATTAAATACAGCCGTATTTCGTTTGATGCTTCAGTTTTAGCTTCAAATAACACGTATAGTTCAATTTTTCGTAAAAATAATTTATTTTCCCGAAAATTTAACAAACGTTCCAAAATTCATTAAAATTTCTAGAGAAAAAAATATATTTTCAACTATAACACAAACTTAAGGTTTTTTATTATTTTTCTTTCCGAGAAACTTAGCTTGAGTAGAAACTTCAACACTGCAAAATTCCCTGCTGATTTATTACTTTGCACGAATCCGCAATCTAAATGCCATCAAATTACCTTTCAAACTCAACTCAGTGTTTAATTGAGTTTTCCTTTGACAATATCATGCCGTAAACTTTGCCTATTTCCTTCTGTTCGAAACGCATATACGTGCGGCACATATTTAACTTTCATTAGGCTGAGAGTCTCAGGCGATTACTTATGTTCCTGTGCACCACTCCTTTCTTCACAAAACTCTTCCACTATACAAATACGTTTGTACACTTGTTGATATAGCCCTTCTTCTGTACTACGGCTGCAACAAAATGCACTCGAGTTCCGTCTCGAAACTCTTTCGTTGGGACTTGAAAGTTTTTAAGCCGGAAATCCCAGTTTTCTATTGCAGATGCTGAGCTTAAAAACTTTAACTTTCATCGAATTAAGAACGAGTACGAAACAAAATGAAAGTTTTCAGCGAAATTTGTCTGACATAATCTGAAAATATTTTCACATCAGTTCAACGTTTGCGGCAGTAGTTGAGACGAATCTTTGTTACTGGTGAATAGCGAGAGTAGTTTTGATATGAAAATTAGTATATGATTTTATAATGAGCCTGTGGAAAAGTTGATAGCGAATATTTCGTTTACGGGTAAAGAAGTTACGTTTGTCCATAAGTAATTGATCATGAAATTTGTTGGAATGAAAATAGCTTTTAAAGATTTGTTATAAAATAATGAAATAAAGATTTACTATAAAATAATAAAGCATGAGTAGCCCAGTGTGTGCTGCCCTACTAAGCATAAACGTTCTATCTACATTTTAGTACCTTCGAGACATTCAATGATTTGTGTTTTGCTTTGTACTAGATCATTTTTCAATATTGATTTTAATATATTTCCACAAAAGATAGATTATTCAAATTTTGTAGAATTATGTAATAGAGTATATAGTTTTTGTATCCGGTGTAGATGGAACGTTTATGCTTAGCAGGGCAGTATGGAGCACTGGCTTCTTGTGTGTGGGGTCCCTGGTAAAAGTCCAGGTTTGTACAAAGAACCCCGGACCGAGCTTTGAGTTAGCTCAGCTCTACATAAGTACCTGCGTTAATCAGTAGTAAAGTGAGCCGTGTAACTAGTCACTCAATACTCGTATTCACAAGCTCTCTATCAGGTTTAATCCCTAGACCCAACAAGTGTTGTTGTGGGATAACTCTACTATAAAATAATACTATGACACTCTTGTCGATTTTGCTGCTAAATACGATAAAATAATACCTGAAATGATGAAAGTTTTTTCCCAGCCAAAGTTTTTATTCAAAATAAACCATACATTCATAGCAGTCTTCACAGTAAATCCCGCATTGTACCATTTGGTACATTTGGAAACGGCAGGAACTTCATTTCCATAATATAAATTTTTAGGGTTGAGAGATGATAAGTTGCTCGCCTCACTTGATTTGGATAGACTCAAGGCTGGTTGCGTGGTCTGCCGTTCGTACTTGAATTTGAACCAGGGACCCAAACACATCAGAGCCCAGTGCTCTATCGAATGGATTAAAGGAATTTTATTATATCAGTAACTTTTATTTAAAAACGAATGCAAAATTTCAAATATACTCACATGGCCCTATATTTAGACACAATCGTACACATAGCATTACTACGTTCATTATTCTACCACTATTCATATGCATTTGCTGATGCCATCATATGAATATAAGTTCATGCCGGAACTGCCTAGGAGCCAAAAATCAGACAGAAACGCAAATATATGGAAATGTCAAGCGCATCTACACGATATTATGGCAGACTAGACAGTGAGCAAAGTTTTCATTTGTTTGCCTCGTTTTTATTCGGTTCCTTCTCGAATTGGATTTTCTTCTTTTCTCCAAGCAAATATCAGACACAGAATAGTTGGTTACGAAACGTACTTGTACGTACGTTCAAGCTGCATAAGGAAGGATGCAATTATTCAAATGCATGCTTCGGAAAGATGATCTCCGGCCGGAGGCCCTACTGACCGACCATTGCGAACTATTTTGGCCTCGTTGTAGATTTCACTGGACTGCCAGGCCAGTTAGTGACAAGTAGTTTAACTTTCATCTTTAAGGACAAGAGCCTGTTGTTGATCAATTGATATCAGGAATGAATCGATGGGAAAAAATGTTTGAACTTTCGTCGTGGAAAAAATTTACAAGGCTTCCTCATAATTGATGCGTTTTAAAAATCTAAATTTCGTAGAAATTTTGCCTCTCGAAAATGTATAATAATTTGTTTTTGGGAATAGTTTTTTATGTTAAGATACCAAGGGTGTTCGAATCAGTTAAACGGAAAACAAACGGAATCCTTGTCTAACTACACTTATGAATAAATTTCGTTAGATTTTGCAAAAAATTCGCAAAAAAAAATTTTCATACAAAATTGGAACTGCTGCCTATCCCCTACACACCCTAAATCACAAGTCCTGCCTGGGAAATAGTGCATTCAAAAACTCCTCGTACAATGCACCGAACTAGAATTGTTTTTATGCTTCCATTTCATGACTGCATTGCCATACAATTTATCTTTGTTTTTTATGACTTGTCCTGGGAAGAGAATGTAAAGAGATTTGCCCTCTTTGTCGACTACTGGATCACCCCTTTGCTATCGGAAGTTTCCTTAAGCTGTGGCGTTGCAGTTCCTGTCGCCTGATAACAGCGGCGGCATGTTCTTTCTACAGCACTATGTATTATTTGTCTCTTTATGACTGCTTTGTAAGCTACTTGTCAGTAGTTTTTTTTTGCCGTTAAATTTATATGTATAGTCAGTGGACAATTGCAGTTGTTGCATATGATTTTCGATAATATTACAGTGAATTGAAGACAATGTTTTGGGGTTTTATTCATGTTTGTTTTGAAGAAGAAACTTTTGTTTTGCTGCAACCCGATGTATTTCAATGAGCCAAAAGTTTTATTTGACAGACAGTGACCCGAATAGAAGTCAGTGACCAGAGGGAATTTATAAAGTTTTTTTTATGGACGTTTGATTGCAGTTTTAGAGAGGCAATTGAGTTATGAAATGGGTCAGTTAAACAAACGAAAATAGATGAAAACAGATGTAGATGACGTGATTGTGCAAAAGCGTTTAAAAGTGCAAAGAAACTTATTGAAAACGAAAAATATAAATGCAATACTTATGGGACAAATTTGAAATAAACACATATTTTTTACACTTTTAAAATTAGAACATTCACCATTTGTTGAATAAGTAAGCCTTCAGCGACAATTCATATTTTTCTAAACTAAGTTGGGTCTAATCTATTTTTATTATTGTAATGAAAAATTCAAAGAGAAGAAAATTCACTTGACAGCAGAAACCAAAAATATGCAGCAGTAAATTTAATGTGTTTTTATTACATAGCGTACCATGTAGATTTAACTTTGAAAAAGCCGATCCAGATGAACTTAATGGTTTTGTTTCCTGTGATGTCAGAAAAAGATATCAATGAGGTGATACAATTTTCACTTATTTCCCTTTGAATGATTTGCTCGCTGTGTACCAGTCTTTTTCAAAAACGCCTCCATTACTTAGCATAAACGACATATCTGCATGCCGGCAAGAGAAAGCTTTTATTATTTCATTACATTTTGTACTTTTAACGTGAACACTTTTACTTTAGATGTAACCTCAAATCAACGTATTTGTTTCCGTGTTTGCATTTTCATATCTGCAGCATTTAGAAAAACACAAATTTTCAATTAACTCAACAATTACTAAAATACAGATGTTTATGCTACGTTCGGCTATTGACAATAAGCAACATGAAAATAGCACAACGGCAATACTGAATGAACCGATCGGAACGTCTTCAATTATCAATCCATTCGTAAGCCGATCCATCACGGCTTATTTTGCACATATTAAAGCGAGACGTTGCTAACATTTCAGCGAGGAATGAAAAGAGACAGAGCGCAGTCAACACACGATTGCTGAAAGGCTCTAGTAACTTGCAAATAAGAATTTGCAAGCTGTAAAATTTCGGCTTATGAAGGGGAATTTTTACGTTATTAGGTCTGTTTCCGTACTTTCAGCAAAATGCAGCAGTAACAGAATTTGGCAGCCGGCTTCTTTTTGCTGCAAAATTTGGCTTGCATTTGGCTTGCAGCAAAAGTACGGAAACGACTTGCTGCGAATCTATTTTAATATATTATAATAGATTCAAGTACGGAAACAGACCTATTGTAGCCATGCAGGGGCATGGTCTTTTGTCATTTAAAGTGTTACCTGCATAGTAAGATGCATACTCGTACATGCTTTAATAAATTCTATGTGGGTCGATATTTTCGAAAGGGAAGCCGGAAGGAATCGGGCTGTATGGACGCTTCGCCACTGTTCTGGACCCATTCCAGGCTATCAATCAATCAATCGTACACGCGAAAACTTAGGCCGCTAAGCATTGAATACTCTTTGAAGAGTATTCCCTTACGATATTCTGACAAAGCACTCGATTTTCGATTTATCTAGTACGGTTAAAAATATTTTCACTTTCGACGATCACATTAACGCTCGAATTTGCGAAAAGGCGATCTAAAAAATTATTTTATGCCTTCGTTAGGTTGATCCTAGAGTAGGCCTGTATAGTTTAGGCGTTTTATCAGCAAATGTATGTCATTCAGATAAAGTTTCTGCGGTTTTGTTTACAAAAGTTTGTTTGGTCAGATCCTCTACGCTTGCCTTCTTACAACAATCGTCTTAATTTACTGGCCATAGATACGCTTGAAAGCAAATGAGAGAATTTCAAAACCTTTCTTGCTGCATTCTTCCGAGTATCTTTTAAGTCTATTTAGTCTCAATACCAAGTCTAACAGAACGAAGAACGTCAATATTTCATCTGTCTTTTCCTATCGAACCAGCTACTCCTTCAATGACTCTCTTTTGTTTATAGAAAGAAATTTCAATCGTGCTTACGATAAATTCGATATAATTGTATTTTTATCACATTTGAAGAAAAGCTTAGCAAACAATAGACCACTTTGATTGCATTGTTTACATATTTTCATCGTTTTTACTGTCAGTATTACTAGTATGCAGCTGTGATTAATCGGCTGCTCCAGGTTAAGCTAGGTTGAAATAGCTCAGCAAAATGTGTTTCGGCTGTTGCTCTGATTTGTGTTTCAGAAGCCTACTCTAAGTTGAACTAGAGCAACTTAGAGCAAAATGTCTGCTCTACCTTTTTTGGTTTGCGCAAGCAACCAGCTGTTTATCAACTATCACGGAACCAACTTTTAACATAAAATGGTGACTGAAGTAGAGGTTTTTCTTAGTGAATTGACAGATTGAACTTCTGACAGGTAATTAATTTTGAGAATTGCCTCTCAATTGCTCTAACTTGATCGTCTTATTTTACCTATCAATCGCTCTAACTTGCTCGACTTATTTTGACAGCAGCTCATTTTTAACTTGCTTTAGGACGCTTTGCTCTTTTTTTGGAGTCATTAAGCACAGCTTGTATTAGACAAACTTTTAATAATATTTCAATAAATAAAAAAACCGAGTTTTTCATTTTCTAACGTTTCTAGCGTTCAGTTATGTGTCCGTGATTTTGGTTTTGGTTGTTTTTTTAAGTTTTTTTTATCTGTGAGTTTCTGTATAAAGTATTCATAAATAAAATGTTTTTATTAAAATAAATTAAAGGGAGCAGCACAAAAATGCAGGTTAGCATAATACGTTTTTGGAGTATATGTAAAAATAGCAGATTTCGCGAAATTTTTCATGAAGTGATAGCGCAGTATAAAAAATAGTGTAGAAAGAAATAACTGACTAATTAAAACGTTTGGACCAACAAACCCTTGGAATTCACCTTCAGGCAAAATTTAAGGATTGTAGACTAAAGTAGCCAAGCAGGAATCGCAGTCTTTGTTATTTTGTAACTGCAGGGAAAATCATCTTCAAATGCATCTACATTGAAACCTTAAGGAGCAATAAATCTGTATTAATTAGTCTAAGAGAAGATCTACACAGACGAGAGTTGATTTTGTGTGTACGCACATTATTCCTGACATTTCAACTGGATTGGAAGGATCCCTTAAACATCGTTGTTTAATATGTTTTTCAATTCTACGTCTTTTTTTAACAAGCAGGAAGACCCTCATTTATGATAAAAAAATTTAATTTATCTGATCGTAGTTCAACGGAAAAAACAACTTGCAGAGCCACTAGTGGGAGTCAAATCAATTAAATAGATTTAAATTATTTTTTATATGTACATGAAAATTGCTAGTTCGATTGGATTTTTTCAAATTTTCATCAAATCTTGTGATTTGCAGTACACCTCTTAAGAAATCATACTGATGTTAAATTCCGATTCCAATTTTAAAACGTACGACTTTCAACAAGTGTCTGATAGCTTGTATAATCTAGTGCCGAGACGTTTTTTTATGTCGAATCCAAATGAATTTAGCAAGTAAGATTCTAAAACCTTTCCTCAGTGCTTCCCTCAAAATTATTATTTCAAGAAGGGTAGCTACTTTTACAAGGACTCCAAATTAAAATCTCAAAGTTTGACTGCTGATTTTTACCATTAATGTAAATTTGTGGGTGCATTAAAAAAATTATTTCGCAGGTATTAGTTGATTTTCTTAACATGATTGCTGTTGTTATTATTGTCTTTCGTACTAGATCTCCAGTATTTTGTGCCACTATTTATGAGTTTTTATTTATAAGATTTCTAAAATTATTATTGTGTTTCCAAAAATTAACATCAATTTTCACAAAAATATCACAAGCAACATTTTTTGGTCGTGAACTCTTCTCTTAATAAATCTTTTTTATTTCGTGAAGATACTTGGACCACTAGAATCAATAAAATCATGCTTTAATCTGTAAATATATACAACGTATGTATCATTAAGAGAAACTAAATTAATATTTTGACCATGGTAGTTAAAAATGAATTTCATACAATGTTTTTCATATCATTGTTCATGAAATTTACAAAGTCATTTTGTTACTTGACCCACGTTGGGCGCCACAATGTAATGATACTATATCACATAACTGGTAAGAATTATTTGAAGACGTTATAACGAAAGGACGGAGGTCATAGATATATATATTGGGTAGGTCCATGACTTGCTAGAATTCAGATATCCTTAGCCTTTTGGCGGCGGCGGGCGTTTTGGTGAATTTTCAGGCACTCCTATATTTCCAAGCAGTGTAAATTTTTGTTAAAAAAAAGTATTGTGAATGAAAACTTATGATGTTGTAAGCATGTCTATGATAAAAAATTGGAAATTTGGAGCCTTGTGTAGGCGCTGAGTGCCTAAAAGTAAGCAAGGATTTTTTTCAAATTTCGATTTGTCATAAATTCTAAGAAAAACAATGGATCATCGTAAAATTTGCATAGCGTATTGATGTATACTGAAATTTAACACACATGGACTTTCAACTTTGTGCGGGCAACTTTGTAGCTACAGCAGGCTCCTGAAAAAAATCCTCCATCTATTTTCTGCACTCAAAACTTCTGTTCACGAGAACTGACGAGGTTATAATGCGATCAATACGAAATCGACAGGATATGTTGGAATCAATTAGGAACAGGTCTGATAGTGATTTTGAAATACGGGCAATACTGTGGTAGTGGTGCCATTATGAAATATCGCCGAGGAAAAAAAACTGGTTTTTGGCCTATAGTTTCCGATTTAGCCACCAGATTTTAACAAATTTCACGCAGAACCTTACTCTAAGATAAATTTCGTAGAAATTTGGTTGAAATAATAATAATAAATATTGTAAATTTGCTAAGGAAAATAAAGGTTTTTTCCCTATAACTTCCGATGCAGTAACGAAATCAAAACGAAATTCATGTGATAAGTGGATCTTGCTGCGTTTTTAATTCTGTAGGAGTTTCATGGAAAAATCATGAAAAGGTTGCCAGCTATGATGAATTTCGTAATTTAGTGATGTTTCTTTATCGAGCGATGTTGTCAGTATATTTCCAAATAGGAATGATTCTGCAATGACAGCTAACAACGAATATTTAGGTTTCGAAAATTTCAAAAGTTTTGAGGATGGTTACCATACAATTCTATTCACTCCTATAACTTCCAGGGCAGCCATTCAAACGAAAGGAAATTCACAGCATGGATTTAACTCAACGTGAAGCAGCTATGGTGCTAACGCATGATTGCTAGCACCAGACAGTTTCGTAAATATTGCACCAACAGATGCTTCCATTTTTTTATTCATAAGCAAAGCATTTACAATAAAATAAGCAACCGATATTTAAATTTTCTGAGTTTTGGAAATTTTTCGGATGGCAGCCCCAGACATAGTTTAATCGCTGAAACTTTCGATAATATCTTTGGATGAAAACGAAATTCAAAGGATAGGTTGATTAAGCACGAGCATGTAATGGTAGATTTATTGCTGATGTGTTGGACAAATGTTGAAAGTACTGAATATTTTGAGTAAGGAATAGTTGATATGATGCTCCAAAGCAGTGTATTACGTCTTCACACATTTTAAGTCCTTCAAAGATAATTTCTTTGAAAATTAGTTTTTTAGCGGTTCTGATACGCTCGATTTTTTTTTTAATATTTTATTCTCTCCTCGGATTTTTTTGAATAGGGACTATTCTAAACACTTTCAACGTTTTGTTACTAAATTTGGCCGGTTAACATCAATTCAGTTACATATAGCTCTAATAGCTTTGACTAGCTACCTAGGTTCCAACCTTTGGCTACCTAGGTTCCAACCATGTTCATTCAAGCTATGCTGCCATTAACTATAGTTGCTGTATATAGTTGCTGTACTATATAGTTGCTGACTTTCGTTGGCTTTGCCACGATACACATATTCCACGAATTCAGCAAGGTAGGGCGATGGAGAAAAAAAACTGAATTTGTTTTTTTATCGACTTTCAAGGAGCCCTTTTGTCATTTCAATAACTTTAAAGACTTTATTTTACTTTACTTTATTTAACAAAATTCATTCGAATAATTTACTCTGTTATTTTAACTAACAACAAGAATGTCCTTATATATCTTTTAGCTTGGTAAACAAATAAGTATTTCTAATGAATCTTGTTACAAATAAATTTATTCTAGCAAATAAATATAGAACATAATATAGTTTGTATGCGTAAATCTTAATGTTTTGTATGCGACCGCTCTAAAAGAAATTTCCTGTTTATTTACCGAAGACGAAAGTCAAAGTTCAAATAAACATGTTTTGCTGGTAGACGCTAGAATGAGCTTTTATCAGGGGTTTGAAAATTGTTTTGTTAGCGTTATAAAAATATATTAATGATAACATATTATTAGAAACATTTTTAATTAGAATAATCCATCAATCAACTCAAATCGACAAAGAAAAAAAAATGTATTCGACATATTTTACTGCTACTGACTGGATTTTGTTTAATCTATAAAATAGCATGCACTAAAAACCAGTTGATGACTCCTAGATACTGTCAAATTATTTCCACTCACGATAACATACATTTCAAGCATACTAATTTTCGCAAATATTTTAATCCCTTTCAACAAGCTTCCCATCTTGCTTCTTTCAAATTGATCCACATAAACCTAGACTGAACGACTATTATGCCATTCAATTCGCGTCGATTAGCTTACGAAACTCTGATACGAGTACATTGCAAGAGTTTGCGAAATCTCCAATTTCCTTAGATAGCGACCGCTCGAAATCTAATTTGCCACGATAAGCTCGTTATTTAGATCGCTCAAGGACATTTTCTTAAAAGGCTCTCCATCTCATCGCCAAGACACTCTTTGCCTGTACCCAGCCACTACTCGTTTTTGTACCCGGACACTCGACAGATAGTTTCAACATTGCGACGCCGCCGCTGTCGTCTTTGTGCTCATTGCTGTCGCGCGTTCTCCGTTCTTGAACATTTCAAGTGGAATTTTTATCTCGACGTTAACGATGTCCACTAAAATAAGAAAATGCTCGAGTAGTTTTGTAATGAACGTCAAGGGTTTAATTAGAAAATCGCCAAGGGACCAAAGAACAAGTCTCTCACTCTACGGTTTTCCACAGATTTCATAAGGATTCTTTTCCAGTGCAGTTAATTTTATCAAGGCAAGTATTGGAATGCAAAGGATAACGGGTAACAGCACTTGGACTTTGAGGAATCGTTTAAGAGCCAAATGTAAAAGTGCTACGTAGAAAAACAGAAATCGTCAACAAGAAAATAATTTGGAGTGTGAGTCGAAACAACAGGAAAGAAATCTAACGGACGAATGAACTAATAGTACAGGATTTATGCAAATATTTTAATGAGAAATTCAAAGGATTGCCTCTGACGTTTATGAACGTATTTTATGCAACATCTATTTGTTGCGTTCAAAATGATTTAAAATTAAATGTTATTTATTTATGAAATGTTAAATAAAATGTCTTTGTAGCCTAAGATACTAAAATAAGAGTTATTTCACGATTTTCTAAAAATGAACGCAAGTTCCTATCACGGTTGCGAAAATACTTCCACCTCTCTTGTCTTCCATTTAATCACATAAACGAATTCGAATAATTAGCATAATGTATCCATTTTAATCCATGCACGAACGCACAAATTAGTTGCATCACACGGAAAAAGAAAATGAAATAAAGGAAGTCCTCTAATTAATTTTCCTGCCATAAAAGCCCCCAAAAATGATAGACGCTAATTCACACATGAGCAAACGCCTGTCATTTCACCCTGTGCATTGGAGGAATGACATCAACTGGAACGTGAAATCGCTTCGCTGTTCGTAGTACACACAACCAACATTGTGAAGAAGAGTTGTTGTAGATAATGAGACTCCTGCTCTCCATTTCATCTTATGTATTGCAATTAAAGTTAGTGACGTGAAGCCTATATTAAAATTAATGGCACACGTATAATCTTTTCACGAAGCAGCAAATTTACACCCGCCACTGAATGGGCTAGCTGGCGGTGTGAAAGGAAGTGTTTAAGGGTTCAGGTTTGCTGCCATATTTCTAAACCATATAGCCGGGAGTGTATGTATCTACTGCGAGTTCCTCTAATTGAGATGATAAGTTCTGTCGAATGAAGACAGTGTTTTGTATGGATAGATCTACTGGTTTAGTTTTAATGATGTTTCTTGCGTGTCGTAGGCGAAAATTTCGTATGCGCGATTATACAGTCAGTGGTAAAAAGGGGGTTTCGATTATATAGTAGTATCAATTTTAAAATTATTAGCTCTTGTTAGGAAAAGAAAAGAGATAGCTGTGAATCATAAAGTGTAAAATAAAATCAAATCATTTATAAATTATTAAGAAATACATAAAAGCATAGGATGAAATTAACCAGCATAAATAAAGCAATTTTGAAAACCTCCCTTAAATATTTCTAGTAGTAATGGGCGTTTCTGTTATTTATAACGAAAACGATCTGGTTTTTTTTAAAAACAACTGTTTTTCAAAACTGTTTGAAAAAAAAAACAGTTTGAATTAACGAAAAGAAACAAATTTTATGCTGTACGACAATTAGAGTTGGGTCGTACTAGGATTTTCACATACTAAGTATAACTAGTACGAGTAAGAAAAAAATACATGTTCCAAATACCTGATTGAAGTATGTACATATATACATACAATGCATACGATGTGCAGTGATGTGATGAAACGGACTGATATGCCCTCCCCCACCCTCCAGACACAACGTTCCCAAGCCAGAATGGTGATGGTGCAAGATGACCTTCAAACAATACCTAGTCATTAGTCGGTGCAGCTTGTCCGTAACTTTCCAACGGTCGGTCATTTATTTGGCAAGTCTTTCTCCAATCTAGGAGCCATCTTAAGGAAAACGATCGAATTCAATCAATTTAATTTGTTTTTCATTTTATGATATGCAATAAACACCTCCTGTATTCGTTGAAATGACCAAAGTAAAAAAAATATTAAGATAGAACCAACTAATCCTGTTGTCATTTGTATGACTTTTCATCGAATTTCCCCTATAAAAAATGTTCGCCCTAAAAATATCACTATTGAACTCCCTGACCACTTTCAATCATCGAAAGCGCCGTAAAGTTAGTTTTTGCCTAACTATGGCCAAAAAACCTCTCACTCCCCTACAAAACCGAAATTTTTGTATCACAGCAATAGGTCTTGGCTCGTTATACCCCAAACTACTCTAACTTAAAATTGGCCGATTTTAGCTTATTTTGCCCTAAAAATTTTTAGAATATTTGAATCAAATACTTGCAGGTACGAAAATGCTCGCAAATATGAAAATATTGTTTTCCGCAGCTAAACAGTTTTCCACTGCCAAACAGTTCGTTTCAACAAACAAAAAACGGTTCGTTTAAAAAAAAACACGAAATACGATTCGTTTAAAAAAAAAACAATTCGTTTTAAAAAAAACCGTTCGTTTTTAAAAAACGATTCGTTTGAGAAAAACGAAAAAAAACAGTTCGTTTTCAAAAAACGATTCGTTTTAGAAAAATTATTTGTCGCTATTTGGAAAAACTGTTCGTTCGTTTTTTGCAGCCAAACGTTTTTTTCAAACTGTTTAGCGTTTTTGAGCCCATCACTAATTTCTAGGACCACCAACTTCTAAAGGATTTCGTATGGAAGTTGATTGCGTTTGTTAAAAATGAATGCATATCGAATATGCGAGAGCACTTAATGTCGGTTATACAAAAACGTAGCATGTAGCACAAGTAGACTTTTTTTTTATAAATGCGTTTTCAAGAAAAGAATGGGAAATATTATGACAAAGGTAGAGTGGAGCTTAAAACAAAGTAAACTTAAATAAAAACGCAGCTGTTTTCAATAAGGACTCACTTATGATACATAGTAAAGCGGTGAAATTGATTCCGGACGGTTACAAAAACACCATGAATCTTTGTAAGTTCTAAAAATTATTGTAATTGCTAAGTATTCAAAGTACAAAGTTTTTTTTTTGGGTATGAGGGAAACTGTTATCAATAAAGATAGCTGTAAAAAAGAACATGTAAGAAAAGTAGATAAGCTAAAGCTATCAGATAGTTTGGCATAAATAGTCTAAATTTCGAAGATTTTGAAAATGTTCGCTACAACAAATTATACATGTTGGAAAGATGAGTAAGTCCAAGTAACGGTATTTTTGAAAGTATTTGACATTAATGCGATAGAGATTTTCAATACTTTGAAACTTAGTAAAGACCAGAAATGTAAATAAGATTGTGAAAGCATCGAAAAAGTTCTATATTCCTCGAGTAAACAAAGAATACGACAGTTTTTTGTTGAGAAGAAACATTCGAAGCGGAAAGTTTTGATAGATTCCGAATGGAAGTCAGAGTTAGTAAGAAATTTGCAGATAGAAATGTTATCAAGAGTAAGTTACGATACCGGTTCGTTTTTGAAGTACTAGATATATATTAGATAACGATATTCGGAACAAAAGCTGTGAGCAGAGAAAAACAAGCAAGCAAGTTGTAGGCACCCAGATTTTATCAATATGATTCATCACTAATATTGAAAGTATTTGCTGTGAAAAAATGGTAAAACTAGTTATAGAGCAGGTATGAGCAGTCTAAAAAATAATGTTGGAATATATAACCTCAATGCGAAATTTAGTTACGTAATGCATAACTTGAGAAAATCTAAAGAGAATAGTTATACAAAAGAGTGATAATTCTAGGGCATAGGAACTTCTAAAAATACTGATTATCGAATAAAAGCAGAGGAAATGTGTATATATCACTTCATATTAACTATGATTGAAGTGCTTACTAAATTAATTTCCTCTTTACTCATGACCAGATATAGAATTTAATGATAGCATTTCTCAGTGCACGAATGCCAAATTTTTGCAGGCAATGACTGCATCAAAAGCTGGAGAGGTTGTAAAATTTACCAACCGCTAAAGTTTAATATTTTTGAAATTTAAACAGTTGCTTCCTGCTTCCATTATAAGGTGTTCATTATAAAAAAATTTGACGATATAATTTCTTGATACAATAATAGTAAAATGTACGATGCTGGCAGCCTTTTTTTGACACTTTAACCACTAGGCCATCAAATTTACCAAATAACTTTCTCTCTATTTTGTTTTGACCTCATGATGAGGTTGGAAGCTCCAAGCGTGGAAAGACTTTAAAGGCTGTCGCCAGTAACAAATCAAAATTTAATAAAAATTGAACATTTGTTACTTATTTCTATCGTAAAATGCATATCATATGCATATTTATTGGTAGTAGCTCTTGGTAAATATAAAAAGGATAAACAAAGTGTGTCTTATATATATCGAACGCTCTCTGTTTTGATGAACTCACTCTAATAATTTCATTTGGAAATTGAAAAAATTCTTTAGTTTCAGCCCTTTAATAAAAAACATACACATTCAAAACTTATATTATACATAATGATCGCCACATAATTACAACTTTATATTTTATTGGTAGTATTTTTTTGTATTAAAATAATCAAAATAATCTTCTCTACTTTGCACCATTTCTTCTGTGAGAATTTCGTTTTTATCTGAGGACTCCACTCAAGGAGAAGATGAAAAAATTTTTATTGAGGATATAATAAAATGTCATCACGCTCACAGAGGGAAAACGAGAGGCACTGGCAGTGATGTGTACTATATGCTGATCAAACGTAAGCATAGAGTCTAAGACCACCTAAAGAACTTTGAAACTATCAACAGCATTAAGAGAGGCACCAAGAGCAGAGTAGGGGAAAAGTAGAAGAAATGTTGTGAAATTGAATGACATTTGGTGACACTTGGCAACATTCAGCGTAACGGAACTCGCAGCGCACCTGCTAACTTGTAAATTGTCTTGCAGTTGAAATAGTCGCTAGCGGATTCAATCATACTGAAAATTTCAAAATTTTCAGAGTACAAAAGGCAAAATGAGTTGATGAGAGAAGAAAGATTGCAAACAAACAAAACTAACAATAAAGGGCCAAAAATGGATCCTTGCGGAACTCCTAAGGTGAGAAAAAAGAGTGTGAAAAAACAAGTCTTAACAGTAACAAGAGCAGTCACAAACCTAGGAGGAGAACCACGAAAAAAAGGACGCCGGAGAAAGCAGATCCAGTTAACTTTGACAGAAGAATACCATGGTTCACAGAATCGAAAGCTGTGGAAAGTCTCTATAAAGGACATTTACCTGCTTTTGCCTGTCGGATCTACAGCAATTTTTGTGACACAATATCTTCATTAGCAACATCACTTAGCGAAAAAGATAAAATAATAGTTTTGGGTGATTTCAATCGTCCGAATCTTTGCTTTGTTCCGGATGAAAATGACTCTTACCTTCTCCCCGTAAACCTGGTAGACACCAACGATTTCAATCTTGCGAGTGCCTTTTATGGTAATGATTTACAGCAGGTTTCCCACATCCCCAACCAAAATGGAAATTGGTTAGATCTAGTCTTCACGAATGCTTATGACGAAGTAGTGGTTAGTCCAACTAATGACGCTGAGCATCTTTTTTGCAACAGTATACACCATACAGCACTGTCAGTAGAACTTTCCACTTCTAATTCCACCTACTTAAAAACTTACAATAATTCAATTGTATTTGACTTCCGTAATGCTGATTATGAAAGCATTAAACACGTTCTTGATAATATTGATTGGACGAATATTCTTTCAACTCAGGATCTTGAGACAGCCATTTCCTCTTTTTACAATAAAATTTTTGACGCCGTTGAAAGATATGTACCAAAGATAAAAAAAAAAATAAATTGTCTGAGCCATGCCTTGATAGAGACCTTAGGCATTTGCGAAATCGTAGAAACAAACTATATAAGCGGATTAGAGAAAATACTGACGTTATTTCTGCTATTCAGGAAGAGTATAATCAAGCCGCTAAGCAATTTTCAGCAAAGTCTCGTGAGGCTTATGATACTTACATTAGGTCAACCGGCGAAAATATAGTCCGCGACCCGAAAAAATTCTTCGATTTTGTAAATGTGAAGCGAAAAACTACTGGCTATCCATCGTCAATGTTTCTGAATAACACAACGTCTTCTTCCCCTAAAGAGATATGTGACCTATTCGCAGATAGTTTCCAAAAAGTTTTTAGTGCACCAGACCTAACAAACTCACACCTTTCTTCCTCCGATTCAACTCCAACGGCTTTTGTCAACCATTTAGAAATCTCCCGCGATGAAATACGTAAAACTATTTTGGAACTCAACTGCAACAAAAGTCCTGCGCCCGATCTTCTTCCTCCAATCTTTTTATGCAAGTGTGTAGGGCAGCTTATAACTCCTTTGCATATTTTTTTTAATAGATCACTTTCGTCAGGAGTTTTTCCATCCAGTTGGAAGCTTTCTTATGTCACACCCATATTCAAGAATGGTGATCGACGCTGTATTGAAAATTATAGGGGCATTGCCATTTTGTCTTCGATTCCAAAACTTTTCGAAAAGATAGTATACGACAAATTGTCTCCGCTAGTTGATTCCCGTCTGAACGAGCAACAACATGACTTTAGAAAAGGTCGCTCAACTACCACGAATTTGACAATCCTAATCTCAGACGTCCTATGCAAAATGGAAAAAGGTTACCAAATTGACGCAGTCTACACAGACTTCAGTAAGGCATTTGACAGAGTTGACCATTCTACCTTAATTCTTAAGCTACAGAAATTCGGTATTACCGGGTCTCTACTCAGCTGTCTGACTTCCTACCTTTGCGATCGAACACAATGTGTAAAATTTCAAGGATTTTTATCGAATAACGTTAGTGCTACCTCTGGTGTACCCCAAGGTAGCCATCTTGGTCCACTTCTCTTCAATATATTTATTTCCGACCTATCTGACGTCCTCATTTACTCTATGCAGACGACCTCAAACTTTATCTGACCATTGAATCCAAATCGGATGCCCTCTTTCTCCAATCCAAACTTGATTCCCTTGATCATTGCTGCAATGTAAACAAGCTCTCTCTCAACATTGATAAATGCCAGGTTATTAGTTTTTCCAGAAAATGCACGGTCACACACAATACGTACTTCCTCGGTAATAATGTGCTAACTCGAGTAGATAACATTGCTGACCTCGGTGTTATCTTAGATGAAAAACTCCGCTTCACTTTACACTACGATAAAATACTTTCTCGTGCAAACAAACAACTTGGCTTCATCAAAAGACGAGCCAAAGAATTTCGTAGTCTGTGGGTCACAAGATCTTTATACACTTCACTCGTACGTCCTATTCTCGAATACGCTTGCATTAGCTGGAATCCTGCTTTTGAAACCCACAGCGACAGACTCGAGTCAATACAAAAGCAATTTTTACTTTTCGCCTTGCGAGAGCTATACAACCCTTATGACTTTAATAGTCTACCCCCTTATGAGTTTCGACTGGGTCATTTAAACCTATCGACACTAGCCTCCAGAAGAATGGTTATATCGGCCTGCTTCACATTCGACGTCATTAGAGGCGCTATTAATGTAGAATTCCTGAATAATAAAATTTAATAAATATCCCTGTGAGGAACACCAGATCCAATCGTTTCCTAAAAGAATATTCTCATTCGACCACATATGGAGCTAATGAGCCAGTAAATAGATGCTGCAGAGTATTCAACAGAATAAGCAATTTATATTCCCCTACGATTTCCAAATCATCCTTCAAGTCCTCTCTTTTCCATGCCATCCGTACCCTTAACCTTAAGCTATAGCTTTTATGTCAATGTTTATTTATTGATTGCTATTTATTAATTTATTGGTTACTCTTTTTTTTACTTTGTTTGTTTTTTACTTATTTAACTTGTTTGTTTTTACTTTTTCGTTTACTTTACATTTCCATTTTTTTTTTATTTTATTTTGATGTCCTTTTTTTTTTTTAATATGTGATTTTGTACCTTGTTTGGTGAATGAATAAATAAGAAACGGTGTTTTTCACCAACAGTAAATTTGTTACCGTTGAGTTGCTTTTAATAAATCTATGCTGTTCACTGGCCAGCAACGGCTGTATGAAAGGATTCACTCTATTGTAAACGACTCTTTCAAGCAGCTTACTAAAGTAGAACAAGAGGTATATGGAACGGTAGTTCGAGATGCAAGATATATCACCTGCTTTATGTATGCGAAACATGTTGGTAGATTTCCAAAACTATCTAAAGGTTCAAATGCCAATATTATAAATTATTAGAACATACAAGGAAGATGGGGTGTTATGGGGTGTCAGGTTCCCTTTTGTCTTGGTTTTCATCCTATGTTTCTGGTCGTTCTTGTGTTGTATCTGTGCAATCCTCCACCTCTTCCCCTTTTTGTCCACTCTCCGGTGTGCCTCAGGGCTCTATTCTTGGTCCTTTATTATTCCTAGTCTTTATAAATGATCTCCCTTCTTTTGTTCGTTCTCCCTGCCTCTTGTTTGCGGATGACTTCAAGATTTTCAAAGTAATCGAATCTATCAGCGACTGCCTCCAACTCCAAAACGATCTTCGTTCTCTTTGCGACTGGTGCGCTACTAATTATCTTACTTTGAACATATCCAAATGTCATCAAATGTCCTTTACGTTTAAAACATCACCCGTAATATATTCCTACACACTGTATGGATCTTCCATCACGGTTGTTGATAATTTTAAGGATCTTGGTGTGCACTTTGATCCAAAGCTCAAATTTGACCTGCACATTGCCTATATAACCACCAAGGCTTCTCGTCTGTCCGGTTTCATCCTTAGATGCTCTTCTTCGTTTACTAGCATCGCTACCTCTCTCCATCTGTTTTTTTCACTTGTTCGTAGCATTCTAGAATATTGTTGTCAAGTGTGGTCTCCCCGTCATAAATATCTTAACGAGGCAGTGGAATACGTTCAGCGTAGGTTTACTCGCTCCCTGTTGTTTAAATTCAATATCCCTTACTGTGAGTATAGTGATCGTCTATCCTTATTTCAAATTCCTTCCCTAGATTCCCGACGAGTGTTTCTTGACGAGTGCTTGCTTTTCAAGCTACTCCATTGCCCTATGCTCCTCGATCTTGGTCGTATGCTGTGTATGCGGAGCGTCAATCGATCGGATAGATTTCAACTAATGTTCTCCCTTCCCTTCGCGCGATCTGATGTTTATTTTAACTCGCCGCTAGTGCGTATCCCCAGGAAGCACAACGATCTTCAGCTTGGTCCTTTTCCGCTAACGTTCACACAATTTAAATCACAAATTAAAGACTTAATTCTTAAAGTTCCTTATAATGTTTGATTTTCTTTTAAATTCTTTTAAATTTTTTTACTTTTTCGCACTTTCTTTTCACATTAACTTGCATATTGGCATTAATTTTTTGTAATTTCAAATATTTGTTTGTTTAATATTTTAAGTTATTTGTTAATTTTTCTTTTTTCTTTTTTAATATCTTTTTCGCTTTGTCTAATATTTCTATTTTTATAATTGGGCAGCAGCCTGTAAAAATGGGTTTGAATAAATAAATAAATAAATAAATAAATGAAAGTAATTTAGCGAAAAGATTCGGAATGCCGTCAGCAACGAAGTCAGTGCTCACATCAAGAGGCCTCATCAATAATTTGATTTCTAAAGAATTAGTAAAATAAGAAGACAGGTTTTAAGTAGGGTTTTAAGCAGGAATATTGATAGACGGCGAAGAATTACTGAGATGGGAAGCAAAAGAAAAGAGAATATTAGAGCGAAAAGCTCACAGTAATCTTGTAGAGATGTAAACGACAGATCATGAAAATACATAGTAGACGGATTGCCAGAGGAGGTTTTAAGGATGTTTAAATATCAATTTCTCTTCGGCTCAGCTTGGACATAAGGTATAATTTTGTGTTAAAATCCGAGCTCAAAATCTCATTGAATATAAATCGATGATATTTGAAAAGTTTTGAGAGCTATGCCGTTGACGTAAATTACGTTAAATTAATTGCAACTAGGGAAGACTTAATTTCAGAGTGATTTACTTTATTTAATTCTCCCAGTACATTTTTACAAAGAAAAGGTAAATAAGTTCTAAATATATACTTGAATTTTCATGAAAACTCATTTTTTCCATCGAATGTTTTCAATATTTAAATAGATTTTATTGATTTTTGGTCTAATTCCAGCTAGGTATGTTTCAAATAGTTTTCTTTTTTTAATTTAATTTTGGGAAAATTTAAAAATCTTTTTGTAAAATTATTAGTCGTAAGTTGGAATCAGTGAGCGTTAAAAAAATTTTTCTCAAAATTGAAGACGCTTATTGATTTATTAGTCGGTAATTTTTTGTCAATTTTTTGTTGGTAATTTAGGGTTTAAGTATCAAAAAAGTTTTTCGAACTTAAAAATATTTCATAGAGAACTAAATTGAAAATGCGTTGGTCCTAAAAACTCGATTCATATTTTAAGAAGGCCTTTTGGCTGCCTTCGACGTATAAAATAATAAAAACAAAATAACAATGGTAGGCAGTTGAATTTATAAGTAAGCACAGATCCTGTTAGGATTCGTCTTTAGACCAAACTACATATATAGTGAGACTATGTGTTCAAAAAAGAGCTTAAAACATCATTACGCGTTGAAAAAAAGCATAGTGTCACAGGATATAATTTATATACTTCTACAGCTTATTAGCTAGTTGATTTCGGAAAACATTAAGTGCTATGTATTAAAGCTTTTAAAACAATGTATTATAACCCTGATAACCAACCATAAACCAAAATACTCTCCGGTTTATACCATTTTGGGATTTTGGCAACTGTACATGGTGAAAATTCCCATTTACAATACCGAAATTTTATTTCTTGATTTTTCAATTTATACAAGTCCCGCTCCAATCTGGATTCATACCCGTGACCCTATGATTGAAAACCCGACGCTTTATTCACTAAGCTAAACGAGATAGTTGGAAAAATGTTGTTGCAGAGACAAAATTATATGTGCCGAGATTACGTTCATAATAGGTGGGACTATGTTACATAGCAGTTAGGACTATGTATTATGAGAGTCGAAACTATTTGGTTAACAGAAAAGCCCATAAAGTATGGGAATTGAGCGTTGTAGCTATATTTTATGCAAAGTGTATTCAACCATAAATGATACGCGCTATGTGGATTTTTTCAGTTCTTATTTTCACTCTTAGCACCTTCCAGTAAAAATTTTTTCTTGTCAAAAAAATTGCTGGAGCAACTCACTATTGCTTTCTTGTAACAAATACTATATTTTTCTGCATTTGACGCATTAGCAGTTCCTTTATTTGCATACCAACCAAAATCATCTTCTTCATTCGCCCCTTAACATTTTGATTCCGAAACGGAAAGGCAATTCGTTTGTTATTAATTTGCCTGTCGTTAGCAATCTTTTATTAAGTTTCATCCTAGCGCAACATGCATGAAGCTTAAAACAGAGACTGAAGAAGATATTCGCTTGAGCTAATTTCTAAGATGAAACGTGTGCTCGTAATTATTCGACACTCTATCATATCGTGTGTGACAGCGACTGTACATAGTCGTTACGCTAATTTCATCCGGCAGGGGTGCTAAAGGCAAAAGTGTCTTTATTACGAGCTGATGAATAATGACAGTGTATTAGCTAAGATTTTGGTCTTCAGCCGGGCATATGACGGTATATTATCAATTCATGCGAAAAGATGAAGCAGGTATTATGTATAATATAATCTTGAAACTAGTATTGAAGATTCTAGTTTAAATTTTCTATAGCTGAAGTAAATTGAGTTCTTAATGGTCTTAAATAGCCCTGAAATAAATTGCAGATAACTCTAGTGCTTATGAAGGGATGAGTATTTTTCGTTTCCATTTGAATTTTCTATTTTACGAGTGAAGCAACGAGTGAAACAACCCATGAAGATGTGGATAACTAGGAATAGATTAGTGGATGGATTAGAAAGTAATGAGACCCTAGCACCAAGGCTGCAGTTTGGTTTACGGACATAGTGAAATTTCTTTCCAAGTAATTATACCCTCAAATATTTCGTTAGTTTAATCAAGCATTGGAGATTTTGAAGAGAATGAGTTAGATGTTTAGTTGCAGTCTAAATGAATTTTCCACGAGACTATTAGCTTTCATAATATAATGGATTTCTGGCCATTTATAAATGATCTAAATGGTTTTTAGTCTTACTGTCTGCAGTACATTTTATTTTACATTACACTTTTATCTTATGCTACTAAGCATAAACTGAATTTCCCAGGCTATGAGAGAAAATTGAATTTACTCAATGGCATGTCCTTAGCCATGATACCCTCTTCAGTGCATCAATTTTCATTTTAACCACCACTGTCGCCATATAACTTCAAACGATCGCTTCAACGACAAAACTTTCTACTGTCAATAAAGGAAACGGAAGTTGTCACATCCTAGGTGAAACAAAGTCACATTCTTCCATTTACTCAACTTCTGTCTCTTTTTCTCAGCCGTTACTTACTCCACGGTCACCATCACGAAAACTGATTGAATTGCAAACACGGATTCATGTCACGTGTCAATTCAAAGGAAGCCACCAGTCGCTACGTAACTGAAAACATAGCTTTTTGCAATGTCTCTACATTATTCAGCGATGAGTCAAAAGAATGAAAGACGGAATCGCGCTACTTTTGCATTATTTTGTTAGTGAAACAACATCAATACGAACAGCAGACGTGTTCCAGGAATCTGTCCAGAATTGTTGCGGAAACCGTGCTGGAAAACTGACAGTGCAAAAAAAGTAAGAAGGAATAGAAGTATTGCTCTTAGGTTTGTATGCCACGTGATAAATAGAATGTGTGTAGCACTTCTCTCCGTTCTTTGTGGTCGAGAAAACTGGCTAGTCAGACAGTAACAACTGAAGCTGTAGTATTTCATATAAAACTTTATTACGTCGAGTCAATAGACAAAAGGAAACCACCGATAGAAATAGGGGTTGATGTCAAGAAAACTTGCGTCAAAACATTTAATTATTTATGAATTTGAGTCTGCTCGTGATTCAAGTATTATTAATGTAGTGGTAAACAAGTTTTGGCGTTGTGTGATTGTTGGCCACAAACTTAAACATGCTTCAATAATAACCTAAAAAACAGTGATTTACGGGTGAAAGAAAGTTTTTTTTTCAAATTTTTCTTTCAACTTTATTTTAAATAATCGTATTTTACATTTATTGAATTGTTAACATTATATCAGATAAGCAAATAAAACAAATTTGACGACAGCTCTTTTTGGGTTTATGGGTTGAAGCTGGTAGTCGTCAGAAGATGTCAGTTCTGCAATTATTCTTTTCGATGAGCATGTGTTGGAAGCATTCAAATTGCATCCCTCAACTAAATAATAGCGTACTATTCAACAATTAAAATCCTAGTACAGGAAAAAAGACTTACACGAAGTGTTTGGCAGCTACACTGGTATCCTCAGACTAAAGCATGACTCAGCAAAGCTTCTAGTGAGCTCAGGCTAGTACTTGTGAAACACAACAAGCCCCACTAAGTACTGCCAACGGACAATGGGCCGGAGGTAACGCAAAGAAGGCCACCGCCTTTGCAGTCCACCTAAAACAGGTTTTAAAACCTTTTATCTCGGCAACATGCGACTTTTCATCTAATATCAATACTCAGGACTTACAACCAATCAACACTTCGGCTAAGTAAGTGCAAAATATGATTATCCAGGAAACATGTTCAAAAAAATCTCCAGGAATTGACCTCATCATCAATGCTATGCTCAGACAGTTAACACGGATCGTATTATCTTGGCTTACCTGAAGATTGGAAAACGGGCGAGATTACAATGATCCCCAAGCATGATTAGGACTTTTCTTATGTAAAGTCATCCAGACCTATTATTCTTTTGTCCTGCGTTTCCAAATATTTCGTGAAAGTTCTGTTGAGAAAGCTACCACCAAAACTAGAAGTTGCGAAAAAAAATTTCAGACATCACAGCATCATTCAACGGGTCAATGGAATCGTGTCAGATGTTAAAATAGCATTCGAAGACAAAGGGTACTGCTTAGCAATCTTTTTAGACGTAACTCAAGCTTTCGATAAAGTTTGCAATGAAGGATTGACCTACAAAGTTTAAATAAATGCTGATTTAAATCAATGAAATACAATAACTAATCTACCGCGAACCATCCTGTGCATGCTGTTGTAGAAGTATTTTGGGACAGATACTTTACACAATCTTCATATCTGACCTCCCAATAAGCGACAAAACCACTACAGCTACCTTTGCGGATGACGTTGCTATTCTTTGTACTGATTCAGATCCAGCTATGACATTTCGAACACTGCAAGTCTACATCTCAATTCTTGAAGAATGGCTAGCAAAATGGAGAATCAGAATAAATAAAAACAAAATTAACGAAGTGAAATATCTAACGCTAATTAACAGGAGCTGTACTGAAACTAGTTTTTCATGGATGCTTCTTTAAACAGTTCGAGATATAATTTCAAAAAGAATTAAACATATGGCACTCATATCAATGAGCCGCCATACTCTGATAATAACTTTTTGCTCCTCTTCACACTGTACCTACTTATAAATACGCTATCATATGCTTATTTCGACTGTAATTCCTGACCACAGCTCGGCAATCGAATCCATTTTAGTGCGAATGGAAACCAAACCAACTTAATTTCGTTGCGGAGATAGCTCCAATCCAACGTGCAACAAACCACTCTCTCTACAGTCCGGTCGAGGAAATGACTTCGGCTTTCCCGGTCTGGGATTACAGACACAGAAGATTCCTAAAAGGAGATGATGTGCGATTATGACTTAATGATTATTGATGATAGGCCCCCAACCGAACATATTCTACTGTAATATGTGAAAGTACCGGTACGAGTACAATCGTACAGTTCTCTCTTATTTATTGCGGCTTCGGAAGAGTATACAGGCATCATATATATCCACCCTGTTAGCAGTGCTACGTGCAGTTTTGATGAAGTACGCTCAGTATAGGTAATTACAGTTAGGACGAACGAGGATATCCTACTTAAAGGATTTACGAGATAATATTTAATGTGAAAAATCACCCCATGACCATTAAGGGATGAAAAAACGTTTATCTTTCGCAAACAACAAATTTCAATTAGTTTCGAAGCAACTTGTTCTTTTGGACACGCACAGAGGAGATGAGAGCTGCATCTCAATTATACGTTTTTTATGACTACGGGTGGCAAATCTAGTAAGATATATATTCGTTAGTTGCTTCGACAAAAAAAATTATTTTACTGATACATGTTCGATTTTTATAAAAAAATTTTTTTAATAATAGTCCCATTATATTTTTATTTTTAAATTTGAACAGCAACGAATTTTTTCATGTTTTTGGTTTTTTTTTAAATGAGGAGCTCCCTTTGAGCAATATCCACTATTTGAACGAGTGTATACCTCAAACTATCTTATTTCTTGATACAAAACAAAAATACTTAATTTAACTGTTTACAAAAACTTACTAAAACTTAATCGTACTTTAATCATTTGCAATTAAGCAAAAGAAAATTTCGTTTGCGTTCGCCCCGCAGACTTCGTTAGATCCAAAAAGTTCTTTATGCAATTTTAATATTGTGTCGTCGCGACTGAAACGCGATGCCCATGAAGACAAGAAAAGGAGACTTGAGCCGAGCGTGCCCGGCCGTGACTGCAAATTACAAATTAGCGATAGAAGGACTGACTTTCATGGCTTTGTCAAATTAACAACTCGTTGGCTAATTGCAGAGTATTTTGTTCGACTTAAGCCTGAAATAGTTAAGTTGTAAGTTCATTTCCTGCATAACAAGGTTTTTCGTAATTACAACGGATTTCCAACGAAATTTGCATGTGGTGCAATTTCTGTTGCAGTATGTTGAATTAAGTTGTTGTTTGCAATATGACAACATGACAAAGTTAATTGTGAATGAGGATGATGACATATCGTTTGTTGAATGGAAACAATTATGGTTGAATTAATTTTAAGCAGAGTTTAAGCACAATATAGCATATTTTATAGGCGAAAACAATTAAAAACATTTTCAACGAGTCTGTCTGTCATGAGAAACATCAGTGATAGTAATTTGCGGATTCAAAGAGTATAAAATTTAAATTCAACAAAACTGCCCTACTAAGCGCAAAAGCGGTATCTCAATGAAAGCGAGTTTCGAGATAATTGAAGTTTTGTAAAATTGGTAATATTGATATACCTCTAATTTCCTTAGTAATTTAAGGTAAAACTGAAATAAGCGACGAGAAACTGGGTTCGTTTGGAGCTGGTGGAGGATTCTCCTTACTCCGATTTTCTCGGTGAGCAGTATATGAATCATGGATACATCGGGTACCTAGATTTAGAAAATTTTCTTAAGGTGTTTTCCATATGTTTAAAATAAGATACCATTAAAAGGCTTGATGCGTATTTTTTTAAGCTTGCTAATGCTATAAATATCAGATTTTCGTTTTTTTTTTAGATACCGCTTTTGCGCTTAGTGGGGCAGAATAATGAGAGCAGCTTTATTTTTCATGGTTTTTTTGTTAAAAAATTAAATTTTAAGCTCTGCAGCTTTCATTGCGAATTTTTATAATTCTTGAAAATTTCTGACAACTTTGCGATTGTGCGAAACAGGCTCATGATTCGATTGAAAATGCTCAGCATTGAAATTACTGTACGTTCGCACTGCACTCCCAGTTCAGGTTCATTTCGAGCTGAAAACGAAATCAGGTGAACCGTACACACTGGCCGAAGTGATTTACATTTTGAGTCGGAAAACGCATGGAGTAATATTTTCTTTTCTCCTTGGGCACTTTACATTCTCCTTTTTCGATAATTTTGTAGCGATTTTCAATATTTTCAAACAGAAAGCTCATGCAGACAATTTAGCTGGGAGAAGTTTCATAAAAGTACCCATTTTCGACAAGGAATGTGGAAATCTGAAATGTTGAAATCTGGGACAAATGTTGGGTAAATCTATTATATTTGAGCATCTAGTATGCCCTTAGTGTGGCCGTACTATTAGGAGAAACGTTTCTTTTAACGGTTACGTTGGAAGTAAAAATATGTGGAAAATATGCGTTTAGCAAAATTTGCAAAATTAATCTAAATTTGAAACAATTACTGAGCAAAAGATTCACATGAAATTTTTGTTTGCTTCACAGTCCGCTCTTATCTCGCAGAAACAAAAACAAAAAATGGAAAAGTATGGTAGGTTGTACGGTCAACGTGCACTAAAATGGTCTGTACCGCTGCATCCCATCCGGCATCTTGATAGGTGGTCAGAGCTTATAGAGACTCCATTTTATCAATGGAATTATCTAAGAGCGTGAAACAAAGAGTCCGGTGCCTTATTTGGCTTAGGTACCTACTAAGAACTAGAGATGGGAAATTACGATGAATATAAGTAACACGTTCTAGCGTTACATTTTCCGACGAGTAACATGTTCACGAGTAACATGTGCGTTCGACAAGTGTTGGAACGATGTTCTTTTCGTGAGTTATATTGAAACTCGCAACGTGCGTTATCATACACGTTACGCATTCTAATATAACGCATTGTAACTAATACGTTACAGAGCGTTCCAAACTGTCTATCGAGTTTACTCAACGTCGTGTATCTGTGCGTTCCTGTTCAAATCATCTTCAGTGAATTTTCCTCTTCCTTCACCGCTGTGAGCTGGCGAACAAGTACAATAAAGAAGAGGCCAATTACCGAAACGATTGTCGCATGCTCTTGAGGCCGCTTATGATTTTGCAAGCGTTTCGTTAGGCGTTACACGTTTTTGATTTGAGTAAAGCGTTCCAAAAATAACATGTAGTTTTCAGTAACATGTTCCCCTTGGAACATGTTAAAGATTTGGAACTATGTTATTTAACGTGTTACGTTAAATAACGCCCAACTCTACTAAGAACTAGGTTTACTCAAAGCTCAGCGTACGGTTCTCTGTTCGTACTTGGATTCGAAGCAGGTTCTTCGCACATCAGGAGCCAGTGCTTTCTTCACCAGGCTAGACGCCATTTTGAACCTTACCTAACCAGGTGCATTAAAAATGGTTGTATTCCGATAAGCAAAATTTTTATCTTATCTGAGAATATACTGACGTGAAAAAATAAATCAACAAAGTAATGATGCATGAAAAAATGAAAATGTTGAAATTCAATTGTCCTGTAAGCTGGTCGTTCAGCTTTGAAAAATATGTTATTCACAATTGATGTACGCGAGTGTGAAGTGGCTTTATTCGCGACATGTTTTTCATCTGATTTAAACATTTGGCTCTTTGTACACTGAAAACTGTTATCAATACATTTTCAGGTGCTATGTACTTGGTATGATGATCGGGTCTTGACCACAAGAAATGGACTTGTGAAAGCGTTCGTAAATATTCAACATGAAGAAAATCTGCAATCTGTGAAGCAAAATCTTTCTTAAAATTACTCTTTCTCGTGTTTTCTATGTGTCAGAGATTTCTTCATTTTCAAGTGACACAGCACAGACCAAGAAGGTGAGGTGATGGGAACTAAATTGAAACCAATAGAGACTTGTAATAGAAACTAATTCCCAAAATGTGCCAAACGATTTTATAGCAAAATTTTTATGTGCGTACACTTTCTATTCTAAGAGATGGAGATTGAAAATATAAGGACATAATGACCTGCATTTAAAAGGAATCCAATCCACATTTTTTCACGTGGTGACGTCGAAAATTGCGTTTTTACATAATTTCCATAAAAAATACGAACCGTTCCGGTTCAACTTTAAGCCCTTTCCTACGAAAGATAAAAAAATCTCCCTTTCATTTTTTTTGGGTAAATACATTTTAAAATTTATGTTGTTGTTTTTTGCCTAGTGCATTGTACTTTTAAATCCCAACTGACCCTGACTGAGCCGACAAAGTTCCTTTCAAGATCTAATAACGTGAACATTTCACCAAATAAATAAAACATTCATGAAGTAATTTCCAAACTCGAAGCCCATTCAAGGATTTTCTTTAGAGCCATCATCAATGGAGTGGCATTGCATGCGTATCCTTTATGTTAGGCAGTTGACAAATGATTGTTTCCTACCATCGTTGGCCTCCTCCAGTCAAATGGTGTTCGGGTTAAAGTTTCATTTGGGATGTAATCAATTCCCTCGATTTCTCTTTTTGTCGAGTTTCTAAGCACAAACAGCTCCCCGAACCCGGAGACTATCCTGCATGCGAAATGATCTTTTGTTGCGACACTGGTGGTTGGAGAGACGAAGACTACGTGCTTTTCGAATGATATTTGACAAATGCAGCAGAGCAAATACAAGAAATGTAACACAAAAGTACAATAAAGCCCGGGTAAGGGTCGGCGATGGCCGGAGTTGACTGGCAGCCACGTCTTTGCAGCTTTCAATACATGTGTAAGATTGTTCTTGTCAATTTCGCTTGAAAAGAAAATGCTTGAAGGGTTGTTTGCTGTTAGACGAAAGAATAGTAAGGGATTGCTTTCTAAACGGATGATGTCTATTATGAATTGTCCCATTCGTTACACTAATCAAATGCAGAACAACTTAGTATTGTGTGCGTTGTGAACGTTAAACAAATATTTGCGTAGCTTATTGATGATGACGGCAGCTGATGGATAAATGAAAAGATGTTTTCATAAGCTTTTAAAGACGCCATAACGAGTGAAAGGATGCTAAGTTTTCGGGATTCCGATTTATGAAAGGGTTAGTGATTTTCATCAAACATTAATGGTTTTATTCTTTACGTCGAGTACAGAACTGACTTATAGATAATTATCGTCATAGCACCGAATATGTATTTTGACTTTCAATTTCGAAAATAAAAACCACAATCTTATAACATATGGTAACAGAATAATGCGAATAAAATCAATACCTTGAATATCTCTTTTTGTAGAATCTCATACATCTATTTTTTCCGCAAACACATATCACCAAAATGAACAACCATGTTCCTGAAAGCTATAAACGCCAATCCAATAACTGCTACCGCAAAGTATATGGTCATGCAAATTTATTTATTAGCACAAACAGAATTTTATTAATGGCGTTTTTCATCTTGTATCCACCCAACGTGGTCTAGCCATAATAGCTATTTGAATGATAATGAGCGTATCTCGCCTGGACAGATCGCAGATAATCCTTGACAACAACACAAATAGAATTAATGAATGTGATTGTGGTCCCGGAACCGAAAATGAGAAAAATCTTCTTGTTGTTTGATACAAATGGAATAAATCTCCTAAACAGATTGTTATCTCCAACGAAGAGTCTTTGCGTTACTTTGTTCACATTCGTATCGAAAATACTTTATGTAGCATGTATACATTCATATATGTACATGTATGCTCACACGTTCTCCATACTTCTGCTCGTATTCTTGGAATCCATTTTCACTATACAGAGATAAAACCTAATTACAGTCACTATCTATGACTTGAATTAACTGAGAGCCTAATCGGATTATGGTTATCTTTGCTCGCTCAAATGTAACTAATTGACACTGTCAGGAGTTGGTTGTCAGTCAAAGTCTTAATGGCAAGCAAATTTTCTACTATTCGGTCGACGTAAACTCACAGTACATATTTAATCTGCTAAATTCTCGAGCAGAAGGATGGCCAGCGAAAAAATTAATACGACAAAGAAGACCAGGCTCGTAATTGCCATTAGCAAAGTTTTCTCTCAAGCTATCCATTTGACCAGAAACGAAGCTGATAGGTCATCGACTTTGGCACGTTTAATCTGCTTAGGATATATTCTTGAAAACTAAGTATATTCCAAACTAGAGTCAAGCTAACATCATTTCGTATTCATAGTGAAGTAATTTTTGTGATTCGTAAGCTGGGATCTTGAGGAAATCGAAGTGATTATTATGAATCAGTTTTTTTTTGTTTCAGAATAGTTTTCGATAAAATCTGAATGCAAATTAACAGTACTAAACTCTTCGTAGGGTTGTGCTAATATAGCTAATAATCATTTTCGTAGTCCGTTTTAGAAAATATTACTTGCAGCTCATCAGCGGAATTGATTTTACCAATATTATCTTTGATAATAGATCATTTTCACCTGCTGCATTCATACTTACTCTTGCACGAACTTCGAAATACTAATCCAGGCACGATGAGTAAATGTGGCCCCAAACAATTAGTGATTAAACGACCTCTCTCCAGAATAACAGCTCGTACTGCATTAATCTCTCTGACGACGGGATGGCACAGGCAAATTTTAAATTAAGCGCAGCTTAAAGACGACAATAAATTTCAAGAGGGATGCAATTAAAAGGATTTTTATCCACTAAATCCGTGCTGCTTGTCTCCTTATGGAATCTCTTAGTATGTTTTTCGCATCCTAAATAATGTTATTGTTGCGCTGTTTAACAGTCCATGGTCATAGTTGGCGTATTTAGTGTGCTTGGGAAAACCCGAATTGCTAGACATGGAGTAGATAGATGCAAGCGCGAGAAGTTTGGACCTTCTTTCATTCAAATCCCGAGCCGGGACAAGACGAAAAAAGAAAAAGAAAATACAAATCCGACACGAATAAGCATAGCAACGATGGTCCTATTAGTCTTCGAGACGTAATCTTCCCTCGGTGGTTTTTATGTGAATTTTACAGGATCTGTGCCAAACTAGCTAATGAGGATATTATCCTTAATTCGCCTTTTATTCAGATTCGGATGGAGAGTTCCTTATTTTGGCATGGATTCGAATGATGAAATTTGTTTGCGTTTATTTTGCAAGCTTTTCCGGGTGTTGGAATTTGTTGCTCTGACACGAGCGTCAGTGTTGTAATTATTTAGATTGTTGAAAGAGTTGGTGGTGTTGGTATTGAGACTGTAGTTGGTGTGTAATTGTTTTACAGAAAAATATGTTGGGATTTTATAAGGAATTTTTAATAGCTTTAAACGTTTGAAATATATATTAGTACCTTCTCCGTATCATTGCTAAATAACTAGTTTACACTGCTGTATTCGAAAATATTTTATAATATTTTGTTTTCCTAGGTCCGAAGCTTTGTGATGTTGGACGCAGCACAGCAACTCCGCACATTCCAACTTTATATGTAAGTAATTTATTAAATTTAGATAAATTCGAGTTTCGATTTATAAATGAGGAGAGAGTTTTGAAGGACAACGAAATGTTTTTGAAGGACACACTTCTATCCAATGTAACGTCAAGCTATTTCGACTCTTGGTCCCAGTAAATATTTTACCTTAAGAAAATAAAAGGATGGGTGGGATGATTTATATTTTTCCTAGTAAAGAAAATTGCTATAGGTTAGGTTAGGTTCAACTGGCTGGCACATGGCCACACATAGACCCATTTGGTCCATAGCGATACCAGATAAATGGCCATCGAAGGCCCCGGACCTTTTTGCAAACTGAAGTATGTCCCTCATCAACCAGCCAGGGCTCACCGAAGCAGCATTGTCTGGTTTTCCCCAGTGCCGGGCAGTGGCACAGAAGGTGTTGGATTGTTTCAGAGACTCCCGGCACTTGACACTTCCTACAGATGTCGCTGGTTAGGAGCCCCATTTTCATGGCATGATCTGCTACAAGATAGTGGCCAGTTATGACACCGACCAGCCGCTTGCAGTCAGTCCGCGTTAAATCGAGCAGGAACTTAGTCGGTGCGTGATTGTATGAACGCCACATGATTTTGATTAGCTTGCAGGTCTGAGTTGCATGCCATCTGCACATCGCACCTTGCATCATATTGGAGTCGATAAAGTATTTGATCGTCTGGATTGGAGTTAAAATGTCAGCCGATCCTGACAGGGGAAGGCTAGCTCCGTGCTTGGCTGGCGGATCCGCCCTCTCGTTTCCTTCAATGCCCTTGTGACCAGGAACCCAGAAAATTCGGACTCTACTGTAGTTGCCCAGTCTGAAGAGAAATCAAAGTGTCCAATACACACTTCGATTTCTATGTATAAGACATCAGAGCTTTGACCGCTGCTTGACTGTTTGTAAAGATGTTGATTTCCTCACTTGGTGTATCTCTGGCGTGTGCTAGGTCTGCGGCTTTACGTATCGCAAAAACCTCCGCCTGAAAAATACTACAGTGGTTAGGAAGCCTGAAGGCTGCTTCAATAGTTGCATCTGCAGAACATGTTGTTTGCTTAATAATTTGTTTAATTTTCGCAAGTCGCGCTCTCACCATTACTTAAGCTGTTTACTTAATTTTTTTGCAAGCAACTCGCCAAAGAGTAGCTATTTTTTGAGTGCAGGTGAAAGTTTTTCGGGGAATATATAAAGTAGATGACCGTTTTAGTTTGCAAATGTCTAAAAATGTAAGAATTATCGTTCCATACATATTACACCGTCTTATAAATTACCAGCTTAGAAAAAAAAGCTACTGCACTCCAATTTTTATCCCTTATCAGGTGTAACGTTTATCTTTGCATTCCTACTAAAACATTTAAAATGTCAGACATTTAAAGTGACATTCTTTATACAGATGATTGTATAATCCTTATTTTCTGGCTGTGAACTCAATTTAAATTTGGTATACAAACAATTTGAATTTGTTTTACGAACAATTTCGATCGTTTGCTGCCTAAATTTAAAATTCTTGAATCATGATTTTTGGCCTGGCTCATAATTTCAAGATTTTCAACTTAAAATGGAATGATTTTGATTTTTAGTGGTTTTAACTTTGCAAATCAATTTTATTGACAAATCCTATTCATTTTCTATTAACTAATTTTGTAAATTATTTTATTACTAGGAAAAAGAACTTTGCTATTTAAAACGTGGGTGGTGGAAAAAACAAAAGAGGTAGGAGTGCAGGTTAATATTGTAAAAAATAACATAAAAAAATTGTTAGCTCAAGATTTGCTGCAAAGATATATAGAGAAAGATATATTTCTGAATCATAGCATCAAGCAGCATCAAAAATTAGTTTGAATATCTACGTCACCTTACTCGTCCCACACATAGTTTGCAATAAACATGTATACGTTAACCTCAGCGGTTTGATGTGGTTTTTCGCAGCCAAGACTGTACCGTGACATGACACCTGAAAAGTTACATAAGTCTTCTGATAGCTAGCGCATTTTTAGTTTATCTACATTTTTTTATCCTCTCAACCAACAAATGCCATCGTCCTCGACGTTTTTCAGCTTGAATATGCGAGTATCTGTCAGATATGAAAAGGAAAATGTGTCTAAACTTTTTCAGATGAGAAAGCCAGGATATAGCTTGCTAGCGCGGGCACGAACGACTGCAAAGCGTTGTTAGACTCTTACCGAGATTGATGGTAATTGAATGCGATTCGGAACACGGAAAAGTGTTGAAGTGCTGTTTTTCTTTCTTCCTATTTTTTTCAATATGTCTCTACCTTGTCTGATCGTTTTCGTCCTCTTTCGTTTCCGCTTCTCTAACTTGAATCGATTACATCATCTTTCAACAAACAATCAAGCGAATTTGTTTGTAATCGATTCCTCGAAGATGTTATCGACAAATTCGTTTAGGAAAATATTTAGTTCTTGTGTTCGAAAGGTTTTTTAGCATTCTTGTTTTTCGCGTAAGTTTATAGGGTTGAACGTGCTTTTATGTTGATATCAAAATTTAGGTGTTGTGTTAATAGTGTGAGTCAAATGTATTCAGGTAGCACGTGCTGGATAAAATGTAGTAAGAATAGGAATGGTGCTCAATAGGATGAACTTTTGCAATATGATGCGATTTGCTTGCTACTAGAAAATAATTGTTAGGTCTGAAAGAATGAACAAAATCTGTGCAGATCTTGTCTGAAAAAAATGGCGAAGTGGCTGTGAGCGTTTATACATATACATATCTGAACCAAATGTTGGGGTCAATTTCGCATCAGTAAACTTTACAAAGTGATTAGAGACTTAAGTTCGATTAGATGGTAAAATTATTTATGATTTATTTTATTTACGTTTTATTTTACTAATTGAAAATGTAACTCAATTTAATTTAAAGTGTTAGTTACGATCGTTATTATAATATATTCACTATTGTAGATAGATAATTATTATGAATTGTGCAACGAAAAAACCAAGCTATACTCTCTGTTGTAATCTACTTGGGGTATTGAAGCTTTGTAAAGCAAAAAATTAAATATTGAATGACGAAACTGCAATTTCGTTCTATGTAATCAAATGTCAGACTAACAATGACGTAAGTCAAAGTAGATCCCACTTTTTTCAGTAACTTTTATGCATTCAAATATAAATGAAAAATACAAAGTGTTTTAAGCACAACAAGTTGTTTTGTTTTAATTTCAACCTAGTACTTCCGTATACTTGTACACTAGGGTGTCCCAAGACATAAGGTAGGATTTTTTTTTCTCGAAAATAATATCGCATACCCTCTATTTTTTTTCTAAATGGCCTTATTAGCTTAAATAATAAATATTATTGCAATTGGATCATGACAACCCGTGCCGACTTGATACCAAACATAAAATATACATTTTTGTTCCGGGTTAGTGTAGAAGATTTATAGAAGTTCAAGTTTGTTTAGTCAATAAAACACTAATATACCCAAAACATATTACTATTTAACATTTACTATTTATAATAAAAAAAACATGATTGTTCAAATTTTCTTCTTAAGGTTTGTATTTTACAGTCTGGATAAATCTTTCGGTGTTCTTGCGTAATAAAAATTGCTGTTGTTCCTCCTTTTGAGTTTTCTAATCTTGCCACAGCAATCAATTGTTCTTTATTTCCATATGAAATAACTACCGGAAGACGTTCTTCTTTTGATTGCCGAGTATCTAAAGCAGGCAAAAATTTTCCATCAAAGTGAATGGTCATCACCTCTGGCATCTTGTTTTGAAAATCAATTTTTATGGATTGCGTGTTTAGGTGCGAATTCTTTGAATTGAGGACTTACTTATCGGAAATTCATCAGTATTGTATCCAAGTGTTTCAATAGTAGCTTCAAGAATATACACGGAATCTCTCATACTTAAGTGGCACCTGGGGGGCCCGGTAGCTCTGCTCGCTAAGGCGTCAGGCCGCAAAGCGGCGTGCTACGGGGCCTGCGGGTTCAAATCCCGCCAGTGCCATGGGTGTAAGTGTGAACGCGTGTGATTGTCTATGAGGGTGGCAAATGGGCTCAAACTGGTAGCCTAATGCTGGCCGCGTTTCTGGCAGCCCTCTTCACTAACCTAACTGGCACCTGTCTAGCGCCGCTACTAATTTTTGAGTGATGAAGTCTTCCCGCGCAGATATTTTCGTTTTTTCGGGTTGCGCTCTCTTGATCTCAGTTGGCAAATATTCTTGCGAAGATATTATGTCTTCGTCCAAATCAGATGAGTCTTTTTGTATAGAATCATATGATGATGTCGATGAAGTTGACTCTGCGAAATATTTAGATCGCCGTTTATCTTCCTCAATAATTCTCAGGCGCATCCTTTCCTCTTTATCGGTCCCTTTTTTGTCTACTCCATCTAAATGACCTGGCTCCCGTTGTGATAATTAGTAAAAAGACTTGCCTTCATTTGTTTTTATTAAATGAAGCGCATCGGCGTTGGAAATATCAAACAAATTGTCTAAGTTCCTGACAAACTCTTGTTGACGCTGTTTAAACACGTCGTGGGTTTTTTGTGCATTTTTCGCGAACCTCTCCAAACTTTATATAAATTCACAAGTTTCTTTACACAATGAGGAAAATATTTCGTAGGTATACGCACCCTTTCCCAATATATAATACACTCGCGAAGAGTGAGATTTGCACTTTCATTTACAGTTAAATTCACTTGACGAATGTGGTAAAATAACACTGCTAAGTTTTGATCCCGTTATTCGATGTTTTGGGTCACCTATTAAAAATATATCCTTTTTAGAACTGCGTATTTTCACTGACATGTTGACCAAACAAAAACAATGTGTTTACGGTTAAAGAAAGACAAATTATAACAAGCACATCGATCGTTCGAGCGCGTCGGCCGTAGTTAGCAAGTATTGACAAGTTCCGATGGAAGTCGGCACGGGATATCATGATCCTACCTACACCAAATTTGATCTACAATAGTTTCAACATCATTCAAACAAATTAAGAGAGTATGCGTTAAAAAAAATAACTTTGATTTTTTTGGGACACCCTATTGTACACAAACTGACTACTGCCAGGTCTAATCAGATATCAAAGAGTATTTGCACAAGTTTGAATTCACAAGTGCCACATGCCAATGCAAAAACTCAGGAGTCTTTTTGAAATCGAAAACTTATTGTGATTTAACTTCCGATTGAAGCGTACACGTTTGTTACGGCAAAAATTAAAACTTGACAGCAGTACATTTATTGGTAGTTAGATTTATTGGAATTCAAAGAAATGTTTCAGACACACATTGATTGGAAAATGAGTAAAAAACAAAAATTTATTTTAGCTGATACCGTTATAGCACTTCATGAAGTGCGACACAAATTGTAAAAAGCTCTTTGTAAATTCGAAAAAATTCAGTGTATATTTCTCGTGATTGAGAGATTCGATTGAGCTAAAATTTGTGAAATTGGTCCAAATTTCACCAAATGCTAATTATCTTTAACTCTTTGGTACCGGCCGGCATTAAGTACCCTTATAATTCTATTAGCAAAAAACTTTTAAAAAAAAGAAAAATTATCCAAAATGAGTTCTGAACGTGTCTGAAAATGAAATGATATGATAAAGTTTTGAAAATGCTTAGCTCTACATATGTGTGCGCTAAGCGTCTAAACGAAGATAAAGAATATATGTAAAATTTTGTCCGATCATAACGAAATTCACAAGAAGCAAATGTGTTACCAATGCTTAGAATTTGATAGTTTTTATGAATGTGCTGGTAGGGCTGAACAATTTTAACTGTTTGCAAAAAAAAGGCTTTTGGTAAATAAATTTTGTATTTTTCATATTCAGTTGTATTGATGTTTCCGGAGTTCCTCATCGCACAAGAACGGTAGCCCTTCACCAAATTACCATAGGTAGTCCTAGCAGATTTTCTATTCCCGTCACATTCAATGAGGTTATCGAATATATGAGAAATTTGCAGGGTGTGTTGATCTTGCCGTGAAGCAGTTTTAATAGACTTTTGACTGCAAAGCGAATAAAATGTAGCCAATACTAAGCATTTTCACCTCAGTATCAGTATCTCTTGTAAAGTTACTATAAATTTTCATATGATAAGCATCCTGTAATGAAAACATGTACCAAATGTTTTAATGGCTGACATTTCTAATTCATATTAGCTGTGGATAATAGATGTGCAAAAAGAGCAGAGCATTTCAAGCAGTGTTCCTACTATAAAATTTTCCGCCGTATCAAATTTCTTCAAAAAGTGTCTCAAAATTGGTACAAATGTATCAAAAAGTCCCCAAAAGTGTATTTGGGTCGAGGTACTGAAACTATAAATAATAATATAAAAAAAAACTTTTTTTGAAGCTACTATATTTATTGAATAATATAGAGCCTAAAAAATACCACAAATTGCTTCCGCTCTTAGTTTTCATCTGTATACTGCCATTAATATTACAGCCACATAAAATAAAATTATTACTAAATGTGCGTTTTTTGTGAATGCGATAAAAATGTTCACGAAATTATTAAAAAATTTTTTTTTCCGCTTAAAAAGGAACCATATAGCTATCGGAATACTGATAATTTGATTAATATGATGAATACAAGGATTTGTTTTGGGCAAGCACGTCATACAGTGGCACCCAAACGTTGTTTGGTTTGTTGCTTCCCAAAATTCTTCTAATATATTTTCAACTCTAATCAGTTCTTTTTTACTTTGCCATCCAAGTTTAATACAGAGAAACCTCGTTTTCAGGTAAACTATAAGATACAGCTATTAAAGTCAACGTGGTAAATTGTTTTCAACCAAACTCGATTCATCCCAAAACGCTTCATTTGCTCGTTATTATTTAAATAGCTTGAAAATTTCAAATCGTTAAAGTCATCACATAATAGATATATTTCGTAGTTCAGAGTGTAAAGTAGATTGAAATTGGCAGATATAACTGCCAGAGAGAAAAGATTTGGTTGGCCAATGGCAGCAGAGTTAAGAAAAACTGAATTTATTTACTGGATGACAAAATGTATCATTTTGTCACAATTGAGTGAGTTGCTGTATCATTGTATCAAAAATATACGTATCAAACAAAAGTGTATCAAAATGATACAAATGTATCAAAATGATACAAATGTATCAAAAGTGGGAACCCTGATTTCATGGCAAGTTAAAATAGACCAGCTGTCAAAAAACTCAATTGAGGCAAATGGCATCTCGTTGGCAAATGACAATTGAACGTGTCCAAAAACGACAGTTCCAACGCTGTATTGGACCCATTTTTTCGAATGTGTGGTACTTCCATTGAACGATTCGATTTTTAAAGGATGAATTATCAAGCTCTGTTAGTGAAGGCGGAATGTATTCTTTTTTTTTTACTTTTTTAGTTGGGCTATATTCTCGAGATCACCGCTGCCGTCATTAATCTAGTTAAAGATTTAATCGCGGTTTGAGCTTATTGCTGTCATTTTTTTTTTGTTAGTTGTTAGATCCGGTTACAAATGAATGAGTCACTGCGATTGCTTTTGGACTTTGTGGATTGCATATAGTAATAAAAAGTTTAAAGGATTCTTGGCATAAAATGGAAGCTCTTCAACTTGATTATTTGTTTTTGTTTTTTATTTTCTCTAAACTACTGACACTGTTCACTACTGACAGTGACACTTTGAGCGTCTTGATGGCACGGAAAACGAAGCCAGGCTTTAAACTAACGACATGTTCACCTATGTACCTTCACGTTGGTGGGAGTAGCTTAAAGAATTGTAATCTTGACTGTAGTCTTGATGGCACGGAAAACGAAGCCAGGCTTTAAACCAACGGCATGTTCAACTATATACTTTCACGTTGGTGGAAGAATTGTAATTTTCTAGGGTATATCGATCAATTTACTCGTTTATGTCCTGGATTTTTCCTAACCTATAAGAGATACTTATGAAAGGTTTTTTTCTTTCAAGGAATTTTTGGTTTTCTGTGTTTTCGAATTACAAATGCTACCTTTGTTGAATTTCATTATGCCTTGCGGATCACTGAAACTGATTCCAACTATATCAAACAAAATTAGAAAAAAAATTATTGCGTCAGTTTTCAGGTTTATGGGTTTGCTCTATCAAGAAAAGACAACCAAACTTATCCAGTTAAACAAAAATATATTTAGTTTTTGCTGGTATGAGCTTTTTTTGTGTTTTATCAAGAACATACATATTTCAACAATGTATCGAGACATATACAGTGGGTAAAAAAAGTTAAGGCACTTATTTTTAATGCGATTTTAATAATAAATGATTGTGTTTTTGCATTTAATTAAAAGTGTTGCATGTTCACTTTAAGAACAATATAAAAAAAAACTGGTAACGAAGCCAATTCCACAAAAGCTAATTCAAAATTGTATAAAATGCCTAATTTTTCAGCAATTCGTTTAATATTTCTTTTAAGAATATACAGGCAACAGGTTTGATCCATCATTCTGTCCACAAAATTCATATTTTCAGGACCAGATGGCCCCATACAGTTCCAAAGCATAATGTTCTCTCCGATGTGTTTTACAGTGGGAGTAGTATGATTCCTCCTAAACTCTGCTTTAGTCTTTCGTCGAACATATCGCCGCCCATCAGATCCAAAAACATTAATTTTACTTCATCGACAAAAATTATGGACTTTCAGAATGATTTTGGCTTTTTTACGAACTCTTAAGCAAAACGTAATCTAGCAATTTGATTTTTTGTACTAATATAAAGTTTACTTAGGCACATTATGCCCTTAAAACCCGCTTTCTTTATTACATTTCGAATAGTTTGAGTAGCGACTTTCGTTTCAACTTGTTCTTTTACGTTAATTTGTAAAACTGGGACACTTAGTTTAGGGTTTTTCTTAATTTTTCTGATAATCCACTTTTTTTTACGCACAGATAAGATATTAGTCCTTACTGACCGATGTTTTGTTTCAAACGATTTGATTGATTTATATTTTGTTATTACATTTCTCCCTGTATAGTATTCCAATCTCAGAATACGCCATTCATGTTTTCCAACGTCGCAAAAAACATTCACGGATTTCTGCACCTACCGATTTCCTTTTCACAGTCATTTTTAACAACACCCTCAATAAAATTACTTTTTCAAAACACTTTTCAAGCTAGACTGAATAGAAATATCATATTTTCATGATTTTAAGTACATTTAGCGGTATTTTTTTTATAGGAATTACAAATAATTTCAGATAAAATTGCGCTGTGCATTAACTTTTTTTGCGCTATTTTGGTACTTCAGTGCAAAATGTTACGTTAATGTTGTGAAATTTGCTTCCTTTCCGGTTTTTTTTATATTGTTTTTAAAGTAAGCATGCATCCCTTTTAATTAAATGCAAAAACACAATCATTTATTATTAAAATCGCATTAAAAATAGGTTTTTTATGCTTACTAAGTGTTCGTGCCTTAACTTTTTTTACCCACTTTATGTAGAAGACAAAGTGAAACTAATTATTTACACACCGTTTGCACATTGCTGTGTCTGAAACGGCACAGCACGTGGGGCAATGTAGCATACAAATTTTTGACAGCCATGTGAATGCTGACAGCAACCATAGCTGAACTGCTACTGGAATAGCCGTTGAGATATGAAAAACAAGCTGGTTTTACCGTCCAACCCAACAGTGTTTGCTAACAATTTCTTTTGAGGCATCTATCCTAATATTAACATTTCAAAATTATTGTATCGAAATTGTTCATTCGAACCACCGTTTTTTTTTTTATTTGCTTTTTGGTTGTTATTGCAAGACCTTTTCATTCAATACGAAAATCAAATTCAAAACTATTATAAAGCATTACACCAATTCAAAATCTACGTCTACTCTAAATTTTTCAATTCAATATTTTCGGTTTAAAATAGTTTCACGAAAATGAACTTAAGATAAGTTCAAAACAAAACTTTTCATTAATATAAAGCTCAATTTCTAGTAGGAAAACTATATCTCAACGAAATACCACCCACATGCCCATTAATACTTAACTTGCATCACACAGTCCAAAATTTCGCAAAACTTTCGTTAAACTACAAAACTCGGAAAAACTTGCCTCACTCAAACATCAATCCATTAAGCCTGTTGGTGCTGGGTCGGCCGCCACATAAGGTTTTACAATGGCAACTTACAAACTGGACTAAAAGGATAATGCGAAGTAGTGCTCCACTTTCTCAAGCCTTTTTAATCATTCAGCATCCCGAAATTACATTGTGTTATCCAATTAGTTGTGTGTTGAAACTTTTTCTTCCATTCATCCTTACTCTTTGCCTACCTCTACATGCCTTGCTGAATGACCGCACACCATTGAAACGGAGAAACAACGAAAGGCTCGGAAAGAGAAAAATGTACGATGGCAATCGGAGAAACGAAAAAAAAATCCTTCATTGCTCACAAGTATCCTTTTGTATATTGTAGTCGGTTTGTCTGTCAGTGCTGCAGGTATTCGTTTTTCGTTTCCTTTTCCCACGTAGCCTAGACCCGCATGTGATGAATGGAAAACAAATAAAAGTCAATCTGCGAGTTGCTATTTCGAGAACTTTATTATTGAATTTTTCGTCGTAAAGTTTCGGGTAAAAATGTTGGTTGCGAAAAGTTTCTCGTAAAGATTGGCGAGATTGCGGCTTCCGGATGTATATTCTGTGCATTCGACCTTTTTTGTTTCACTGAATTTCGGACGTGAAAATCGTAAAAAAAAAATCACTTTCGAAGCAAGCATTTTTCACTTAGACATCTTCATTTGGCTCTCGGTTATTTTGCCTTTTTCGTAGAAAATTGTCTATGACTGTTTATGACACGGAAAATTTGAAAATTTAGCATTTAAAAATTAATGCACCTAGAGAACGGGGGGTGGGCTGAATTACGGACTGTACTTTGTTTATATTTTGGTCGACAAAAAGGCTGGCTATAAAATATAGCTGGACGAATGCATTTTCATCTCCCTGCAAATCGTACAAACAAAATTTGTTGTTACTTTGTGGCTTTACAGAGCGCTTCTGCTCGCCAACGAGCATTCACTTCTATCAAGCTAATACATCCTGGAAAAATTGTTTGGCAACGATTCCATTTTATCCGTTTTAATTGAAAAAGTTTTATTTAGTTTAATTAAATACGATCCGTAATGAATGAACGAAGTGAATTACTCTCAGAACGTTACAAATCGGTATTCAGCATTACAATTGTAAAATCCAGCTCTTATGTTTCTTGCTCTGTTTTTATGTATGTTTGGATCAGAAGTCTTGTGTTAAATAGATCCCGAAATAAAAGCTACTACCGAAAAACATTCATAAGTCTGCCTTATTTTGAAAAAATGGATGTGTTCCAGTAAAATGTAATTGTAATGTCAACCACTGCTCATTTCATCAATAACTTCGAAGTGATGTTAAAGCGTATGCTTGACTGCAAATTTAAGCTTAAGCTTCTCAGAGACAGTATCAAGTCCTACTAATTTCCAGGCAATTGACTTATTGGTATAAGGAACACAGTTACAGCCAAGTATATTATTTGCTTGCTATGATCATTTGTTGAACACATATTTATATAATGCCATCAAGACATGTTTTTTTTTATGAAGGTACCAGAGCTCAGAGAATAACCCTATGATCTAATTGCATTGCGTTGGTGAGAGGAAGTTAGGGTATAGAAAGTACAAAGGGACAGTGCCTTGCGGCCTGTGCCTAATCAATTATGGGTTTCGAGTTTTGGTCTTATGTGGTAGTTGAAGACACCCGCTATGTCAAATAGAGTCAAGTATTTCTTAAACCTTTTCAGGTAGCCTAAATATTTTGTAGCTTTTTTTCCAGCTAAGTTTACTGGAGATATTGATACCCTATATTTTTAGAGAGGGTGAGCCAGGAATAATTACACGATCGACAAAAATGGTTGTGAAAGTGGAAGGAGCAAAACGTTTATTGTATGAAAGATAGCATTGAAGTTTTAAAGCAATAAACGTGACCTAGAGCCACAATTGATGCGATGTCAATGTTTAATTATTTAAACATACGATCTCGATTGATCGCAGTAGAATTGCTGCGAAAAAAAGTTTTACATCACAGATCGTTAATAAATAAAAAGGAAAGTACTGAAGAAAGTAAAGCGCCTTGTTAAGCCTAGGAGTTAAGGGTATGGATGTTCGACTCATTTCTATCAAGCAAACTTTCAGTTCTATCAAACTTTGAAGCTAATCTTTTAATCCTTTAGCAGCATAACATAACATAAACAAAGAAAATGCTTAGTGCTTGCAATACTTTACCAGCACTGCAACTAAAAGTCTCCCACAATTGCCTCACGTCAAAACCAAATAACTATCGATTTCGATTTTATCTGATGATTTCGTCGAAAGTTACACGGATAGAAAGATGTTTAGGGTCAAAAAAATGAAAAATGTTTGACACCAAAAAATTTCTAGAACTTAGAAAATTTAAACTTTGCTAAGTTATTTTCATTGTAAAAGTTTTCAAATTTTCGAATACTTAATAATTATGGTTTATTGTCACTACGAGATCATAACCGTTTGAAGATTTTACGATTAAATCGCTTAATAAAGATATTGCAAATAAATACAAAACCAACAATTGCTGGCAACCCTATGATGGTTGTTTTATCAGATTTCTTCTGAATAATGCCTATGATAAGCTCCATATATGAAATTCGTTTTGATTTCATTACTACACTGGAAGTTATACGGCAAAAAGCTTTATTTTCCTGAGCGAATTCTCAAAACCCAAGACACCAAAATTACCATAGCTGGCAGTACCAACCGAGTTTTTCAATCAAATTTCTACCAAACACGGCTTATAGTAAGATTCAGCTACTGTGCCAATTTCATGAAAATCTGGTTACTGAATCAGAATTCATAGGAAAAAAGAAGTTATTTTTCTTTATAATTTCTCAAGATGGTACCACTGGCACAGAGTTGCCCGCATTCCCAAATCGCTTCTATCAAACTCGGTCCTACTCAATACCAATACATTCTGTGAATTTCATTTGTATTAGATAATTGGGTCGTGAGTTTTCGTGAACAGAAGTTTTTGATGCTTAAAATATAGGTAAAGTGGAGGAGGATTACCGTTCTTGTCCAATGTGAAATTTCAAAAGATTCACTGTGGTTGCATAGAAAAAGCATAAGATTTCTAAATGGGTGGGTTTTCACTGTAAAAGACGTAATTTTTTCAGGAAAGTCGATGGTTTGAAGGTTTTTACTTTCAATGCTTTCCGTAGCTGCAGGGTTGCCAGCACGTTCATAAAAAAAAACGAGTCTACAACGTAGTAACGAAAATATGTCATGTAAGTTTCATAATGATTTGATATCCTGGTCAAATGTTATCTCAATTCAAAAAATTTCAAATTTTCCCAATCTCATTTTAGGCACCTAGCGCACACATAGGGTTAAAAAATGCAAATTTTTTTTATCCATTTCACATGTGGACACGTCCAAAATTCATTCCATTAACTTTTTTTTTACGAAAGTTATTTTTTAACAGAAAAAAGGTATATTTAAAATATTACTAATATGGCCGCCGGCGTAATAGGGTTAAAGGTTATTAACTATTTGTGAGACCTGGCGTGTTCCTGAGATTTTTTCACTGACATTTTTTTTATATTTATGTATAGATATGTGAATTTTTGGCCAAAATGATTTTAATACTAATGCTCTTATTCGAACATTAGTAAAAAACATTTGAAATACTAACCGCAATGATTTTGGCTTCGATAAAATAATGGAGACAGCGATTCTACTTACGAAATCTCATAAAGCTCTTAGTGGAATGACTTGAACGAAAGCCGTACTCTTAATCATTGATTATCTAATGGAAACTAGATCGGTCATTAACTGGGATTTCATAAGTGTTTCAAATAGCTTTGACAGAATTGAAGTGATGCTAATTTCTCGATAGCGAGAGGGATCACATGCCTGTACGATTTTGGATATGGGCTGAACATGAGCAAGTTTCCATTCCTATGGAAATAATTCTTTTTGAATCGGACAAGTAAAATAATTTGCACATAGGTTTGGTTAAAGGAGACAGGCAGCACTTCAGAACTATATTCCACCCATAGGCCAAGCACGTTTTGAGATATTAAGCTTTTCGTGTCCTTCGGAGGCTTACGCAACAAAAAAATACCTTGCTTTGATACAATGCAAAGCCTCTTGATTTAATTTAATTCGCACTTAAAAACCAAGGTGGACTTTATTTAGTTGGAGACAAGATAGAGTTTACAGCAAAAATTTCTGGAAAAAGACTGGCTTTTTCTAGCAGCTCAGTACATATTTGGTCACGATGTACAAGAGGAGACACGAAAGACGTGGTTAAATTATTCTTCAAGGTTTTGGCATGTGACCAAAAGTTGCTAGCCTTTTGCTTTGAGGAAACGCGAACTTTGCTTTTTAAATAGTGAATTTGCAGGCGTTATGTGTAGTTTTGTAAATCTGGCGCAATATTTTGGAACGCCATCGTAAATATGGACCAAATGCCGTTTCAGTACGAATATCTACTTTACAATCATTGAGGCATATGATGGAAGCTATGGTGTCACTTATTTCATTGATATCCATTACAGAGAATCACTCAGACCGGCTAAGCTCTCTTACCAATTTGTTGAACAAAATCAGATCGGTCTTGTCCTTTATAGTAATCTTCCAGTGGCGGGTGGATTGATCATATTGAATATAAATTGCGGTTCCACTTTGGGGAGAGAAGAGATCCAATAAACGATAGCCAAGGACGCAAATGTGATTCATATCAGCATCAGAAACAACCTTGGTTTCCCTTAGTGTGAGAATCGCCAGTTGATGAAGATTTATGTGACATATTGCCAAAAAGCCATCAAACCATAAAACCCCCCAAAAAACTCCTTTCGCAGAAATTAAATAAACAATTTTGCAGGTTTTCATACCAACAATCAGTCTTAATGCAGCCTATAGTCATGGAAATAGAGACTGTTACGTAAATTGAATAAAATGCAAAATCGTCAAATGAACTAACTGTAGCTATATACTTTGTGAAACAAAGAAAACCCACACAAAACTGGACCGCAAACGAAATGATCTGTTGGTTCAGTTTTTAAGGATCCTTCAGGGCGAACGCCTCTCTCCAACAACGATTGCAACTTTTATGTGCCCTGAGAAATGTTAAAAAAACTCTGGTTTTTCGCGTTTATCATGTGGTTCACTTTTTTGTTTCCTTAGATCACTACTGGAAGATTTCTCGTGTACTCCAGCTCTCTTAAACTTGTATTAGGCTAAGTTGGGTTAAGTAGCCCGCATTAACCCGCAGCCCATTCAATATCAATATATGTTTGTCAGGGAAAAATTACAATAATGTAATCCCACAGCAATCCTTGACTGCTCTGAGAATTTAAACTGGTAGAAAGCTTCCTTCAAAAATTCGCAATCAATGTATAAGAATGGAGAGTGATTAGTTTCGCGAATCACTATACCCTAGAAAGCAATTTGCCTCAGGATCTATTCAGAGCTTCATAGCTCAAAGCTTTATGCGAGATCTCGTGTTCGCATCTGGATTCCAAACCAAAGACCCCACACACTAGGAGCAAGTGCTCTACCCATAGCTTTTGTATTTAAAGGAACAAATGGCCTTTGAATTAAAATGCTTGAAAGACAGGGGTTAAAAAAATGACCGCCGTAGCCTATTCAATAAATAAATGATACGTTATTAATTCAGTGGTAGATAAGCGTTTTTATAATTTAAGTTAGCTGTTTTTTAGCTAATATTTCTCTTCAGTATAATAATTTTCTATACGTGTTCCAACAAAAAACGGAATGGTATGTAAAGAGGCTTATGCTGACTTATAGCAAGATTACCAAAAGCGGAGAACACTACAACTGAAAAGTTTTATCATGACTTTTAAATATTTTAAGGGCATTTTCAAATTTTTACTACGGTACAAACAATGAAACGCACTAAATGCAATATGATTCGCGGAGTCCGAAGTGATAATATTTAATAGAGTCGTGAAACAAGCAACCGACTTTGCCAAAAAAAAAAGAAGTGGGAGAAAGGTCATTTATAAAAAGAAAGAAGAGAGTTGGAAGCAGAACAGTACCTTGTGGTACCTAGGCATTAGAAGTGTGATCTATTTGAGCCTAATTAGAACAATGTGTATCGATCGATTTAGGAAAAAGCTTAAAAACTACTTGGCAAGGTTGGGATCAAGCCAAATGCACCATTTGCCAAACTCTGCCAAGTACCTTAGACAAATCTAAACATGCGACCAAAACGTCACCAAGGTTTTGCAAAGAACGGTTACATGTCTCAGCGATAAATGGTTAAAAGTCGTCAGGGAGAGGCTTGAATGGAAGTCCTACGGACGGAGATTAAAAAGTTGGAGTGCTTAAAGATAGCTAAACAATTTTTAATTAAGGAGTGAGCCGAGGTGGAGTCGAAACGAGTGTAATTGGTCGGACTTCCACAGGACTCTCTTTTTTAGCTATCTATACAAGCTTCCATGCGAAAGAGATTATTGGCGTCGAATATAACAAGTAAAATAGTTAACGTAGAGGTTGTACGAGTTGTGAAACCCCAGCAGATTTAGAAACATAAAGATTAGTGATAATTTTTAATACCTCACTTGGGCGAAAAAACAAAGGCCCTTAATTGAACGCGGAATTAGGGATGATTTAGTATGCGAAGTGGCAAGTGAAAGCTATATCATTCAGTCTCTGGACATATACGTTAAAACTCAAGCTGTTACTTTCTTTGTGGCCTGCAAAGACTTTTTGTTGAAAATTTCGGCCAAACCTGAATTAAGCTTTTTTAAGCAAATATTACGTGTTCGAGTGGAACAGAAAATTAGGTTTGAGAGCCTTTAGATTTCGACCACATGTTGATAAGTTTTGTTTAAGTGTTGATCATTTGCAAATGTTGTTAATATTTAGCGACCTGTAGAGTAGGCACTCAGTTAAGGATCAGTACATTGAAATCGTTCTTTCGCAAAATTTTGTCGCTTTTTAGTTATAACCTGCGAGTCATGGCCTCGTACTGTCTTAACATTGCGTGAGGTATGGTTAACCTGCTTGGGTTATACAAATGGCCGCAAAATGACATCTTGTTAACGCGAATCGTTTTTTTTTACATTCGTCCGTAAACCATATGGTCGTGTTTGGTTGGTTCAAATTTTCTAATTGGAAAACAAACGGATCAGCAGTACAGTTTTTGGTGAAATTTAGACTATTGCTGATCAGAGAAGAGATTTTATATTGGGACGAGGCTAACCTGTAGTTTGAGCTACCAACGAGAGCGGAACCAGATATCAAATATTTATAAGAGTGAGCAGTTAGAAACAGATCTAACAGGTTTGCGTTATGTGTGTGTGGGAGAAAAATATGTTGTGTTAATGGCTTTCGATAATAAACGAACGTAATATTAAAGTAGTCCAACGAAAATATCTTGATATGGGTCTAAGGGTTGAAGTTGGTAGAGAACTTCATCACTTTGCAATCTATGTGAAAACGAGCGTGAAGTATTTACTCACTTTACCACCCCTGGTTAATCTAGGCACACAGAGCTAGGTGAACTCAAAGCTTGTTGTGTTGACCATCGTCCGCACCTCGATTCGAACCAGGGACCCCACAGACAAGAAACCAGTGGTCTTCCCACTACGCTACTCAAGCTTCAATAAATGAACGTATTTGTGCATACTTATCAGGAATGGTGGAATGATAATTGAACTGACTAATAAAAAAATGAGCTTAAATTTGAAAGACTTTAAAAAATAAAGTGATATTTTTTACGAAATGAATGTAAATTTAAATTTTCCTAAGCTAAATTAGAAATTTTGAATGTGAGTTTGAGTAGAACTTAGATTAACTCATTCCATTGCTAAAGACTAAACTATATTGAGTGGAGCAATTTGAGATTCGAAAGCAAAGGCACATACTGAAAGTCGCATAGTAAATTTAATGAAAATGCGCTGCATATGTTAGTTCAAACATCAACAATCTACGTCTTCAAAAAAAAAAAAAAAACATTTTAATATTCTACTGTGGAAATTTCATAATATTATTAATTTTTCGCTAAAAATAGCAATCAAAAATCCTTACGCATGGCATTTCCAAATGAATAGTAAACAGTCGTTTATTCCCTGAATATTTCCAACAGTCCGGACAGAATGTCGGGTAAAAATAGCACAGAGCCGAGCACTAACAAATAGATTATAGCAAACACTTGTCTTATCCATGTTGTTCTTACATTCCAAACCGAAATTCTATTATCACCCTACTCTCCCTGGCAATCTGTCACTAAACGTTTGTTTTTTCATTTCCGTTCCAAGTGTCACATTTATATGCAAACACAAAGGAAGCAAGACTCTGGGGCAGGAGTAAAAAAATAAAAAAACAGGAGCTTCTGCCGACATCACCGAGATAGTCAGCTTCTCTGCGGTAGAAGTAAGAAGAATATTCAACAAGCTCCAAAACTTCTGTATTAATTTGATTTTCCTCTTGAGAAAATATGGTGGAAAAATTTGATGGACTCGAAAAGTTGAGGGATCGTACTTTTCACCTAGTCGCCGATGATGTCCCACGTCCTAGATGGTCCCCTTCTAAAACAGCATTTGCTAGTTCCGAAATTTTATTTGCATACGGCCTCATCGTGGTGCGCTCTCCCTTTCTCTAGTCCTTTCGACTTGATGTATCAGTACCAATGGGTACAAGACTGTGCAGATGGATAGCATATTTCATAGCGAGGCTGAATAGCAGGAAGAGCAACGTCCTATGATATATAGCGCCAACCGGTCGGGTTAGAAGCGCCTACATGAATTATGTAACATCGTTGCAAACCTTTCTTCTGGGCCATGGGAAATTTCCCATACCACGCTCCCATGCAGAATAAATTGAACGCACTTATGAGCACGATAGGTGTAAGAAGTTTGAAGATGCTTGACGAGGAGGGTCGAAAGTTTGTGCGAAAATTCAACTTACGTGCAGGTTAGTTGCATTGATGATTAATATATTGAATCGACACAAAGCTGTCAATGTTCGTGATGCATAAATTAATAAAAATTTGTAGGCATATGAATTTATCTTCAACATATTCAATGAACTAAGAAACAATTAGTTGCTTGATCCACTTCTCCTCAATTTCTAACTTTACAAACTGTACCGTATAGTCTAATCATTACCGTTTTCAGCATAACCATCGTTACCGTGCACAAAAAATCGGCTTTCATGGCATTTCGAACCCTCCGTTGAAGAAAGTTTTCGGCAAAACAAATTCTTAAACTTTTGTTGCTTGATAAGCGTTTCCTTTTGTCAGACAACTGCCATTTTCTATAACTTTGGCAACTTGTCGTACTGATTAGGATCTCTTGTTTGGCAGAAGCTTCAGAAACTTTCACATCTTGCCGACGATAACATTTTGCACACAAGCACACACACACATTCGAAACTTTTCAACATCTTTATGACTGACTGGCATCTTGAGCGATTTTCCGATTATTATCCTCACGCCAATATCGACGAGATTAGTTACTTGAAAACTAAGCGGAATACAGAAAATTGAACATTTAGTAGCGCGATATGAGCGGATATAATGCAAAGTTAACGATATAATGCAAAGTCAATTGTTATACAGTGGGTACAAATTTATACTAGAGATACATTAAGAGGAGACACCAATTTTTGATGATTTAAGCAATTTTTTTTTTTTTGATTTAGTGTCAGTTCCGACCTATTAATTCAAAAACAATTCCGGGCTTCTTATCAAGTTTAAAGGAGAGGTAAGGGTTTCAGCGTGAAAACAACACTTTTTTACGACTTATTATTTTTTTCAAAATATGAATAAAACAAATTTAAACTTTATGTGCATGATTAATTATCGTTTCAATAACATTGTGTAATATTTTTATGTGAAAATATCGACAAAAAACCGGTATTATAGGTTTTTCAAGAACGTCCTTTGGAAAAAGACGATTTGCGGTGTTCATTGCATCTCAGCTGAAAATTATCGGTAATCAAAGAATATTAAAACTTAGTCAAAATATCAACAAATCCTTCCCCAACGTTCTCGGATTTCAATTTTGTTCATTTTGAAATTTTTGGTGGTCGTTTGAAGTGAAAATTGATATTTTTTTCATGAAATTTTGGCCTTTTTCTGGGTGGTAAACCCCTTTAATGTAAAAAAAATTCTAAACCTTATCGTTTGGGTGAAGTATTTTACATGCAGAAAGTGTGTGCCAAGTTTGAAATGACTCGGTAATGGGGGTTTTAAATGGCAATGAACACGGACTTTTAAAAAGTGGTTTTGAGCAAATGACTAATATTCCGACTAGTGCTGCCACTTGTTTTTTTCTTCGAAAAATGCTAGATTCAATTTAATTTAATGCTAAATAATGCCAGATCCTGTAAAACTAGAATGCTAAGTAATGCTTTCTTATTTGATTAAAATGAACATGATTTGATATGAAAACAATATATATATATATATATATATATATATATATATATATATATATATATATATATATATATATATATATATATATATATATATATGTATATCTATATATATATATATATATTTATATATGTATATAACTTGATTTGATATGAAAACAATATATAATATATATATATATATATATATATATATATATATATATATATATATATATATATATATATAATAAAAAAAAATTGGAAGCTTAAAATTTACATCTCAAGATGATTTTATATGTATTACAGACATGTCAGCTGCATCTAAATCTTCTTCTCTTGTGTCAAGCTCATTTCCACCAATATTTTTCAAAACATCATTTGGAATCTCACCAGTGGCGTAGCTAACATTTAGCGCCCTGGAGCATCCTTTCATCGTGATTAATTTTTTTAATTATCCCGAGAAGCATGTCTTCAGTCGTTGCATTTGTGCTCCAACGTTTAGAGAGATATCTTCCGGGTAAAAATCAGCAAGTACTTTGGCATTATCTATGATGCTATGATCTGATGTTTGTAGCTTTGATTGGGGTGATAAACATTGAAAAGTCTTCGATATCTTTTCCAGTGCCAATCTTCAACTGTGCGGTGATAATGTCCATGTTACGACAGAAGCCTTCAATACGAAAACGTTTCTCGGAGTCTTGCAGCCTTTGATCAGAATCGTGTTCGCCGAATATCTTTGGTACTCGGTTGATTCTTCAGTTTGGAAAGCTCGGATAAATTATCCACTCTTCACTCAGTTTCGTTACATCGTTCTTCAAAACGTCCCAGATATCTCGCATTTCATCGAATTGTGCAACATGCGATGCTCGCACTGCCGCAGCTTTTCCGATATCCCCTTGTTTGCACTGGAGAAATTTCGCTACGTCGACGGCATCGAGGATTTTGCTTTGAGAGACGATGAAGACTATCGTGGGAAATTCTCCTAAATATTTCATTTGCCCGTTCGCTTGCGCCTTTTCAGCAGTGTTTTTTTCCTTTAAGCGACAGGTACGTCAAAATCTTCATAACATTAATATAGCGATATCGAAGCGAGTCGATGGCTTGTATTCGCAAAGACCAGCGAAGTGGTGTAAATTGTCATTCGCGTATGGATTTGCAATAACCAATCTAAAAATAGCTATTTGAAAGTTTTGATTGATTGAAAAAAAGGACCAATCTGGAATTTCGGAACAATTGTTTGTACTTTAGATGTGTATTCTAATTTGGAAATAAATACTTCCAATGAAAAAGAGGAATTAAAATATGATGCTATATGTACAACATAAAGTAACTATAGTAATAGTGAATTTTAATGCTATCAACAAAAACACGTTTTGACAGCTTTTTACAATATATATTATTGATTTTTATTTTTTATTTAATTTTTTCTTAGCCTGCTATATAAATTAATTTTGGTGTATTATATATTGTTGTGTGGATATGTGATTGTGGGTTGTGTTATGTGTTCCCACACTACTCCCCCTAAGTGTCAGGATGACGCTGAGGTCGAGGAGGTGAAGTAGCGTGGAGTGTTAGCCCGGGCGACTACCTGTACGGGCACGTGCCGAGATGGTCGATGGCCAGCTCCCGGAACCCGTACTCAGCGCACGCCGAGATGGACGATGTCCAGCTCTCGGGGCTGAGGCAGTCGCCAGCAGCGCCGCCGAGGTAACAAAACAGTAACAAATATTTATTTTTAACTGAAGAAAATGTATTAGATCCGGATGAAAAAGATTTTTCTCCATCGCTCTCCTGGCGATTGTTTGCATTTGAAGCCCTAACACAACAATTGATTCACATTATTAAGGAAAAAAATATATAACTAGAATGTACATACTTTGGTAAACTTGAACATGCTCATGGGAGTCTGAAGTGGGTGAGACCACATCACAAACTTTTAGCACCATCACAATTTAATGGAACGAGAAACCTAAATTTATCATATATAATGCAATCCAAAATTGCGTTAATATTGGAATATCTACCTTTTCATTTTACTTCACTTAATGATTTACTTTTCTGTAACATTAATAGCACTTGTCACAATCACAGGAATTTCCCGGGAATCGTAGACAAAGAATAGAAGATCGACTATAAATCCTTTGCACTCTTGAAAGACAAAGGTGTAGCACTAGTTCTAATGTACTTTTGGCTACGATCGGTCTGCAGCGAATTCATCGGCAGCAGGAGGGTTTGCAGCAGCGATTGGTCGGTCGATAACGGTTTCGTTCGCTGGGGGTACGTTAAAAGCTGAAATTTTCAGAATACTCTAACCTAAAGTTCGTAATTGTTCAAATGCGGCAGCATTACATCCTTTTTCTAAATTATCGGTCTGTTTGCGTAACCTGAGCATTGCCATAAAGTCAGTTTTGCACGCTGTTTGACTGGACACTGAAATTTTTTTCCTTTTTCATGAAAGAGGATTATATTTCAGTTGAACCTGAGCTTTTGCGAGATCCAGAAAAGCGTCAAACGGTGTGGCGAGAATACGTGTTTTCAAATAAGCGCGGCAAGCAATATATTTTTCGCACAATGTTATTACGAAAGCCGATTATTTTTTTGGAGACACATTTTTTTACTACATACAATGACTTTATAATCACTATCATAATTTTTTTTATTTTATTATACTCCCACTTCAATCCTGTTGGCAATTAGAATACGAGCACTGGCGAATAATTGAGAGCAAAAATGAATCATTTATTTGATTCATTGTTATAATTCAGATTAACAGTGAACTGGCTCATGTCATTGTTTAACCATTTATATTTTTCTTTTTTTCAATCAACAATTTCAGCTGCAGTCTGAAAGAATTGTCCTGAAGGTTGTTTTATTGTGCTGTATAAAAAAAACTAATAGCTTTCACTAGTAAAAAGATAAATATTTTAATCGTTTTTATTTAGCCCTTGGCCTTAAAACTGTCTAAATTATCTTTGTTTTTCATTATTTAATTAACAAAATAAGTCATGAAACGCAACAAGGAAACATTAAATTGAGCCCAGTTCAATTAAATGACTTCCACTATTTAATTTTTGCATCGAAACAACTCTTAAATTCAAGTCAACAATATAATTCAAAAACCTCTATCACTAATTAGTAGAGTTAATATTCAGAACAGTGAGAAACCAAGATGACTTCATCTATCTGAATTATGTGAACGAGGTGACTTGGCAAGTTTTCTTTTCCATAGACGATTTTCTCGCCCGACCAGGAACAAGCACCCACTTATCGCCTCCAAGCGAAACGTGTATCGTTGTTTCGGACGTTGACGATAAGAACTGAATTGGTAGGAATGAAATAGCATCATCAACATACAACTTCACCCTTCACAAAATTCCCGTCGAATAATTAATAGAGAAGAAATGCCCTAACGACTTTTTGATACTTAGCAGCTGCCAGAAGCTTTATTAATGGGTTTCGATATGCTTTCTGTTTTTCACTAGTGCTATGTGTTCACCTCAGAACAGTGTGTCCTGTGGAAAAGGATGTATGATTTCCAGGAAAAAGCTCCTGTATTAATATGAACTAATAGTTTTTTTGTAAGAAAAAAGGAATAGTTTTTGTTTGATAAGATAACTCTATTAGTTATTAAATAATTAATTGAAAGAAAATAACCTTTTTTTTAATAATTTTCTCAGCTTGATATCATTCACACGAAAACTCTCTCTTATAACAAACACTTTCGGACCGCAAAGTGTATAGGTCGTGACCGCTTCTTTTGATTCATTTTCGACTTGAATAATGTTGTCGAGAACAAGAATATCTATGGCAATATCCACAACTCCCTCCATCCGGAGATTGTCATCTTGGTCGGCTGCAATGTGAAAAACTCATACTCGTACTTACCATCATTTCGCAAATGATAAATGATAAAAAGTTTAAGGGAAATATTAACAACGATACGCTAGTCAGCCAGCCAAAACCGAAGAGAAGAAGGAATGGAAAACAACTGCGCGAGATATGGTCAAAGGATAGTGGTTGTCAGTAGAAAATGTTGCCAAGGAGCTTTTTGTCCAGTAAAATCTTTTCATTAGTTTTGAATGTTGCTTTAATTAGCTTTGCCATAGATTCTGGTCTCAGTCGTTTCTGTAGCGAGAGAAAATTTAAAGCTAACGAAATTTTCTCTGGAAATTTGATTTTGTTGGTTGTAATGTTAAAAGCATATTTTTGCAGCAAAATAACGTAACAGTTTTCTTTTATAAATTCCCATTGTGAGGTTGTATTAGTGTCATTGACCTGTAGGGACTTGATTCAATTTGATGCAAGCTTGATGTTAATCGTTGTTGATTTCTCTAACAAGTACCAGAATCTGGTTGTCTGCAATGAGGGATGGGTTGGTATTTTAATATTTCGTGATTTTACATCATAGTAATGTATTGATTAAGTGATATTTTAATGTCTCAACTAATATCAATCCATTACTAATATAAGGTATTACTTATTTTGTGATAAGTGATATAAGAAGAAAATTTGAGAATCATGACCATAAGCAAAAGAGTTTAGTTGACTTTTCCATAAATTTACTCAAACTCAGCAGCAAAAATATACAGGGTGCGGCGACAAAATCCGGACAAAATTCAATTTAAATTTCCCCCCATTCTATAAGGTTTCGAGAGGTCGCGATTCGCGTACAAATAATTTAACACATGTGTTGAACATTCATAACTTCGAAAAAGTTGCAATGTTGATCGCAAGTGCAGAGTATAATCGAAGAGCCGCGATAATCCAAAGTCTTCGCGCTGGGCGGTCAGCACGGGAGATTATTCAATTTTTCCGATATCCGAAATCAACTGTATATGAGGTTGTTACTAAGTACAAAGCTCAAGAACAGTTAAATAAAGGTTCAAGTAGACCGGCAAGAAAGCAGCACTCAAAAGAACACACCGTGAGAACCCCTGAGGTCACCAAAAGGACTGAAGAGCTGATTCTGAAAGACCCGGGGCTATCGTTACGAAAACTGGCGTCTATTGTAAATGTGAGCGAGCCTACCATGCGGAGAATCGTTGAGGAGAACCTTCGATATTATTCTTACACGATCAAGGTTAGACAAATGCTTTCTGAGGCTGTAAGAACGAAGCGAGTGGCTCGCTGCACTTTGATCATATTTTCTAAGGTTCAATTTGATCATTTCTAAGGAGTTTTGGCCTCCGAATAGTCCAGATTTACCTTGGACTATTAAGTATAGAGCATGTTTGAAAGGACTACCAACAAGTCTCGACATCCAAATTTGACATCATTAATGACCGCCATTGAGGCAGCGTTTGCCAATATTGACAGCGCAGAATTGCAGAGGGCGTGCGAGCGCCTCAGATCGCAAATGGAGGCCGTGGTTGAAGCTAATGGGAGCTACATTGAATAATTACAATGTCAATAGATGCACGAAATGCCATGTAAGATATTTTTGTACTTAAACTTCATGTTTCAATAAATAGCACTATTTGAAGGATGTTCATTGATTTGTCCGGATTTTGATGACCCACCCTGTCTTAACACCTGTCATACTTCTAATTGCAAAAGAAACAATTTGAACAGTGAAAGTATTCTGTCACCCAAACTTAGTTCATTCGTTTACTCACCTCCATCCACGCTTTGGTCCCATTCTCAATAGCAACACACGCCCACACAATTTAAAATATGTTTGCTAGCTTTGCACTTTCGACTAGTGCGCAGCTAAGCAAGGCAAAAATAAAAAAATAAAAAATTCTGAAAATAAAAAACTACATATTCCACAAAATTCGCGTAGGGCAAAACATCATTAGGCGTGTTTTTTGCTCCCCCTATCCATAACAGAACAAAGCTATCCAGAACAGACACATTTTTCTGTTATGGATAGGGGTAGCGAAAAACATTCCTATTATACACTATCTTAGATATACAATTAGACAAAAAAGTCTCCGTACGAAGCCATTTTTTCTTAATTCATAACAATAGCTTTGATGTAATCCAATAATTTTTAATCTTAAACATTTATTTGCCTTTGATAGCTCTGTAACTACGAAAAATTCGAAAAAAAATTCAACTCATTTTAATTACGTAGTTCACTTTGATAAATTATTCAAAATTCAACACCAATAAAGTTTCCGTACGAATAAATGGCTACATCGCTTTTTACAAACTAGTGCAGTACTAGACACCCGTTAACTTGGAAATTAACTTTCAACATTTATTCCTAACGAGTACATTAGTACAGTTACAGACTAATTACAGCCTTCTGAGAATTCGATCAGAATCAGAAATATAAACTATCAGCTATGGGTAAAGAAATTTCTTTTTAGTGGTTGAGGCTGGTAGAGGCTGGTACAATTTTCTAAAAATTTTCTTCAAAAAAATTACATTTTTTTAAAATTTTCAGATTACACCAAAGTAGTTGTTCTCAATTCAAAAAAAAAACATCTTCGTGCGGATACTTTTTTTTAAACTGTGTCTGTCAAAAAAGCTCTGGGAATTGGTCAATAAAATACAAAATATGAACTATTCATCCAAATTCATCCAAAACTCGAAGGGTGAACCAAGGAAAATCTGTAGATTTAAGAGGGTTGAAGGTAGTGTATATGTAGAGATAAGGTCATTGAGGAAGGAATAAAATTCGGAAAGTGTATGATTAATATTTAGCCGAAGGAAGAACGAAAACCAGTTAATTTTGTGAAATTCCGATGCCATTCTTTCGTAATTAGCCTTGCGAAAATTGTATCGAGGAGCAACTGAGATTCCTTTCTCTGAGAAATATGACAATGGAACAAGAGAACAAAGAGATAGAGGAGGATGGTGAGTGCCTACTGAAACATAAGGATGGAACACGGTGGAAACAGATATATCAGTAGAGGGAATATTAGTGAGGATAAAGTCAAGAATACGACCATTTCGAATACGCTTAGTGTCAATTAGAGAAAGGGAGCTACAGGAAAGGAAGGAAGAAACTACTATGGAGAGCTGATTATAAGACCTGATGCAATTTGAAACCGGATCCCAGTCAATAGAAGGTATATTGAAATCAGCATAGATTATAAATGGATCAAAAGAAAAAGATTTATGAAGGTAAGAAGATAACTCTACAAATAAAATAAATAAATAAATGAAATAATGAATGAAATAATATAAAATAATTAAAATATAATAGTAGTGATATTTTATTGTACAAATACAGCAACAAAATACAAACTTTAAACGGATTGGAATCCTTGTTGGTCTCCGGTTCCCAAGATTTGACACAATTTTCGATTACGGGAGGCAATAAAAGGTGAATAGCTTTTTTTTTAATAGGAAAATGTCTGTTTGTATTCATTTTGCTACAAACTACCATCACATCCCCATTTTAGAATCTGTTTTTCATGCTGAACAATTTTTGTTACCTAAACATAAAGTACATAATTTTGAACTTAAAAAGTTCTCATTGAGATATGTTCCATAAGTGATAGCACCGGAACTGCGTCAATATTTTGTTGGTAACAAATTTTGGCCTCTTTCGTAGGATGGTAGAAAAATATCGCCGGCTTTTTTTTTTTTTAGAGATTCCTTATGTTTTAATAAGCGCATTTTGATAATTTCGTCTAAATTACTAGAGTGAGTGCCTCATCACTTGATACCTGAGTAAGTGGTGTTTTTGAGGCCAACTTCAAAGCTTTCCGAAGCTGTCCTCAGCTCGCCTTGGAAACTATGTAGAAACATAATTCAGAATCGTGGTAGCTTCAGTGGCTTCTGGTGAACGAAGTTTCATTTCATGTAGCAAATACATATTGGCCGAGACCAGGCGAGCCGAAGTCAGACGAGACCGCGAACATGTGGACAGCATTTGACAGCTCGTTCGAAATCGCTTTGATTCGTGCTCAAAATCCATTCCGATCGGATGTGGCACGAGCGCCGGCGAGCCCTGTCAAAGTCGCTCGTCTGGACCGTCCACACTCTCGGGCTCGCCAGATCTCGCCTGGGCTCGGCCAATATCTATTTGGCACATCAGTGGTGACTGTAATTCTGGAGCTCTGAGGTTCACACCAACCTCCGCCGTTCTTCTTCTTTTTGTTCGATCGCTGGTTGGATCGGCGCCTACTCTTCGATTCAGTTATTGTTGGGTGTATGTTTGAAGCTTTACAAAATAACGCATTTCGTCATAAAAATGATATAATTTGTAAACGTTTTAAATGAATTCCAGTTTAAATCTTTCAGATCCAGACGCATTGGAAAAATCAGTCCAACTTATACCAACTAGTATGACCGAAGTCAAAATTTTACTAGTCGAAGTCAAAATTTTACCGGGAGATTTTCAATATTTTTTACTGTGAATTTTCTGTTTTTGTGAAAAAAATTTAGAAAATGTCTATCAATCTTTTTTAATGAAACACTCAAACTACAATTGACTAAATCGTTTCTCTCTCTTTAACGACAATAATACTCTAAATACACACAAATTTAAGGTCAACTTCTATTATTTATATCTCTTTCAGCTCGTTAGAAGTGTTTGTTTGAATTACCGATTATGCGAATCAATTCCGCTGTCCTCAACTTTAAATCCAACCAAAAATCTTCACGAAAGTACCGTTACGGAAATGAAGTTTACTTAAAAATCCGACCGGTGAAAATTCAACAGATAGTTGGCCCCTGAAGCTGTCAGTGACGGGACGACGATAGCGCGATAGTACCTTGAATGGAACAATGGCCGCTAATTGAAATTTAATTTTTAAAAAGCTCCATACAATATGGATGAACTTCTTTCACGGATTCTTGTCTTGGGGTCGACGAAATGGTGCCATAAAATATCCTTTACCTTCGATTTTTATGACCATAATACCGAACTTTCGTTTTTCTTTTATGATTTCGTTGCGCTCGTCGGATCGGAACGGACAGAATAATGTGCACTGGCATGTCGATGTACGCGTGAACAGGCATTTTATTGGTCGAAATAAAATGCCTTTATGTTTATAGGCTACTGTATTATTTAAAATGTTGCGAAAGTGTTCATGCATTTCGTCTATAGCGCTCTCATTTCGCAAAGCACAGTGAAACGAATGAATGTGGAATGCCAATGAAATTTTTATGGTGCCTACTTTTTAAATGGGACAGTACAGAGTTTGTTGGATGTACTAGCGGTCTAAGAGTTAGCTGAACTGATGCTTAGCAGTGTGCAAGTTCTAGCAGTTGCAATTCAAATAAAATGCTGGCAATGGGGTGAGAGGCATAACGATCGCACATTTTACGCGTGAATGAAATTGGACGTAAAAGCTTGACTTTGGAAAGGAATAATATTTTGAGTTTATTTGATGGTATTAATCTGGGTCGTTAAAAAATCGATAAAGAAGATTTTAAGGCCTCATCAGCTGGCGATCTGGGAAATATACATTACAATCAATGATACTAATATTATTCTTTATGCCGGGCCTTATGTCGTTTTCGCTTACTGTTACCCGAATTTTAATGTTGTTTTAAGTGCTGAATAAATTCAACGAAACTGATTTTCCGAATTTTTATTCTATTTGGCAGAAAGTGCTTTTACGCTCTAAGCTCTCTTCATACACTTAACAGAAATCGCTAAATCTCAATTTATTCCATTTACAGATATAAGAAAATGAAATAGAAATCGAATTTTCGACTTTCTGCTTATTAGTGTGAGAATGAGGTACGGGAGTGTGCCCTATACAGTTCATACGGTAACGCCAATCTTAAAACCACGAGAGATCGCCATTTTGAACGTCGTTTGACATTTCTTTTTCGGCAACCGGCGAGTGAAGATTAAAATGTTGCTTGTTAATGAAATTAACTGTAATTTCACTCGAAAAGAAGACGAAATTGATGCCAAAGGCTACTTTCACTTACCCGAAATACGATATCTCCCGCGGAGCACTTCTGTGGCTACTATTGCAGTCTGGAATGCGGCACTTCATTCTCGCACTATATTGGAATTTTCGACCGCTAATTTATTCAGGAAACCGACACAGATTATCGCACACTACGGTGTGAAATTTTCTGTGAGAAATTTTGACTTAAAGTCAGTGTTTTGATTCACCGACGCTAATCAAACTGGCATTGACATTTCTTTTCGTGGTGCCCGTTGCACACTTCTACCCCGATCTGATATTCCTCACATTTTTCGCAAATAAGAGACGCCATTAGGGCTTTTCGGTTGTGAGTGCGGTAGAAAGGGGTGCATTGAGCGGAATTTTAGTGAGAAAGCAAGGTTGTGCATGCATTAAAAAAATGTTCACTTACATATGGGAACACGGATAGCAACTTCGTATTAATTTTCTTTTATATCTGTAGTTCCATTATCTATTGAGAAAAAATCCAACAACTATTCGTAATTTCCACTTATTGAAAGAGCCAACAGAAGCTGATTTTCAAAACATATTCGAAAGCCATGCATGTATACTTAGCACCATACTGCCATTATATTCTCCATAAATTCTATAAATTTTCACCCACTCGGATGTTGTTTAAGCTAATTATGCGCGAATTTTCAATAAGCGTTCAAATTGGTTTCAGATAATTTTCATTTATTGGATGTTTGTCGAGTAAGTTTTGCGAAATTTGTTATATGCATGGAAAATAGGAATTTTCTGACAATCATACGATTATTAGTCAATTGTCATGCAATAAAACTACTATTCGAAGCAAAATTGTGGCCACAAGAGCACATTTTACTCATTTTGATTGTTGTGCCAGCTAGATTTTCAGTCATAATGTGTTTCGATGTATTTCGTAGAGAAGCAGAACCTACGAAAAAAAATTGTACGTGTATACGAAAATTAGGGGTGTTATGTTTGTTTGTTTTATAGCTTTTAATGCACGTAAAGAGTTTGGGATTGCTGCTTTCAATCGGAATATGTTGTCATATTTCAATATTTTGAAATTTAAACAAGTGGATGGTCAATATTCAAAAACAAACCAAAACCAGTCGAAACCCTTTTAAAATTCTTAAACTTCATTAAATCAAATTTTAGCTCCAGACCTGCTAGCGTGTACCTTTGCGTAGTTTTCTTTTACTACTATTCTTTGGGTGGCTGAAAGCACTAAGCATGTAAAACCAACAGTTTATGAAGATAGTTTCTTGTAACCTAAAGACACTCTTTTCGAAGGAAGAGTAAAAATGGTGCTGAACCTGAACCATGCCTAATTTGGCAAATTTCATCTACTGTAGACAAATCAGTGCTAATGGCAAATAATGATAGCGTTTTCAACTGACATATGAGAATATTTTATGAGTTGTGTTCAATTATATCAGGTAACATTTTACATTTTCGTTTGAATTGGTTAAAATCGCCCATCAATCTCCACCTAGTTACATGCTAGGAATACATGCTGTCTGAGATGTTAAAACAAGCGGGAATTTTGTCTTACATTTCAAAGCAAAACATATTTTAGTTGCTAGCAGCTTACAACTATTGAATCTCGGGAGGCAACAGCGATTAACAAACAAAATAAATTCGGTGAGCAATGACAAAATAAACAGCCGACCGAAATATCAAAAAAAATTCTAGAGCTATTAACATGTAAACTTGATTCTAAATCCATAAAACAGATACATACTCATGTTTTTTGTCATATGGGATGACTTTTGAAGAAAATAGACGCTTACGACGATGATTTTTCCAGAAATTAAAACATACAAACTTACAAACGAAAGGAAACATGTAATTGTTTAAAATCTAATAGGATTTGTTAAGTTGTAAGTAGGATCGAGCCAGGTATAATCAGTGAAAAATATGCGCCCAACGTGGGTTTATACATTCGAATAAATGTATTTATTTACATTCTAACTCACGTTTGAATTACTTCATCATTTTCGGAAAAATTACAAGGCAATGTTGTCATGATAATTATTTACATAAAAGTAATTACAAATAATTTTCAAAAACAAAAATTAAAATAATCACACAAAATGTGTGTATATTTTTTTGATGATTCTTCAGTTATTTTCAGCTATTCTTTCACCAACGACGAACTTAAAAAGAAAAACGCTTGGGGAACGTGGTTGTGAAATATTTCAAATACGAACCGACTAAATAGTTTCCCAAAACAGTTCAGAGCAAATCTCTGAAATAAAAACGTTTTCTTTAAAAATCTAGCTACTAACGGTAAAAAATAATTTGATTAAAAAGAAGGTTAATTTCCAGCGTAAAGTCTCGAGCTGATAATTAGATTCAATTGAAATTCAGAGATTGTATTGGTTTTGGGTAGAATCAGGTCTGCTAGAAGTTTAATGAATAAGATGGCTACTTTTTAGCTGTAGTACCATCAAAAAAATCACTCAGCAATAAAAAAAAAACACTTTAGCAAGCAACTTCCGATGCAGATATCAGATTAGAATGAAATCCACACTGAAAGTAGAATTTATTGAGATCCAAAATAAGTGAAATGGTAAATAGGCTCGTAAAATTAAGATATGGCTGCCAGCTTCCTCAATTTTTACTAGGGTATACTTACTTTAAATTTTCTAATGATTATAGTCTTGTGATGAAAACAACACACTAATGTTTCAATTTTGAAGTTTTCTAGGCTACGGTTGTGCTTGCAGGCGTAGCAAAGATTTGCTAGCACCACGGGTCATTTGTTCCATTTTCTTTTGTACCAGTTTTCAAACATAATATAAAAATATGAAACAAGTGCTTTATTTTGCTAAATTTGTAAAACTTATCTGAGCCCAGGCATTTTTTGGTTTACGAATTTCAGTGTAGTTTTTGAACCTAGGTCGTACATGGTCTTTGATACAGCTTGATCGTGATAAGGAGCACGTCTGGTAGAAAATGCATTCTTGGACAACCTTTCTAGCGGGTTTTATGGGATAGAGGTTTTTCTATTCAGTTTCGAATTCAAACCGACTTCCTAATGTCGACGAGAAAAAAATCAACGTGATTGAAAATTTCAAAAGTTCATTAACAGAACGCGTTTGAATAGGTTTTTGTACAGAAGTGTTGCAATGTTTAGATTGAAAGATTACCTGAGAGTTAAGATTTTATTCAAATATTATAATAGCTCATTGTTAAGGGTATAGGCTCTTGAAAGAAAAGAAAAACACAATTTCACATTGAAAAACACGTTTTGATCTTTTACACTCGTATAAAACCATTCTTTAAAGACAATTTGTCCTTCTTGAGGTTTCTTAACACTACAGTTTTATTTTTTGATGCATTTTATGTTGTCTTTCCAATTTTTGAACAATATTTTTATTATCTGATGTTATATTCATATTTGTAACATAAGGTATATCAGCACATTCATAAATTTTTCATATTAAAGCGTCTATAGACAAAATAAATTAGCTTAGTCCATGAAATGTCTTATTTTTCGTTTTACCCTAAAAAACATCCACACATACACATTGAGAATCAAGAGCTGGTCTATGCCGAACAGAATATAAAATGAAGTCTAGGTTATGTGAAAGACACTTTTACTAAAAAATTTAAATTTACAATTTACGCGGCGCATCATGAATAATTGCCAAAAGACAACTGCACCTCATGTAAAATTCTATAATTTATATTATGCAATTGTTGTCGGTCTGCGGGATGAGTATACATTGTCGTAAAATCATTCTCTACTCGTACTCCAGTTTTATTTCATATATAAGCGGTGAACAGATCTGGACCTCATGATGCGCACTTTTCACAGATGTAATTTTCTACGGCAAAATAATGGTATAAAACTCGCACGAACTCGTCCGTCCGTTATTGAAATTTTAATTGAAAGCACCATTTTGCCGCAATGAATTTCATTTAATATGTAATGACTGTAATGCGTATAATTTTTGCACTTGGATTACTTTTGCCGTCGGGGACTATGGGGTCGGGACTGTTATTGGAGCCAGTAAATGTGCAGAGGTGAGAGTGAATTTCATTTGACCATTAATTAAACGAAGGGCTTTTTTAATTATTCTTTAATTTGTACTGCCTACACGAATGTGGAAGAAAGATAATTTTAATTTTAATGATATGATATGTTATTGTTGTTGCCAAGTGGCTATAAGGACAATACGAGCAATTTCGGGGCAATGAGTTTGGTTGCAAACGAGCAAACAAAGGTGATGTTTAAATGACTGTGGAAATGACAATGGTTATTTTTTTGATGCTGGCTTAAGGTCAGTGACTTAAGCTCATTATTTTAAATCTGTTGTTGATTCGTACGGCGTAGGGAATTTATTGAGAAATGTTGTATGAGAGAGAGAGATGCTAACAAATGGACGGAGTATTGAGAAAAATTGGGCTGTTCAGACACATTGAGGTAAGGAACGAATAAATTGTTCAAAACGTATTTTTTTTCTTAAAGTTATTGTATTCAGTTTTCAGCTTTAAGCTTTATTTTTCAAAATTTCGAGCTACTTTAAAATATTGTTTTAAATTCACCCAAGAAGGGCATATGATCTAAATCGAATTTAAGTTAAAGGAAACTAGCGAGAGTTACTGTTAGGATTTGAAGAGTGAGAAAATGATTTCTCAATGCAAAACATTCACCTACACTTCATCAAGACATTCAAACTCAATTATCCTTAAAAACGATTTCATATCTCAAACACAAAAAAATAACACCTGAAAATATGGCGTTATATTTCTAACGTTATTGCGTGCGTTGAAGGTGAATTAATCGCACCAAATTTATTTAACAACCAATAACTATTGATTGTTGCAACTTGTTCGTTTCTATTTGATCATTTAATATTTAATCGAACACGAAATTCGGTACAAAGAGTCGACGTCGTTTTGTAAAATAAATGCCTACAAAAACTTTGTATTTACTCTACCACTACACTGCACACACCTTCGGCTAGATTGTCAGGATCATTTTCAGTATTTGAAAACTATACATAACATTCGAAAGTGAGTCTCTATTAGGAAAACTGCTGGACAACAAGACACGAAAGGTTACTATGTAGCGTATTGGTTTGTGTGCATCTATGTCGAGTTGTTTTGTTGAAACGGAAGGGGTAAATACATTATTCATAATAGATTGCCGTGTACGTTTCATTTGCAAGCACGTTTGCGAACCAGCTCGAATTCAATTAGAAACTAACTTGAATATTTATCGAAAGGAAGAAGCTGTACAATCTCGTGCATCTTTAATACCTATCTAATTGAATTTGAAAGTTTTTTGGCATGACGATATCTTGGACGTATTTGGTGGCAAACTTTTTGCTGACGTAATATTGCTCGTAGTGTCCTACAAAATAAGAAGGAAGAAAGAAATTCGGAGAGAATTGTTTTGATATACTTAAATGTTTGAAAGCATGTCGATTACAAAGGGCATGAGCTAGGAAGATAAAATTACGTTCTGTACTTTTTAGCACTTATTTTATACGTCATTGGAACTTAACATTCTTATAAATTTTTGTTATTTTGTGTTATATTCATTTTTTTTTTTTGAACTTGAACCAGTTCTGTAGGTCAATGAAGAATTTGCTGTGAGTTTGAATGCATTCATATTCTGTATTACTCAGCGTGTAAAGTGCAATTTAATTCTATCTAATTCGTGTGCTTTTCTAAAAAAAAAACACAATACTCGTCAATATAAGAGCAAATCAAAACTATCAATATGTACACCAATTATCGTTACTCATACTTCTTACCTCATGACATAGCGTGGGTGAAAGGACAGCATGTGCTTTGTTCTAAATTCACATAGATCGTAGGTGGGATAGGAAAGGTAGCACATTAAGGCAGGGAAAATATCGCAATCTAGACCAAAGAAGCACAGACCAAATTGTCTACGCTCCTTTCTACTGAAGATTTTAGAGAGAGCTGTGAGGTATTGGATAACCTGTGCTTAAGACTCTACTTAATATCGAAATCGAAGCATGTGCTATTGAAATCAAAGCATGCTTAAACAGGGGCAAATCTGTAAAAACTGGTTAAAACAGCGCTACATATCCTAGTTGGGCATGCTGAAAATCAATTACTTGCAATGAGTACACACTGGGTGCATTTATAGACATCGAGAGAGCGTTTAATAAAGTGCGCCCTCAGGTGATTGTGAATAGTCTTCAAAAGCTAAATGTCAATTCGCGGCTAGTCGCACTTATAAATCAGCTAATAAGAAATCGGGTATTATGCTCGGCTTCAGCTGGTTCCACTGTCGAGCGAGTAGTCAGTGCGGGCGCTTCCCAGGACGCTGCTCTGTTTCGCTTACAGTTAAATTTTACCGTTAACCGACTTTCAAGGAAACTTGATCAAACTAAATGCAAATAAAATCACTATTGGCTTATCAGGGAAATTTGTCTTGATTCTATCGGCTATCGGTCGAAATGATTCCTTTCACGTTTTCTCACAATGGTGGCAGAAGTGAATCCTTAGCACTAGCTCTAACAAAATGGAACTATTGTTCTCCACGACGAAGATCCAGCTTCCGTTCTTTGACCTACTGAAGCTCAATGGAACTCCTATAAGCCTCAGTAACAAAATAAAATATCTAGGACTCCAATCTTTTATGAAAAGAAAATACTGCAGAAAAGGATCGCAAGATATTGTGTGCTCTTTACAGCTGTAAAAGTGCTATAAGAGCGACTTGGGAACCTCGTATTTTCTCCTGGATTTAGAAAAGTATAGTGATAACAACCAGGCAACAGAAGTTTGGTGGCCAGCCTTACTTAAAACTGTAAATCTGAAAATTATAGAGAAAGTTCGTGGGTAATCTTATTTATAAGTCTATGTACTACCCCAACGAATGCACTTTTTGTGCTGCTTAATAAGCTTTCGACCGATCTACTTGTCTCGCAACATGCAATGTGCGCAGTCGTAAAATTAAATTATAGTGACTCTTGGACAAGTACAGACCTGGGCTATGCTAAATTCTTGGCGCAATCCATGCCTGTTCTAGCGAATATCTTACCATAATATCTAACCATCTCTGACTGAAGGGTTTAAATCTCAGATCCCAAGCAGAGAGTAATTGGCTAGGAATACATATATATTATATACCCTATGCTTAGAAAATTATACTACGGTAATAGATACCGATGGCTCCAAATTGAACAACAAAGTGGGCTGTGGTATATTTCCAAAATGACCTAAACGTGAAGCTTTCCTTCCGTTAGCCAGACTACTGCAGCGTTTTTCAGGTAGACTACTGCAGTGTCTCTCAGGAAAGGGTTTGGCGATTGTTGAAGTCACCAACTGGTTTTTGTTTAATCAGACATTAGTGTGAATATTTGCATTTTTACTAACAGCCAAGCGGCTACACAGTTCCTTTCTCGAGTATATATCTCTTAAAAACTAGTCCTCCAATGTAGTACGTCTCGTAACAAGATATCGAGCCACTTAAAAATGCAGCTGTTTTTGGTCCCAAGACAAAAGACACATTAAAAGGAACTATGAAGCGGATGAACTCAGAAAGGCTGGACAGCTTTTGTCGCAAGTTCTTTGCAATCTTCCGATAGCTTCAGTCACAGTGGCAACCCTGCAAAAATATTTAAAGGACACTATAAAGGCCTGGGTGAAAGAACTTTCCTGTGCAATCACTACATAATTGTGGAAAAGTTTTGACATTTGTCGCTCTAGGGAGCTTCTTAGTTCGAGAAAGGGGTCCCTCCGCGCAGCGGTGGCTCTCTTAACTTGACCTTGTTTGTTTGACAGGCATGCAGTGCGGCTGAGTTTCTTCTACAATAACTTGTGCCGGTGCTGTAGATGCAACAGTTCTGCACCTCCTGTGTGAATGCCCAGCCCTCGCTGGAAGAAGTCTTCTTCTATTTCTTTACTAACCTAAATGAAGTGGCTTCGATGGCCCTGAAAGGTATCACTGAGTTCATTAACGACTCAGCGTGGCTTTCCGTTTAATAAAGGTTTTGCACTTCGCAGTGCGATGCTATAATGGGCCCTGGTGTACCTTAGTGTGTATTCACCGGGGTATATATTGAGGAGGCAGCTGCATAACCTGATCTAACTGGGATCTAAGGGTTCAGATTATCAACACTCTTGATTTCTGTTTGCTTTTTGGAGAAAAATGCAAACGATTGATAAACTTTATGCTTTGTGTGCATAGATAAATCAAATTTTCCGAAATATGCCATCGCACAAGAACATTAATTCTTCACCAGTTTTACAAGCAGCCAAAATTTAAGTTTGCAAAATTTAAAAATTGTATTGGGGTGTTGTTTAGGGTTGGGTCATACTAGGATTTTCACATATAAAGTATAACAAGTACGGCTAAAGAAAAATACCTGTTCTAAACGTACTAGTCAGTATTATTTAGATTGGCAATTAGAATGAATACAGCAGGTGTTTTGTGCATATAATAAAACGGAAATAAATTAAATTGATTGCATTTGATTGTTTTTCTTTAAATAGCCATATACAGGAGAAAGACTTGCCAAGGAACTCAAATAAGTAACCGACCATTGGAAAATTACTGGCAAGCTGCACAGACTAATGACTCGGTATCCTTTGATGGTTATCTTATGCCTTCACCATTATAGCTTGGGAACTTTGTGTCTGAGGGGGCATATCATACCGTTTTATTAGACCACTGCAAATCGTATGTATTCTAAGTATATATGTACATACTTCAAAAAATACTACACTGAGAGAAAAATTTTGGTAAAATCAACAATTTTCCTTAGTTGTTTTTGCGTCAACTACGGGCTATAATTAAAACAACCGTAAGAAAATTGTTGATTACTTTTATGTATCATGAAGCGTGGTTGATAAACAACGTCCGTGGTGCAAAAAAAGTAAGCAACCACAAACTATGGCATTCCAAGAATGTACATAGTATGAAATAGTAAATGACTATAGTCTGTGGGGTGTTCCAATAATAATAAGTGATTCCTGAATTATGTTTGTTGAATTTAACAATTGTAGAGTGGTTTGCTTACTATGAAAATTGTTGATAATTCAATATTTTGTAGTATTATATTAATTGATGCTTATTTTGCTATAGATCAACTATTTATCGTACTTATGAACCAATTAACATAGTTGAATACTCGAAAGCTTCGATATTTTTTGTACTACTTTTGTATGGTCAAATGAACTATTTTAGCATAGTAAAAAGAACCATTTTCCGTAGCTCATTCGACAATTTTGAATGATTTGTTGCCGTACTGTCAATAATAATTAAATCAACCACGACTTTTTCTTTCAGTGTAGCTAGCAGGTGTTCGGAACAAATGTTTTTCTGTACTCGTAGTAGTTATAGCTAGATGAGAAAATCCTAGTACGACCCAAATCTAGTGTTTTTAGCTTCATTAATCTTGACGATTCGAATAGTATCACTAAAATTCCCCATTTACGAGCAGTCTATCAGTCCGAATGGTCTGAGGTAAGGCAAAAAATTCACCCTGTGTGGGAGAACTCAAATAGACTCATGAGCTGAAACAACCAAGCTGGATTTACAACCATTCCAAAGTCCATGGAGGCCATCGGCCCATTCTTTTGCTCGGATGTGTGTGGTGAAATTAGGCCAAGTTTTGCCAATCCATCAATGGACTGGTCGTGTCTGTAGAAGCCTCAGTCATAGCGTAAAAAGTTAGTTATGCACCGTATATCCATACGGACCAAAAATCCAGTGAACCGGCCTCAGATTGTATTGTTGATCAGCCTGGAAAATTGGAAGAAATCGCATGGAACAGAAAGAGATGCAAGACTGCTTTGACAGATATGCATTGCATAAATGGAGGCGCAATTTCAAGGTCAAAGTGGTTTTTTTTTGGAAAATGGAAGGAGCTCACCCACTTATCTTTTCCTACACTTTGCCTCAGTCATATCATAAGAACTAATAAATAGCATGGAAAGAACGATTTCAGAAATTGAAACAAGACAAAAAATACCCCGCCAGCGGCAATGCTACGATACGATACGTTCTTTCATTCCCACTAGGCAATATACATATACTCTGCAAAGACACCTTTTTGCCGACTAGTGTTTTATGCAACATTAATTTTCATAAAACCTAGTTTGTGGATTAAAATGGTCGGCAATAAGATAATTGATGCGGAATACTGCTTCCGATACCGTTTGGAGAATAAAAAGAACATCTTTATTACGCTAATGCCATCCCCTAACGACAATGTTGGCTGTTGGCAGCAAATGATCGCTGCGTTTATTATTTCTAGATGGGATCCCACCTCCCATTGGTCGATTGTCAGGGCCGAGAATATGCTTCTCTCACTTTCGCATCTGATAAAGTTAACTTATTTGGTTTTGGCTCTTTTAAGGTATACATTCACATTTTGTATCAGGGCCGAGAATATGCTTTTCTTACTTTTGCATATTAAAAAACGCACTGATCCGTAATCCCTCAACACCATACCTTTCTCACCCATCGGAAAATATCGCGCTTTCCGTGCTATTTATTAGTCTATATGCTCTGGCTATGCCTCAGTCTAAACAACATGACAGTTTTGCTGCACACGCTGACCTGTGACAATGTCATTCCCATTGGCTTTTTCTGTGCTTATTCAATTTAATTAAAATAACAGAGAAACTGTACAAAAAAGACACCAAAGTATGCGGTGTAGCCACAACAAAGAATATAGAAAAATATTTTTCTGTTTTTATTTTTACAATTTACTTTTCCATGACATCTCCAACCTGATTTGAAAATTATTTTAGTGTTTAAAACCCCCATTTTTTTTTTGAATTTTTTCTGAATATATGGAAGAAAACAAACAAAATGCAGCTAACTAGAAAAAGTACACAGATCGATTAGAATGGACTGACTGGGACCAGACTCTATCGTGACTGGCGCGTTAAATTGGACTAAACCAAACGGACTCAAGCCAAATGGACTCAAGCCGTTTGAACTTGAGCGGAGCCTCTAAACATTATTCTGATTATGATAAATGATAGAGCCGACGTCCAAAAAAGTTTTGCATAGAAACGGCATTTTAATTACAAGTATATTTTTATTTACAAAAAAAAATTATTCTTTCCAACCTTTCTTTCAGTGACTTTCCGGCTTTTGATTTTTTCTCTTTGCTTTGTTTGCGAATTTCTTTTTTACATTTTGCTGCCACGTTTATTCTTTTGATATTCATTTTTCCATCTGTTTTATGCACGTTTGCTCTGGCTTCATCCTTAATTTTCTTAAACTATGACATTTGGAAATGTTCTCGTCATTGAATATTTAAATTGCACCGTTTGTTCGAAAACCTAATGTTATAGACGGCAAGAAAGTTGATTTGGGACCATTTAACGTTGTTAAGACTTTAATTAGATTCTGTGATTATGTATGCAAAAAACTTTTTTTCATCAGTTTGGCGCTGCTGAGGTTCCTAAAGTTAGGTTTGATAGCCTCAACAACAGGTGGCGGTAAATGAAAATTATCGCCATGGTCAGATTTTTCATTGGCCGCATAGCTTTTCTTATATTTGCGTCAACTTTCTTTACAAGTATAAACACATTGTATTATTTTAAATGTATAATAAATAATTTTCAACTCACCTTGAACTTCCAGGAGTGCATATTTCTACAGTCGCAGCAAAAGGTGCAGGTATAGGCTCGTTTGCGGGTCGGAGACTTCATTCTGCACAGTTTCTCAAATTTCCTGCCTTCTTCGGCGAGAAAACCCGTTTTTTTCTTTTTGAAGACACTTAATGGTTTCGTAATTTTCCGCTTTGGTTGTACACATATTATTACGAAATCTAAAAAAAATATATCAAAACACAAATGTCAAAAATGTGACATGTCTCGAGGAATATAATGCAAAACATCAAATCCTCTGTGTTAAAATTACAGTGAAAACAGCTTTAGATCTTGAGATATGGGAGGAAGTATATTTGGCTGATAATCCCTCTACAGCCTTTGACCGCTTTCTTTGCATCTTAGAGCGTCACATTTCAAATTGCAGCCGTAGCAGTCGCTCTAATAAACTTAAACCACTAAAGCCGTGGATGAATTTTTTGCTTCTTAAGAAAATCAAGAAAAAAACCTACTAAGCTCTAAAGTTAAAAAACACCCGCATAATACAAGGCTCCAAATATATTATAAAAGACTTTGTCACGAAATCAATCTTCATGTCGCTGCTTGTAAAGCAAATTATTTCAACAGCAAACTTGCCTCAAATTTAGGGAATATAAAAAAAGAATGGGAATATTTTATTTTAATGAAATTTTAAGTAAAAACAAAAAAGATAATATCTCCAGCATAATTGTTAACGATTCCATTGTTTCTGATCCTCTAGATGATGCTAATTTATTAAATGAATACTTTTCGTCTGTTGCAAATAATTTCAATTTCGACAACTCTGAAGTATTAAGTCCATCTTCTGTTAATGTTTTCTCCAGCCGGGAATTCTCCTCGTTGAGTAGCCTATTTTCTGAGGATTTTTCATCTTCGGAAATCTACAAAATTATTATGTCACTAAAGTCGTCAGCTTCATCATCTAATGCTAGAATATCCAGCAAAATTTTAAAACAAATTGTTTTTCAAATTTCCGACATTCTGTGCTTCTTATTTAATTTTAGTATCCAGAGGGGGATTTTCCCGGACGCACTAAAACTGGCGGGGTTAGTACCTGTACATAAAAAAGGCGATAAAACTAGTTTAGGCAACTATAGACCCATATCTCTACTATCTGTTTTTTCAAAAATTATTGAAAAAGGTGTCAAACGCAGGATAGTGACGTTCTTAAATAAAATTAAGTTTTTCAACGACTGCCAGTTTGGTTTTACGTCAGGAAAATCCACAGAAGGTGCCTTACTTAAATTCTGTCACGAAATGTATAGTGCTATAAACGAGTCCAAAATTCCTACAGCCTTATTTATTAATATTACTAAAGCTTTCGATCTGGTCGATCATTCCATCCTACTACAAAAACTTTATAGTGCAGGGATAAGAGGTAATGTTTTGGATTGGTTTCATTCCTTTCTTTGCGATCGTAAGCACAAAGTTAAATTAATGACATCTTGAGTTCTGCAACGACTCTAAATATTGGATTTCCTCAAGGCTCGGTCCTGTCTCCAATATTATTTCTGATTTTTATTAATTCACTATTTTCTGAAAACTTTTATGGGAAAATTACAGCTTTTGCAGATGACGCTGCCCTGTCCGACTCCAGTTCCAATTACTTTGAAACATATGTCCAAATGAGCCACGACCTTGAAATTTTAAGATATTGGTTCAGTGTCCATAAACTAAGGCTGAGTGACAAGACAAAATATATGATATTTAACCTAGTGAGATCAGTTTGTGGTGATTTGAATTTTACTTTCCACGACCCCAACCTGCTTAAAATATCTTTTTTCACCAATGAGAGCTGAAGATGAGGTTTCTTATTCTTTTGACCAAAAAGCGAGTTGTTCTCCATACTGCTTTGATATTGAAAGAGTTGATAGTTTTAAGTATCTGGGAGTGTTAATTGACACCAAATTAAATTGGAGAGATCACAACGTGTATCTGAAAGCGTATTTTAACAATTTGGTCAGACAATTGTATCACTTTAGCCTATATTGTCCCTTTTCAGTTCTAAAACTAGTTTACAACGGTTTGTTTTTGTCTAAACTACAATATGGATTAAGCTGCTGGGGAGGTACACATTTTAATAAACTGGAACCATTGATTGTAAAACAAAAACATGCTGTTCGAATTATTTTCAAAGTTCACCGCAGAACGCCCAGTTTTAATCTATTTCAAGCACTAGGTCACTTCCATTAAGGCATTTGTATTTTTTTAAGGTTCTTAGAATTTTCTTCGAGAACTCAGGTTATCAAACACCAAGAGCTTATGATTCAGCTAATCTACGGGTTAACACTAGAAATTTAGTGATAGTTCTCATTTGCTATAAATCGCACTTTAGTCGCTTTTACAGCATTGTTGCTCCTCGTCTATTTAACCTTTTGCCACCGAATATTAGAGGCGAGTCCAGAAAGACAACGTTTTCGAAAAAAATCAAATCTTGGCTCTTTTCAATTGATCACTTGGGCGTTGAAAAACTGTTGAATCCCTTAATATAACCTTTGCATTTGTTTCAATATTTTTTTTCTATTTGTCTCTATCTACGGTCTTTTATATCTTAGTTTAATTTATGAGTCCCCCACCATAAATTGACGATTCATGTTTTTTTTCTACCTTATTAACGGGCATTCGACTCTTGCGTAAAGCAACTGATTGCTTTGTATTTCATATGCATCTTCTTCAGCACCATTTAAAATTTAAAATATCGAGTAAGTTGTATTTCTATTTTATTTTATTTCTTTCTTTAAATTTTCTATTTCCTTATGTTAGGTATAAACGTAATTAAAGTTCAGAGGATTTTGTTGAATTTATTATAGCTGTAAGTTTATGCACATTAAATAAAGACTATTATTATTATTATTATTATTATATTTATCTTCATTAAATTTTGTTAAGTGGTTTAAAAATAGTAAGGTCTGACAGAAGTTTAATGAATATGTGGCAGTGGTGTAAAATTACGAATCAAAATGAATGTTTTTTACTCTATTGCTTTCAATGCTGTCAAAATGAAACAAAATTCACACAGTAAAGAAACCTTTTTTTTAATGATGGATCTTAATTGTAAATAAAACAGCAGACATTCGTATAATAAATAAAACAGCAGACATTCCAATCTTATTTCTGGACAAAAGGGGAATGAATAGAATATATGCAAGCAAATTGAACAAAAATTGAACATGAATTGAACAAAATTGCTATAAATTATGATACGACCCCAAATATAGGTTTTTATAAAAATCGATCAATTAATAACAATTAATAATCAGTACTTAAAATTTGTACCAAAATTGGATACCAAAAAAGTGTACCAAAATTAGATACATTTACGTCTTTGTTTCACAGAAAACGCGTTAAAAACCTGCCACTCATTTAACCGCTAATAGCATCAGAACGATTTGAAATTTCTAAACGAAACTTTTGGAACATTACCAAAAATATGTGGAATTAAAAATTCCATTGCATGAATTAACTAGACTAGACTGGGTAATACTTAGTATTGACTTCGATTTCACAGATAATTTTCATATACAATTTCACGTGAAATTTATTTCGACAAAAATTTAGCCGGAATTTTGATTTGAAAATTCAGATGGCATCGCCGCATATTTCCACTCATTCTACGCCAATTCTGTATGTGCAGCTCAACCTTCCGAACTAAAAATTAGCATTCAATGGCAATAAGTGTTTGAATTGGAATTTTTATGTGTCTTTTATCATTTTATCTGTCAGTAATCAGCAGAGTCTTTTCTCTTCTGCGTTCTCACAGATTTTTACTCCAAAGAATGACCAGATAACGGATACTCGTCCAAATTCATCTTCACAATCAAGTCAATACCAGCTTTTCAGAGTAAATTATGTCGAGCCGTTTTCAATAGCTTGGGGTTAGTTTCATAGAACCAAAGAAAACAACAACACACATATAATTCGATAAGAGCAAAATTGATGGGAATGACAAACCGGATGCGCCAGTTAAGCGTTGGACCAATCTATCCCTAGTTGAATCAGCAGACATTCCAATTCCTGTCCAAACGGTCAAGTTCTTGATCAACTCCAATAAAAAAGTTCAGATCTACAGCGTAAATAAGATAATGCGAGGGGCATACAGCTTTGAAGCTACCAAATCCCTACTTGAATTGATCCGTACTGACAGCAAAAAGCTGGTTGACATAATTATTGGCCACTGTCATGTAGCAGCTCATGTCCTGAAGCTGTGACTCCTAACCAGGGTCTTCGGTGAGCCCTGACTGGAGGACCTGACACAAGTGGCAGAGTAGAGGGTAAAGTACATACTTCAACTCACAAACAGGTTTGGAGCCTTCGATAGCAACTTGGAATAAACCTTTAAACTCCAGATCTTCTTATTTGGTATCGCTACGGGCCAATTGGTCTATGCGTGAGTCTGTGTAAGCTAGGAAAACCTAACCTATTCTTCACCGGCAAATTATATATTTTTGAAGTATTCCCCTCTTTTTGAGAGTTCCCTACCTTTCCGAGTCAGAAGTGATTGACCTCATAGCTAAGTTTGCCTCTGACTGGACACAAGTGTTGACGCAGTTTTATATTTGAACTAGGACTGCATGCGTTCCTGTAGCAGTCCACACAGTTCCATCTGAGCCACTCATAGCTTACCATCTTAACACGTCATTAACTGTTTTATCTGCTGCATCACAGGTTTATATATTTACTCTCAAATCATCTGAAAAATTCTTTCAATTTCCTTAAATATTATACAATAAACGAAACTTTTCCATGCAGCACTTCTATTTTGCCAAACCAAAGAAAGTTTTTCAAATCATTCCAAGCAGCTGACAATATTCGCTTCAATTCTCAAACTTAAGAGCCTTCTTCTCACCGCGTCATCATCATACGAACACTTTACAAGAATTCCTTCGTTTTTTTATGTCAATTCAGAACGCACATGAACCAGTGCATTTCGGCAATAGCAAGTACGATAGTATCCCGTCCTTGAAGAAAATTGTATTTTTCATACGCTGCAAAACGAAACTTTTAATGGATTTCACATTAGCTCAATAGTTCCGTGTCAAAGTAGATAGATTCGAAAATAGCAAGAAGACGGCAAAGTCGAAAATCAGTTTCAAATAAATAAAGAGAGAGGGAGAGAACTTGAACTTTGTTATTTATGTATTGCTCCAACTGTCTCTTGTCCGTTTGAAGCTTGATAGAATGTACCACTGTGCCAAAGAGACACTCACGCCCATTCTATGAAAACAAATGTCGAGTAACTCAAGCTTTCAGTAGATTCTTCCGGTAATAGTTGCATCAGCTAGTTTTCTTGTTACCATGTCGCTTAGCGAATCCTTTTGAGTAGGATAGCAAACGAAGAGTTAAGTTCAACGTGCTAGTTGCGATGATAGTGGTTTTGAACATTCAACTTGCGGGCGACCAACGGGTTAGCTGCAGCTACGATAGCTGTCACGGAAAGATGTTGATTTTAGTGATTGGCATGTCACTTGATTATAACTATCATGTGGATCTGTGACTTTTATGTTTTCAATTTTGAAAGAGCATTATTGTAGTCTTTGCGCCCAACTTTTTAAATTCCCAGAAAAAAAGTATGCATCGCACTGTGAATACTTTTTTCTTTAATAACTTTAAATAACTTTATTCAAAAAAAATAATATGACTTACAAATTCAAGATATTTCGTATATTTGCCTGACAAGAATTTCGAATTTAAAGCCAATGAAGCTAATGTATTTACAGGGATTAAATAAAATATTAATTTAAGTTAAATTTTCCCGACCATGTCCACCATTTAATTTTTCTTAACTATTTAGTTAAATTTGAAGTGTCAAAAACTGTAAGACTCTAAAAGCACTGAAAATGCACCTCAAACAAGTCTATGAAATTCTGCTAGCATTTCGTTCCCTCGATACCGTAACACAATGAAAACGATGCACAAATTCGAAATCGGCACATGCTCGACGATACACAACTGCTGTTCGCACGAACGAAGTGAAATCTTATCTGTAACAGACTTGGAGGTTGCAAGGAAATTAGATAAACTGTTTGCTGATGTCCTGGTAGTGAATAAGTGAGTTTAACGTAAAACTTTATCTTTTTACATTTCCAGGGAAATTATAAAGTTCTTGAGTGTCTTCAACGCAGATCGAGCAGACACAAATAGCGGGATATATGTATATCGTCACTAATGGCATCGAAGGTAGACAATAGGTGACGGGTAGAACTCGAAACCTTCAATGCAATCACCTGCAAAGCTAAAAAATATTGTGTTACGGTTTTATTGGAAGGGATTGATCGAATGATATAATGCTGAATGAGCCCATTTTAGAATTATCGACAAATGGTTGCAATAAATAAGCACGCAACTGAAGGGACTGTCTATATGAAATTCATAGAAACGATAAATTTTTCGAAAGTTGTGAATGGTAAATAAATGTGAATTAAGAAGTTAGTGGCACACCAACCACTCATTTCCAAACAATAAAAGAATGCCATTTTTCGTTGACCGAGCTCCTAATTCTACCAATGTTTCTCCGCTTGGCGGGCTTATCGAGAATTCTTTTCGTATCAATAGATTCAGTTTTCCGCACTTACCTCAACGTAAGGAACGAGCATGTGAGTGCTAGTAAGTTTGGATCCCAGGAAAACACACCTGGCTTTTTGCTACTGGTGAACTCTCAAGTAAAAAATCAAATTTTTTACTTGAAAGTTCACCAGTAGCAGCAATAGCATTAGGAATATAAATAATAATATTTGTATTTGTCACAAATCGCTAACCATTTAGAAAACTACCAATCTTCAGTTCCCATGTTGAAAGCTCGCGCCAATAACTTTCAAAATAATGCACTGCAAAGTACTCATAATGCTGCACCCAAACGCTTAGCTGTAGAGCAACTGCTACTAACTTGCAACTGCTCCGACTGCATCAGATACAATACAAAACTATTTGACTTCATATTTATTGCGAAAACTCCGTAATAAAGTTGGGTATCATTCCTGCCTCAGATTTTGAGCCTCAGAAATTTGCCACAATCGCATTGGTATGAGAGGCAAATATAATAAACTCTACTCTGACGCCAAATGAGACAATTTCAACCCACTTGAATTTATTGAAACATGGTTAAATGACTCTCCTCAATGGCGGCTGGACTATCTTCAGACGACGTGAGTATGTCTCCACTGGCCAGACAGTAGTTAGGAGATATACTCACTAGGTCGGCATAAAAAAACATGTAAGAAGGCCACGATACCAGGGAGGTACATTCATTTGAATACGAACAGTGGAAGAGTGGAAGAGAGAACATCAAACTAAAGAAAAACGAAATTAGAGCTGTCATTAAGCACCTCTGTTTGAGAAAATTGTCTACCAGAGAAATACACTGCGACATGGTGGAAACATTAGGGGGCTCTCTTCCTCTATATTCCACCATTGCACGCTGGGCCAAGGAGTTTATGCTGTGAAGAACATTCACTGAAGATGAACACCGCGAAGGACGTCCATCGACATCACCGACTGAAAACAACGTAAAAAAAGTCGAAGATGTTGTGTTGCCAAACCGAAGAGTGACCATCAGTCATGCAACTTAGATCACATGAAGAAGGTATCTGCACGTTGCGTACCGAGAATGTTAACGGACGAGCATAAAAAGAGATGAGTCGACATTGCAAGGATGAATCTCGAAAAGTTCCAGGCAGATCAGGAGAATTTTTTGTCACGTTTCGTGACCATGGGCGATTCCTGGATCCACCATTTTGATCCAAAAACCAAAAAGCAATCGATGACCTGGAAGCGACCCTCTTCACCGACGCCGAAAAAATTCAAAGTGTCCAGTTCGGCAGGGAAGGTTATGGCATCAGTTTTTTAGGACGCTGAAGGAGTTATTATGGTGGAATATTTGGAAAATGAAACCACTATATCAGGCTCTTACTACGCAGACCAAATAAGAAGATTGCGAGAGGCAATAAAAGAAAAAGGACGCGGCAAACTGCGAGCCGGAGTTCTGTTTCATAAAGATAACGCATCGGCTCACACGGCTGCAGTTGCGATGGATGCAATTCAAGAAACAGGATTCGAACTGATTGAACACCCAACCTATTCGCCAGATCTAGCTCCCAGTGACTTCTACCTCTTTCCTCGGCTCAAACATCTTCGGGGTAAGAAATTTGAAGATGATAGCGAAGTGATGGCCGCTGTTGAAGCATTTTGGAGAGCCAAGATAAATAATTTTATTCTAAGGGTATTCTGGGTTTGGAAAAAAGATGGACTAAATATATTAGCTTGTTAGGAGACTATGTTGAAAAATAAATATATCTTTTAAGTTTATTCACCTTGGTTTATATTCATTATCATTACTTATTGATCAACACTCGTGTATACGCGAACAGATATTTTTCTTAATAGCATCTCGTAGCACTGAGGATCAAATTATACTCATAGAAGATTTAAATCGTCCAATTTAACGTTTCGTTCCTGAAGAAACCGACAATTGCTTACTACCAGTAGGCCATCTTAATTATTCTTATTTTAACCTTGTGAGAGCTTTCTATGCTAATGATTTGCAGCAAGTTGCTCAGACTCCAAACCGAAATGGTAAACGTAGTGACAAAGTAGTGGTTAGTCAGTCACTAGTTACCGACGATTGCTAATTGAATACAAGCAAAGCACAACATATGCTGATAATGAGCTCGTAAGCAGGTGCTGCAAGATATTCAACAGCATCAGCCAATACTTCTCCCGCACGATGTATAAGGCGTCCTTTAAAACTAGATTTATCAAGGATTTTTTATCCTACCCTTCCTAGTCTATCGATTTAGTATCCTTTTTAAATCCTAAGATTTTAAATTAATTTTAACATGAAGCAGACGATCTTTTGATGAGTTATTCACTTACTTAAGTTTTTTTTGTATTCTTTTCGACTTTTCATTGATTGCTGAATTTTTTCGATTGTAAATTTTGTGAGGCATATTTTTTTTAGCGGTTTTATATTTATTTAGTTATTATTAACTTGTTTTTTTTTTATTTGTATTTTATGCTATATTTTAGCTTGTTTAGCATACATATATTGATATGTAATTACTTTTATATTTTGCTTAGTGATAAAGAAAATAATAAAATAATAAATAATTCACTGTCTAATTTTTAAATGACTCTACAAACCAAAAATTATATTGCTTCTCAAAACTAAAGACAAATTCAACTTCAAAAAAACTCGTCATTCGAATGCATCGCTAATTATTCTTCTCCACCAACGAACGATCCCACAAAAAAGTACCAAAATATTATCTTACTCCTTATTCGTTTAGCACATTCAGCCGTCGTCTTCTCATTAGCTATTCTGCGGGTTTCGCATCGTCTAGACACCATTTTTCACATTAAACGAAATGTACTGTTATTTTTACATGCGCTAGTAATATAAAAAAAGTGTTTGTTAGATGGCGATACATATCCTTAATTGTTGCTTTTATAGCACATTCGAAAGAAATTACTGAGCCACAATGCGGAAGCTAAGTTTATTTTTTTTTCTTTCCTGCAGCAATTGCATGCACGCCTTGAAGGTAGAAGAACTATGTAAAAATACGTGGACGATGAAATTCATGCTCTAGTATAGTATTTTTTTTACGGTTTGCTGGGGAGTGAGATTTTTGGTGTTGGTTTTCGATGCATACATAATGTGCATGCATAATTTAGAGGAGGTATTTATTATTTAATTTAGTAATATTTATGTAATGCATTGAAAAAAATTGAATGAAATGAATGATGGGTTCAGACAATGCGAATCAGTTATATTATTTAGCTGATTTTGTATGTGCATTTCAGTTCGTTTCAGCACGGTTTCGATCGCAAGAAAAATCGTATTAGGATGGCTACAGAATAATTTGTCGGCACAACACGGTGTGTAGTATATTTTGGTCACCAAGTCAATTATCGTTAACGCCCGGCTTTCAAAGAAATGTTGGCCAGAATTGATATGTGCAAATATTTGAATAACGCAAACTTATGTTAAGGGGCTGATAGCCATTTTTTAACTGCTGACATCTCTTCTTACATACATATTTAAGTTATTTGACATGGCCACACAACGCTTCGCTCCTCTCGATGACGGAAAGAACATCTGCTCAAATCTTCTAAATGAGTTGAAATTATGTCTTCTTATAATGACAATATCAAAGTTTCACATTAAAAATGGTGAATCCGTCATCTGGATATGGAGCCTACTGTGGTTCGAGATCTAAAACAACTAACCATAGACGAATTATTGTGGCGTCTCTGTGCGTTCGGTGTAGTTTGTCAAAATCAAGTCTTTTGCACGATTTCTAAGTCATTGAATATTCGATTATCGATCTTGTGCAGTAATGATTGACAATCTTGCTGTGTGCAACTTTAACCATCAGGCAAAGCTGTTCATATCAACATTCCAATTTCAGTTGAATAAGCTTTTAGCAGCCATATGGTAAGAGAGGAAGTCAATTGTTTTTTTTTTTGACATCGTAGCCGCTGGCTACATTTTCATCTGAAAATCCATCTGAGGGTCTGATCATGATCCTCATTTTATTTTTTTTTTTTCCCAAAATACTCGAATCATATTCGGGTTTTTCTTGCAATGCATCCGGTTAATCACTGAACCTAAACTCACATCTTTTATGGTCGTGTTCTAAATTTAATCAACTGATGATCTAAATTTGGTGCTAGTATAATTTGACCTATTTTCTTTAGTGATGGGCTCAAAAACGCTAAACAGTTTGCAAAAAACGTTTGGCTGCAAAAAACGAAAGCACAGTTTTTCCAAACAACGACAAACAGTTTTTCCAAGCAACAACAGACAGTTTTTCTAAAACGATCATTTTTCTAAAACGAACCGTTTTTCTAAAGCGAAGAATTTTTCACAGCACACTTTTCCACCTACCCTGAAGTCTGGTAGATAAGTTTATTTATATGTTTTTTTCCATGCGCCTCTTAAATATAGAAAAATAAACACACAAACATGCCAAGTCGTAATCAAAATCGGATAATATTAACATGCCGTGAGAAAGAGGATGCCGTTAGTAACAAATGTTTAGATCAATATATCTCAAAAACGGTTATGGTAACAGGAAAAAGCTATATAATCTTTTTTGTTGGAATTTTGCTAAGCTAAAAATTCGTCATACATTGTTTTTCTGAAGACGTAACCGTTACTGAGATATTTAGGAAAGGTCACTTTTGGTGACCTTTGACCCCGTATAAAGAGGGACGCAGCACTCGGATCGATGGGGACTTTTGACATTTTGTTCAACACGCCAGTACCAAGGTTCACACCAAAATTCAGCTTTCCCCTAATTTTTCCGAAGCACCATGTTAGATTTCCCCAGACTATATTGGGACAATACAACTATCAATTCAGTTTGAAAGCGCTTGGTACTATCAATAAATGTTTACGATACGATGGTGGAAGACATAATACATAAAATACATATAAGAAAAACATAATACGTAAAAATTCATTGTACTGAATTAATTGGAGATTATTCAAACTATGAACGATGTTTCTGATTTGAACTACATACATTTCAAATATTTATTTTGTCGCACAGCAAAACATTTTTTTGCCGTTAAAAACTGTTTTTTTAAACAGTTCTAAAAAAAAAAAGTTCGTTTTAGTTTTTTGAAAACAAAAGAAACGCCAATCACTAATTTTCATATCAATTTCTCAATCAGCGTTATCTTTCTGCAATGAAGTGACCAAAAACGTAATTATTTTACTATGTACTTATAAGTGTTAGTAAAAAAATATTCTCAATCAATTTAAGAACCAGACAATATTGAAACAGTTGCAATTGCAAAGGCTATCTGAAGAGTAGACGTGAAATACATTTTCTTAAGGATCGAAACACATACCAGGTCTGGCGGCTAATAATTCTTAATATTTTTAAGAGACAACGCTGGAAACAAGTTTTGTTTTACTCTAATATCATTTATTTCCTATGACGTTACTTGTTAAAATACCATGGTCATTTGATCAATTGAGAAAAAGCATCATATGTTTTTCCTGTGCTAAAGATGTCAAGTTGCGTTCCAAATGAGAAGCTTTTCTGGTACTTACTGCTTTTCTTGCTCAATAAAAAGTAAAAGCCAACTCAAGGTGCTTGTTTGCGTTGGTTTAGGAAGTTTGAGATTATGACTTAAAAGACAAAAAACGCCCAGTTCATTCTAAAAACTTCGAAGACGCCGAATGGCAAGCATTGTTGGATGAAGAAACATAGCAAAGAATTGCCGAAAAATTAAATGCTAGCCGCCGAACCATTTGTGATCGCCTACACGCCGTGGCGGAAATCTAGAAGACAGGAAATTGGGTACCACGTGAGCTGAACGCCGGACAACTTGGAAAACGGAAAACTGTCTGGAAATTAATCGGTATGAAATGTAGAGTTCGCTTACATCGAGTCAGAGCGGGCGATGAAACATGGATAAACTTCGAGAGCTCTGAAGAATATAGATCATGGGTTGACCCAGGACAACCATCAACGTCGACCGCAAGACCGAATTTGTTCGGCAAGAAGGCAGTGCTGTGTGTTTGGTGGGATCAAAGAACTTCTGAAACAGTAGTAGCTCCGTCCGGCTACAATTAGTTTTCATAAATCACATAAGCAAATTCCATGCAGCAATTCAGCATTTGCAGAGATGTGGAAAAATTGTCCTAGATCACCTCAAAAGATGAACGATTTTTCTGGAAGGGAATCTACCACTTACCTGATATGTGGCGAAAATGTGTAGAAAGCCATCGCAAAAAATTTGAATAAAATATTTTTTGCACTATTCACAAATTAAAGCCGCTTTATTTAAGAAATAATTAAGAATTATTAACTGCCACACCTACCTGGTGGGCCAGGAAAATTTCTGAAGTTTGTAAGGGAACGCGAGTGTTATAAAAGTATATAAGCATTTTTAAAAGCAACATTTAAGCCGAATTCAGCGGCAATATTTTGAGACGATATCTTCTTCCAGGTTCCATTTTTTTCTGACTGGTGTATTAAACTGGTGTATTTCGACTATATTTTTGATTAAAGCCGGAGTCAAAAGGCGGTGTAAGGCCCAATAGCATTTGGGACCAGACACTGTCTGCCTTCCACCAGGACCGCCTCTAAGTTTGAAGTATTTGTCCGTTTGTATGTGTGTGTTTTTCAGCTTCTCTTCCTAGTTTACGTATTTTTTTGCATCTAGGCTGAGTCTTCCTTGCGTTTGGGAGCTTTGATGACCTTTTCAGACAAAGCCGCTTTGCTTGCACGTGTATATATTGCAGCTATAGTTTGATTCCATGACGGATGAAAACACGTTTCGTCCCTTTTTCTCGTCACATTTTTTGTGAATCCACACATTTTTTGTGACCCATCGCAGTTGCTGAGAGCTAGTAAAGTGTCACACTAGTATCCATCGGGTGTGGATTAGAGGTTGATCTGTTAACGCGGACTCAGGGGCCTTTACGGCTATTTTTAGAGCACTCTGCTCCGACAATAATTTTTGGAAATTTTAGACAGTCTGTATCTTGCTTCAAAAGCTGAAACTACCATAAGCTGTAAATTTCGGAAATTTGAGCATTTGAAGAATACAGCGCAATAAAATCCAAAACTCCATAGCACTTTTAAAGAATTAAAGTATGTAATAAGTAATTCTGCAATCAAAAGTAGTATTTAGTTTTTATCCACTATGAAAAACTATGAGAAACTACGAATTTGTGTACGGTAGTTTTCTAAGAAGTAGTGTATGACCCCAGAGAGCATAATCATCCCTAATCTTTCTCAATAATTAATACTTGTTTTTTCAGCAATAGCAAAAACAGTTCAAAATCAATTACAGGACACATGAAGCAAACACTGATCCGATCAACTCCGCAATTTACATTTATGAAAAGCCATGAATAGAAAAATCATAAGAAATAAATCACATTCTACCAAAGCTAAACCATTCGAAATGATACCAAATGTCTCTCCACCAGAAACTGAAAAACAGCCCATACTGAAAGGAAAAGATAAATATTTATTTATTGCCCAGCATAAGAATCCCAAAATTTAAACGCAATTTTCTTTGCATTCAATATTTTGTAACGGTCTCTTCAGATCACGACGACGACGGGTTGTTTTCAAAGCAACAACGAAAACAACTTCTGCAAAAAAAAAGCGAATGATGAATAAGGGCCAAAAGTTCTGTACATCATGACTAAACGTTTCGAACGTCGTAAACGAATCAGACGCGTACAGTTATGAAAGAGTTACTTCCATTGATGAAACCGAAATCCACTTTTCCCCCTTTGAGATATGAGTATGAAGTAAGTTTTCGATAAGAATGATACATATATCTTATCCTTTTCTTTGGCCTTTATGTGCTGCCCATAACTTGGAACATATCAATTTCGGTTTTCAAGGTTCAGACAAATAAATTTTTGAGGAAAACGTTTGACTGAATTTATAGCACGAAAGCAAGGAAAACTAATTCATAGGAAAGGATTTTTTATGCTAAAAATGTTGGATGAAGTTTTAACGCTTAATCGAAAATTATTGGCGAAAGTGTAAAACTGCAGTGGTATATTGGAAGACGTGTTATTGGAGTTCAGTTGTAAACTGAAATCTAAGAGTCAGGCTGAGAATCAGGATCTGATTTATCTGAAGGCCAAACGATATGCTGTTTTCGGAAAGAAGACTAAATAGGCAGACACAATACACCTGTTATAGAAGCACACAAATTTAAAGCTCCGAGCAATGGCAGAGCTGGTGGTAAAACCAGAGTTATCAAAACAAATACTCGTATATACTGCGATTATTAACGACGTACTATTGTATAATCTTCTTTACAACAATACCACACTGCATCAGTGAAAAAAAAAATTCCGTTGAAGCTTTTGCTGTTAAATTTTGTCGCCTGGCACACAGCAAGAGACAACGAAAGCAATGACATTGGCAGGTTTCAGGAAAGAGTTCCTACTGCTCTATGTCCGTGATCTCGAAATTTCTTAATATTTGCATATGCATGAAACGTGAAATGTAGTTGGGTCTGCGTGACGAATGTGCCGTCTATGCTTTCCAATTTGATACATCAGAGTGGAAGTCGCTCCTGCCGAAACAGTATGACACTGGTGATATCCTGAACTCTACGAGTCACATATCGATAGCAAAATACAGTTGCCATCACTAGTTTCCACCGCCTTACGACTATTTATTTGCACGTTCCAGAGATTTATAATCGTCTGAGTTGATTTAGTTGTAGAGGGTGTCAACAGGAAACCGATCCTGCTGTGTTTGAATGTTTACGTGTTCATGTTTGTCAAACGAACTGTTCAGCAGTAGTAGCTCCTCGAATTCATCCTGCCTGGTCTCATCCTCGCGATGTCGCTTGTTTGTCGGGACTGTCTCGTTGTACGTATGAAATCGAATCGAAAATCGTTTGCCGTTTGATATTCCTTGAGAGTTGGCGGTAACTGAAAGTGAACTCCTTTTGTGGCGACGGCTGCTGTCTTTCGGATTCAAAGTTTCTTCGCTTTTATTTTCATATTGGATTGTCGTCGCGCTGTCAGGAAGGAAGTTCATAAATTACAGTCATGTGTCGGCCAGGCTACCAATGCAGTGGTAGGGACAACTGTCTGGTATTGGTAGCAGTCTGGTATAGTGGAATTTATAGCGACGACAACACGAAATTGGCTTTTCGAATTTTAAGCTTAATTTCCATAAAATGCGGCAATATTTGTACCTACGATGCGGTTTCTCGGCTCACTCAATATCCTTTTTTTCTGCGAAAAGAATAAGTTTCGAACACCGTTCATTTTACATCCTATCATTTTTCTTGTCGATGTCAGTTTTCATTGTGCATGTTTTTCTACTGTTTGTATTAAGTTTCCTCGGTAAGAACCTGATTATAGATTGGAAAGAGACTGGAGAGGGAAGTTTCTAGCAGATAAATTTTGTTATTATTAAGATATTTTCCATATACTCTATAAAAATAAATTCCGATAAGCATAATTGGATAAATTTGTAAAATTTCAAATTGTGTGTGGTTAAATATCTAAAGAAAAATGTTCTTCAGAAATAAAAAAACGCTGAAAACGCTTCATTCATCCAATGTCTGTTTCTGAATACCACTTGTCGAACAGACGTCTTTTCGAAGGAACTTACGGAAGTAAAACTAAGTCTCCAGAACCTAGGCTAGGAACCACGGATATTGGTTCCGTTGTTCGCGGATATTGGTTCCATTTAGTTACGTTGATGAAATGTATAATACTTTTTAAGTCTATAAAGAACAAACATATAAAGAACATTCTTGTCCTCACAAAATATATATGAGATGGGGACAGACCCCACTGAATCGTCTGAGTGACAACCCCGACAAAAATTGTTGAACTCTACGACCGACCGCTGTGCATGCTGCCCTGTTGGACTATGGTCCATGAGAACGGCTACTACACAGGTAAGAGTACTACGCATTGAACTTAATTAACTGCACCTTGGCGCAACCTTCATCCAAGGAAATCGAATGCTGCCTTTAGATCCGCAAAATATTTTTGCCCGATGGTTGGTTTGAACGATGAAATCGGTGTATTTATGGAGAGAGAGCATATGACCTCCAGCAGCAAAGTATCAATCCTTGCCAGTTCATCGGCTGAGTAGTTTGTCTGGATAGCCCTATGCGCAGGTTCACAAATCAATCGCGCTGCCTAATGTCCCAGCATCTCCCTATGAGATGCACAGCATTCGATAACATAATATCTGCACGCTACACAAGGATTACCAATTCAATTTATAGCCGCTTGACTGTCTAAGAAAATACCAATGTTAACTTACAATACCCAATTCCACAGAAATCAGTAGATAGTCTGAAAACAGCTATCACTTCCAGTGGAAAAACACTACAATAGTCCGGGAAACAAAGGTTGCAGCCTTAAATTTAACTCAACGGAGTATGAAGAGTTCCGAAGTTTATTGTTGATTGATCGATATAAACATGGATAAGTCTACTCTCAACGTTGACAGCAACATTCATTCTATTAACTAGAAATGCGAGTTGACAACTCAAAATCCAGTAGAGCGTACAGAGCTATGCGGTCAACTTCCGCTGGCCCGAGAGCTCCCTCAAATAAGAATGGACCTTGGTCAAACTCAGTTCTAGTCTCTGCCGAAATATAATGAAGTTTCACAGTACCCAGATTAGCTTAGCAACCGACTGGTTGGCAACTAATTACGAAACATGAAAAATTTCTTTCACGGGGTGGTTTGGAGGGTACTTCCAACGTCGCATAGATGTACGAGTATCTTTGACACCATCATATCTGGTCGCTTCTGGCATTTCCGCCAAGCGAATCCGATATACACGGAGTTTTGGTTAGTTTATGTGAAAGTATGCATTATAAATATAATAATTAATCATAATTGTAATTTTGACTAATGTTTTCCTCACCAATGGGGTGTTGCACAATATGTAAACAAAACTAGAAAAACTTGCTCATTTACTATCGTCGGTGATGACCAGGAAAAACCCGCATTCATTTCAACTAGCTCATTGGTATTAAACAACCAGTTGAACATATACGGCAAATTCACAATCAGTTTAATTAGCTAACACACTGACGTGATACATTACACAGCTTACTTATGAATTGAAACATATTTCAAATTGGTTTTTTTTTGTTTTTTCATAGTGCTTCCCAGACAACTATTTTTGTTGGTATAAGGGACAGCACAATGTTTTTATCTGCCAACGACACGCGGTGTTCCCAAGCGGTCCCCCATCTAAGTACTAACTGCGCCCAAGACTGCTTAGCTTCGGTGATCGGACGAGAACCGGTGGCTCTAGTGTGGTATTGTCGTTCAATTTCACAGATATACTCGTATTTATCGCACATCCCATTTAATTTTGTTTTTCTTGCGGACCTTCGGTTACACCGCACGTATTTTGGGTGGCACTTTGACCACTTGCTGTGACGCCATCATTTTGTATGACGGCTCGTATATTTAGAAGCTATTGACCTTTGTCACCAAAAGTGCAGCCAACCTTATCACTTTTTCTGGCATCCATTGGTACTCCATACAGTAGTCTCTTACTCTTTTGCTAGGGCCCCCTTCAATGTGAAAGATTATGAGATTATGAACAGAGTGATTTAGCTTTTCCGAAAATGTAGATAGATACTTACTTGACACCATTATTACTATGTCATTCGCATATGCAACCACTTTGCAGCTAGGGCAGTTAAGCTGCTTTAAAATAATATTTACCGTAATGTTCCAACACAGGGGAGAAACCATACCACCTTGAGTTGTGCCTGTGCTCCTCAGAGAAGAGAATTACATTTCGTTCTTGAGTAGCTCCTTATGAAAAGCTTTCAGCCACATAAGGTTGTACGCATATACGCCTTAAGAGGGAGAGATTTTTCAATTTACTCAGTGAGATCATGAAAGGTCAGTCAACTGTGCTATATAGTAACATAGGATCTTTTGTTTTTGTGATATAGTACCCAATGATCTTTTCCGGAATCTTTGGCAAAGCAGAGCTAGGACATATTGGATGATAGTCCTTAGGTTTTACGCTCGAAACTTTCCTTACTTTAGTAATAAACAAAACTCAGCTGGCGAAAACATACGGCAAGCGCAAGCGCGCATTATACATATGTAATCTTCGGCCATGTAGAGTAACGTCTATAGATGCCGAATATCAGCTGGAAGCAAGGAAAAGCTGATAGCGTGCTTCACTTGAGCAGCACGTGCGTTGGATGACTATAGTTCTTTGAGAAATCTGAGTCCATGAGGAGAATTATTTCAATTGTCTTCAGAGCTCGAAATGCACTCTACTCGTACAGCGTTTGGTGTTGAGCTTAAAACCTTACCTATGTAGGTAATTTAGCTTTGTTAAGCGTTAGCTTCCTGTTATTTTGGTTTTTCTGATCACAGCATCAGCCTGTGATTTGGTATCGTAGGATTTTGATGCAAGCTCATGGTTTTCTATTCTGGTATAGTATTGAAAAAATCACCATTGCTTAAAGCTCTTCAGGCTGTTCTTTAATATAAATCATGTGCTAGACAGAATATTTTCTGCAAATTGTTGAGGGTGAAGTCAAAAACTGCTAACTTTGTGAGTCGACCATGATAATCCAGGAGTCAAATGGTGTTGCACTCTTCTTTAATGTCATTATGGCAAATTATGATGTGACAGCCGCCAATGAGAAGCCAGTCTTCAGTCATTTTCCTACCTAATCACATGACCAAAAGACGGCTATACGCAAACTGCACAAAACTGTGCACTAAAATAAAGGATTTCTTCAAATTTCAAAACCATGAAATTTTTTTATGTTCATTCACTCGCTCACATCTGTTCGTCCAATGCAGGTTCATCGAAACGATTTCACACGTTTCACTATTGGAAAAACTACTCACATTCAGCATTTCTGGCAGCATCGTCAGCAATCAGAAGCAAATCATGGGAACGTGACTCACTGAATCTGGTTCAAGAATCAATTAATCAGTTACGAAACAGCATCTCTAGCGCATTTACAGTTGCTTGCCAGTCAACAAGCAGCATAAAGACCCGGACCTGGCAGTGCAAGGTCTTTTATTTCCTTATATTTTTCATGATAAATTGCAACTAATTAACTGTCACCGGTCACCTGGACAGCACACAGCAGCCAGCGAGCTTCGTCGTATCGCAGGGCCACGTACCCTCATTTTCACTCGGTAAAGTTGATTTCAATTCGTTCATGGCTCCTGGTTGAAGTTGGTTGACAGGTAATTTAAAGTTTTGAATTGATTTTGCCCCAGTATAAATGTGTCCATAAAACATGGATACTAGCAATTCAGGAAATGAAGTTTCACCTCAGATTTCACAAACTTTGAGGTCAGGTCAGCGTTACGGTTCATAGTTTTGACTGTATTGGTCAATGGAGATCTTCGAGCTGCAAAACAAAGACCTGATAGTATCAAATTAATGTTACACTGTTTCATCTGAAGCCTGTAAATCTAGTGAGTTTGTGGTAGTTGTTCAGTAGCCAACTGGTTTTCAAGAAGGTGCTACTAGTAAATGAGCTTCGGAGGGAATGTGTTTCAGTGACAATGATCAGAAAAGGCAAATTAATTTTGAGGAAAACAACAGCATTAAACTAAATAAAAATACCTATAATCGATGGAAATGAAGATATTTCATGATGAAGATATTTCGTTGAGAACGACTTATTGCATACTTTTTGTACAGGTCATTGGTAAAAGCCAGAAATTTAAACTCAGTAATCGATTTTTTTCGACCAATCTGATATTTTGGATATTGGTGGTGTTGAGCTTACAAGAAGGGTTGTTCTGCATCATATTACCTCGGTTTGTAGCACCAGAAGTTTGTATTTACAAAAACTGAAGACTCGATAGCCAGATTCATATGAAATTCACACAACGTATTGTTCTTAAATAGACTAGGACTGATAGAAGTGATTTTGAAATGTTTGCGCTGTGGCAGTGGTACCAAGTTAAAATATCCCTCAGGAAAAAACTGCTTTTTGGCCGTATAAATTCCGATTTAGTCACCAGATTTTTATGGAATTTACAGCTGGACATCATTCTTAGCCCAGTTTGATAGAAGTTTGGTTGAGAAATTAGATTGGAGCTGCCAGGTATGGTAATTATTGTGCTTTGAGTCCTGAAAATTCACTCAGGTCCTAACATTTCTATTGCAGTCATGAAATCAAAACAAAATTTATATGGTAAGTGCACTTTATAATAAGTCAAGTTCGGTAGGAATTTGTTTGGAAAATCACAATAGGGTTGCGACTATGGTAGTTTTTAAAATTTTCTGTCGTTTCTTTACCAAACGATGTGATCATTAATTTATCAAATTGTAATGATCTTGTAGTGCCAGTAAACAACAAATATTAGGATTACGAAATTTTGTCAAGATTTGTGGGTGGCAACCGTAAATTTATTTTATACCCCTACAACTATATCACAGGATAGATTGGCCTTAAAGTGAAACCGTTTTGGTTTACTTTTGGTTTTGGTGCTCGCAAAAGGTTGGCAGCACAAGGCATTTTTATTTTTTCCGTACCAATAGACACTACCATTAATTATTCATATGGCAAACATCTACAGGGTGGAGCGCCACAAACAGATGGATTTGAGAGTGGAGGCATTCCTCTTGTAGCATACTTGGGTGGTGGGGAGTGGGGAGGATGGGAGGTTTGTGTTGTGTCCCCACCCAGTCGCCAGCATGGAGTGGTCTGTGCAACAGTGTACATTTTGTGTAAAAGCCTATTTTGAAAAAGCCCATTCGATCATCCGTGCACAGCGTGCCTTTCGTTTGAGGTTCGATATTAACCCCCGCGGCCGTGTTCCCCATCGAAATCGAATTGTTTCTTGGGTGAATGAGCTCCACCAGAGGCTTCCGCACTCCGACAGGCTTTCCGTATGGTGTGCCCTTTCAAGAAATGAGATCATCGGCACTTACTTTTTTGAAGAAGACAACCGAGCCGTTTTGGTCAACTCAGCTTGTTACATGACCATGATCCAGGATTTTTTCTTGCCAAAACTGGAGTTCGAACTGAACGACGTCTGGTTTCAGTAGAATGGAGCCGCAGAACACACAGGAAGGATTATCATGGACTTTTTGAGAACAAGGTTCCCCGGACGCCTCATTTCTTTACGAGGAAATTTGAACTGGCCAGCGCGCTCTCTTGATTTGGCCCCTCAAATTTAAAGTCTACATTGACCGCTCTAGGACCCTGGAAGCCCTCAGGAACAATATCCGGACCAATATAGTAGAAATTCCTGTCAGAATGCTTCAAAGAGTGCACGAAAACTTCAGAAAAAGGCTGTTACAGTGGGGGGAAGGAGCACATTTGAGTGATACACTATTTAAAACTTTGTAAATTTAAATTTCCATTGTTATAAAATAGAGGAAAAATAAAAAACCTGAAAAATGTTCAGTAGTTTGTGATTTATTCAATTTTTCAATCCATCTGTCTGTAGCGCTCCACCCTGTACAATAAAAATAAGTAACCATTTGAATAAATATAATCAAACAAAAAATTGTTTGTCGAGCGTTTAGGTAGAAATTATACAATAAAATGAAAAGTCGAACTCGTTTCCTTTATTTCTACCAATTTATTTTTCAAAAATCCGTATACCAGTATTTCGGCTATCACTTATAGCCTTCTTCAGCGATGTTTCTTCGACTCGAAGTCGAAGAAACATCGCTGAAGAAGGCTATAAGTGATAGCCGAAATACTGGTATACGGATTTTTGAAAAATAAATTGGTAGAAATAAAGGAAACGAGTTCGACCTTTCAAAGTAACCATTGTTTAAATTCTCAAAGCTTTGGAAATTATTCGGATGGCAACCCCAAACATCTCTCTATCCCAGTAACTTTCGGTAGAGCATTCGGATGAAAACGGAATTCACAGGTTAATATGATTTTGACGTAAAGCGGTTTTTTTAGATTTTTGGTTGCAGTGCTAGCAAAACGTTGCGAACACTGAGCATTTTCATCATTTATGTTAAATGTGTTATTTTATTTGTGATGTTTTTTTCATTTATTTCATTTTTTCGTTCATTTAACCATTGTTTAAATTGTCAAAGCTTTGGAAATTATTCGGATGGCAACCCCAAACATCTCTCTATCCCAGTAACTTTTGGTAGAGCATTCGGATGAAAACGGAATTCACAGGTTAATATGATTTTGACGTAAAGCGGTTTTGATAAATTTTTGGTTGCAGTGCTAGCAAAACGTTGCGAGCACTGAGCATTTTCATCATTTATGTTAAATGTGTTATTTTATTTGTGATGTTTTTTTCATTTATTTCATTTGTTCGTTCATTTATTTATAATGAACACATGTAATAAGTGTTTGAATTTCCTAAATTTTGTGATTCATGAGACTAATAACCCTGGAAACCTTTCCACCCAATAAGTTTCAGTGCATTCTTGAGATCAAAGTGATCAATGGCCTTCGAAATAGGTTGGCTGTAACAACGAGCAAGTGTGGTAGAATATACACTCAAAATCTGAACGAACCGTCTACTTTTCTTCGAAGATTAGTGTTTCTAGCGGTTCTGATGCGCTAGAGTTTTTTAAGTTTCGGTACAACTATCTTTTATCGTCTGTAAACGAATCCGGTTTAAATGTTTATCCCACTGAACGATATGTTTAGCCACCACCATAGAGGATAGCTTCAAACACCTTTTGATTTCATACGTTTGAATCTGCCAGCACACCGGCAATGTAATTAAATGCTGATAGCTCTGACCTAAAGCAGAGAAATTGGTTTTGCAATGAGGAACCGCTTACGAGTCGAGTGAATACATTGCGTTGGGTCAATTGATGAATCCTTTATACGTATTTACTAAATGGAATGGTATTTTCGAGCCGTTTTCGTAAGAGTTCGACTTGACAGCTGATTGCATTTGTCGATGAATCGCCAAGGCGTTCCACTACGAATTCACACGTCCGTATGTCAATGCATGAAATTGAGTAGATATTTCACTTGTAGTGCAGACCCTAGTTATCGGTCGTATGAATTTAATTACAATTGTATAGGCTCGGGATGGTTTGACTGAACCAAAATATTTTCAGGTATTTCTCCCGTTTAATTGTATTTGTCTATCTGGCAACTCATGGGTGATACTGGAATTAAGTATTAATTAATTTTCTCTGGGCACATGTCAATGAGGACAAACATATAACGTAAAATATGAAGTGTAATTAAAATTAATAACAATTGTATCTTCCCTTATACCAATTTTCAACTGTCACGGACTGTGCATACTGATTGTGTGATGGAAAGAGTGGAAGGAAGGAGGAAAAAAAGTAACAATTTGGAATAGATAATTAATTTTGCTTGACACTTCGTTAATAGCATATTTTTCAAAGTATGTAACTTGCCAAATACTGGTATGTTGTGCAAGGACTGAGTTATCTCACAAAATATACGAGTACAACCACTAGGGTATACGACCCAAATTCAAATCGGATCCTCGGAGGGTGCATATCACAATTGTTAACCAAATCAATGTTTAAAACGTACAGTTTACGACAGATGTAAAACTCCGTCTTTTAGTCCGGGGAAATTTAACATGGCGCTTCGGAAAAATTAGGGGAAAGCTGAATTTTGGTGTGGTACTGGCGTACTGGTACTGGCGTGTTGAAAAAAATGTCAAAAGTCCCCATCGATCCGAGTGCTGCGTTACTTTTTATACGGGGTCAAAGGTCACCAAAAGTGACCTTTCATAAACATCTCAGTTACGGTCACATCTTCAGAAAAACAATGTTTCCTACAAAAAAAGATTTGCTACTCTCAGCATCCTCTTTTTCAAGGGCATGTCAATATTATCCGATTTTGGTTATGACTTGAAATGTTTGTGAGTTGATTTTTCTATGTTAAAATATCAGCTGTCTTGGCGATGTCAATTGGCCGCCTCGGAGCTGCGATTCGACCCCTTTGGACTTTTTTTCAACAACAACAACCCAGAAACGATTCAAATACTTAAAGCCAATATCGTCCAAGCAATCCGTGAGCTACAGCCTGAAACCATCAACAAGGTCTTGAAAAATTGGAGTGACAGAATGGGCTACTGCGAAGCCAGCCAAGGCAGCCACTTGAACGAAATTGTGTTCCATCATTAATGGGAATGTTTACTCTTACTAATAAAGCCATAATACATGAAAAAAAATTAAATTTTGTTCATTTTCTTGCGTTTTTAAAAAGAAACTTGTATTTGGCGCACCTTGTAGTCTCCGACCTTCTCCGATTTATTCACCATTCAACATCAAATCAAAGAAAAACTACGCTAGCTCCAATATTTCTTCATCAGTTTCATTTTACTTGTACAACGAAACTTAGCACTTGTTGCTATTATATTTAAAAAATGTAACTTCTCTTTTATTCCTGGTATTCAATAGCAGCCATCGTGCTCTATGTCCTGCAACTCATCCTTTGTCCGCTCAAAAAAATTTCCAAGTCCCGACATTTTCCGGTATTTTTCCGTATCAGCTATTTTTCATTCCTTTAAAGCATCACTAATTTCATTGGTACAGTCATGGGACTCCATGATCGCAAATATCAGCTGATCGAACGTTCTCCCAGAAAGATTGTGGAGCATCCCATAAGAGAACCTCCCGGCTGTCAGTCATCTGTCAATTACCAACTGCCAAGATGCCGCCGATTTTTTGACTATTGATTTTATGTTTCTAATTTTTACAGCATCACAACAAATTTATGTCCACGTGGAACTTAGTACTATGCGTAAAATGGCTCTATGTTTAGCTTTTTACTTCTTCATTCTTCTGAACATTTCAACTTCGCCCCTTCTATTTCTTTAATTCTTATCTTTTAATTTTGAAATCCGAAAATTTCTATATTCAGTTCGTCCTCGCAATACACAAAACGATTGGAAATTCAGAAACATGTTTTTGCAGGACACCTACTTGACTAGGACACACAATAAAATTGAAACTCCGTGACACAATAAATTAACGACTGTTGTAATTGCAAAACAATCCTTGTACTCTTTGAAAAACAAGCCAAGAACTTACGAGTGTCGGACACTAGTTCGGAATCCTACACACTTGAGTGAAATTTATTTTTATTGAATAGAAACTTTGTTTTTTTTTTTGTAGCGAAAACATGTTTATCTGTTTTCCTTTTTGAAATGAGCGCATTTCTAGCATAGAAAGCAAAACGAACGAATGCAGTAAATACTTGCATGAACATGTTTACTTCAGTTTACGCTAGTACGTATGTACACATGCATGTTAAACGGCCCACAGACGAGAGATCTCGTCGACAACTAGATCTGCAATATGCGATATCTGCAACGAAAATCTCTGTCTGTGGGCTAGTCTCAGGTTGCATTTTTAGTCTCTGCAACGGTTGCAGTAAATATCAAAATTTTTTGATATTTGGTGGGCGGAGCTACTGGTCGACGAACACGTTGCTGTGTCTGTGGTGATTTTGAGACTAGAATAGAGATCTCATTTGAATTTAGTGTAACGTAATGGTAACATAATTCGGAATCATTGGTTTAACGGACTGAGTTGCATAATATGCTCAACAAGAGTCAGTTAGCAAACCTCATGGTCCCGTTAATGCTTTATATATTTCAGGAAATATTTATGAACGAAAAGAATATATGTGAAACAAAAATATATGGTCAATTTCATTATCCTTTGGAGTTAGTGATCTGCGATTGAATCTCTGCTAATAGAATATTTTTAATGAAGTGGATAAAGCCTTTAATTTCGGTATATAATGATAAATTTACTTCAGAAGATATTGCATGAATTAATGATGCAATTGAAGAAAATTTTAAATTAAGGAAAGAAGACAGATTCTTGAGAAACTTTGTACCATTTTAGGGCTTGCAGGACCTGATACTCCAGCTGGGGCAATATCTATGTGGCATAATAATGGTTCTCATGCTGCAATATTTGATAATAAAGAAGATTTGCTAGATTTTGCCAGCAAGAGTATTTGGTTTTGCGATGGCTAGCTTGCTAAAAGATACTGTTGCTCTTGGACCAGTATTGATTTATTTATTTCACAGGATTAGTATATCTCTTGATGGCACTTCATCTATTATCGTTCTTAATGAGGCATGGGCATTAATAGATAATCCAGTTTTTGTGCTCCATTTCGATTTATCAAACAAGCTTGATTAGCTTTGTTTATCTGTTTTAACGCTCCACTAAACGGATATCTTATTGTTCAACGCTATCAATTTTACTTTGCAAAGCACTAAATCAGTAAATACACCCCTAATACGCACAAGTACTGCCTGCGCATGATGACCGCCAGTTGAAAATCAATTAAAAAATATTTAGAGTGCTACATGTGCCTGAACCAGAATACCCGTACATACCTGTTCGAAATAACTTTACGTGAAACATATTAAGGCACAAATGCTGCCAGCTCACGATACATACAATTTTATAATTTTCTTCGAAAATCAGTAAATACACCCCTAATACGAACAATCACTGCCTGGTTATGATGACCGCCAATTAAAAATTATTGAAAGGCATCTGTGACTAGGCTACAGATGCCTGAAGCAGAAAGTACAAATACCTCATATACCCGTGTACACCTGTTCGAAATTACATTATCCAAAACATCATTTGCTAACAATGCTTACAATTTATGTCCTCCATTTTTTTACAACGAAAATGACCTGAAAACACCAATTCCAAAGCGTGTGTTGCCTCAACGAAAACAACGTTCGAATGAGATTGCAATTCAAGTCTCTGTGTCTGTGGCAAATCAATTGAGATCCGGTCGACGACCAGATCTCCGTGTCTGTGGGCCGTTTTAATGACCGACGAAAAGCTTTTTATGAACACATTATCTTTCGTTGCCGTATGAACTTCTGCAGATTTAAATATGAATATGCTAGTTTAATGGAAATGGAAGGGAGTCAAATAGTCCTGAAGAATTTTTGTTTGTCATTCAGGTGTGACCGTCAACGTCCTGTGAATTCATACAATGTAGAACTGATTTCAAATGTCGTTTGTTTTTTCAGTAGATTCCTTGCTAAAAAATCATTCATTTGAAAAGTCTGAATATATATATATATATATATATATATATATATATATATATATATATATATATATATATATATATATATATATATATGTATATACATATATACATATATATACACATATGTATACAGTGCCGATCAAAAGTCTACGTACACCATATGAAATGGCGGAAAATTATTAAGTACAGCATTCATAAAAAATTATGATATTGCAAAATAAACATAACCCTTTGTTGAAAAATATTTTATTGAAAGTGCACGAAATTTCAGTTTCAACGAAAATAATTTAACAAAAAACTAAAATATCCACAGATAACCCAGAACAAAAGTCTGCGTACACTTGTAAGTAATAGCGGTAAATTTGTTTCGGGCTGCATGCTATAATGAAAATAATTCAAGCAGTTTGTTTTCCACTTTTGGTAAATAAAGATTGCAGCTAAAATCTTTCTTTCAAATAATGGAGTCGAGATGAAAAGAAATAACACGTGATATCCAGGAAATTATTATGAAATTGAAAAACGAAGGACATTCTTACCGCGAAATCGGTAAAATAGTAAATAAATCTCATTGCAGTATTCAGGCCGTTATAAAAAAAGCTACTGGGTGAGAAATTCTGTTGAAACAAGCAGCAGACCTCGTAAACTTAAGGAACGTGAAGAAAGGAGTTTATTGGCCGAAAGTAGAAATAAACTGGGAGCATCATCAACAATCGTAGCGGAAGACATAGTTGTTCATTCTCCACAGTTCTGGGTACTTCAGTTGATCAGCACGAAAAATGCCCTACATCAGCGAAGTAATTGAAAAGAAACGTTTTGAATTTGCCAAACTTTATGAGAATAATGATTCGACTTTCTGGGACACTGTTTTTTTTTTTAGTGTTGAGAGCAAGTTTAACTTGTTTGGACATGATGGAAGACACAGACTTTGGAGAAAAAATAACGCAAGTATTAAAAAAACGAACTTAATTCCAACCGTCAAACATGGAGGTGGTAATGTTCTAGTTTGGAGCTGCATGCCAGCGGCTGGATTGGAAAGTTTGGTCATAACTGAAGAAATATATTAAGAAATAATTTGAAACAATTCACGCAAAAATTAGGCCTACGAACCTGCTGAACATTTCAGCAAGATAACGGTCCTAAGTATACGGCTGGTATTGTAAAGGAGTGGTTAGTTTTCACTATCTCAAAACAGCTACATTCTCCACCTCAGTCGCCCGACCTCAACCCCATAGAACATTTATAGGATTTTTTTTTTCGAGCGTAGAGTCCGAAAGCAAAACATCAGAAATAAAGAAGACCCCAAAAGAACTTTGCTTCAGGAGTGGGCCAAAATACCAGTTCAAGTGACACGAAATCGTGTCGATACCATGCCAAACAGGATGAAGGCCGTAATTACAGCGAATGGCGGGCCAACAAAATATTAACATTAATAAAAGAATATACCGTCGAATGTAATAAATTGTACGTGTACGCAGACTATTGTTCTTTGTTATCTGCGGATATTTTAGTTTTTTGTCAAATTTTTTTCGTGGAAACTGAAATTTCGTGCACTTTTAATAAAATAATTTTGTACAAAGGGTAATGTTAATTTCGCAATATCACAATTTTTTATTTATGCTGTACTTAACAATTTTCCGCAATTTTATATGATATACGTAGGTTTTAGTTCGGCACTGTCATCTCTCATCATATCAAATATTCTCTGCTTTGATAAGCGCTAGATCCGACATACAAACGTTTTCTATGCTAATTTATAGACAAGAAGGGAACTGTGGTCACAAATTAATAACCTTTATGCACTAATTATGTTTGAAATCGTATATAACACAAGCAAATCCAAAATTAAACACTCCCAAACATCAAAAGTTAATTTTAAATCTCTCTAAAGCAACCAGAATAAACAATCCTAAAAGTCTCAGAAACATCCAGTTTTCAGTTTATAGTATCCAAAATGGAAAATAAATAAAAAAACCAAAAAATTCATTACAAGACTGCCTCAACATTTCACACTAATAACATAAACGAAGACAACACTTTTCTCAACTTCGAGATGACGAAAAAGCACCTCTCGTTTGTCGGGAAAGTTAATAAGAGGACAGTTCGCATGAACTAACTAAATTGGATTTGTTACTGCAAAACATGATGATAGTGCAAGATAAGTTTCAAGTGCTTTGGGTTTGTGCTTAAAAATCATTTCGGATCAAAAAAGTTGGTTTTAGCGTTCAGTTTCAACAGTTGTGCAGTTTTGATGAAGCTTTCGAAATCTTTTTTAAAGATAAAGTTATCATAAATCATCTGTCATAAAATACAACAGGAAAAACAGTAGAATGTGCGAATACGAGTTGATTGTGTCAACGAATTATTTGGAGCAGCACTGACTTCATTAATAATTTTTCAAGGATCTAGTTTCAATCAATTATTTCTAACGGCTAGATCCAGAATACTATGTAGAGCTTCAAATACGGACTTCAATTTAGGACCGCTTAGGATCCATTTAACGCTAGACATATTTTGATTTGACAGATTATTATTAATACTGGCTTGGCACTACTCTCGATTACATAAGAGCCAAAATAGATCCTCCGTTTCGAAAGGTGTTTTCTTTCATGAAAGATCAAAAATACGGATCAGAAATTTCTGAACACAATTTTTGTTTGCTAGCCTTATTTCTTTGAAACTACCAAATGAAATATAAATGCATTTGGTACCCTGGCTATCACCTACAAAAAACATGTATCCACAACTGTGTTACACCTAATCCACAGTCAGTAAATTTTCCCATCTCAAACCAAAGCTCAGAAGCGAAATAAAAGTATTTTTGTCTTTTTATGTTGTTTTCTTTCTGTCACATCTTTCTTCCTACGACCACGAAAGCCATATAAGGAATGGCTTTTTGCTGTCATTTCGGGATAAAAAGATTACAAACGGCAACGAATAATAGGATTTTCATTCTCAGGACCTGGTACAAAGCTGACAATCAAAACGAAATTAAGTTTCCGTTTCACTTTCACTAAGGATTGTTGATTTTTGCTCGAATGTACAGCAGATACTAGTCTGAGCAACAAAAAATTTAGTTGTGTAGTTGTTTTTTTTTATTTCGCAAAACCATGTAATTTTTTTCTAATTCAAAAACAGCGCAGCTCTTCGGGTTTGATGTGAGCAGTGTGATACAGTGTACGAAACAAAACAGCTGAAGTTTATATTTTAAAAGCTGGTGACAAATAATTTCCGGAATTTTCAATGTTCTTGTCGGTTTATGCTATCCAAGTATTTCTAGGAGTTCAACTAATGGGATTATTATGATTTTCAAAAGATTTCTTTACTGTGCTACATTTGTTTTCTGCAATAATCGAACGAAGGCCATTGCACAATATCTTAATTATCATGCAAACTTCAGACCTGAAAAACACAAACCAGATCTTATAATGAGAAACGATTAAGCTGCTTATATTAGACCTTTGTTTAGGAATCCATATCACTGAAGTAATTTTCCATTTTTTTATGAAATAAGATTAATGCAGTTAAACATTTCATATTTTGTTAAGACAAACAATTGTTTTTCTGTGTGTATGTTTCAGAAAGATGGTTTTGATTGAATCCGAGCCTGAGGCTTTGTTTGATTTGAGGAACTGTATAATATTTCTGACGGTGCGAGGTATGTGGGGAATATTTGAGTTAGAAGAAGTGTGAACATTCAAGTGTGAGCATTACTCTCAGTTGAAAGGACGCTAGCAGTAACTATAGCGCTATGAACACTAAAGAAGTGCTCACTAGCCACCTGACTTTTTTCCACATCGGTTACAAGCAAGTGATCACCTTGTTTAATTGGGTAAAAACTGTATTTCTTCTTCTTTAAAGCTTTCTGAAATGTTTCAGAAACATCTATTACCTTTTTCTGGGTTAGGTTAGGTTAGTGAACAGGGCTGCCGCGAACGCGGCCAGTATTAGGCCACCAGTTTGGGCCCATTTGCCACCCTCATAGACAATGACACACATTCACACTAACAGCCATGGCACTAGCGGTATTCGAACCCGCAAGCCCCCTAGAACGCCGCTTTTTGGCCTGACGCCTTAGCGAGCAGAGCTACCGGACCCCCTACCTTTTTGTAAAGAAGATAGTTATTGATTTCACTGGATATTTCAGAGCTGAAATATTTCCGACTTTACAGATGTCGAAATTTGGTTATAAATTGCTTTGTAATAGGCGATTCTGGTATGTTGCCATTGTCGGTGATAATAATTTATCTCAATGATAAGTTGCTTGCTTCTTGCTGGTGGGAAACTAGAGTTGCTCCCTAAAAGAGGAAAAGTCTCGCATGTTAAGCCAAAGTACGATCGTTCAATATGTCTTAGCTCTGTCCTGCTTAAGATTCTGGTCATGATCATTGATTACCAAATTAAAAGATCAACTGATCCTATGTTGAGTTCGCAGTCACAGCACCCCTATACCAAAGGCAAGTCTGTCGAAACTGCTCTTCTCATTCTCACTGAGCAAATCGAAAACGCTCTTGCTCTAAAGGAATATCCGCTTGCCGCCTGCTTGGACATCGAGCGGGCCTTAAACAACGTAAAGTCCGACGCAAGTCCGACGGTGCTGCATGTGAATGAGCGGCTGATTGCTTTTATCGTGCCGCTTCTTAAGAATAGAGTGGTAATCTATTCCTTGGGAAACACTCGCGTAAGACGAGGGGTCAGCACGAGAAAAACGATGCTAGTACTGTTTACAAGGAAGTACAGAGTTTCTCGTTTTGATTTACAGATATTAAACAGGGTCTCCTTTGACCTGTAATAATATATTGAAATATTTGGGCTCATCCTCGAATCGAAGTTACTATGAAGCTACAACATAGTGGGACGAGCGCGGAAAGCTTTCAGTGTCTTTCACTGCTGCATAAAGGCCATAGGGGTGAATTGTGGATTGCAGTCTCGTACCATTGCTAGGCTTTATACTGCCGTGGTTGAGCCAATTCTATTGTTTGGTGTAGTATTCTGGTGGCAGGCTGCTCTTAAGGCTACTTGTAAACGTCAGCTTGAAAAAGTGCGGAGGTTAGCTACACTACTAGCAACTGGAGTGCTCTGCACCACCCTTACTAAAACACTTTTCGAATTTCTTCATTGGCTAACGAAGTATAACAATTATTCAGCATGGAATGGAACAGAGATCGGTCATATAAGGATCTTGTTTAAGGAAGTTCCTGTTCTAGCGCATGTTCACTACATCGCTCTGCACTTTTTACTAGAGTTGTAGATGACAACACGCATTCCTGGTAAGGACGAATGGCGTGATGATGTCACCCTCGAAAGGAGGCTTATCCATACGTACACCGATGGCTCAAAGCGAAACAATAGAATCGTGATTGGTGTATACTCAGATAAGCTGAATCTTAAGCTATCCCTCCGTCTACCAGATCATTGTAATTTAGGCGAAAATTGCGGCTATTTTTCAGGCAATTGACTGGCTTCTAAGTAATAGAAAATTCGGAGTCAATATTCATATTTTCTTAGATAGCTAAGCGCTTATTAAGGCCCTTGCTGGTTCTTGTATAGTGCCCATGATAGTTGCTTAATGCGATGCATCTCTTAGGAAGATATCAAGACAGTCGGCTAAACCTGTCCTCCATCTCATGTGCCAGTGCACGGCTTTGGCGAGGAGACGAATGGCCCGTTCTCTCAAATTTGACGGAACTATCCCTGGTCAACAAACGAATGTGGCCTCTTTTAGGTGCGTCTGTCGGCAGTCCTCTATCGATCGGCAGCCACTTTTACCTTACCTAGTTGCTTGATTTCTATGGATCTCTAAGAATTTTTTTTTTCAACGTGAGTAATGTCATCGTCTATCCTCGCTTCGGTATGTAGGTTAGAAAAGTCTTACCTAAAGTTAGTCAATTGGCCCGTTATTAAGGAAAATTTCTTCGAATTTACGTTTGGCAGTAGTTATACATTGACCCGCAGTACTACATTGACATATGTACAGGGTGGACCAATTACAAGTTTTTTTTTTAAAATGCAATAAAATGTACAAAAATGAATTTTTATTCATGTATTATGGCTTTAGTAGTAAGAGTAAACATTCCCATTAATGATGGAACACAATTTTGTTCAAGCGGCTGCCTCGCCTGGCTATGCAGTAGCGCATTCTGTCACTCCAATTTTCCAAGACCTTGTTGATGGTTTCGGGCTGTAGCTCACGGATTGCTTGGACGATATTGCCCTTAAGTGCTTGAATCGTTTCTGAATTGTTGATATACCATCGGTCCTTCACTGTTCCTCACAAAAAAGTCCACAGGGCTCAAATCGCAGCTCCGAGGTGGCCAATTGACATCGCCAAGACGGCTGATAACACGATTTGGGAATTTGATGCGTCAAATATCGTTTGTGGCATGAGCTGTGTGCTATGGCGCGTCATCCTGCATGTCTTCAAATCCATGTCTTCAATTTCAGTAAAAAAGGCCGAGTAACATGGCTCTGTAACGTTCACCGTTGACCGAAACGTTGTTCCCAGCCTCATGTTCGAAGAAAAATGGTCCAATGATACCACGACTGAACAATTCGCACCAAACTGTCACTCTCTGTGGATGCATTGGCTTCTCGACAATAACGTGCGGGTTTCCCAAGCCCCAGATGCGGCAATTTTGTTTGTTGACGTAGCCGCTGAGATGAAAATGCGCCTCGTCAGAATAGATGATTTTTCGTCCAAAATCGTTGTCCAATTCAAGCTGCTCTAAGGCCCAAATTACGAAGCGATAACGAAGCGGATGGTCGTGCGCCTTCAATTGCTGATTCAATTGGAGCTTGTTGGCGAATAATCCGAGATCTTTGTGCAGAAGCGTTCTCAGGCTAGTGAAATGTTGAGCTATTGAGATCGACGGCGAGTCGATGCTCTTGGAGTGAGTCTAACATTCTCGGCTGCAGCCCCATTCTCGTCTGTGCGCACCGTACGACGACGGAGACCATGAGTATTGTCCACTAGCATGCCAGCATCATAAGCTTTTTGCACAAACTTGCGTACAGCAGGCGCGGTGGGAGCTTCATTTCGGACAAAACCAATTTTCAAAAAACGCACAGCACTCACTTTGGAAATAAGTTTTCAATATTTCCCAAAGTTATTCAAGCGTAAAGCGACTCATTTTGTTCCGCGGAGATATGATACTGACTTTCTGTCAAAATTTCGAGCGGAAGCAGCTTTCAGTGTCAAAATAACCTATGATTTAAACTAGGCCACTAGATGGCCTACCCTGTATATACAATTTCAGCAGTAATATATTAACCCGAAAGTTTAAACTAAACCAGTAGATAGTCAGATGAGAGCGATGAGTGGGTAAAAAATATGAGATGTTTCGCCCGCTGTTTGTAAGATCTGTGCCCAGTGTTGAAAGATTTCCTCTGGAGCGTTTTGATAATATGTATGTATGAGTTTGACAGGAGAGGGTGTAGTAGTGGCTATAGGTAAGTTGGTGCTTGACTAAGATACTCCAGCCATTGTGGCGCAAATAATTTCAATCAGTGTGTAAAATTTAGGTCTCCGCTTTCTCTCCGAAAGTTTCCCTGTTTATTAAAAAAGTTTAGGTCATGTTTGAACTTTCGCTCAATATTCCGGCTATAATTACCACCTGAATAATAGGTTTCTACTAGTAAAAAGATTTTATCCCTGCATTGGTTTTCCACGCAACAGCCCCAACGAGAAAAGTAATGCGTAAATATAAAATCTGTAAGTATTTCGTATAATGCATGGAAGTATTGCAGATTCATATCCTGTTAATTTCTTTTTAACATTGAATGTCCTAGGCTGCCAATGTATATACAAGGGGAACTTTGAGCTTTTAGCTTTATAACTTCATAAAAAGTGCTTTTTGGAAAGCCCAGCAGCGTAGTCTTGTATTGTTCCTTCATCTAGAGGGAATACGGATGCTTTTAGCCAGTGACTCACTAATGAATCAAAGTTTACAGATTAAAGGGATAGACAAACTATCGGAATAGAGGAAGGAAGAACACATTATTTGTGGAAACAAAAAAAAACACTGATCACCTGACAACCACAGTCGACTGCTCAGTATTATTTTTATTTTAGGGACAGCGAAATTAGATAATATTTAGTTTTTAAGGCTAATCAAACTAGTCTTTCGCAAACAATTTTTCCATTGTAATATAAGTTTTTATTAATTTTATTAGGACTTTTCTTTTAATGGGACTATTTCATTTAGCGGTATTGTGCGTGCGATATTGTATTGGAGAGGCTTCATACACAATATTTCATTTCATAAGCACAAGATTTTATACAATAGTCTTTAGTTGCTTAAACATTTTTTGACAGTGTCAAATTTACTTTCATAGGTCTGAAACTAGTCTGGGTTACATTCTACAAATAATCCTAATTGATCAAATAGGCAGAAATCAGGGAAATATATGAATTTCACTGGTTCAGGAACATTCAATTTTCCTAAACTTCAAAACCCATATCAAAATTACCAAACCTTCTAAACCAGAACCTTCTAATGACGTAAAACTCCCGGTCTCAAACTCAGGAAATTAGCAATGGAATTTCGAAAAAATACCCTGTATTTTTGCCCCTTCACATCAAACATAAGACATGAAACTCAAACAACAAACGCCCATTTTGCACCAGTATTTGCGAAAATCTTATCAAAAACAGTCATTCGTTGACAAATAAACTTTGTCCTTCTTGCTCGATTATCTCCTAATAACTCAGCAACGACTTCTTGAAATTCAAATTTTCGTGAATCAATTAATTACTTCCTCATTCCTCGCACTTTCGCTCCATTTTTCCATTCATCTTCGCAGCAATGGTTAGCAACAGCAGCATCACTAGTAATACCGATAGCAGCGGTCTTCTAAGGAACAAATCTTCTGTCGTTGCTATGTCCTACGACAAGGGATTAATTAAGGTATTCAGAATACTCAATGACTCTCTCTTTGCCAATCTAAACAAAATAGTGAGTTTGTCAACCGAGACGAAGGATATGGTCTAGGGAGCTGGAGCTTGTGCGAAAGAGAAAAGGAAATACGCGTGTCTGTAAAAACTTTGAAAAAGGATGAATTAAATTCATGACGGTGTGACATCAAAACAAGAACAATACAAAAATTTGCATAATTCCGTGGGTAACGTGACTGCCGGTTGAGTGTTAGTGAACGGTCGCTTTCGCTTTACATTGAACGTTTCTTACTTCTTTCGTCCTTGCCCCGAAACGAAAATCTTAATGCGGAGAGGTTGCTGCCACTGAAGAGTCCGACTTCCTTATTTGTGAACAAAGTATCACATTTATATTCAAGAAGATGTCCTTCGTGTCATTCAACAAGCGATATTCCTCTCTCGCAAGGACGTTCTGCGAAAGAACAAAACGATTCTCGGTGATGTAAAGTTTTTGCCGATGCCGATGGCTGGTTTTCCAAACTCAGGCTTGTCAAACTAGACAACATTGCAAGCGACGAGTTTTCAGATTTTCGATAGGGATGACGTTGGGCTGTGGATGTAGATGGCCTAAACATCTAAGAGCGTATGGTTTGCTTATTCAGAAAAAAAGGTTTCTGAATGGAAAAGACACTGATGATGGACGTTCAGATGACAGAAGATAATTTGATTTCGACACTTTTCTGTTGTCACTTCCGTTGTTCGCGGTAAGATCGTTACTTCAGTGAACACACTCTTGGCCATAAGATGCTTTGCTTGCTCATTGCGCGAAGGAAAGTTTGTGTGGAAATCTTAGCGATGGTATTGCAAACAAATCTTCTTTTAGAACGAGAAGCCGCCATTTCGAGGGTCATCCTTTTCTAATTAAGTTTTAGTACTTTCTATCTGTCAAGGTTTCTTTCTATTTGATTTGTTGCGACAGAATTTCAATGTATTTTTTTATTTTTTAAGGGACGTCTGCAAATATCTTAGAAAAAAACTGGAATAGAAAATTCCATACAGCATGCAATTTTAAACGTTTTATATGTTTGTGGTCAAGCTTATAAAATATTTGACAGATAGAAAGTAAACTTGAGATTAGATGATTTAGAATTTCAGGAATATATTGACAACAAAATCAGTTTTCTGACTTTTATATCGGCTCAAAGTGAGTTAATTAGCCAGTTAAGGCCAAATATATGGCAAATAAAGAAAGTTAAAGTGACAAAAATAATACAATCTGGCAATATAACACAAAATTCTAAAAAATTATGGTTCATTATGTTTTTTTTCGATTAACCAATCTGAAGAGTCTCAGAGCTGCTTTTTAAATCCAGTGTAAAAATTCAGTTAGCTTTTGCCCGCAGTTATTCAATTAAATTGCTAGAAATGGAGGGTGAAAACTGATAGTAATATCTCTTGGTAGTAAAATAAAGCTAAAAAACCCGGTGCTGGCAATCCTTTGCAAGAACCGCAACCAAAATGCAAAATTCAAATAAACTCATTCAATGAATTTCGTTATCCAATGACGCCATCGGAAGTCAAAGATGAGGCAAGCGTTTTTTTTCAGTATCGACGATATTACGAGATGGCGGGAACAGCCACAGAATTTCCCACACCTTTCAATGACTTTTATCAGATCTGCTTCCACTCAAAACCAATTTATGCTGTGAATTCAATATTTCTCTGATGATCCGGTCGTCAATTCTCAGGAACAGAAATTGCGAAAGAATAAAAAATATAAATTTCGATTCGACAATAAAAGCCTGAACAAAGGATTAAATTTATCAACCATGTGTATTTTTCTAAAAACGCGAAAAACTTTCAGGAGAGTCGATGATATGAAGGATTATTTCTCACATTGCTGTTGTGTCTTCAATCTTGCACACACATTCATGTCATTTTCTGGTAAACATTAATACGTCCTGCGAAATTTGTGATGATCCGTTTTTTCTGTCAGAAGTTATCACGTGTGACCGAAAAATGGTCTGCTTTTAGGCACTCTATGCTTAAAGAAAGTTTAAACTTTCCAAAGCGCTAGCATAAAAAAGCACAGTTTATTATCAGTTTTCATTTTTCATATTTGCTCTTCGAAAACTATTTTTTCAATAGAACTATAAAGGAAACCGGAAAATTGTTAAAACGCTGGACCCGCCATCAGTGAGTTACAAATATCTTATTTCCAACTAGATATGACCTGTAGACACGATTCAATGTTTATCAAAAGGAGTTTGCATCAAACCATAATGAAAAATGTCCGCTCTGGTCGGACATCGCAAAAAAAACCCATGAAAACTTTAGAGCAACAAGAATACTTTTTCTCAGTCGGCTGGATAGAAATATTACAATGCAAAATCTAAAATATTGTCCCGTAAAAAAAAACAAGAAAAAGACAAGAAAACTAGATCTGAATTTTATTTTGATACAACTTATCCTTGGGGGAGTAAATTTTACGTGCTATGAAGTATCTGCATTTGAATTAATTTAATTTGATCAAATTGTTTTTAAATTTTTCAACACCAACTATTTTGAATCAATGAAAATTGTTTATTTAAAAGCTAGATATATTTTAATGTCTTAATATATAGCAATATATTGCGTGAAATGGACATTTTATTTAGTTTTTTTCAGTCTTCTCCATTTACATCTGCATTCGGGTGACAAGCGGCGATTTTTAGTTCTTCATCCAATGAATTTTCAATACCACAATGAGTCACCCACGTTGGGCGCTAAAATCTACAATATACAGCTTCGTACGCATCGCTTCTACCATGTTGTTTTCGGAAGTAATTTGCTAAGTATGAAGATGATAGACACTGAGTAAAAGAGAGCACCAGCCTCGAAATATCGATGTCATCAATATGAAAATTTAAAGCACTACTTTTTCAACATTGTCTTGCGTGCTCACTTTTGCAGACAGCTCCACAGCAACGGCCTGGGGGAATGGGGGAAACAGGGCTTCTTGATGCACAAACTCTGGCTACACTAAAATACACTAACAAACCCGCTCTTGGAATCCTTAACATTGACACCTGCTGGATGAATTTTTATCTTTCTTTTTCTTTATTCCATCAGGATCAAATATAAAATTAAATTAATGAAATAATACTCAACATAAAAATGTGATTTCATAATGAGAAAATGCTGTAGAACAAATGCGAAAATGGTTAAAAATATTAAATTTAACGTTTCAATAAAATAAAATAATAATAAATAAAAATATATCTAAATGATTGATAAAAATCTGATTCAAAAATAAATTCAAGTTCATAAAATCAATAAAGACTTTCCTATTTGAGATGACAGTCAATTGTTTCAGGAATCAGTACTATTAAACTGTAATTTAATCCTTGATTTTTTACTTATTCTTCAAAAGCCTAAATCTTTAACGAAAAAATTCAATTAATTACTTCTGGTTGCGAATATTTTCTTCTTTCTGTTTTCTTTGTTTTATAAAATCCTTGGAACCAAGAAACCAAGACATAATACATCATAAAATATCATGTGCTAACAACTCTATGTCAGCATATCTTCATGGTTTAAAAAAAAAAGACAAATGTAGATGTCCCCAAATGAACCGCTGCCGATTTGTTGATACGATCCTAATTTCCAATGATAATTCCCTAGCTCTTTGAGTCACTAATTACTCGCAATTTGCCCATTTTACTGCAGCAGAGGGTAATTAAATTTCTGTAACAATTGTTACTGGCAGCCTTGCATGAATTTTGTTCATCGATTGCATTTTTTGGTTGGTTGGGTTAAATATTTTTCCGATTTCGAAGGAAAAATGTTTTACAAATGACGACAGAGTCCAACACAATCTCAAGAAGAAATTTTTCGGTAGAATTTTGATGGATATTTTCACTTCTCGATGATTTAGCACTGTTCTGCAAAACAAGATCAAATTCAAGTTCAATGTATTCAGCATTCGCCATGCCTTCAGCCATACAGTAGAAACATGGTTATGGTCCACTTAGCCAGACACAGCGACTCCCCAATCATAGTGCAGGTGATTTGCACTTTCCGGCCAAAACATGCTGCTTGCATTTTGGTTCCACTGAAAGATCAGCTTAAAGGATTTGGTAAATAGCTTTCGCGAAAAAAATGGAACTTCTGCTTAACGTTGGAGGACAAATGCCGGAAAAAAGAACGTCATGTCGAAAACATGGTCAAAATGACTTCTTTAATTGAATCAGCTAAGCTACACTCGCTCTTTTTAATGATTAACTCCATTCAAATGAGCAATTTAAAACTAGCACTGTTACCGTTTAGTTCGCTGATGGATTTGAGTGAGCGTATTCATTTAATGATTGGTTCTCAAACCCAGTCAAAACGAGCTATCTAATTCACAATATAGCCCACTATAACGCGACTTGAAAGTGGATTCAAAGCGAATTGAGATCGAAACGTTGGAATCGAAACCTTTACACAACCCGTTCACTTTGCATCGTTTCAATCTCAATCCTTAAATCAGTCCACCTTATGACTAGCGCAGGACCATTTATTAACCAGCTCACCGCTCATTATTCTGGGCAACGAGCTGCTTTTAATACGAACTAAATGTCTCTTTGGTGAGATGGGAATAGGGTGCTGCATACATATTCCAACTGCGGAAATATTAGAATGGATTAAAACTTCTTGTGAGCATGGAATCAAAGCCTGAATTCGATGCTCATGCTTACTATAGGTGTATGTGTGTCATGCGCTGATGTTTGTGATGCGCACTGTACAAAGTATTTTTCGTTGATGGCCAAGCACTGAGTGGTGAGTGGTTTTGATTGAATGAAATTTATCCAGCTGAATGAGTGGCTCTTTTTGATTGACCCATACCTGAGCTGCCTATCACAGACCACCAGCATTCCAAACTTTATTGAAATTTGAACGCACACATGTGATATGTTCTATCATTGCTTGGGCGCAGTGTTGTGAGGCTTCCGTGGCCGAAATTCCCTCGCAAATACTCGTTTTTCTCACAAAGCAGGTCGCGAATTCCCACGGTTTTTCCCACAGACAATATGTGAGCTATTCACCACAGTTTTATATTTATTTATAAATATCGCGCAAATGCCAATACTTATAAGGAAAACAAAACAGCAGTTTCATATATTTTTACACATGTATATTTGATTTATTACAGCGAAGAAAAAAAACATACATTCATTTCGTGAAAAAATCATTTTATTATAACGCAATATAAAATGCGTTCATTTTTAAATTAATCAATTAGATTTTGTGCACTGTGCAAATTGAAATGTTTGTCAGAAGGCTCGAAATAAATGCAGGTGACAGGCCTAGACTGGAAATTTGAGCGAATGCAACAAACTGCGTTCAGTGAATCTTCGTTTATTCTGTTTCGCTTTAAAGTTTTGACCTCGCTTACAATGGAGAATATTGTTTTCGACTCAGCATTTGAATGTGGCAAATCTAGAACATACATTCAAATCTTAGTTAAATGAGGAAACATGCATGCATCCTCAACATTTTTTTGATTTTTCTATTTCTTTCGAAAACTCCTCTACTGTTAGCTGCAATAATCTTTGCTTTTCATCACATGAAAAAGTTACTGCTAGATCTCTCCATTCGATATTTACAATAGATTTTTCAAAACCAATTTTTTTTGTCAAATTTTTGAACTGTAACGAATTCGTTCGTTTTGAACTATCAAGAGCTTTTTGGGGGCTTGAAAACTCAATTTCTTTAAAGATAACATCATTAAATAGTAATCTCTCTTTAAGCTCTTTACATGTCGTAACGTAAAACTCTGTTCCTATTTTTTTTATGTCTAATTTTACAGCTTTACATGTTGATCTCAAATAAGTATCCATATCTGGAACTAAATGCTCTTCATTCCATTCTATATTTTCCAGTATGAAACCAGGTTTCACAAAATTTAAGCAAATTCTTCTTAAAATTATACTGCACTTAGCTTACAATTTGTGAATCAGTAGTTGCTTTGCCTGAAACAGTGCATGAAATGTATTGAAATAGGTTAAACCATGTTCTAAAAAGTTTAAAAATACCTTCACACAATTATTATGCATTATTTCGTAACAATATTTTTCTTTTGGCCGTTTTGACTTAAACTTTTTGTTGAAAATCGCTAATCGGATGTCTTGAGAAGCGATTCTTGTTCTTTTCATCCCAGGTTTCAGCTGAAATGTAAAAATATATGAAGAAGTGTCCATTTTGCCTGGATTGTTTAAACTTTTTCTCAAATATATTTGGTGGAAGTTTTACGAAAGTGTGTCATTTCATTTAAACCATTTCTCCCACGATTTTGTTCTGCGAGCAGCACTTTTTCTTTTCCCTTTTTCAAGTTTCAGAGGGCGAAAGTTCCCATAAAAAGGGAAAATTTCCACAATATCACAACACTGCTTGAGCGGTTCGAACTTTGAGGTCAAAATCTACGGAAAGCAAGCGAGTAATCCAATTCTGGCATTGGCATTTTGTTAGTAATTTTTCACCATAAACATTAGACACAGTTTTCTCTGCGTTTTTACTTTTTCAGAAGCAATAAAGCAAACTCTGACGAAAATGATCGTCTGGAATTTTCGTTTCAAATTAATAAGCAACAAAACTTGAAATTTATTTACTGAATTATCTATGAAATGTTAGCTGTCAAATTCCAGATACGGTTTGAAATTTGAACTGAAGTGTGAGTTTTTAGGTCTCGTGGTTGGTTGTGGTGTGCACTTATGCTAATTTACTGAGAATTAGTTGATAACAGCAAACAGTTTAAAACTGATTAGTTATTTATTAAACAGACACTACTTAATACAAATAGCTACACCTCAAACATAGATTAAACTGCGACTTAATTGATTTCGCTTTAAGTTCGCTAAGGTTGTGCCGACAGCACGATTGGGTGGGTCAGCTGCTGACTACGAAGTGACTTTCTCCGTTGCAATGGTGGCGGTGCGATACGGGAACGGTTGTTACGAGAATCATGGTGATCATGACAGCTAGCCTTTTTAAAACGACTTAAGCCATCTAGCGAAAAGAACGAAATAAATTTTTTGCCAACCGACCACAGCCGGGAAATTCTACCACCAGAGGGCGAATAGGTGGTAGCAAGGGTCGGAAATTGAAGAAAAATAGACAAAATTATAGGAAAAAATACTCGAGAAGACAACACAATTAAGAAAAACAAACAAACAAACAAAAACAATTAAAAAAGCAAACACATAACCACAAAAACACAAACATACTAGCGAGACATCTATCGGCAAAATTCATGTAAAAGCTGTGTGGTGCATCATGTCGAGTTTTACTGAAAAATGTTAAATTTTCAGAAATGTTTAGTTGAAAATAGAAGCAATTAAGTAGTTTTTATCTGTGATAGTAGTTTTGCAGGCAATGTTAGACGTTAAATTTGTTTGTAATCCAGATTAGAAAGTTGGATTGAGCTCGACTACCTGTGATAGATGTTTGGCTGGTATGTTTGTGTTTTTGTGGCTTTGTGGTGGTTTTTGGGTGTTTTTTGTGTGTTTGTTGGTTTATCTTCAGTTTGCTATTCTCTTGTGTAATTTTAGTATGCTTTTGAGTGTTTCCCTTTCATTTTAACCTCTCTTATAACCTATTCGGTGGTGAAATTTCGCGACTGGGGACTATAAAGTGGAATTTTTGTCGAAAGTTGTAATCGGAATAAGAAAATTAATTCGATTTGCAAGTATTTGAATTGTGTCTTATTTTACCGATTCTATCATTGGCAGTAAGTGAACGGATATATTTCAGGACAACCTGAATGGGATAATGATAGGCTTGCAGGGCAGTAATGATAGGTAAGATGATGTGCTCTAATAGCCAAGTATAAAATCAAAATGCTTTTTTCTTGGTCAGATTTTTTTTCTTTGCCCCATCACTTCGTTTTCCTTTACCTTAAAATACGCGAAGCAATTCCCTCGACTCCCATCGGAAATTATGAGAACACGTTTAAAACTCAATATCAACATTTCTCAGAATTTCGACTGACGTAATCACATTAATTTATTGGCCAAATTCTAATCAATTACTTTCTACAATATCATCTTTTCCAAATACATCGAAAACTAATTGACAATTAATACGAAATTTTATTGACTTTCCCTGATAGCATCCATTCAAGAATGTAAGTATCTGATTGCGGTTACCCATCAAAGTCTAAAACTTCACCATCATTTTCACAAACCAAAATTTTTTCTCACTTTTTTTTCGCACACAATTTCCGACATTCCGTTACCGAAAAGAAAATCAGTAATTAAATTTAATTGCTTGATATATTTGCCATTTAGGGGAAAAAAGGAAATAATGTCCGCTTGGAACGGGCGAAACCTGAGAGCCACGTATACTTTCGGGGTCTCCAGATTTTTAATGGCTACCTCGACTTTTCGAACTTAATACAAGTATGTAGTGCAGGACGTTTCTTAAGCGCTGAAAAGCATTCAAAGAACTTTATTACATTAAAATTGCCCATTTCGATGAAAATATTATTCCTGCTCGCACAGCACTTTTACCGTCGTCATCGTGTCGGTGGAATTTAAATGATTTTTCCATTTGCGCGATTTTTCCTTTCAACGCTAGGCTCTGTCGCGGTGCAAACGAAAGACAGAAAATTGTGTAAGTCGTCGACCTATCATCATAAGAAATGCTAAAGTAGGAAACAGCTTAATTTGCAGAAATAAAGTGAAAATATTTTTTTTCAAAAAGAAAAGTGAAAGCAAAAGATGAAAATGGAGAAACTTGTACGGAATTAGTATGTGTTTTCGGGGTTGACCTGCGGTTGGAGACGGGGTTTCACGAAAGACGTTATCGTCGCTTAGCTAGACGGCATATCGATGCATGTCTCCGAGGAGCCAAGAGCTAGAAAAGGGCTGTCAATGCCGTTCCAGGGTACAGACGAATGGAGGAAATGTCGCAGAGCAGTTTTCGCGCCACACGGCGTGACAGACGCATTAAACCAAAGAAATAATAAAACGTGCTGAGGCCTGAGTAATGGACTTTAAGAAGCTTTCGACGATAAAATCAGACACTCACAGTGTTTTCGCGGCAGCAGCCAACGGTGCGAAAAAATGAGCGAAATCTCCAACAGTCTCTATCGTTTCCTTTACTCTTGGTATGATTTTTTATTGTCTCAGAAGAAAGTACTTACGATGAATTTTTTATCTGTACTTTTTATTGCGTAGAACATTCCTTCACGAATAACATATAATAATACGCGGTATGGTGTACGACTGAAATGCAAAACATTTTTTGTTGTTGAATCGCGATTGTTGCGAATATTTATGTTTATCGGCCTGACGACCTTTTTGTAGATTTCACTTAATAATGGTTGTCGTTTTGCTGGTTTTCGACATTTGTGTATCTTGCAAAATATACAGTTGGTATAAGTACAAATGGATGAGTTTTTATCGTTATCAATATGTTTGTTTGAAACTAATGTATAAAAAAATTTTGCTTTTCCCATACCGGTTGAAAGAAAAATTCGGAAGAATATTCAAGTTTATCAATTCTAATATATTATTGAAATAATAAAATAAAATGCGTTCTTGTAGCATGTCGAAAATAAACATAAATTGAAAACAAAATGGAAAATTCGGAGCAGTTTAATACAAGATCCCACTGGCCTCGGAGGTCTCATAATTCTTCCCATTGACTTCTTATTTAATATGTTAATTTAGCTGGAAGTCGCAAAATCTGCAGAAAAATATTCAGTCACTATAGTTTTGGGCCTTCAGCTTATTTTGATAGGTTGCTGTTTCAAGTGTATTTGTGTTGACGTTAATATAAATTGTACAGTTTTTTTAAGATTACGGTTATGGCTACGGTTTTCGCGAGCTCATTAACCAGAGCAAACTCGATGAGCTGTGGGAGGGAATTTATTTGGTACTACAACTGGCATAGGGTACAATCATGAGTCCTTTGCCCACCAGCCTCTGTAAAATTGTATCTGTCAGCAAACCCAGGGTTGCACAGACGAATGGAGGAAACCCAGGAGGGGCCGGGACACCTCTAGACCTCAGACTAGCCCCTGCCAGAAAAATGTTTTTTTCCTACCGCAGACTCTTGATTTTTCCCCTCTCTAGTTATTGTGTTTAAATTCAATTAACGAAATAACTTGGGGGATTGCTCCATCACGAAACATCTCAAATTTATGCATTCAAGAACCTATGTGTTAAGACGGCCGGGAAGGCAGTAGGTGAAACGGTGAGTGAACAGTCTAATCTGTGCTTCAGTCGAAATGATGAAAATGGTGCCAGAGATAACCGCCGAAGCTTTTCAGAATATTGTGAATTGTTCTCGAAGTATGATTTAGATGTTGTAAAACATTTTAAAAACAGTGTTGCGAAATACTGTGTGGCAAATCACAAAATGAGTTAATAAAAATAATTAATCTTTCACAAGGACATAACAGATGAGATAAAAGAGTGCGGACTGCTAGCCACTATGGCAGTCGAAGCAAAGTCCCATAAACAGGAACAGCTCTCTGTTGTTGGGAGGTTTGTTAAAGGACTAACAGGCAAAAAAGGGTTCTTAGGCTTTATAGATTGTCCAGGAGATTGAGATACCTCGTCTTTAGTAGACATAATTTTGAGTCTTTTAGACAGCTATGGGCTTAGCAAATTGCCTGTCGTTTGACAATCTTATGATGGGGCTAGTGTCAGGTCAGGGTAAAAAAGAGAAGTGCAACCCAAAATTAAGATAAAACACCTTGCTAAATTTGCTCAACCTTACTAGCTCAACTGGTAAATTATGCTGGCTGTTCCAGATTCAGTTGTACTTGATCGTGGTTAGAATGAAGAGTGAGTAGCAGCACTCTTCATCCCGGCAGATTATGTATAATTTGTTCAGGTTTCTAAACTGAAAATTTAAGCGAAGGACAAATTTCTCCCTTTTAAGCTAAATATATTCTAATTTCATCAAAGATATAAATATTTTGAAAGTAATCTATCCTCTTTTTCAGTTTCTTTCTGGCTAATCAATACGCTCGAAATAATGTAACCTCAAAATAGCGACATTTGTTAGAAAATTGACTCGAAAAAATAGTCTTTTATTTCTAATTATTTTCATTCTATTCTTATGTAGTTCATGCAAGCGCTCATTCATGAGTGGTCATGGATAATTCATGGGTAGCTCATACATACCATTCACATTATGTACATGGGATAGTGGCTCACATATATTCACAGAAAGGAAGTATATATAATAATGCATTAGCAAATAGTAAATTATGTATTAAAAAATATATAATGCATTAGCAAATTATATAAATAGCATGAACAGCATGTATGTTTTGCGAAGGAAAAAATTATCGCATGTTTTAAACCTTTTGGTCCCAGTCTCAGGCCCCTGCCAGATTTTAGGTCACGGTACGCCTATGGTCACCATGTTGGTTGTCACCATGGTTCTTCTTAACCCTAGACACGTAATGTAGGTCAAAACGACTCACGCAAGAAATATATTTTCAGTGACATTATTATAAAGCACTTTAGATTTTGTTTAATTTTAAGTGATATATAAATAAAACAAATTAGAAAATAATCTTTTTTCATTTTTTAGATTAATGTTAAAGTATAATTGTATTTACTAAATCAAAATATCAAATTATTGCGGCGCAATCAGGCAAAAATCATGTGTGAGTCAAATTGACCTCATGTTATGCTGTGAGGAGTATCAGATAACGTTATGTATTTAGGGTTAATGTGTGGATTCAAAAGTCTTTCGAATATTTTGAGAAGGAAGGAAATCAACGTTTTCGAGTATTTGTTTGTCCATTTCCCATCTCGATTGCAGACTAATATTGGCGTGAAATTGTGTTTAACAAGCAATTTTAGCAAATAGCTCCTTCCAAAACAACCTGGTTTTCGGTATGTCTGATTTAAAGTGTTCCCTATTCCACCAAGATGGCATGAGATTGTGCACTCTGCAACAAGCACTCTGCAAGAAGAGTGTTCTAAATCTTTCATTGGTTTTTCTGTGATTGTAAATACCGCTACAGAGGAAAGAGTTTTCTTTAAATCATTAAAATTTTCTCGTTTAAAGATCTTCCAGTTTGTGTTTCTTGGATTGCAAAACGGATGAGAATTGTAAGTTTAGCCGAATTTCAAAATGAAATTAATTTATCCATAGTCACAGTATGATGGTTTTTCAATGATTATCCAGTTTTCAGTCAATTGATCGTTGAAATCATTGTGGAGGGTGATTTTTAGCACATTTTCGCTGAAAGATCTGGGAGAAGTAGTGACATTTCCCCGATTTGCTAAGACTAGCTTTTAATTGACAATAAAACTAAGTAGAAACTGACCTCTTTCGTTAATGTCCTTGCTTCCTCAAATGCTGTGGTGCACAGTAATGTCCCCTTCTGAGAGGACCAATTTTTTTTTTGAGGGATTCCGTGGCGAGGTTTGTCACTTCCTCCGAGGGCACGGGTCTGTCGTGTGGCATGTATGCGGGTGCTAGGATGTACTGTTCTTATTTTTGTTGCTGCAATGGGGAAGAAAAGATTGAGGTTCGGTGAAATCAGTTCACCAGCTCGGAATTCTGCAGAGGTACAAGGTTTCTGAACTAGAGCCAAGTCAAACTTACCGGCGTGAAGATTCAGCAGTAGTTGAGCCAGGATCAATATGCTGTGCTGCAAATTAATCTGCAAAATTTTCAGCTCTGGGTCAACTAGGCCCGAATGTCTCCCAATGTTGCGTCCCCAGGGTGTTGACGCTTACATCGTTTGAATGGTGCTTTTTAGGCGAAGATAAGCGTGGCCTACGTCCCATATCGTCTTGCCAAAACGCAATAGAGCAGGTCGTTAGATGTCAAACGGGTTTATGGTAAGTTCTGGATGTTTCTCAATCCGACCAATCATCGCATTCAGCAGGTCTGGCTATACAATTTTTCATTTCCTTACCAATAATTGAATACGCTAGAGTCAATCAGTGCCATAATTAGGTGCTCCTAAGCCACATTGTTTGCATGTATGGCTCTTCTTGGTCTATAGATGGTTTTCACCCCCAGCATGCCTTTGCTCTTTCCCTGCTAGCTTGTTGGCGATACACTACTCTACCTTGCATTGCAAGACTGAGCCCTTCATCGCTAGTTTATCCTTACTGGCAAAATGCTCAAGGTTTTTTGCCACTGCCGTCCTAGCCTAGCTAAGTCGTTCATTTTCCTCCGCGGAGTGGCATGGTTTGCCGTGAAGCTCATCCTTGACCGCTGGTATTTTTAATCGGATTTCCTGCACTGCAACTTTGTCTCTTTTCCCGTCTTCCATGGTTGGTTTTTGATTCAGACTCTCCTTCTCTTAGGTCTGCTACTAGCAAGATAGAAACAAATCTAGCTTGGTGGCAGACAAAGTGACATACCTGTTAAAAGTGAATATTTACTAACATATTCAGCATATTCGACCAGCTCTTCGTTTACTTTTTCAGTTCACAGGCTTTGAGAACTTCATTAAGCTTTGTCTTGATTTCGAATCAAATTGCCAGCATCATCGAATTAGAACCTGAAGGTTACCTACATTTTCAAATTTGCCATGGTTTCACATTCTTTGGAATTCACTTGGGATATTCTTTTCCGCTCCCTAGTTGAGCTAGGATTATGTAATCATATCTTTTGTACAAGGATCATATAGCGAATCCGTTGCATACACGACTCTTTTGATGTTGCTTGTCTAAACACTGTACTTTCAAAGCTAATCAAAAAGTAGCTTGACTACTATTCAGCGGGAGTTTCTGGTACTTAAACCATGTTTCCAAGCTTTGAATTATATTCAGATCATTTGTGATTTACTTTGAAGTTCATCTCAAAATAAGAGCCAGCTAAAATGATTTTTGTTAATCTTAACCAAGTAGTTGGAAGTATTTTACAAATAAGGTGTTAAATTTTAGTCAACGAAATATAGATTACATATACGTTGAATTTTCTGCTCAAACCTATGATTTTCAATTGGCGTTCATAAAAAATACCTCCGACTTTAAAACAAAAAATGTCAAAATAGCTTGTAGAACATCCACTGCTAACAAGCCATTATTTAATCTAAAACACTTACTAGCAGTATTGCTACATATAACTATCGTTCATTATTTGTAATACTACGGCCATTAAGTGCATTATATTGCCAATGAACAGCTTAAGTACTTAGCTAAATCTGTAATACACCCACATATACTCCACATCCGATTCTCAGTCATATCTACCTTGGCCTTACCTGGCCATTAAAAAGACTCATAATTATCGGCGTCAAGCACTCTGGGAAAAATACTCTAACGATATCCTATTAGACACGCGGGCCAGCTACGAAACCCACAATTATATGGGAGTGCATTTGACTCGGCTGCATGAAACAAACTCAAATTGCCCTTTGCATGAACGACACCGACAGGACCGCAAATCAATTTCCACCTCGTTTATGAAAAATACCCTATTTTCCTTGACAGTGTATTAATGGCTCCGATATTTATAGTTGTTCTGTTATTGTACGATAATCACATTGCTGCCTACGATGACTTCAGAGCATGACCCGGATTGCATTCGATTTAACGTGACTGCGATAAAATCGATTACCTAGCAGTTGATGTCATAAGTCAGTACAAGTAAGTTAATATGATACCCTGCTAGGCAAGCTCCAGAGCTTAAAACAGTTTCTTCTGCTACTGTCAATGTACACTACGAATGTGTCTGCTCTGAGGGTTTTCCGTGACTAGAAGCTCTCAGGAGTCCCTCGAAGCTGAGAGTCCTGCCGGAGATAGATTTCCCCTTGACGGCTTTTAGTTCGAAACCCCACCGCTATATCAATACAGTGTCGCAAATGTAACTCACTCACAGGACATGCGCCTTTTCGTATCATCTTCACTCTCTCTCATTACAGAATCCTCCTAAGGACTACTCAACATGAATTATTGAGTTTAAATATTGACTTGAACTTGGTTCACCAAATTCTCCCAGAACGATTCTCAGGACTTTTCATTTCTGAGATACGATTCCTGCCGCACACCATCATCGTCCCTTCATACGCGACTTTTCACATAGCAAGCGCTTTGATGTAAATTGGAAAATCGTGTTTTCCAAGCTTTGTGAGATTTTCCGCACCAACACCACCTTCGCCAGTGCCACCATATTCGCCAGGGATTTTTCGCCGTTCGACTCTCCGCTTCGTTTCGAAAATATAATTTGTCGTATTTCACCAATAACTTTGTTTAAATATGTTGAAGCAGCAGGCAGGTACATCATACAGACGGAGTGTGCATAGATGGCTGTTAGCTGGCAATAGTGCACATGCAATTCGGATTACGAAGAGATTGCAAGAAGTTTGCATAATAAGGTTTCGATGTCTTATCGAACGATAAACGAGGCGATGAACATTATGAATTTATGATGGTTTTTTTCTTAGCTAGTAGGTCAAGTAGGTCAAGAATTGTGTCACGAGAAAAGTTTGATGGAGAGGGTATGATTTGTCATATTGAACGTTTTTTCACGATATGTTATGAGCAGATTGTGAGGAAAATCCAGGAGAGCATAAACTTAGATTTTCTTTCGATCCAAAATTGTCAACGTCAATTTGTGTTAGTTTTCGAAGAAAATTAGTATTATGATCAAGGGCTTGCATGTCCAGCCAGATGATAGGCACAATCATTTTAATTGTTTAGCTCGATATAAATAAATATATCACAAATAATGTGTGATTTACCATTTGGAAGAATACTTTATTATAATTATATTTTAAAAAATAAAAAAGTAATCCAATAAAATAAAAACAAACATTGAATATCATATTTCAACTTCACATGGCTAATCGGATGGATCATTGTTTGAGTGATGAAAAAAATTTCAGCGAACTTTTTCTATTTGTAAAAATTTTTTTATTTATTTTTAATTTTGTGTTACAACATTTTTATTAAAAGTTTTTTATTAGTTTTTCTAAGAGTAAAAATATATCCGTAGATTCAAGTGCATGTCGATTAAGGAAAACTTATCAGACGTATGAAAATTGAAAAAAAGTAGGTTCAATTCTGGTCAGTATTCGTATAAGCAATAATAGAAGGGAAAGTCAAGGAAAGACATTATATACAAATGACGAGAAGCTCGAAGCAGAAAAGTTCATAATAGAAAAGGTCATAATACATATGAATTTGTCCTTTTAGCTACACGAATATTTGATAGTTGCGTTATGTTACATAGGACTACGCGCAGCATAATGTTTTTTCAGTGTAGTGGAAAAAGGATTAAAAATCTATAGTCGTCATTTTAGCATAAAAAAGGAACCAACCTCAGAATGAGAGATAATAAGCTGAATTTTTGTTGTCTCAAAAGTCTCAGAAAATGTCGTGTCTGCGTCGTAAGTTATTCAAGGTCAAAGGTAAAAAAAACAGTTTTTTCGATTATCTTGGTTTCTATTGCTCCAATGACGTTAACATCTATTTTAAAAATTGTAGAGCATCGAATTCGCGACAAATTTTATTTGTAGCACTTTTTCATGCGCGCACCCGTTTTTGAACTGAAGGGCGGTGAGCGCGAAGCGCTCAGCCATACGCACTATAATGAAAAATCAACCGTGAATATATGTGAATCCTACATTTAATTTGGAACTATTTGTATTATTTATCAGTTAATACATTGTATTTAACAACATTTTATATATTTTTAATATATACAGTTTTAGGTATCTCGTCATTAATATTATCTAACATTTTACTTAGAGGTGTATAAGACTTTGTTTCGACTACCTCGAATATCTTCCCTAACAATAGCTGCTGCAGCTTCGACAATCCTTAATCGTTCTTCTTCCGTAGTATTTTTTTTATTTCCGTACCAAGTTTTTTATAATATATTAGCGTGTGTGTCACGAAAAGATATGATAGTGAATGATCCCGCTTTTCTCGTAATTACTATGCCAGTTATATATTTTCCTTGAAGTCTTGCTATGATAGTCTTGTCATCTGGAACATACTCCGTAAGTACATCTTTAAGTTCTTTCAATGTGCATTGTGAATATCATGGTTTTCTATATCACAAAAAATATCCTTCATTGCTTCAGGAACTTGATTAGCTTCGCGAGGCTTACTCTCAGTAGATGGTGCTCGATTCATGAAATTAGTAAAGCAAACGATATTGAACTTTGCTTCAACTGCGATCAAGTTATATTCACACAGTAAACGATGTTTAACTGATTCTCCTAAGGAATCCTTTCGTTATTCTGCCTTTTTGATGACATTGCCTTTAAATTCCAGAGTACTACATTACTGATCGTGAGTCGGTACTTTTCTTTTTTTCTTGTCTCTGCTACTACATCAGCTGTTTGGCCACAAATTAAATACATTTTTTTGAAATCAAACACTTCATTCCTTTTTTACGAGGTTCACTGGGTGATGGTAAAGGTTGATCTTCTTCTAAGCGTCCTTTCAATGTCGCTATGGAATTTTTACTGATGTACACTTTTCGACATTCAACATGGTTATTCACATAAGAAGTATTTATGCTCATCATTTCTTTCGATACTAGCAGTTTTTAAAGTTTTCAATCCACGAACTACATTAACAAACTCACCTTCTGAAAGTGGTTTCTCACAAATAAAACACAAATCAGCCATCATTTTGGAAATTTTTCGTCCGCCGTTGCCGAGATCTTAAACGAGAATTAACTCAATGAATAGAAAGCGGTCACTCGAAAAAAAAAGTTTTAACTACAGAACAACTGTCTCATGAACTAACTATATAATGAATGAAGAAGGTCGTATTGTATAGCGGTCTGAATTCACAGTTCAGATAAAAACGCCATAGAAAAAGGCCGTATTACAGGGTTCCGTCTTCCAAGTTATAATCATGATAGAAAAATAAGTATTTAAAAACTTTCACATTTTAAAGATAAAATACTTAATAATTTTTCTACTTAAAATCTACTTTCAATAAATTAAGATATACAATAAGTATTTCATTTAATGAGTTTTTAATTACACAAAGAAGTTAAGTATTATTGATATGAATTTACTAAAATTATGTAAAATGGTTTTAAATACAATGTATAAACTGATAAATTTTATGCTCTACAATTTTTATAAAAAATGTTAACATCATTGGAGCAAAAGAAAACGAGATAATCGCCAAAAACTGTTTTTTTACCATTGACCTTGAAAAACTTACGACGCAAACACGAGATTTTTGAGACAACTTTAAGAACGCCAAAATGAAAGTATATACGAAAAATCAGCTTATTATCTCTCATTCCGAGGTTGATCGCTAATTTGGCTGGACTATTAAAGCCACAACGAAGTATAAAAGAAGTTGAGTTATAGTGTATGCCTTTGTACTTGCTGGAACAGGTAATCTCGACTCCACTGGAAAAAAAAACATGGATACGAGTGCATTCCACTGAGGATATTTTAAAGGATATTTTTCAGATTATGTTTGATATGATTTGAGACAATGTGCTTAGTAGAAAAGTCCAAAATATATGAGAATTTGACCTTTTTAGCAATATTTTTTAGCTCAGGGTACCATGTAGATAGCGCATGCAACCATAAATGCTGCTTTATGTTACATAGGAGCATGTGCTACGTAGAATGTGGTATTATGGCACTTGAAGCCATATTATATAGATGAAGGCACTATCTACATTGCATATGCGATCATAAATGCTGCACTATGTGGATTTATTCAGTGTATTCGGTGGCATTTTTATGAATTTTTCGGCACCTCTATGTTTCTAAGGAAAGAGAAAATTTGGAAAAACACAAGACGCTCACAAGACCAAAATAATGATCGATGTACACGCTTTTTTTCTATAACTGTTTCTCTATAACTCTGGCGACGAGACTTACATACTTGGAATGCATGGCCTGAAGAGGAAGCCCTTTTTCAGTAAAAACCGCCCTGGCAATCCTCTTTTTTTCATCTTCTGAGGACATCTACGTAAAAAGCAGCAATTACGGTTGTCACGGGCGGTACGAATTTATAATTTACAATACGCCGGATGCGAAAAAAAGACAATGGGCATCGCTTTTGTTCGAGACTTGCGAGCTTTCTTGGGACAGAGAGATGTTATATCTGCCACTTGGCTTCTGGATCGTACTCGAAAATCCAGCTCTCGTCAGAAACGAATATGTTAAGATTTTCATCCCATCTAGAGTATCGCACTTAGAGTATCCTGTGTATCCTATTTAGAATATCATCCCATTTATTGAAATGATCTAATCATTCACATATCGTATAATACTTTTTTCTAACCACGAGAAATTGATAGTAGTCTTCATGACTGACATCACTAATTATTTGCCCTGAATCGCAATTGCATTCTCACGAAGATATGATACGGATTGTTAATAAAAAAAATATAATTTAATTTTTTCTTAGAAAAAATTTTTTGAGAGAGAGAAAATTTGAAATAAATACATCGAAGGCACAGATACATCGAAAATATAACGATAACTGAACTACACTAACCAAACTATCGATTCTCTGGTTAAGAAATCGGCGAAAAAACTCAATCGACGGCTATCAGCTGAGATAATTATTTGTTAAAATCAGTGGCGGCTCGTCAGGGTGGGCCCGGCCCACCTGGCCCACCCTGACGAGCCGCCACTGAGTTAAAGTAAAGTAGATATTTCTTGTTGGTATCCGTGCATACCTTATAATAGTGTTTTTGTGTCGAGCGGGCCCAGTGGCGGCTCGTCAGAGTGGGCCAGGTGGGCCGGGCCCACCCTGACGAGCCGCCACTGGTTAAAATTAACCTAAAGTACACAAACCGGCCTTGATTAATCGATTATTGAACCTACAAATTTATCATTTTCAATCAGAGACCTTAGTTGGGATTTTAACCAAAACAAAAAAAGTTTGTTCATTCAATGGCATACCCTAAGAGAAGCACTATCAGAATTTTGAATCAATCATTCATCAAATTCATTAAGCAAGTTTTTTTTCCATTCTAAGGTATTTCATTTAAAATTACAACAACAATCGCACTAAATTATTTTTAATAAATATGTCTGTCAATATTGGTAATTTTCATAAATTTGTATGCCATCATTTTCATTATAGCAACACAAACATTAAAATTTTAAATCCTCAGATTGTTTCAAACAACACCAATCCCTTCGATATATAGCTCGCAACCGAAAAATTATTATTATCTGCAAACACCCATATCCGCTCACAAGACCGACTAAGCCAAGTCAACCCAATAAATGCCCCCGTGAAAGCGTGTATGAAAAAGGATAAATCGAATTCGCCTAAGAATAAAGTTGAAATTTGCATTTTTATCACACCCACACATTTATTGTGTCACAAAAGTGCTATTCACACCACACATCACAAATACTTGCCAGCGTCAAAATGAATCTCCCAATATCACATTCCGGGTACCAGCAATTGCCCGTCATGCATGCTATATTATGTTCATTTTTTATTTTACAGCCCAATATTCGGAGATGACATAAAAATTCTTTGAAGAGTGTCCTTCAATCAACAACAAGCCATAAATAATAAAATCATATTGAAAACCGGAAGGGATATGAAAAAAGGGATGATGCCACAAGAACAAGACAAAAGAACGGGTGGTTCGCTGAAAAACGAAATCTTTCAACGACTTGAAATTTATTCATAGCATACGCTTTGCATATCAAAACGACCTGAGTATTACGCCGGTCATCAAATTTCACAAATACCGTCCCGTCTGGACGCTTCGAAATATCCCTTAAAATGTCCCATAGAAATATCCTAAATGCTGCGAACCGACCGACCGAGGAATTTGCGTTCATCGTTTTTGATTCGTACTAGCATACCTCGTTCGCAGACGTGGAGCATTTTTGCGTGACCGGGCAGCTCATATGAGCTGAAATTCCTAGACCAGATAAATAATAAAATGACAACAAAGTAGTCGTTTAACAGGATCATGATCACAACCGGGCATCCCGATTCCAAACTCCATCCTTAAATACCGCAAAATGGCCCCGGGACTATTCAGATTTGCAATAAAATCATTTTATGGTGGACCGACCGAAATTATAATGAGCATGTAATCAAAACGACGACGGAATCTTGCACGTAGCACTGTGGTTTAGTCCTTGACGAAATGTCATCCTGAACTCGAGACGAAATTATTTTCGGGATTTTTAATAACAACGAAAGGATTCGGATTTTTCTTTATGGCTGTGGGACTCGTGAACGTACGAATGATTTGGAATTTGAATAGGACGATAATAATTGGTTGCGAAAAACGTGACTGTGACTCAATCGAGTGTTTCAGGAAGATAATGATTCCGATCTGGTACATTATTTATAGGTGGAGCATGGTATTTTTCATCTGCTTCATAAGCATAGCATCTATGAAATTATATTATTTGAAAAACAACCAGTTAATAATTTGTCACTAATATGTTTGGGTCCTATTGGGTATAAAGTCTGTAGCCTTTTTGTAAAAACAATGAACCTGCAATTTTTATACTTCAAATTCAAAAAATTGAAGAAACAACCGAGTTTTCATGCAACTGAACAGCTTTTAATTTAACGGATGCAAAAGAATCAAAGGTCGTAAGGTGCTTGCAGCGAAGCCTCCCCAACTGAAAATTTCCTACGCTTATATGGGCTGAACTAATCCAAAAAATATCATATTCAATTTATTTACTGACAGCTTCACAAATTTATAGATGGTTTTCTTTAATCGACTGCAGAAAAAGGAAATGTGTTCTTCCCAACTCAAATGATGGCCTCTTACTAATTCAAGATATTCCACAGCTGAGCTTGAGACTATTTTTGAGACTATTTCTTGAACGCGCCATCCGATTGAGCTGAAACTTCCAGGATATATTTGTGTATATGCAGAATAGGTCCAGGTCTCAATGTTAATCATCTTAAATCCTTTCAATATCCCTATAATTATATCGGCGAATAATTTTCAATAAAACTAAGTTTGCGAAATAAATTTTGAACGAACGACAAATGCGAATATCATAACATTTTTCAGATGTTTAACCCTATGTGTGCGCTAGGTGTCTAATATAAAATCGAGCAAATTTGAAAATTTTTGGATTGCAATATCAAAAATTTGTGTTTTGATAAAATTTGTGTATATCGCAGTGGAATTCGGGAACAAATGCTTTGAGTCATATTGCAGCTAACTAAATATATAAATTATATCAGCTTAGCATGGCCTTCGCGAAACCCTGTTATATTCACATATGACAATTTCGGGTCTTTGTCCTTAAAAATTAAAGTTACCCAAACCTCAAATATTTTAATTTTATTCGAGAATATTTTCGGTCAAAATTTTTTTAAATCCTAGCTTTATAAAAAATTACTGAGCACTTGTATCATAGCCAAAACTTTACTGCTCGTACTGAAACATTTTATTGCAAGTAAGTGAAAGTATAGCAACAACTTAAAGTTTCAAAATGAGTTTATATCATTGCGTAAAAAAATTTCTTCATCTTTTCTATTTACCTCAGAGCACGGTCTGCTTGAAAGTCAGTCCCTGTATCTCTTTCTATACACGAAGATTTGTTTCATGTTTGCAAAAAAAATCCCTAAACAACAACAAAACCTACCTTTAAATTTGCATGAGATTTTAATAGGCAACGAATTGATTTTTAATGAGTGCAAACGATAGGCTCTGCGCCTTCTCGCGTCATCGCGGAAACTCTACGCTCTATTGTAGAATTTAAATTCGTACACTGAAGAGGTTCTTCATTGAATAATGAAAGAAATTTCTTGAAAATTTTGGGGTGAAAACGAAAGCCGCTCCTTGGCGAAGCGGCATTTACACGATGGAATGGAATGTGGACGTGCTATTCAAGCGAATAAAACTGCATCGAGTCGAATAGCATTTATTCAACAAGAATCTTTTTCGTCGTAGTCCTTTCCGAATACTAAATGAATGAAACATTCGAAATGAAGAAAATGTTTGCATTGATTATTATTTGGGACTTTGACGTTCCATTAAGAATCCTAGAGGAATTTCGCCTGAAGGTTTTTGGCCGAAACACAGGTAGGCGAAAGATATCTTGGACCGCGATGAGCTGATGAGTGGTTCATTGCGTTTGTTCGGCGATGAGTCGGAATTCGATGTTTTAGTTACTACGCAAGGGAACAAGTCACTGAAGTTGATTTTCGACCCTCTGTCAATCCGTAAGGCGCAATTAACATCCTTCGGGCGAAATTCGCAAGGAGTCCTGGTTGTACTGTGCTAAAAAAAAATTATTCTGCACCAGGACGACAACGTCGTACTGGCGGACCAATTTGCATGCTCAAGTTAGCCAGCGATCAGGTATGCTTGCTCCACGGTTACCCTTTAGTCGAAGGACAAAGCAAATCAAAGGACATTCGTTGGTATGAGAATCCGGCATTGTGAATATTTCGAGTAGGGACTTGGCTGATGAATTCATAAGTAGTACGGCAGGGATTTTTTTGCAGGTTCAAGTGCTGTGGGCTTACCTTTGATTTGTTCCCTTACTGGAGAATTGATTCGATGAATTAGGGTAGACAGTAGATGGGATTTGCCGCAGGACGCATTGCGATATGCAGCATGCAGTCGTGTAATTATCATGACAGTTAATTAAAGCTACAGTCATTGAGTAAAGTCTGCGTAAGCCTTTTCCGTAAGTTGAATTTCTTCTTTGGTATTTTGATTACTTCAAATATGTATGCACACTACTGCTTCCGTGAAAGCCTTTACACACTTGACTTAGAAGATGCAAATAATTCTCAGAAACGATAAGTCTAAATAATTTAACTGGAACTCATAAATTCAAGTGAAAAAATTTTGTGTACATTGATTATTTGGCACAATATCTCTGGAAAATATAATATTTAAGTGCGATTGAAGATGAGCTTCAATAGTGTTTTGATTAGTTATGTACTTCCTAAAAAATCGTCCGGTTTATTAGTTCAGTAAACTTATACATCGGACCGTGCGTTAACTCCGGGCCCTAATCTGTAATGCGATTCGTATTTGAAACGATTCGCAATCGAAGATTTGACACTCCAGATTTCGTTTTCGCATTTTATGTTTTGCGATGTTTGAATTTCCTTTGTTTTTGCACTTGGTAATGCGAATGCGAATGTCAAAATGGTTCGATTAGTGCAAATTTCATTCGAAAATAAATTTGCGTTCGCATAGATAAGTGAAAGTGATGAAAAAATTAAAATGTAAGGTTTTAGTGCAAATTATTTGTTATTGTATATGATTTCATTGATTTTGATATTTTAAGGGAACAACAAAATGCAAAAAAAAAATGCAAACAACGAACAGGCAATTTGAAATAATGGTGGAATTTATGAAGGAGCACCCGGATTTGGCAAAGGGAGTATTAAAAACATCCAATGCCAAGAAAACTGCTGCAAATTTGTGGTCCAGGCTCACGGTAGAGTTAAACGCAGCAGGAACTATATCCGGCAATGCGACTGGATGGAAAAAAGTAAGCCGTACATCACATTTACTGTGAATTAAGTGTAATTAGTATTTTGAAATACTAGGTTTGGTTAGATTTCAAGTTCCACACTAAAACCAAATTGAGAAAAAATGAGATTAGTATCAGAGAAACTGACGGTGGGCTCTCAAAACACTGTCCATTGTCAGTAATGGAGGAGGAGGTGGTTAATTTGATGTCTCTGAATCAAAGTGTCCAAGATATTAGCGGAGCAGCACGTTTTAGAGTTGCTCCAGTTCGTACTGAATGTGGGGAAAGTACAAATACTGTGGAAAACAGCCCGGATGTCGAACAATCTTCTGAAAGAATTCCGCCAAGTTTATCTGCCGCAAGGAATACTCCAAGAAGACCTCATTGAGTAGGAAGAGACGATCTTCTGGAAAAACAAGTGGCGAATCAGATTAAATACCAACGAAATTCCATAAATATTTTAAATAATATAAATGGAAATTTAATAAATATTTCAAAATATTGTAAAAGACAATATAAAATGCAGGAAAAAATATATACTTTCAAAAGAAAAATTTGAACATAAGAAGCGGAACGACCACGAGCAAAATACATTAAAGAGAAAAATTTAGAAATTAAGAAAAACATCTAGAGTCAATAAATATCGCATTTACTACTCAATAATGTACTACACTTTGTTTTTTTTATTTCATAAAATACACATATCCATATATTATATTATACATATATTTAATCATTTATTATAAGTATTTTACAATAAATATTGCGGCAAACATGGAAAATCTTAAACTTTGGGTTATGATATTATTTCGTATTTAATCTCTTATTCTCTTTGCAATGTTCGATCAATTGTTCTGTTGTACTAGCAATAATATTTAAAGGAATCGATGCTTCCTCTGGCTCTTCTGGTAAGTTTGAAGGCAGTTCAACATTATATAGCAATCATATGTTATGTAATGCGCAGCATACATTCAAAATTCATACAACTATTTGTAGGGAAGCTGCTAGAAGACTTCAAAAACGTCCTTTCAACACTCTGAAAGTCCTTTCAATTATGCACCGAGCTTTCGAAAATTTTTGGTTGAACAAACTTCCAAAGCATTTCTATAAGGAGGAAGAATCCACGGCTCTAGAAGGTATGCCGAATCACCTGTAAAGGAAGCCAATTATTTTTATTTCACTGTATGAAAGGAAAAAATACAACCAAGGATCCAGGTTTCTCTCTCCCCATTTTGATAATTTTTCATCAAAAATTGTCTTTCGGCAGAAAGATTCCATACATGCGAGTCATGCGTTGCACCTCCAAAACGTCCATCAACGGCTATGATTTTAAGTTTTCATTAAATACGGTTTTAAAGCTATAGGATAATAACTTACAATCATTGCGTTTAGGCTGTGCTTTAACTTTCTGTTGAAATAAAGGTGTTTTGTTAATTGGCTGGCTTTATCATTTGAATATGTGTGCCATCAACAACGGCAATTAGTCCTGGAATGCCGTTTTCATAAAAAAAAATCCTCGCTTCTCTTTTCTCACCCTCCGTCATTTCGAACACGATGTGTCTAGGACATAGCACTTTCTCAATGGCCAAGCACATCTCGGAAAAACAACTTGAAAATGTTTGTTGTGCAAGTCCAACATGACAATCCTGTCCAATTTGGTGCTGGTAGCCTCCTTGGGCCAGGAATTTCAAAGCTGCAGATAGTTTCACTATTGGAGGAATAGCAGAAGATCTCTGCCGCACTTTTAATTCGCACTCAATGTTGCTGAGCACGTACATAAACGCGTCTTTATTTAGTCGAACATTTTTAATAAATCTGGAAGAACAAAAAACGTTTAGCGCGTACATTACCTTCCTCTCACATACTATACCTTTTGTTACAGAGACTCATTATATTTGAATGGTTTCTAAGGATTTTCTGCTGAATCCTCTCTTCGTTATAACTTCCTTCATGAAGCCACAATGCAACCGAATCCATTTTTTTAATGTAGTTGTTTCACTTTTTTGACGTATACATGAAAGTGTTGCATATATTTTACAAAACTGATAAAACATACTTAGTTGGCAACGCCACCACAGATGCGAACGAATTACAGAGTGACAATTTGCTATCGAATCGCATTTTGCTTTCGAATCGCATTGCCTTTCGAATCGCAATACAGAGTAGGGCCCCGACTTGTTTATGATGTTGCTTTAATGAATAACCCAAGTTTGCGACCTCGAGTGCCGAACGTTACCTTGTCAAAATCGAAAAAAATCGAGAAATTGTCTACTATTTTAATTATTGCCAATTTATACCTTTACGCTAGATTACGTTCCAACAATCTTGTTAGGTGCACATTATAAGTGAATAAATTTGCATTTGAATTTAATTTTGTTCTGGAGTAGTTCACGGCATGGGGCTTTTTATTTATACCCCGCACCATTCGGCAATTTGGCTATGCTGGTCAGCATAAATTGTTTCTAAATTTTTGTAGGGTTACGCTTTTGCATATTATGGAGATAATTTTAAAAGAATCAGATTTAGTTGTCAATAAACTATCTAGTTTGATCAAATTCGTATTCAATTTCTTGTACACTTGTTTTCGTACTTCTTCAATAAAAAGTAAATAGAAAACTAGTGAAGAAAAAAAGGCCAAAAAGTGTAAATTTAATCAATGAATGTGGCCGTTCAATAAAGTTATTACAGCAATATACACTATTGACACTCTCTCTATAAAAATCTTGGAGTACAAACGTACGTTAAACATACCACCACTAAGATTCTGTCATTTTCAACAATCTAAACCGAATGACAGCCAATCTTAATTCTTCTCAGCTAGATCTTATTCACTTCATAACATTACAAGAAAACCCTACTTTACTTCTATGGCAGCATTCAAGCTCTAGTCCATTTAACCTTCCAGTAATTTAAAGATATCTTGATAAAACAATAATCTCCTTTATTTACAACTTCCCCCCGTACTACTCTAATAAGGCACCACCTAATAAAAATAAATAAAATACTGTTTTTCTTAACAAACCGGTCTTGGGAAGCAACCATAAAACGAAATATGAACAACCACCCTCGAAAAGAAATAATAATTTTCGAAAAAAACGAGAGAGAGAGGGTGAAAAAATCAACGGAAAAAAAACCGAGATAGACAAAAGTCGAGTGAATTTCTCATAAGAATTAATGATCTGAAAATTCATACTTACGGCATACTATGCAACCGAAAAATTGTGAAAATTTCTGATAAGGAAAACTACCAACCTACCGGACATTATTTGATTTTTTTCCGGTAAAGAGTTATAGGATGGCCGTGGAATTTTGCAGTTGAGGGAGAAGATGGGAGCGGTTGTCTAGCTATTTTTTTTTGTTGAAGTTGATAAATATATTATCAGGAGGTTAATTGGATCTGATTTTCATAAGATATTGAAGTGAATAAATAAAAACATATACGCTAGAAGGATTTTGATAACATGTTTGAGGGTGATTGGGGGCTTTTTCAAGATTTGAGTAGATTGGTTGGTTTTTAATTGACTGTGCAGTTTGAACATGACTTTCATTTTTTATTTTAAATACTAACTTATTTTAAATACTAATACGCATGTTTTTTATTGTATTTTTTAAATGTTGGAAAAATAATAATCTGTCATTTGGCCAATTAGCAAATTTTGTTTCACTTCAACGAAAATACCGCAATAAAAATTAATTGTCAATAATTCATTGAAGCTAATATCAAAACAACCAGACATATTATTAAAATTTTGTTATCTAGAAAGATTTCGTTAAAAAGATATTTTATAGCATGTTTAAACAGCATGATAAACAAAAGTCCGCAACTGGGTAACTTTTTTGCATTTACCTGACATTTATCTTTTAAATTTATTTCTAAATTATTAATTGTTTTTGAAAAAATGTGAATTAGGGGTAAAGTGTGTCGTGGAACTAATCAGTGCACATTCCATACATTTATTTTAAATCTGTGAATCAAGCTCTCTACCAACATCAGCCACTAGACCCGAAGTGGATTGTGTTTTACTTTACTTTTCTTTGTTTTACTTTTGCTTTACTTTTTCTTAGCTAAATAACAAGCCCCATTTCTTACCAAGTGGCAACGGTAATAAAATATTTCTTATCTATTTCTGCTCAATCGTATATATTTTTAGGACTATAGTATGCATGGTTATGGAACTTCCCATCATCTCCGTGAGAATCTAGTCCTGAAGTCAACCGAACTTAAAGAAATTTTTTTACTTTTCGTTAACCTAGAAATTTTCCACTTAAATAGTAATGTAGCTTTGAGTTGTTAAATTGCAAATAGAAAAGCTTTGGTTTAACTTAATTCACACCATTTATTTATCTTAAAAACATCAAATTATAGAAAGACGTTGTCACTGTTTAATGGTCCGTGATGAAGTGTTCTCGATCGTTTGTTCTTTGTCCTGTTCTCGATCGTATCGCTCCTCGTGGTTCACTTCGACATTACGCCAATCAAGCGATTCGTCGCCACAGAAATTATGCTGATTTCCGTTGTAAAGCTCATCTCGGGTAAACTGGACTTGATGCCCCACACCCGGGAAATTCTACCACCAGAGGGCGAAAAGGTGGTAGAAGGGCTGAAAAAATGAAGAAAAACAGACAAAATTATACAAAAAAATAAAAAAGAAGATAAAACAATTAATAAAAAGAAAAAAAAGAAAGAAAAGAAGCCCCAAAAGCAAACGCACAACCACAAAAACACAAACATATTAGCCCGACATCTATCGGCAAAATTCATGTAACAGCTGTGTGGGGCATCAAGTCCAGTTTTACCCTCATCTCTTGTCGTGGACTATCGTATACACAAACCAAAAGATCAATCCATACTTCCTTAAAATTACACCAGGTAGACATAATAAATTAAATGATGTTCACGCAAAACTCATCATTAGCTGAACTAAATGAATATGCATTTTTCTTTTTGTTTTTTTTTAAGAAAGCACACTCAATATTTATATTGGAAATTGACTTACACACACAAGCAACTGATCGATATCTCAACATATTCCGAAGCAAAACAAGCAATAGCTGTGTCACAGCTTAGCAGAAACATTTAGGACTGTATTGAAAGGGTAATTGAATGTACTCATAGTTCGAGATTTCGCCGTAGATAAGCGCAATCATTAAGATTGTGGCATTCCAAGTGAGTGGGAAAATCGCCGCCAGAGGTGCTGTCGTCCAAAAGAAGATAACTAGCCGAGTTATCTTCTTTTGGACTTTTCCTTCACTAAACTGGAACAAAGAACGACGTAAATAAAAGTGAACTGAAGATTAATTCATATTTGTTAGGTTAAGTTGTATTTAGACAATAAAGACTATTTTTACGGGAAACAAACAGTGTTTGTGATATCCATAAGATGATATCTCATATGATATCTCATACACATCTCTGAGATACACTTGTATGCGCATCACTTCAAGATCATTATGACTACAACCATTTTCTGTGCTTCAGGAAAATATCCAGTTTCGAAGATATCGCTGAAATTCAAGAGAATACGATCGGAGTAAATGCTTTAACATAGCGTTAGTGATAAATTGATTTCCCTGAGCTTTTTTAGAGCAGCCAAAGTTTTGATTGAGTGTGAGTCGTGAGCAGTACTGTCGTTTTACTGCAATTGCAGTATTTCTGCTGCAATTTGATGCAATCTGTTTATTTATTTATTTATTTACCAAGCAAGGCGTAGATGTATAAGATATAACTGTATATTGCAATTTATTTTCTTTAATATGGAAAAACTGAAATTAACAATAGTATGTATTTTTCACCAAACGACTAAACTCGAATCTGATATCTTAAAAAAAAATTAGGTAATTTTTGTTGAATATGCTTTGTTACATTTTTCAAATAGCAATAGTTGTATTTTAAATGCATGTAAGAAGACTTATATGTGTACATATATGTATATGCCTATAGAAAAATCAATCTATTGCAATTAAAAGCAATCTGCTGCAACTTCGGAGTTTTATTTACTGCACAAAGAAAAACTAAAATGACAGCACTGGTCGTGAGCTGTGACAGCACTGGTCGAAATCAGATGGAAAGTTGCATTTTGCCATAGTGAATGGTGTAAAAATTCGCTCTTAGTGAACTGCGAAGTTAGTGGCTTCTCTGCGTCACTTTTGGGCTATTGTTTGTTGGCAGTTCTTAGTGAAACTTGGCCGACCGCTTGCCACAGCATATAGTCGACATTTTCAGTGGGAATGAGGCAGCTTCGAAAAAGATTTATTCATGGCAATGCTGAAAATTCATGGGATACGTCGATATAACCTTTAGACTGGGCATTATAATTCAACATTTTTTTTCGAAGACAAAAAATTGCATCAGATCTCTGCAGCAATAATATTTTTGACACTATCTTACCTACTAGTTTACGATTTTTTTGAGACCCTGAACAATAAGGGATTGACAGCTCTTGGATACGAGGATGACATCGCGGTAATAATAAGAGGTTCACATTGACATAGTTTGAGATCCAGAATGCAAAAGTCCTTAAATGAAACAGCACAATGGTGCGAGGAGTTTGTTATATTCGTAGATCCTTAAAAAAAACCAAAATATTTCCATTTATCAGGAAGAAGGAAAACGAAATAAGACGCCTAAATATTAGGAGCACAGAGAGTTGTCTACAGGAGGAGGTAAAACATCTAAAAATCTACTTGGATAGGAAACTCACCTGGGTCAGCAACTAATCGAAACGAAAGGCATGTTGGGTGGAAAAGGCAGATGATTTGGGTATATACATATATATATGTAGGTACATATTATCCTATATGGAACAGCAATGACAGAAAATCACGCAGAAAGCCACTATTTACAGGCTCAACAATCTTCAAAGGAAAGCCTCCATGCTGATCATAGGAGCAATGAGCTATAATACAATGGTAGGGATGGAAGCCCCTTATACCTCAAAATCCTCAAAATCCACTGCACCTCAAAATCCACCAATAACAAGCGTTAAAAAAAGGCAATAAGCTTGGAACAGACCAGGAGACCAGTAAGGTGCTTTCAGTGTCCCAGGGGCCTAAATCAGGCCTAAAATTCTGAGTTTTAGCGATCAAATTAAGACTAGGGCAACCTTTGAGAAAAGGTTCAGGATCCCAATACTATCAAGAAAGCCACTATTTTTCAATCGGAATTATCTGTTATACTTAAGGCTCCTAATAAAAGTAAGGAATACTTTAAGGGTTAGCATTAAGATCCTATTGGATAGTCAATGCTTTTAGTCACGAGTAAATAAACGTAGCTATACTCCTAGAGGTGAAAAAGGCCCTAAATAAAATATAGCCACAGAACAGCCTCGATCTTATATGAGTCCCTAGGTATGAAGAGCACCGAAGAAACGATGAAAGGGATACCAGAGCCAACTTGTACTATATTGGACCTATTCTGTGCTGAGGGTTTTCGAAAGCTGAAAAGGGCAGATGAATCAAAGTAGAATATAAAAAAAGATCGAAAGCTACTGATTCAAGTAAGAGGATTTAAAACACTCAAAAGACTACCTCAGCTCGATACAAAATAGCAAAAGAAGCGGTGGCTCTCCGTAAAACTGGCATGAGGACCCTATGTGGAGCTTTAACAAGCTATTTTTCTTGAAAAATACCTCCACACGATAGGCAAGGAGCAGCACGAGTCTAAACTCGACTTAATGCACTACATAGACGTTAGCCAATTTTGCCGATACATGTCTGGATAGTATGTTTGTGTTTTTGTGGTTGTGTGTTTGTTTTGGGTGGGTGGTTTTTGTTTGCTTGTTTGTTTTTCTTAAGTCTGTTATCTTCTCGTCTATATTTTATATTTTTGTAATTTTTGACCCCTGCTACCACCATAGGCGCGCCATAGGGGGAGCCAGGGGGGGCCGGGACCCCCCCAGACCCTAGGTTGGCCCCTCCCAGAAAAATAAATATTTCCAACAGCAGACACTTAAATTTTCGCCTCTTAGGTTTTTGTGGTTACAGCAAGAGGTGAGTAGTGTAGTACTGTAAGCCTATACCAAAGCATACACACTACTTATAACATAAAGACTGTGTTATTTGCGGTATTAATTACGATGTTATGGGACTTATTTCGAGAAATGGACGGCAATATTTAATTTCGACGAGTTAAACGTTAAGAAAAAAACGAAAAGCACCTTGCCAATCATCCTTTTTTTATGAAGATTGTCTGTTCATTCCTACTACGCAATATACAGGTATTTAGGAAAGAACACTTTTATAAATTGGCGTTTTATGCAGTTATGTTTTTTCACAAAACATAGTCTAAGTATTAAAATAGTAGGCAACAAAGTATAAAATAGGAATAAAAATGGCATCCCTGCCACTTTTATATTATCTATGACCTACTTGGTTTACAATCAGGTTAAATGTGCGTGAATTTTATTATAAGTTGATAACTGCATCTGAAGTTAAAAGGCATAGCACTTCAATTTCACCGAGCGTTTTTTCATAGTGACACAGCCGCCACATGGCTCTAATCACGTTGATTAAACTTTTGTCAGACCTGTATCTACTCAAAACCAGTATATCCTATGAATTTTATCCGATCGCGAGATACCGTGGATGCAAGTTCCAGGTGCTAAAAATATAAATAATTCGGTGCGATTTTTGTGCGATTGGGAACTTTACAAGTTTAGATCTGACTGTATAAATATAGTATCAAATTCATCAACCATTTGCATTTCTAACAGCCTTATGAAAGATTTGTGTTTACGTACTTATGGTAGCTACAAGGTTGCCCAGACATTATTTAAAAACAACAGAAACTTATTTTTTATGCCCATTGATGAGTCGTGTAAATTTTGTGATGATCTGATGACTCGGTGTGAAGTTATCACAATGCGAAATTTTCCATAGAGTTTCCATTGTCGCCAAAAATACACCAAAATTTCAGCTCGACCAAACTTCGCGATCCGGATAAATTATCCGGATAGTAAAATTCATGTACAATGAGAAAACTCTAATAGTACTTGGAAGACAGTAAATGATATGGTGCTTGAACAGTTTTGGAATATTGTCAAGATGAACCGAAATTATTTGGAGAAGGTTATCGACCTTACGACGTGTCTCAGTCGCCAAGGACGTACTTTCAGAGGACATGATGAAAGTGGTGCCAGTGATAACCGTGATTTTTTTTGGAATTTTGTGCATTATTCGCGAAGCATGATTCAACTTTTGAAAATAATTTTAAAAACAAGGTTGCAAACTACTGTAGTGACAAAACACAAAATGAATTGATGAAAATAATTGCTGAATTCGTTCGCGAGGACAATACAGCTGAAACAAAAGATTGCGGATTGATATCCATTATGGCAGACGCAACAAGGGTCCACAGAAGGAAAAACTCTCCGTGGTTGTCAGATTTGCTAAAGAGTTAGCAGTCGAAGAAAGGTTCTCAAGCTTTATAGGCTGTTCAGGGGCTAGAAATGCCTCGTATTAAGCAGATATAATTTTGAGCCTGTTAGACAGCTACGGACTTCTCGAATTGTCTGTTGTTGGACAGTCTTATGATGGTGCTAGTGTCATGTCAGGACAAGAAAGTGGTGTGAAAATCTAAATTAAGATGAAACACCCTGCAGCCACATTTGTACCCTGTCTAGCTCATAAAATTATCCTGGCTGTGATGAACACATTTTTCACCATCAAAACGTGTATATCCTTTTTCAATGCCATCGAATCCCTTAACCTACACTTTTCGAAGTCATCACAACACGAATTGTTGAAGCAGCTTGAAGAGGCAGTTGGTCTAAACACAAGGCGTGGAATGAGAAGTTTAAGCTCAGCTCGATAGTCAATGAGATTTCACAATTGCAAATATGTGATCGAAAGCTATGGGACTATGAAAGATGCTTTAGAGGAAGAAATGAATGTGGGAAAATACAACGACTCAGTTTATTCATACAATCAGTAATCCCAAATTTGTAGTAAATTTTTTCATGTTTCACTATGTTCTTTCTATAATGAACATGTTAAGCACATATTTCCAAACTAAAAATGCAACTCTTCGGGATGGGATAAATCTTGTGAATGGAACACTACTAAGTGAGCGAGAAGACTTGTATTTAGTTTGGAGAAAAATTAAATCATTCGCAGAAAACAACTGTCTGAATCTCACATTTACCAGAGGATCGCGAAAACGGAAAACAGCAAAATGCACTAGTTTCAAAGGTTTTGCTGTTTCATCTAGCCCCGGACACGCAGATATTCCTGCAAACCAAATGGCTCGAAAAGAGTAAGTTACAGCAATTTTCATCTTGCCAAACTATTTTCGGTTTTTCTAGGTTTTCTAGGTAACAAATGTTTGAAGCAAGAGATCAATTTCTTCCTTCTAAGCTAAATATATTACAATTTTTTCAAAGATATTTTGAAACTGAGCTATACTCTTATTCAAGTATAATTTGCAATATATTTAGCTTTTAAACGAAAAAATATTCTCACATTTCTTATTATTTCCATTCTATTCCTGTATAATTCATACAAGCTTTCTTTCTTAGCGGTCATTGATGATTCAAGAATAAATCAACAAATATATAATGTATTAGTAAATTATATAAGTTGTATGAACAGTACGTGTACAAATGAAAACAAAATCATCACATGTCTTGAACATTTCAGCCCCTGGCCCCTGCCAGATTTTAGGTCACGGCCCGCCTATGGCTACCACCTATCCGCTCTCTGGTAGTAAAATTTCCCGTCCGAGGTGCATCAAGTCGAGTTTTACCCAAAACGACTGCTGTGAATGCTACGAGAAGTAACAGAGCGGGTAGAGTATATTTTCGCACGCTGTCTAGCACTAGCAAGACGAAGATTAGAGCTCTTCCCTCCATCAAAAATTATGTCTGGGAATACATCCAAGGTCATAAAAAGTCTATATATCCTTTAGGACATAACGCTGAGTAGGCACAAAAGATCCAGGAGGCCGCAAAGCTAGGGGTCATCCGAACCCACATTTCATTAATGCATCAGTCTTAGCTTTGATTTTTTTTAAACTTTTTTTAAACTATTCACTTTACTATTTTAATCTAGGAGCAACATTTTATATGAGCAGAAAACTGGCTCCCAGGATAGTAAAGACACATGGTACGCTCAATTTTTTTTTTTGCCAAAATAATACGGTGGGACAGGATTCTTTTGTTTCGAGGCAAATATATCAATGTCAACTCATTTGGTTTTATTTTTATTTTTAAAATTTTCAATAGTTTATAATCATCAAAGTTATTATAGCTCCTGCAGCAGAGAATGTTTCCAAAAATAAATTTGCTGCTTTTCAAATAAATTGAGATTTATACAATTCTGTTCCACCTTTTCTTTTTCACAACATTTCTTTCAAAAGTGCATTTCTTTCTCTTTATTGATTTACTACTACTACTTTCCCTCACTTCATACAATTCTGAAAATAGCATTTCTCAATCATCGCAACGCGTTCATTTTGACATATTTTATAAATGAAACAAGTCAAGTGACTTGGGGTGCAAGTGCAATGACGTCCGATATCATCGCTCCGTTGTTAGTTCATCATTATGAATTGGCTCCGGAATTCTTTAGGCAAGGCGACGAAAGATGATCATGACATTGCAGCTTCGTTCGTCGAAGCGAATTATATATTATCATCATTAAAAGAGTTGACGAATTTATCAAAATGATTGCGCACTGGTAGCAGCTTTCAACAGATGTTTGATTCGGGCGTACCGCTCATTCAAAAAATGTATCGTAGCGTACAGCTAGCGAACGACTGTCATGAGCGAGGTAATTTATATTGATTGATAACGCTAAAAATTATTCGTCAAAAAGCTGATCGAACATGATTAATCAAGTCAAGTAGTGACTGCACACCGACTCCGATTGAATTCTTAACGTCGATGTCAATGTATAGAGTTATAGATAGAGCACACTTGAATAGAGTAGCATTAACCAGCATGGTGTACAGGAGGATTTTTAAAATAATAGATTTTTGCTGCAATGTTGAAAGCTTAACTTTTTGCTAGCATATTTTCAATTTTTACCGATGTTCGTAGAAAATTTGTATTTATTGTAATTTCATATACAATTATTTGTTTACGAGGGTGGGTTATTAAGTTCGCGGAATGAGTAGGTACGTCATTAATGGAGGTAGTTATTTGTTTATTTATTTAGTGAAATCTCATTTAACGGAACATCCAGTTCAATGATGCGTAATGAGTAAAGAGACCCATTCAAAATATAAATAGCAAGTTTTATTTTATCGAGCTATTAGTGTGTAGAGGAGAAAATCAAGTACTTCGCTGTTATTAAGGGGTAGTACCGGTTTGAATGCTAAAAAGCAGCCTAATTTTCAATATTTTTTTTTACCTCATTTAATATGTATACATTTTAAAATTTGCATGGGTAAAATACACATGTTGCAGGTTTTTTTTTTTTTTCATTTTTCTACTTATTTATGGAGGACGCTAAAGTTGATATCTCGAAAAATGCCTCGTCATACTGCGGACAGATAATCTCAGGAATGAAGAATCTGAAACAAAAAGCCAAACCGTATTCTAAAGAGGAATGTTTGTTACGTGGTAATCTACTACAATATTTTTAAAAAATGATGAAGAAAAAAAATGGCGGTTGCTTGAAAATATTTTGCGAAAACTCGTATCTTTTTTCATCTTGTTTCGCTTGCCAATTTTTTTTTTGGGTTAATTTTTTGCCTATATGGTGGTCGATTACCACATTAGATACTTGAATAAAGTAGTGGATCAAATTTGACTTAAATCGGTTCAACCAATCCGGAGAATACGTGTCCGCAGTTTAAAGTTTTTTTCTATTTATCTAATGAATATTATTTAAAAAATATATTCTTATCACCTACAATTGCTCAGTCTGCAATCCGTGGACCATACATAAGTATTCTTGAGTCCACATACGCCAGTCGCTTTTGCCGTTGAGCAGTTTTTTCAGGCCAAACGCGCTTCCTTTGCCGCTTTTTCCTTTTCTTTCTCTTCACCTTTTTTGTTCGCAGTAATTAAAAGCAGCGGTCTGCCGTAACTTCTTTATTTTTGTTAATATCTTAAGAAAGTTTTGAGATGTGATTACTGAAGGCATAATAAATTGAAAAATGCAAAAAAAAATTATTTTTTTTCAAAATTATAACCGGTACAACACTCTTAAGTTGCTCACCAAACATCAAAAGTCCACAATAAAAGAGATGGCATCCGTTTACAAGGATTCTTGTTCGGGCAAAACTGTGATTTGCAAGTGGTACAGTTTTTTTATTTTATTTATTTTTTATTTTTATCTTATTCAATCACGCTTTCACCAACAAAATGGTTGCTACAAAAATTACATTTATCAATTTTTCAATAACAATTAAACGGTCGGATAAGCCGACACTTGAACATTTCAATAGTATGGCTAAAGTCGAAGATTTGATACGCTGAGTTAAAGCTTCGTGCTATTGCGCAGGTTGATTCATTTAATCCATAATTGGTCTTATGAAATGCTCTGATGTCTACGTTTACCGTGACAAACACGAAAATTCAATTTTGATAAAAAAAACTCAGAATTTACGTTTCCATTAAGCAACTTCGCAGCGAATAGAGCTTTGAAATTTTGTCTTCTAGTTTCAAGAGTGTCCATGGTCAATAATTGCAAGCGGCTCTCATAAGGGGGTAAGCAAAAAAGATCAGACCAGCGGAAAGAACTAAAAACAAAAATTACGAATCTCTTTTGAACAGATTTTAACCAGGAAGGGAGTATCAGATACAACTATTTTAAATAATCTTCACGATTATCTAGGCATTACTAACGTCTGCGAAAGATGGGTACCGCGCTGCTCACGCAACCGGAAAAAGAGCAGCGCGCGGAGTGCTATCGCGCCATTTTGAACATCTGCAGTGAAGACGAGGATATGTTATTGGGTGTAATCGCTACTGAGATTAGACTTGGATTCATCGTTATGAGCCAGAGTCCAAATAAGACTTTATGCAGCGGCACTAAAGCAACACCAGCACCGAGGAATTTCAAGGTTTGACAGTCTGCAGGAATAGACGCCAGATATTTGGGACTCAGAAAGGATCCTGTTGATCAATTTGAAAGGCGTCTTCATAACCGAAGAGTATTATGCTTCAACTCTAAAGCGGTTGAAAGAAGTCGTCAAAGAGAAAAGAAGAGGAAAATTAACGATGACGCTCCCGTTCACAGAGGTCATTTAGTGCTGGCTGCCCTGCATAAGCTGGGCTTCGATACTTTAGATCGCCCACCCTACAGCCCTGACCTGGCTGCCAGTATTTATAACCTTTTCTCAAAATTGGAATAGGAATTTTAAGGGAAGAAATTTCCACCGATAAAGAAATAGAGGATGCAGTTTCAACTGACTTTTCCGACATAACAAATTATTTTTTAGAAGACTAATTGAACGAAATTTAAATCAATTTAACCACCCGAAAAGTGTATTAGACCAGTCGGCGAATATGTTGATTTTTGTTGCATTTTTATCTGTACTTCTGGATCTCTGTTCCCATTTCGAAATGACCCACCCTTGTATATGCTCAAAAATATTAGTGACTACACTTAATTATGTGTTCTGGTGGAGTTGAAATTTTCAAGAACCATGGATGCGTATATGGATTCAGTCCAAGTTCCTCCAAAGATTAGTTATCTGTAACGATTTTAGTGGTATTTAAGTATGTGGATAGCAAGGTTAGGATACATAAAGGTACCGTTATACTTCAAGAAATATCGAATTGCGATTACTACCGACAGATACATACAGAGACCAAAGCTATTTTCTGTGAATGTGCTAGCAACTCTGTGGCTACGGTAAGCACATAATGAGTAATCCTCCAAATCATTGAGTCTCTACTTTTCACCGAAAATGCGACTTTTTAGAGGTTACAATGTGTTACTTTTTTATTTTCCAAATTTTAGTTGAATAAAGAAAACTATACTTCAATTTTTCACTAAAAATTACCTCATAATATATCTGAAGACATAACTGCTTTCTTCGTTTTATTTTCGTTAAAAACAGGAAACAGTTACTCACTCTTTCAGCCTTGCTTTGCAGCTAAATTGCCCAGTAAAACTTAACAACTCTCATTTTCTGTATTTGGTGTCAAGTCAAGTAGTCAAGCACAGCATCTTGACAGTCTAATTATCTCTCAACTGCATTACATTCCAAACCATGAAACAGTATCCATAAAATTGAAATATTTTATCATCACGTATATCGTCAAATGACAACACGTCGTTAGCAAAATATTTCTCGGCTTATGGCCGAAAACAAGAATTTATCTTCAGGTAGAGATTAGATATGAACAAACTTGGTAAAGTCGATTCGGCGGCAACATACCACCGAAATATAGTATAGGAACCGGAATGAAAACCACAATACTGCAGAAAAACACTTTTAGACATAGCCGCAACAAATACCTTTTACGTTCCAATCTGGGCGGCTCGAAGACGCAAACTTTCCTCATTAAATCAGCCAGCAAACCATAAAATATTGCTATAACTCGACCATTTCGACTCCCCCACATCATCAGTTCAAGTCCTGATTCTGCCTGAATTTCGACCAGCACTCAGCGACCGGGTATTATTCTCATTACGTATTTATTACGTACAGTCTCGGGATGGACCACGTTGACGGCAAATTTATTCACCTTCGTAATATAAAACCAACACCCCGCCAACTCACTTTGAACTGACTGGCAAGACATCAGTGGATTTAGGCTCTATTTAAGGGTTGTCAAGCAATAATGCTCGATTCACCTCATTTTAACTCGCAATCTTGCCTTGTTAGGGATTAATTCAATGAAAAAAAACACCAAAATCAAATGAATTTCGAGCTCGAATAATTTCCGCGTACCTAATTCATAAACACTGGAGAACCTCATTTTTCGTTCTCACAAATCATTTGCAAACGACAACACTGCAGCCGTATCTTAGTAATAATAAAAGTGAAAGTGGCAGTAACCGCAGCCACCTTACCAATTAAGATTTATGATCCAAAACCAATATGGACTCAAGGACGACTTGGGAAGGGTGTCCTGGGAAAAAGAAGGGGTCACTATAAAACCACCAGCAACCGGTCCATAAAATCATGGACATTCGGACAGGGAGCTTCGAACTTTCATTACGAGATTATACTGCCATGATTATGTTACGCTGTCCTTAATATACGAAATGTGGTGGAGAGATTTGTTTGTTCTGGGAAATAGAAAAGAAATCAATCTCATTTTCGGGAAAAAAAATAAACACAGGGCTATTCCCGTACAAGTTAGCACGAAAATAAGAAAAAATATTAATGCCCTGATTTATTCTTCGAACTTTAGCTCGATTTCAGAGTGCTTACTTATAGATATTTTCACTTCCTTATGATAATCAACGAAAATGATGGCGTAATCGTAGTCTGGGACATGAATAATTGTAGTTTGGAACATTTGCATGCATGCAAAACATAAGCAGCACGAGCAATATTTAGCAAGCATCACGTTCGTCTGTGGCACGGAAACGTTAGAACCGTCGTTGAGTTTTGTTTCGTAATGCTTCAAATGATTCTGAGTGGCAAAGATGCAGTTTCTTATCAATTTCACAAAGTGTTTTTCTGTTTGTTAGTATTTACCTTGGTTTCTTCTTCTATATTTTGCAAATATTGGTCTATGGAAATTGCTGCCGATGGTCACTGATGTCAGTAAAGAAAATCGGTTTGCAAACAGCAGAATTGATTGGTCCTTGATTTTATATTGCGCTTTAGCAGTTCTTTGTGAAATGGAAAGGAAATCACTCGTAAGTTTGCAAACACAATCAAAAGCAATCAAATTTCAAAGTTTCTTCGATTCTTTAGTTTGTCAATAATTCATCATCGTTTGCTGCTGGTTCAATTTCAATTGAAGTAGAAACAAAATCAATTTTGGCAAGTTCGAAGTTTTTATTGAAACTATACATTAGGTTCGAGCAATACATTATTCAGTCACAACGAAAGAAAGTCTTCAAATAGGAGTACTATGAAAAAACGATAATGTAGATGGAAGTGACCTTAAGTTCAAATTTCAGATGACTATGTTCAGCTTGCGTAGCCCAGATTGCTCTCTAGCTCCTTGTCTATGAGGTCCGTGGTTTGAATCCAGGTTCAAACGAGGGACTGCGCACCGAGCTTTGCACTGAAAAAATACCTGAATTAAATCGGGCGTAAAGTGAGACGTGGAGCCAATCATTCCTCAGTCGTATAGTTTGATTGTAAAATTAGTGAATGAAGCTATTGACCAGTAACACCCGACAAGTGCTGTAGTTTGAAATGATATAGGTTATATTAACCACTCTGTGTGCTTGCGTTGAAAGAGAAGCGCCTGATGCTACTAAGCACTCAGGCAAAAAAATTTCCATTGTACTCGTATCCCCAGCCTATTATAGTTTATCAACTTTCTTTCTTTCAAAAGAAGCTATCTCTTGCATATGTGCTCTCAGCCAAAATATCTATTGTACTCGTATCCCCAGCCTATTATAGTTTATCAGCTTTCTTTCTTTCAAACGAAGCTATCTTTTGCCTATGTGCCACATCGCAACCAAAGCATTGATATCTGAGACAAAGAAATGATCCGCAGTGTCAGCCTTGTCTAGGCAGAACGGACAGAGGCCATCTTGTACAACACCTATTCGGTATATGTGCCCTCCTAGGCACTTATGCCCAATCAAACGGTCTATCATGGCTCTGCAAATTTTCCTACTTTTGCTGAGAAGAAATTCCGTAATTCCATGGTTAGGACCTGAAAGGAAGACCTTAGTGTATCTGGTCACATAAAGAGATATCGGTACACCCACAATTACTTCTAGAGATTTGACTTCATTTAAAATTGAAGAGTGTCACTCTTCGTGTTAGCGAGCACTAGTTTCGTTTTATCTGGATTTACTGTTAGGCTGTGCCTCTAACACCAACTGTTAATTAAATCCAATGTGCGTTGTGTATTCCTAGATACAACATTCAGATCCATACTCACTGCTGTATGACAATGTCATCAGCATAGACCTGCGTTTTTATTGCAGTTCGTTTAGCAGGGAGCCAACTAGTACACTTCAAAGGAGTGGTGATAGGACACCCCATTGTGGGCATCCATTTGTTGCCGCCGTTCTCAAGTATCATTTGACCTCAGCTTCCAACAAAAACAATTTCTACGTCAACATGACATGAACCCTTTTAATCAGGACGTCGCCCACGCTAGGATTTTTCGAAACTTTCCATTTTTCACGCCGATACGCATGTTACTCATTATCACGCAAGGGTAACGACTTATGTGTCGTTCAACAATTTTAGCTGGCATTTCAGCATAAACGAAGTTGATTTGATCGGCTCAAAGTTTCTTGGCTCTAAATAGTCATTCCTGCCCGGTTTAGGATAAACACTACCTTTATTTGTCACCAAGGTGGCGAAATTTACCCTAGGGCTAGGCATGTTATTCTCTTAAGTATACCTCCAGGTGGTCAACTCTGTACCGTAGCAGAACCGGTTGGATGCCATCCATGCTCGGTAATTGGAAGTTTTAAAAGAGCATGATCGCATCACTGACCTTTTCGCTAGTAACCACAGATCTAGCTACAAACCACCATTTCCTAGTGCTGCAAATATCCAGATGTTTGGTCAGATGCTTAGATACCTACAGCATTTTAATCACTGGAGCTCCCGGAAAGTGAGTCCCAAATAAAAATTGTAGATACTCCTTTTTGGGCTTGGTAAAATCACCACGCGGGCGTTTTATCGAGTCCAGCTTAGCTGATTAGTACTTATCTAAGAAATTGCAAACTTTTCACTTTTCAGTCTCGCACAGAACGATCTGAACCAAATTTTTATAAATTCTCTGCGGTATTTTATAGGCGATCAAGTCATCGCCAATGTTGCTCTTACTGGCTCGATTGAGGAGTTTTCTGGTACTTTTCTGAGCTTCTGCATTTCTTGGTTTCGTACTAGACCTGTATTCAGAGTGGTCAACAGAAATTCTATTAACTTTGGCTGCTTTATCATATTACTAGGCAAAGCTGTATTTGAAAGAAGTCGATTGAGCCAAATAGCTAAATCAGAGTTTCTTGGATTTCTTCTCTCCATACGGGTGTTGAAAAAGAATACCAACTAGCGGTGATTGGAGAGTGAGACCTTGTCTAACTATTTTAAATGATTTTTTTTTTAGTTTAAGACATAATGATACATCAACAAGGGTCTGTTAGAGGTGACAAAGGTGGAAGGAATCACAATATTTCAAGCCATTAGCCCTGTAGAAGCTTTGAAATCAAAGAGTGTATATGCTCTGGCGTTATATTTGTTGCTGCACCAGCTAGTGTGCTAGTGTGCATCGCAGACCACAAAAATTTCCAGTTTCGCCTATTACTGGAGCAGGTTTATCAGCTCCTGTGTTGGCAGCTGGAGAAAGGAATCAAAAGGAACGCGAGGTGAGGTGAGCCTGCCATTTTTCTGGTACTGCACGATCGCCGCTGACAGGTGAGGGCTTGCAAACTGTCTGGTCGTGGCGGTATCGAGCAAATTAGAGCCTGGAACACAAGTCTTTGGTCTTGTTGATCTTTCATAACAAATGATCTTTGCCCCTTGATTGAACTAAGTCCATAAATCCTGCTGGTTCGAGGCTACGGCTCTTGTCCAAGAGCAATATAGGGAGAAGCTGGCAGTTTTGCCAATTCTTCCCTAAAAAAAATAATGAACCGTTGTCATCTTGCAATTCAACTGAACAAATTTTTTACGTTCAGGGATAGAAACGTCCAGAAATAGCTGCGGACCCATTTGCACGGACCCTTAGACAAGGTTTGCGTGTTTTCAATGAAAAAAACTCTATAACAGAAAAGATACCTGTACCTTTGCGTTTAACTCTGGAGACATATCCGTGGATAGTCACTCAGAATAGATGCTTCACACTTTTCTTGGTTTGGCTAAATGTAACCGTATGGAAGAAAAAACTCAGCATCATGCCGTATCTGTCCCTGAGCGCCCAGAAACATTACTGGTCAAGTACGATCATCAGGTTGAAACCATCTTTACTAGTGGCGGGGTTCTTCCTGATATTCCTGTGCCCGATAATCCAGTGTTTCACATCGATTCCCAGATTTAGCTTGCCTAAAAGCACATTTTCCTTGAGCATGGCCTTACACGGACTTCCAGCTAGCGCTACACTTGCCTTTATGGAGCCTGTATCCACAGGAGATAAAAACTCACTGGCCATGAAATCTTCCACGATGGTAACCTGTGAGTGTCCACTCCTACCAGGGTTCTCCATTACCGTCATAAAATCCGAGCCCATGAATGACTGGTCTTTCAAATAAAGTATTTTTTATAGAGTGTTTTCTCTCTACTTTTCAATTTTCCCATACTAGAGACGTTTGGTAGGGATTCCTGCAGCAGACTTAACTTCATAAGTTGCTCCGAAAACAAAGTCGATCAACAGCGTTTAGTAAAATGTACAATCTTGAGAGCTTAAGACCTCAAGCTTCCACAAACGTAATCATTTCGATGTCACAATAGTACACTAATATCGCTCCACTTAAGGCAATTGAGAGTAAGAGGATCTAACTGATGCTCAATGTAAAAGACCATTACTACTTTCAATCGATCCACATATTTACCCAGTGTACTATTTTGATTCATCATCTTCATCCGAATTTCAAACGTGGTTTACACACGTATGCAATCAGTGGCCTCCCCACTAGATGACGTACATCTCATTTCGCTCGTCATTCCCCACATAACATCTGTCCAAGCTGAAGATCTCATCAGACTTGCCGCATATGCTAAAAATATCAGATCACCCCAAACATGTAATAGATCCACCTATTCTTCATACTTTTTCACCAAGAAAAAAACAAAACCCTATGTCTAAAAACAGCAACACACCACTAAACAAATATGACCCCTATATGCACTAATGACACCGTGTACCCAAGCGACGGTCTTATGTTACATTCCAAATTAATGTTGCACTTAAAAACATAATGTAGATATTAATAGGCTAATGTGTTGTAGGTCGCGTATTTATTTTTACTCTCGACCCGCCAACGCCAGCGCACCGGGGCAAAGCAATACGCGCTTCATCCCGACTACGTTCCGATAAAGGAATCAACATAGCAAAACTCCGCTGCGCACTCATTCAACACCTTGAGCTCATCTATCATCTAAATGGACAATTAATCATTTCCAACTGTCTAATTATATACAGAAAGAAAACACTTTTTGACTCAAATTAGTATTTTACAATATTCTTTTCTCTATTCAACAGGGCTTCGTGGCTGCGTGTCTGTAGAGGAGGTGCTTTAGAATCCAACCTCGATCGAAAAGAATGGCTCAGAGATAAAAACTCAAGTTTTATTTTTTCCTCAGAACATTTAAGCGTCCTTAATGGTTTTAGTACATGCAGGAGATTGAATGAAGGTATTGTCAAGCATGAAAAGTTTACTAAATGAAGATCAAAAGAAGCGAGTTGTGGATGATGAATGACACAGTCGTGGGTGTTTCGTGAAACTCACTAGTAAATATCATTTTGATATCTTTCACCCGAATGATACATGCGATGAAATATATGCTAATTAAATCTAAATCATAGACTTAATTTACACAAGTAACCGGCAAATCGAAATGACCTCCAATATGAAATTAGATCGCTCAAACTTATCATTTAAATTCTAAGACATTTAGACAACTGAACTGAATCACAACGAGTTGTCTGTCGCTCGTCTTACAGGTCGCCTCTAGAAATCAGAGCCGCCAAAGAAAAGCTAACGATTAGATGAAGAATTGAACGGAAATATTCAAGGTCCGGAATTCTAAATGTGATGTCTTATTTTTCGTGTTGAGGAAGATGACGACATAGATAATAGAATTTTGGCATAAAAGTATCTCTGAGCATATGAAATTGTTAAATAAGTGGTCTGTGGTTGAAGCGGTAGTTACCACATGCAATTCTGAGCGTGGATCATGGGAATGTGAAGTATATGAAGCGAAAGATTCAATCACGCAAAGACTGAAAAAAATATTCTGAGAATATAATAGTCAGCAGAAGTATCGTTGAATGATTGGTGAACTTTTCTTTCGGTGATATTAGATTGACTAATAGTTACTAAGAACTTTGGTATTTCTATTGTGTTCAGTGGACTAGCAATGAGGCTTGTCTTGAATATGTACATACATACATACTATGAGCATCTAAAGTGAGTGCACACCTTCCAACTTTGTTTTTGAGCTTCAATAAAAAAAAATGTACTGAAAAATCAGTTCCATACATTCACTAACAAAAAATTTACAGAACAACAAAAACAAAAAGTCAATGAAATACGAGTCAAAAGTAAGTGCACACTTCATATAATAAAAATGCATATAATAATTTTAAGAAAAACTAGTATTTGGTTTGACCGCCCTTTGCCTTTAAACCAGTTTTCAGTCTTCTAGGCATGGATTCTACTAATTTTCTGGTAAATTTTGCTCGTATATTATCCCTCTTTCTTAAGAGCATTTTTCAAACTTTCCTTGCTTGTGATTAGACGTTGCCGAATTTTCCTGTCTAAATAATCCCATAAATGCTTAATGGGGTTGAGGTCTGGGGATTATACATGTACGCCTTGCTTGGTAAATAAATAAATAAAATAAATATTTCGCTGCAAAATATTGAGATAGCCTTGCTTATCTATTGTACTATCAATAAATTCAAGGTTTCTAGCTCCCGATGCTGCCATACACCCTCAAACCATAACAGATCCTCCGCCATGCTTCACTGTGCCGCAAACATTTTTTTCATGAAACTCAGTATTTTTAGTTCGCCAAAGTTTTTTATTTGTATGCCCGCCAAATATTTCAAATTTACTTTCATCAGAGAATAAAACGTTTTTCCAAAAAATATAAGTACAGTTTTTATATTTGTAGCATAATTTTTGCGTTTTTTTTTTATTCGCTTTAGAAATAAACGGTTTCCTTCGTTGTGGTCTGCCGTGTAACCCATATTCATTAAATATTCTTCGAATGGTGGAGGCTGAAACGGATTGATTGTGTGTCGCGGAATAATGTTCAGATATTTTTGCTGCAATTGAACGTGGATTACCCTTAACTTCTTTCACTATATTTCTTATTTCTTTTCTTTTTAATTTCCCTGGCCGTCCAGATCTTTTAAAATTGTCCAATAATCTGAATTTATTGTATTTGTCAATAATTTTTTTTACTGCACCATTTTTCCAATTTTCCGTAAACTTTTACTTTTTCTTTCCTCAATTTCAGCACGTTTTAAATCAAACTAACTCCTTCAAAAATGACTTTAACAAGAATTTTTGCGATTGTTGTTACCTAGAAATGAAATTGAAGTTGTATTCCGTTATAGTAAAAGATCCGTGACTTTGTTTACAGCTACTGTAGAATCTAGCAACGTTTGAACACGTATGCACTTACTTTTGATTCATATTTCATAGACTTTTTGTTTTTGTTCCTCTGTAAATTTTTTGTTATTTAGTATATGGAATTCATTTTTTTTGTAAATAGTTTTTAACAATCAATTACTCAATCAGAAATATTTTTCAATCGGCAATTTTTTTTTTATTGAAACTCAAAAACAAATTTGAAAGATGTGCACTCACTTTTGACGCTCACAGTATGTATTTCTCGAACAAGATGTAAGTGCATACTGAATGTTTGACATGCTTTTAAGGCATTAGTAACAAAGCGAATCAATCGGACAGGAAACCAAATTTATTTTTTTGGTCCAGATGGGTACGATTTCCATTTTCTGGTATTTACAAAGAAAAATTCTAAAGTATACTTACTATCACTTAATTTATTGTTTGTTTAATTTAAAATTGACAGCTCATGTGCCGCAACATAACATTGCGTGCTTCACAAACAGGATAGGTATCTATGAGCTTCAAAGTTTCAGACAACAAACTGAATTTCCTTAATTGATACTCGCACCCAGGCATTAGGGTATGTCACGAAATGTTACGTTTTATTTCACTATCGATATTCTTTGAAAAATAATTTCCATTGTTGGAGACTGACTGAAACTGTTTGAAAAAATCTTAAAAATCAAATCGGCTTCCTTCCGTCGAAAACTTTCAAGACAGTCGTATTTTATCGACACATCATTATGTGCGAAGGTTTGTTTTCCCTATAATTATTCGTTAATTAGAGTTTCTTGACCGGCAATTTGAATTGTTGATTATTAATTCTTTCGAACAACTGACCGACAGTTTACAGTCACACTGTCGAAATTTATGTCTGCAAGTCTACAGTATCGTAGATCCATTTTCCTATACACAAGGCATCTTATCAATACGTTCATAATTAATCATTGAAAGCTGGGAAAGGTTCGTAGCCGCCACAGCTGACGGATGGTAGGCTCGGGCTTGTTACGCATAAATTAACCGTCGATGAACAAATTCAAATCTTGATCTTATGGTCACACTGCACATTTTAAATCCTTTATAACATAAATCCATTTTTTACCAACCGAACGAATGCTGACAATACGACTCTGAGAGCGTAGGGACGTTACAGCTTCATTCATCCCTAAATCAATGTCTGTCCGTCAATCGAAAAGGATCGACGTGTGATCGAACCACGTGCCAAAGGATTAGCACGTTAATTCCGATTTTGTTTAGCCGCGAGAAAAACACCACATTTCCGTTGATTTACGATAAAAATATTGTTGAAAAAAATCAATCTAATCTCGTTACACTCGTCATCTCTGACAGGGTCCCCCCACGTATTGTTACGAACGATTTGAGGGTTTGTTTGCTTTACGGCAATGTTTCCCAACGTGAGCGACTTTCGATGAATTTTCATTCGAAAATTTTCATTTTTCATATGGACTAACTGTTGTCATCATCATCATCAGCGGCGTTGTCTAGCCGTCTTCGTTGTAGTCGACGATATACCTACATATATTTCTGTCGTTTCGGCAACGGACTTGTTTGGCATACTTTCCGAAATGATCAACCCTAGTTAGGATTTTCGAGATTTCGATAAGCAGGAATGGTGAATTTAAATCAGGACGATGTCAATATTAAACAAGAGCATGTTTGCTAAAGGGATATATCAATAGACTGTTGCTTTTGCTATGGAGTCCCCAAAACTAAGGGATGGGACGATAGCATCGACATCAGAGAGACGAATGAGCTCAAGGGTTCTTTTTCAGACTTGTTAAATTTATTATCCTCGCGACAGAAAGATGCTCACGTTATGCTATTGTTGGTTGTGTTCTTTTTTATCGAAAAAGGATATTATAATGAGATTTGATGTTGAGCTATATGGTTTGGAATTATTTTGTTAAAACAATCATACTCTTTTTATAAATTTTTGTTGTGGCATCGTTTGTTGGCACAGGATGATTTGTTTTATGAAGAGTCAGAAAATATAGAGAACGTCATACATTTTTTTAAGAAGCAATTAGAATGAACATAATATTATAATAGGCGTGTTTTTTTGCTTTGATACAGATCAGAATATAACTATGCCGCAAAAACAACGATCTAGCACAAAACAGCAGTGCATTTTCGCTAAGACTGACATAGGTTGCTATATTCGCTGTGGTACCACAAAACAGCTGAAAATAAAGGGAGAAAATAACGAGTATACACTACCACGATCGATAGAAAATAGAAAAAGAACTAACAGAAAATTACCTCTTTTAACTTTCTACACGTTATGAGGGCTTTTTCTAATTTCCTAACTACCAAAACATTCAACATAACTATGAAAAACCCAAAGCTCATGAGCTTTTCTTTTTTTTATCAGCACATTCTATTGTTCAGCACTTGAATTACAAATGAGGAATAGAATTTCTGTACTAGTGAATTCACTGGTACAAAAGTGTTGTTGTTTCCAATGCATATATTCTATTCTCTGCTGGATAGAGGAGCAAAAAAACACTCTTAATATGTAATAATAGGAGTTTCTACAATTTAAACGATAGTTGGAGGAATCTTCTAAACATTAACAATACTTCTCCGATTCTTAGCAATTAATTCTGCAAGCTAGGATGAATAATCTGGTTTTTCTCGTTTTTAGTCTTAGCCCCTAACAGTTAAAAACAGTATTGGACGGACCGAAATCTGAAAGGAAAAAAGTAAAAGTACTAGATTAGGTTAGTAATTTTATTTACATTTCGCGGGCAATTTTAACATTTGGCGTAAGCCCCGTTTTGGGGAGCTGCATCACGGCGTCATTTTTTGAAGAATATTTAATTTAATTTATTTATTTACATATTCAACAGATGAAATCCAATTAATGAATATAGAAATATATAATATACAAAGAATCTACTAATGAAAAAATGTAATATAGAAAGCACAAAATAATAATGAAAAAAGAATGATAAAAAATAGCAAAAATAATAAACAAAATCAAGGTGAAAATGTACAACTTCAAAATTAAGAAAAATAAGAAGAAAAAAACTACAGTATTAAACAGAAAATGTAAAGACTTTATCTTTTAAGGTAGTTTTGAAACGTGACAAGGTCGGTGGCAGAGAACCTAGTCTGAATGCATTATGCTGGCTAGGTATACGTGACAGCGGTGAAAAGTAGTACGTATCAGTCCGTGCGAAAAGAACATTAAACGTAAACGTGGATCTATTTGATCGATTCGAAACCCGAACGGAAACCTGGTTGCAGAGGTCAGATGGGACAAGCTGACGGTGCAGTTTGAACTGAAGCCATTCATCGAGAAAAAGTCTGCGAGATTTCAAGGATGGTATTTACAGCATGGTAAGCCTCGTACTATACCCACAGTAAGCAAAATTGAATTCAATCAAATATCGAAAATGTGGGCACCAAATTTGGCAACAGTATTCGAGGATACTGCGGGCAAACGAGACAAACAATTGTACACAAGTGGAAACATCTGTAAAATATTTAGAAGATCTCAGTATAAAACTAATGCCTCCTAGAAGTACGGGCCGTCATGCTACGTCATGCTATAACGTCAATTAATCGGGGAAATTTGACATGTCTACCAGGCATTAGCTGTGTTTAATGAGCTGCTCTAGGTTGAGCTAGGTTGAGATATCTCAACAAAATGTGTTTAATGAGCAATTCGCCTGCTCTAAATTGCCCGAAGTTGCTCTGATTTGTGTTTCATGAGTCTGCTCTAAGTTGAACTAAAACACTTCAGAGCACGATCTTTATTCTACTTTTTTTTTGGTAGAGCAAGTTCGGGCACGCAACCAGCTGTTTTCCAACTGTCACGGAACTGACTTTCAACAAAAAATTGTTACTGAAAAGCAGTTTTTTGTTAGTGAAGTGACAGGTTGACCTTCTGAAAAATAATGAATTTTGAGAACTGCCTCTCAGCTGCTCTCACTTGCTCGACTTTTCTTTGCCTCTCAATTGCTCTGGTTTGCTCGACTTTTTTTGGCAGCCGCGATACTATAACATGCCTTGAGATGCTCTGCTTTTTGCCGATTAAATCCAAATGCTTGGATTTAATCGGCGGAAGATGGACATTCTGGGCAGACAAAGATATGGTGCCACCTGTCAGTCTATATGAAACTGCAGGGTGGTAGAAGAAACGACACCAAAAACTGCAAACAACAGGCTCAACAAATGGAAAAAATGGAGACCCTTCTAAACCTAGAATCTCTACATTTCACAATTCAGGAGGATGCGAAAAAACAGGCTTTTAGCCTATAGTAGGCCTACGTATTCAAGTTAGGAGACCTAAAAGGCCACGATCGAGTTCTGAAGGGCATCAGACCCACAATGGGAATGTTCAACTTCAGCGATCAAACGCATACCATAACTGTTTTCGGGAAGAGTTTCAAGATTTCAGTTCCATAAAAGAACAAATAGAGTGGTGGGTAGTAGCTTGAACAAAGAGGTGCAAATGTGGTTTACGGATGGCGCAAAGATGAATTGAGGAATAGGAGCAAAGATCGTGGTAAATGAGTGCAAAATACATTCCCTCTCACAAAGCAGGCCATCATCTATCAAGCAGATTCATCTACTATACTTAGAGCCAAACATATGATAAAAAGAAGGAACAATAAAAAGGTTGGAATTAAGATCCTATCAAATAACCAAACAGCTCTCAAGGCTATCGGTCATGATCGCATACATTAAGTTTTACTCTTAGAGATGAAGGAAGTCCTGAATGAAATAGGGGTAGTCACAGCGCAGCCTCGAGTTAACATGGATCCTCGGTAATGAGGGGCGCTAAGAAAATGAGAAAGCTGATACCAAAACCAAAGAAGTTGCAAAAATGCCCTTCACATAACCTACTTCATACTGGGGCTTTAAAAAAGCAGATACGAACAAGGGAATCAATACGGGAGAGCAAATAAAAGAACGAAAGTTATTAGCTTTATCTTGACGGTTTGAAATACCGAAAAAAAAAATACATTGGCCTTGATAACAAAGCAGCAACAGAAGCAATGGCTCTCTGTGAAAGTGCCATAAGAACCCTACATGGAACGTTAACAGATCACCTTTATTGCAAAAAATGCTTCCACAGAATATATAAGGAGCGGGACGATAGCTGCGGATACTATGAAGAAACGGTGAACCCAAAATCAATGCGTGGTTCTGATTTGGCTGTCGCGAAGCTCGAAAGTTTTTGCATTCTGAAACAATGATCTAACTACAGATAAGCAGATTTCACTCTTCGTTTTGCACTTTTTGGTCACCTCATCTTGAACCTGAGAGCAGCAATGCAAAAAAAAATAAAACAAAATCGTCTAATTGTAATTTTTTAAAATCATTTTCTTACTGTATATTTTTTCTAGCACAAAAAGAACTAACGATGATTAGTAGAAGGTAGTTTATATGATATACATACACTTGAAATTCAGCAACATTTCACGAAAATACTCTTTGTTTTACATTTTCAAACTTTTCGATTTTATTTTATTTTTAAATTTTGTGTTGAACAGATAAATTTATTGTCTACAATAATTAAGTTTTCGTGTACTTTGACAGTAAAAGACTGGACTATAGACCCGAATATGATGAAATTCAGCAAATATTATTTGAAAATATTTCATGAACCATTTCTTCGCATGTTTAAGGAAATCAACTATCAACAGATTTCGTTCCATTGCCCAGCCTACAAAACTAGAAAATATATTAAAATTGCCATTTTTATATGAAGCAAAAGCAGCCACGAATGCATAATTGTCTGACGTGTACGTTTTTTGTCTGATTTAATGATAACGGTGTTTTCCATTTGAACCATTATTACTCGGATTCGTTATAAACTTTATTTTTATTACCCGAATTAGCTTCTAGCCCGATCGAATGATTTTTTGTTTGCAAAACTCTCACGATAGTTTCCTAGTCACTATAGTAACGCAGAAAGCTACTATTTCACAATATTCGTATTTGAATTGAAATCGACTGCCTTTGAACCTACTTCAAAATTCACAGACACTAAACTACCGGACATTTTACAGTGAAAGCAGAATCGTTCAAATCAACTTCAGCACGCTTGAATTCCCAAAACCACACTCGAGCCTAGCCCAATTAAACTTAAATCCGTACCACGATATGACAGATTCATTGCTTGTTTCGCAAGTTTCGGCAAAATATACCTTTTGCCCAACCAAAATTCTTTCATATCCGTCAATCAACTATTCACCACCGATCTGAAATCATTGACATGACAACTGCCAGTTAACTGTTGATATTTTGAAAAGAAAGTCTAAAATCCCGTCACATCCGAAAACATGACTGAATCGAAAAGATCCACAACTTTCATCTCAAAACCTCCTAAAACCTAAACAAAAACAAAGATCTCGATAATTAATACCTTCCACATTTTTCACACAAATCGTAGACTGCAAACAATCTTTTATTCAGTTTTGAAATGATGAATTAGAGTGGAAAAAAGGTAATTTTTCTGATTTCGAAAATAAACCACAATTTCGATGGATCGCACACTATAAGCACATTTGCATATTTTGCCACGAAGTACTAAAATGGAATACGGAATATCATATTGCTAGATTCCATGACACATTCAATAAATTTTCAAAATGAATGGTCGAAATTAATTTAATTAGAGATAATATCCGCTCGAAAAGAAACCTAAACGTCTTTTCTGTATTACGAAGATTTAGGTTAAATTTCAAACTGACATGCTGGCACTACCCATGTTTACCGTGATTGCTGCTGCCGTACCGAAGTCATCGGTTAGAGACGAAAACGCCACACTAATTAGATATCACTAATATTACGTATTATTCGACTGTTACTTTAATTACAGGTTGGAGTTGAAACGGTTGCTTGATAGTTTCAGATTTTATTTAAGTTTATTTATTTTGGAACCAGGGTTGAATTCGCAATGCCCAGATATCGATTGTATTGGAATTCTGCAAAATGGGAGTACCGTACAAAAAGTGCTATTTTTGGAATTATAAGTCTGAGTCATTTGTTTATATTTATTGTATGAAATAAAAATACAGTCTATACCACAATGGTAAATAATACACTTCTTGTATGAGACGTAAAAACCTAATTGAAGCTCGGTGTGAAACTCATAGCTCCCTGGATCCATTTTTCAACAGCAGTAAAATACAGAGGTAATATCTATGGCTGTTATGTTCGGATGAAAATCGATGTAGCATCGGCACAGCCCTATATTTTTCAAAAATATGAAGATCTAATTCTCCACCAATGATTAATGGAGCTCTTTAGGAAATTACCGTAGAAAATCCAAGTTGAATGGTCGCGCAGACAAATCGAATTACAGTCCGTTGTATGGACACTTTGGAAGTCCAAAACGACTGATTTGTTTCTCAATGCGAATCGAACTCTATATCTGCCAAAAAAAACTTTTCGACTGGGCCAACTACGAAACTTTTCACATGTCTTTCAATTGTCTGCTTCCGTGTTGTTCGATCTGTTATGGAATTTGGCTTTCGGCAGTAGGTCGACGGGTCAGTTCAATTAAACGGTGATTTACCTGTTTCTCAATTTCAGCTCCAAGTAAAATCGGTTTCTAGGCTTCCACAGACCTTTGTCAGATTCCAGTGCATTTAATATTCCATTTAATTTATCAGTCAAGATGACAAACGGATAAGTCAAATGTCGGCAACGGCAATTATCTCTTCTGGTAATGCTTTAAGAGCGTTTTAGTCCTCATTAATATTAGGATGCTTTCAGTTAAGCGACAGTGACAGATAAGAGGATTTCCATACCTTATCGTCAAAGCGTTTGAAATCAAAAGCTTTCGACTGAAACCCAGCACAGTTGTCAACAGGAGAATAGAGAATTCAGTCACCGATAATCAGCACTTCGGAATTCATCAAATTTAAATGCACAATTCGTCTAGGTAAATTATGAAATGTTTCCTTCTTGAATTAGACGCTTCATATGAAAGCAAGAAAGTCCCAATGAGTAGTGCTTGCTTAGTGCTATATGGGGTGAATAGGTGATTATTCGTAGCACATGCTACAGAAATGAAGTAATTGCGCCAAAGTTAATGGAGTAGCAACAGGATTTCGTAGAGCAGGTGAAACTTTATGTTTGGATCTACATCAGACTAGGGATGGGCAAATCTGCAATAATTGAAGAACTGGTTCCAGTCGTTTCGTTCCGCTTCTGGAACCAGTTCCGATATCCGCTCTTTTGCTATATTGCCATTATTAAGTGAATATGCATTTATGTGAACAAAAATTGTCTTTATTAATTTTATAAAGATGAAAAAAAACACTCAACATTAACTTAAACACTACAATATAGATTAAAAGGGATCAGATACGAAAAATCAAATGAGAAAAAACACGAATATTACATAATTACAATATAAAAAGAAGAGCATTATAACTTTCATCGTTCAACGCTCATTTGTTATGAGTCTTGCTTTGGAGATAAAACGCTCGCATAGCACTGAAGTAGCAACTACACTCAACATGCCTCCACTTCACTGAGTTTTCATTTCAACCTAACAGGCAATCTTATAAACATTTGTTTATTTTAAGTACTGCGAAATTTTCAATTGTCCCTAGAAAATAACATACGAATTAAGTTCCAAGACAATGTCTCAAAATCTCTCCATATGACGTCCTGTCACTCATAGCTTTATTAAATTAACCCTAAAAATCGAATTACAGAATGGTTCTAGAACAATGCAACAGATCTCGTGCAATTTGCCATTCTTCGATGGTAAATATTGGTCTTTTTTCAATTATCGCCAGAGCTGTTTTTATTAGAACTTCAAGGTCCACAAGCCTTTGGAGCATGTAGTACGTGGAATTCCATCTGGTAGCCACTGAAGACACAACAAAAACATTGCAAGCACCTATTCAAGAGCAAGTTTAAATACCCACATATATGTAGCTCAAATAGCATCTTTAAAGGTAAACAGACATTTTATTAAACACTAATGTGCAAAGAAATGAAAAAAAACAGCCGATAATTGTACAAATAAATCGCTTCTATAATTGATAACACAGTGATCGCATTCCACCCCAGTTCCATACACACGAACAAAATGTTGGCATAAATGCATATATGCATGCCAATCTTCACTAATTACTTCAACGACATCGCCCTATACAAAACAATCATGCCATGTCTCAACTCACATCAATGTACAAACAATCGATCGTTCTAATCGATGCGGACTCAAACCGTGTAGGAACGATTATTAACAGCTCCAAATCCAGTTCCAGTTCCAGCTACATGATGCATCGGAACTGAATTGCTAGCGATTTCATATCGGTTCCGTGTTCAATATGTATCATGGTATAACTTTAATTTTCGCTAGCGCTTGATGTTTGATCGAAACTGGAACTGTTAAGATCTATTGATTGGAACTGGAACTGTTAAGAACTATTGATTGGAACCGTTCCGACCAGTTCCGAATTATTATTAGGTTTTCTTAACAGTTCCGGTCGGAACGGTCCATCCCTACATCAGACTGAATGAAATTTACGATTCCCGGAATCGAATTGCATTTGGATTTTCGTCTTGAGTACATTGGCAAAGAAGTGCATGTAATACACTGATATCGCAAAAGGATAATTAGTTTAGAAGCTAAAATGTGCACTTGGAATATGTTTCATGAAAAGAAAGAGCGCTTGAAATATCGGACTGTTTGTAATATAGATAATTACTTAGATACACAGAAGTCTAGATTTGTTTTAGATACCTACTTATATAACCCAATAAGGTTTTCAGAGGATATCTTACACTATCGTTACTGCTCTTTTTAAATTGCTTGATTTTCAGTCGAACATTCATTGATTTAAGAAAACAGGAATAAAGCTTGGCACACACTATTCCGTTACGACACGACATAGAATAATGTCGTTCGACAGTTGGTAGACCACCGCACACTATACCGAACCGACCGACATATCAGTTTGTGGAAAGTGTTCACAAGATGCATTATTTTTAATGCAATGGAAAATGTGTATTGTTAAAAATTAAGAAAATAAAACTGAAATTAATTGTAATTTCTTCATCTATTTTTCTTCTTTTGTGTGTTGTCGTAATTTTTTAAACTTATTTCATACAGCTCTTTCTAGTTTCTGGCCAAAAAAATTTACTTCATCCATTTCCAATTCGCTATTTTTTTTAAAAATATCAGACTGCCGAACGACAACTGATGCTTAGCATAAAATTTATGAAGCTATATGAAAGCCCGCACACTTAACCGACACGACACATCACAACGTCGTACAGCATTTGTCGGATTGGATTAAATTCAAACATCTCAAACGACAAAAATATTTCCCTGACGTGTCGTGTCGTGACGTGTTGGTCAAGTGTGCGGGCGTTCATACGATTACATGCAATTGATTCTCACAGATTTTTGTCGTGTCGTGTCGGAATAGTGTGCGACAAGCTTAAGACGTCAAAATATGCAACTTGTGAAAAAGTTTACTCAAATATTTAATTTTTCTACGCTGAGATATTTTAACGATAAGTGTTTCATGATCAATTTGGTTGCTTTAGCTTGCCCGAAGTTGCACTGATTTGCGTTTCATGAGTTTGCTCTAAGTTGAACTAGAGCAATTCAGAGCACGACTTTCTGCTCTATTTTTTTTTGATAGAACAGCTATGGGCAAGCAGCCAGCTATTCGTCAGTTCTCAAAGAACCAACTGCCAAGTTTGAATGAAGTAGAATTTTTAAATAGTAAATTGACAGGTTGAGCCTCTAACAAGCAATCAAGTTTGAGTTTGCATGAAAAGTGTTTCATGAGATTTCATGCACTCAATTGCTCGAACTTGATTTACTTTTTTTACAGCTTGCCTTTGGATGCTCTGCTCTTTTTTCGGGTCATTAAACACAGCTTATGTTTGACTTCAAAAGGAAAAAAGGAAAAATTTGGTTTTGCAGCCTAGAACAATTTGCATCACATTGAAACAACACCAACTTCTTGTCTAAAATTGTATAAATACCTTCTATCAGCTCCACAATTTCAATTCAAAGCAGAGACTGTTGATTGGCTCGGAAAGTATTGTCATATGCAAGAGTTTTGTCTGCCATACAGTTTGAAAATTGAATCTACTAAGTTGTGATTTCGAAGATATGGACCATTTTCTCACTAGCTTTTATCCTTCTTATCTACATATAAAAGGTATTTATAAAATTATAGGCAAGAAAGGGAAATGCTGATCGCAATTTAGCTGAAATTCTCTGAAAAAATGTTCAGTGGATAAAATTCACAGACACAAAAGACAGTCGCTACTAATTAAATTGAATTAATAATAACCATCAATAACCTCCTTTCTCCCAAGTGTTCAAATCCGCCAGATATACCCCATAAGCTAATGTCTGATGAGAAAATAATGCATAACATGGTTAATTCAATTCACTTAGAAACTTCAATTTTCAATTATATCGAAGGTAAAATTCTTCCAGTAAACATTAATTAAATAATACTTATCTTGGTTATAGCAGGTAAAAGAAGAAGTGTGTGGGTTGAGAAAGAGAGAGAGGATCCTGGCATTTCAAGGCACTCAAGCCAAAATGATCGATGATGAAATGACTCTACGAATCTTCCCACTTTTGCTGAGGCAGAAGCCTGCAGCCACATAGTTTGATTCTGAGAAGACAGTAATCTCTCTGGATGGATATCGACTACTCACTTCCGAAAAATGGCATATGCAGATACGATTGTCCCCTGAGGCAGGTTGAAGTGTCAAGCCTTGCTCCGCAATAGCATCAGTCATTTCGTTTCCTTCAATCCCACAGTGTCTCGGTACCCAAAGCTGATACACCTTGTTTATATATCGTGCCCTGCATACTTGGGCAATTTTTCAAATAGTTAGGGGTCTACGTAACGCCAGCAGCGCAGATTATACAAATAGCGATACGCTTTTTTCTCAACTTTTCATCCATTTTTCAGCAACCAGCTCTCAAGATAGCGAATATGTTTGCTTTGACAACAAAAACATGCTCTTCGAGCGAAAAAGTAAACATGACATTCGATGAACCCTTCGGGACTAATGTCCATCTTCGAGCCATTACTGAAGAAGAAATCGGAATATTCCATCGTGCAGATCACTAGGTGCTTCTAGTTATTTTAACTCAAGAATACTTTACATAGTCTTCCAAAATCAATTAGAGGCACTTGAGCGACCAAACGCATAAAACACTTCAGACCCCATAGGGAAGCAAAAGCTCTCTTGCACTGCTCGAAAGCATTAAGATCTGGAGAAAGCTTCGCTTCCACCTGCTACTTTCAGAGAAATTTTCATCCGAGATTGTTTCTAGACATTTGACTTTGTCTGAAAGTTGCAGAGTAGTTAGTACCTTTCATTAATGGAATATGTACATGCATGTTCTTGTCCGTCCAGTTTTCTTTTCCTGGCGAACAAACCAAGTTTCGTTTTAAAAGGATTCACCGGCAGGCCATGCCTTGATCACCAACTGTCAATTAAATCTAATGCCCGTTGTGAGCTTCTACGTACAGCATTCAGACCCTTCTTAACTGTGATTATGACCATGCCATCAAGATAAGCTTGCGCCTGAAACAGATAGAGTTCCAGTTCATTTATCAGAGGATCGATTGGGATATTCCACAGGAGTGGCGATAGCACACTCTCTTGTGGACATCCATTTGCCAACTCCGTTCTGAAGTAACAGTGCATCCATTTAACTAGAACATATTCCACGCTTTGAGCTTTGACAAAGGGCACGCAGTCAAAGGCACTTCCAATGTCCATAAATACTCTTATTGCATACTCAAAATTATAAATCGCTGCGCCAACCTTGGAAACCAGAAGATAAAGGGCCAACTCGCATGATTTTCCTCGTCGATCCGCAATTTGCTCCTCATTTAAGAGGTAAGACTAAAGTGCCCAAGTATGCAAGTGTCTTTCAAGCGTTTAAGCCTAAACGACGTTAGGTTGATCGAATCTAAGCAGTCATCTCTCCCAGACTGTGAAACAAAGAAAACTTCTACCTGTAACCAACATGATAGAATATTCTTCAGGACTAGGTGTGCCTTAAACTTTTCTTTAGGCCTGCGTCCGGTTGGTCAATTTTCTTCTTAAGCATACTCGGGTGGATTACTTTCCAAAGGATATGAACGAATCGCTGATTTTTTCGCTAGTGAATAAATATCTATTTGTGTAGTAGCTTTTCTAAATGACACGAACAGTAAACCGTTTAGTCAGAGGCACAGAAACTTTGTGCGTTTAAATTACTGGAGCGTCCGAAAAAAGAATCTTAAGAAAAGTCTGCAGAAACTCCTTTTTGGACTTAGAAAACTGATAGTTTTTTTACAGAGTCCAGCTTAGCTAATTGATTTTTTGGAGGGCCTCGTACTATCTCGCGGACAGTCTTGCAGCTTTTAAACTCTCGCACAATGATTTGCTTTTACAGGTCCTTACCACATTTTTGTAAGTTTTTTTGTGAGATTCTGTATGCAAGACAGTCATTTTCTGTGTTACATTTACAAGTTCATTTAGGAATTACGTTGTATTTTTTCTGAGCTACTGTAGTTCACAGTTTCACCAAGGAACCAACTTACTCAATATGCTTTTGTTGAACGGGCAGATCTATTCATAATTCCTTAACATGGCTCTATTTAGAGTGCCCCACCGAAACTTCAATGATATTAGTGACTTTATTCTGCCGTCAGGGCACGCTGCAAATGTTCTATTGGTTTCCTTTGGTCGTGTCCTGATTGCACTAGCTGAGGCTGACTTCTTCAGTGCTTGCCTTTTTTTTTCTTAAGAGTTTGGAAGAAGGCACCTTTACCCCGGGTACGGCCGTGGTCAGAATTTTAGTAAGACGATCTAATCACCTTTCCGGTGCTTGTAACCAGGGCAGGTGCAATCGGCAAGTTCAAAAGCCCACTGACCATTTAATCTTTCACGATGATAGCCTATGATCTTTCATTATAACTAAGACTTTCCATTGCAATCACATATGAGGCTGGGCATGCAAACCCAAGCCTATGCAGTACTGAGCCAGGACTAACACGAGTGGATTTACAGGCTCAGTTAAGTTTACACCTACAGGTATAGATTCCTTGAAATTTACCCTCATACTGTTTTTTTAGGAACTCTTAGTGTAACATATTACGATGCTCATGCCTCTCAACCACGATAAGACGAAGTCCTATAGGAGAAACGTTTAGCCTTATTACGTTACATTCCTTTTAAAGTTTCGAAAAATGTTCAATAGTTCACAAAATATTTAACAAAAAAGAAAAACAAAAATTTAACAAAACAGTGTTAGCAGATTCATACGGAATACATACCAGTATGGAAATTCATAATTTTCTATCATCATCATTTAATCCATTGAAAACTTTCCTATCAGCTGGACTTTCTTATCTTCCAAAAAAAAAAAACAACAACAAAATACCCATATTTCAATGAGCATGAAGCTAATGCGCAGGTATGGTCACATCAGAAGCCGCTTCGAATACTTTTTTACTCAAAAATCAATTCATAACACATAAACCAATACTTAAATACTTTTGCTGACTAGCACGCGCATGCAATAAGTGATATTAAGCAGAATGAGAATATTTAGGCAAAGAGACTGCAATCCCTAAACAACAAAACTTCCTGCCATTGAAATTGAGAAAGACTGCATTAAATTTCAACAATGCTGGATTATGAAAGATCGAGTTAAATAACATTGTAGGAAAAACAGTTTTTGTTGCATTTCGGCCGAAATTCATCCACGATCTGAATTCAACTCCCAAAATCTCTTTAATGGTCACGGCTAGTAAAGATGCATAATGTTCACGCATATGTAAAACATTCATCCTGCACCAGCTCTGGCTGGACCTTGTTCAAAAACCGAAGCATTTATCTTCAACTTGTACGATACTCACGTGTGACGACAAGCCTATAGTGCAAATGTGTTTATGACTTCCAGACATAAATTCAATAATTTATCTGTTCGCCTTGTTAATGCTAATATGGTGACTTGTAAATGGGCTTCCCTGGATTTCAGATTATAATTTATCGGTGGCCCTACAGAACGGAACAGTATAGGGTGGGCACGATGACAGTGCAGTGGTATAGTAATGCACCGTATGTTCGACTTGCACTTGGCTCAATATCCTCTTGGATCCGACAATTTCTCACCGAGTGGGAGGCAGTGTATCATTACGGTGGTCAGAGACCATAAGCTGAACGCGATATCGTTTTCGAGAACAGCTGAACGAACAAGAACTCGGGCATGGTGTAAGGCAGTACATAAATTCTAATCACCGTGACAAACCATGTCGGAATTAATGACAAATGTTTAATCAGTGTCGCAAATTTGAACAATCTAATCAGGTGTAGAGGTCAGTGGTAATGTAAGAAATCTCAAGATGTCATTGCTGGCTGATGCTATGAATTTATTAGAAAGATAAGTGTGCAATGCTGACCGAGTTACAGAATGAAAGTTTCTTTTCTTCTGGTTCGAGCTGATGCAGTTATGCTTAATTTATTTATTTTATATTTCCTTTCTCGTCTGTTTTGTAGGTTGAATATCTCCAATTTCCACACTGTAGACCAGCACATTGCTGGAATAAAGACCAAATTCCAATAAGATCAATAAGCATAGGATTTGGTGTTCTCTGAAAGAGAGACATCAACAATTTTAGACCAGATTAAAAGTCCAAGCTTTTTGTAGCTGTCCCATTTCCTTTACGGTATTTATTATTTCGATAAAACATGTCCCACTATGATTCGTTGAGGATTTGGAGGTTAAGGTTGGTAGAAATTTCATTTATAGCCAATGTAAGAGGCAGACAGGCACTTCAATTACTAATTTACTAATGATCATTTATACCTAAATTAGTAATTTAAAAGTTGCTGACACACAGCCCTTGCGTTAGAGATCAATACTGTGGCTGACTGTCTGTCACTCAAAGCAATTAGTTTTTGAAAAATGGAGAAATTGAAAGTGTTTTAAGTGTATGTTGCCTCTTTTATGTTCTAATTAATGAAGTCCCAACTAGCAATTTTGGTGTGCTACCACGTTGCTGACACTAAAAAGAGGCTTTTATAGTGGCAACAACCTGCCAAAGATACGTTTTTGCCACGTACGAAAATCGTTTATGTTACCCAAATGGGGAATGAAAAGGTACGTTGGCATTTGGTGGCAGGAACTATATTTTGTTACGTACGGTGACAGTTTCAGGATGGTGCCGAACACGATTCAAAAACCAAATTGATACTCATTAGCCAATACTACACTAACACAATAAAAGATTGATTAGTTGTAACATTTCATGTGTTTCAATATGTAACATACCAACACTATGTATTTGTGTGGCTATGACGAAAAATTAGCACAAGGTCAAAGTTTCATTTTGAAATTTTAAGTTGAATTCTTAAGAGAATATAATGAGGATGATATTCCAAATTTCATAGCCAAAATGACCTACAAACTGAAATTCATCGTAAATATTTACATTATAGGACCAGAAATCGCAATGCGCCTGAGCAACGTGTTAAAATTAAAGAAGGAATTTGGCGAAAATACAACAATTTTAGATTTCATGTAAATTTTTTTTTACGTTTTTCAGTTTTTTTTGTTCGTATCAATACCGTAAGTACGTCCCTGCATAAAATTTACGTTATTTTCCCATAAGAGCACATTTTGTGTCTCTCAATAAAATAAATTTTCGTTGGACTTTCATATTTCAGCCATAAAAAGATGGCCGAGTGCTGATCTGCCACTACAAACTCATTGTTACTTCATAGTTCCCATAACCTGCATGAGTTTTCCAATCACGTAACAATTGCAACTATATGGTATCTATAACAACACATGTGAAAAAATGCCACTCTATGGTACCAAACATAACTTTTTAGTCCCGAAGATCCACTATGATGTCTACTTTGACTCTTTATTTACCCAACTGCAACTGTAAAGTAGCAATTGGAACTTTCTGCACAGTTTTCCTTTCGTTGTCGAACGAAGTGTTTGCGACGTGTAAATTGATTTAAGGAGGCAGGTACACTTAGAATTTTGAAAAATCGATAAATTTTTTTTTTTTGCATTTTCAATCGGACAATTCTTTATGGAGTTAAATCACTTTGAATGAAGTCGTCTCTATTGCATAAAGCGTTTTTCACATGTTTTAAAAGCATTTTTCTCGAAACTATGTTTTGGAGGTCGGTGTTGAAAACGGCTTTATCGATCAGCATGAAATTTTTCTCACTTATTTGATACGTGATTATCCTCTGGAAGAACGAAAGATTTTTCGATAGGACTATATTTTTTTTCAATAGCTGAAAATGTGAATGATATTTTGGTCGAAAATACAATTTTGAATTTCATCAACCGCCTTTTTCAAAAAATCAAAATCTGCCAAAGTCCTTCGTTCATACGGAGCACTATGTCATTAACTTATAATCCTCGACTTTTTTTTATTTCGGATGATCCAGTGAAAAATTTACTCTATTTCGACTAATTTTCAACCTTTTGCCTTAAAAAAATTACAAAGTTTCCTCAAATATATTTCTTTCAAGTAAGAAAACATTTGTTATTAATTATTTTAATATGTGTCTAAAAAAATCCTAAAAAAGAGCCTTTTTTGGACGTCCCAAGTGTACATAGCCCCTTAAAGTGCATGGGAATCTAATGAAAGATATGGCAAGAGGATACCACAGTAAGAAAAGAACGTTTCTAATACTTTCTAGTAGAAAACGCCACTCACTATTGTAGTAACGAAAACTTTATAGGCTTTTTCAGGAGTAATTGCCACTAGGCTAAAACCCAACATTAAATCAGCACACTTAATTGTGTTTGATAAACGATATTGGGAACGTTTCTGCCAGCAAAACGAAAACCATAAATTTGATCACTTTATGGTGGCCAAATGTAGTAGCAAAAACCAAGCAAACAAATAATTAAAACTACTTTAAGGTGAACGGAATTTTCACAAGTTTTTAAAACGTTTTCGCTACTATTTCTATACCATAACTGGAGTTTGAAATTTCGGATGATTATGGTTCCGATGTGAACGTTGCCACCACGTTGCGAATGGGTGGATTGAGTAGCTTTTTACATTGTCGTGACAAAATAAGTGGAAATAGCGTATCGATAACTGCGATCTGGTGGCAGTTCACTATTATCCAGTATTCGACACCAAAAGTGCTAGTTGGGGTTAGAGTACAAACTGCGCAAGAACTACATTAAAATGCTTCGAAAATTTCGTTTTTTTTTTCAATGCGAAAAGCAACTTTTTACAAGGTGATTATGTATTACATCGGGCAACTCTACATCATTTAACTATAAATTACCAATGTTTGATGATCATTACCGATCTGCTTAACGATTGATAATTTGCTCATTTGGTGGTAATTAGTCTAAATTACCATATGACACACAGCACTGTAATGATCATTTACGAAAAATGATCATTTAGGCTGCGCTGTCTGTCTCTAGCGCTTTAACCGATTTAAGCATTTGTTTGAGCAATTTCAACAAAGTGCAAGTTCCTTGCAAAGGAACAAGCCGGAGTAGACCGCATGTGTCAGAGGGTGACAGTACAAGACAGTTTTATTCATAGTCAAAGGAAGCCAACTAATAGAGCTAGTAGAGAACTAGGAATCCCCCAATTAACTGTATGGTGTGTTTTGAGACAGACTCTTCTTGAGAGTGACAAAGGAAAGCCTATTGAATTTCATGATGAAGAATGTTGCGTTTTTATCGCACTTAATTTTTGGCGGTGAAGCTACATTCCATCTTAGCGCAAAAGCTAATCGACACAATGTTCGCATATCGGGTTTGCAAATTCTCCGTACAACATTGCAACATGAGAGAGACGCGGCAAAGCTAAGCGAGAAATGTGCCTTATCATGGACAAAAGTTTATGGACCACTCTTTTTTTGTGGAAAGTACTGTATGTAAAATAACTTACTAAGACATGTTGGAACATTTGGCTATTTTTTCCAACTTACTGAAGATTTACAAGACTTAATTTTCCAACAGGATTTCCAATCGGCGCAGTTACCTCAGGGAATTGTGAAATCAGTCCCTTAGTCAGCGACGGATAAATCACATGGAAAATCAAGATACACTTTTGGTCACTTAGATCTCCAGATCTTATGCCATGTGACCTTTTCTTGTGGGGCCATCTTAAGCAGGCTGTTTACGTCCCGCAGTTATCAAAAACCCTGACCACCAGCGGAACTGTGCTACTGCTGTGATGAACTCAGTAACATAAGACATGCTTTTTCGCGTCTGGGGCGAGTTTAGATACCGCTTAGACGTTCGCCATGCAGCAAAGAGGGGACACATTATCAATCAAAGGAGAGAGTCCCAAACTTCACCACCCAGGTATATTAAGGATTTAGCGATCAGCCTATTTAATGGGCTGCACTTTTTTCCTTTGAAATACGATGGTTTTGACAAAGCAAAAGTTATCACTAAACTGGCCGCTAAATGCTGATTTTTCCTCGATTGATCCTTCCGCCACCCAGTTTGTATGGCGTTTCGCTTATATTTTTCGCATTTTTATTGATCACGCTTGGCGCTATTCCACGTAGTTCTTCAAATTTGAGATACTTAGCAAGTGAGTTTCTAATGATGCAAAAAAAAAAATCATGACCGTAAAAAAATCATTGGTTAAACTGATTGCGTAAGAGCATTTTAAAAAAATCCAGCGCATACGAACCACTAGAAAGATTGAGTTTCGATAAAAAGTAGATGAAGAAATTTAACTGCACATTCAATATAGCTGAAGCGTTTACTAAATCAATTTATTGAATTTACGATCGGACCATCACACTAGACACAGAGCATATGAAAATTTAATGATAGCATTTCCAAGTTCACACGCGACCTAATTTTTGGTGTATATGACTGCATATTCAGCTACAGGGGCAGAAAATCTTTGAGTGTTTCCGACCACAATAACTTCAATGTCTCGAAAATTCAGGCTGTTGCTGCTTGCTTCTATTACAAGGTGTTTATTTTTTTAAAAAAATCTCTTTTTACACTAGGAAAACAATTAGCGGTGCTGATAGCTCTTCGGCATCAAAAGTATACAAAATCTGCTCCAAGTTCAACTTGATTTATGGATTTCAATTTGATCTGTTGACTGGATCGGAACCAACCAACAATTTAACGAGTTTGATTTTTGTTTAGATCGACTCACTCTGTGAATTTTGTTTTCATCCGAAAACTGCGTCGGGAGTAATAGAGGTGGGAAATTTCAAGGGTTGTCAAAAGCGAAAAATTCATAATTTGCAAAATATGAACACAGTTTGCTAATGTTCCTGGTAAAGTTCTTGCAGCATTCAAATTTATTGGTAGCATAGTTTAGTTTCAAAATGAAGAGATTAATTGTAGTTAGAAAGCCTATCCTTAATTAGCAACCAAAAACCTTTCTTACATGAAATCCTACCTATTGTATGAATTGAAATCTGATGTTGAAATCATAAATTGTAGATGAAAAATACGGACATGTTGCTACTTAAAACCAATACATCCTATTAATTTTAGTTTGATCTACTGATCCGGTCGTGAGTTCCTGTGAACACAAACTTTGAGTACTCGCGATATAGGTGATTTAGTGAAAGTCTACCGTTTTTTGGACGCAAGTTTTTTTTTATTTCTGATGAACATCAATATGTTTTGGGAATTTCGTAATGATCTAATGATTATGTAAAAAATCATTAGAAGTCAAAATTCGAATACAAATTTGTTGTCTATTTTCAGGCAATTTTTTCGTCTACTATTTTTATTAATATTAAAATTTTCAAAATGGAATCATCAATAAGCCTAAAAATTCATTCTGCATATTTATTTTACGCGTTTTTTTTCTCCACAGCATCGTTTAGTTTAATGAAGTTGAGTCGTCGTTCCAATCAAATCATCAAAAACACTTCTGGCGATATATTGACTCTCTCAAAAGCGCTTCTAACACTCCTCATGCAACCACATTTTTTCATGCTTATTATTTCTCAACCTTTTGCTTCCAGTTTTCAGCACTGGCCTCCAATAATGTTCCCATTTTATTGCCTTGTATTTCATCTTCACTTCGCACCAATACATAAGAAATTGAATCCTTAATGCTCCGCCTTAAAAATAGGTCTGGTTGTAGCAGCGCTGGTATTCTCAATGCAATGGTGACATATCTTTCTTTTCGTCCATGAGTCCTGTTACTCATTATTTTTTTAACGGTAGCTTTGCCACTGAAGTTTTTCTGGCGCAATAGAAAATTGCAATTATTTCGTGATTGTTATTCCAGTTATCGTCCTAAGTCCCATCTTTCATGCTTTAGTAAACTTCTCAAACGTATTGTATATTACAAGCTGTATCTCCAAGTCCAAACCTTCCTAGCTCAACAGTAGTATGACTTTGTTAAAATAAAATCTACTCTTTCTAAAAATAAAATAAAAATAAAAATTACAAATACTCTTGCATCTGCTTTGGAGCGAAAAAATCAAACAAATGTTTTATACACCGATTTTCCTAAAGCTTTTGATGCTGTTGATCATGAGGAGCTGCGCTTAAAACTGGAAGACTATGGATTCTCTGTGTTTCTTCTTTCCTGGATTTCCTTCTACGTACATGATCACGTGTGTAGTCACTGTTAATTTCTGCTTTTCTTCTCACTTCCATCCAATCTCTAGAGTTCTACAAGGTTCAATTCTTGACTCCCTTCTGTTTCTACTTTTTATTGATGACATCTCGTCTTCCATTATCTTATCTTGCCTGCAAGATTTTTAGAGTGATTGACTCGCTGCAAGTTTGCGATCAGCTGCGAAATGAGTTAGCTGCACTGAGCATTTGGTGTATCGCCAATTCTCTTGCTTCAAATGGCTTGAAATCTCATCAGATGTCTTCTACTTGTAAAAATTTCCCCTTTTTGTTCGCTTCTAATATTTCTAAATCTGCTTTTGGTGTCGTAAGACAATTCAAAGATCTTGACGTCGTATTTGACATAAGCTTAGATTTGACTAGCACATCATGCAAATTATTACCTCGCCGCCTCGTTTATCAGGTTTTGCTCTCAGATCTTCCAAACCTTTTAATAATATTACTCAATCTGAGCATATTTCTCTATCTTTTGCTCACAATACCCTTGAATATTGTGGGCACCCTCATCACAAGTATCTTATAGATGTCTATGAATCTGTCCAACGTAGGTTCACTCGCTTCTTCTTCAAATTTAAATTGAAATTCAAATTTAATTTCCCCTATGTTGTATTTAGTGAACGTCTAACAATAACATGAATTCTGTCTTCGGAATTTCGTTCAGAAATCCTTGCGTTTTCTCTTCGCACTGCAACACCGTTACGTTTTTTAGCTCCAAAATCTTTTTTCGTGAGTCACAACGCTTCAATAGAGCCAAGACCAGTTTTAATGTCCATTTCGCGTGCGTAAGTAATTTTCCATACATTGATTCGCAGACGGAGAACGCTTAAAAACCTTGATCTGGGTTCTTTATCGCAGACACTTCTGAATTCAAAAATATTCTTCAAACTATAATTTTATTGTTTTCCGTTAGCTTGTAAACAAAACTATTGTATATTTTTCGCTTATTTAGTAGATCCTCCATTTTTTAATGATTTTTTTTTTTAAATCTAAACTCTGTTTTTTTTTTCATTACTTTACTTATGAAATTTACTTTATCTATACACGAATTGGTATATTTCTGTTGTACTAGATGATTGAATATATAAATAAATAAAAAGGTACCTGAAAATTAATTAAACATATGCCAAAAAAATTATATGGAAATAGGAATTTGGAGAGTGATTTGTACACAAAATTTTCTACATAAATCACCAAAAAATCATAGTTTTCCATTGAAGAAAGGATTTCTGAATTGAAACGTATTAAGTTTCTAAACTGGGTTTTGGCGTTTGTGGGGAGCATCACAAAAGAGTTTATTTTCACTAACCTGTGTTTCAGTTATCAACAAATTATATAACACATTAGCATACAATATCATCCTGAAAGCATGTCACTAAACACACTTCATTCCGTCCTTTCATATCAATCCCCAACAGCTTATTTCCATTTGAAATTCACTTGATACAGCTTCTGCATGAGCAATACTAGTAATTACTTCTGTTAACAGAATTATTTTCCATGGCAATGTACCGCTAAAAGTGTCTGGCGACACTGCAAACAGTTACATGCCGACATATTTCAATCGAAACAGGGTATACCCAGATAAATTGCCCACAGACAAATGAAGCGGGACCCGGTCAGAGTTCCAGCTAGAATAGAACTCAAACTCGAGGGAATTTCCAACTTCAATTACAAACAAACAAAGTAGAATGCTATGAACTAAGCAATGTTTTCCGCAGGGACTTTAAATGGTTACCATTATGTGCTGCCATCCGCATTTTGGCGTTCATGTCCTTCAATTAGAGTCCGTAACATGACATAAACAAAAGAGTGAAGTGCCTTGCGTCGGTTTTAGTTTCTTGAAATATTTCAACTTTGATTTGCCACGGAAATGTACTCTGGGCACGTTGGTTTGTACTGTGAGGGAGAACTCATGGAAATTTTCGGAAAGTGCGAAAATACAGAATTCGAACGATAAGAATGAAATGTATGCAATTTACATTGTGAATGAGGTTCGAATTTTCCTTAGTTTTTGGTTGATTTAAGTTTATTATGATATAGCCTAAAATGCAGGGTGTTCATTCAAATTTATTACTATTTTTCCCCAATGCATGAAAAATTTCATCTTTTTTAATCGCCGATACAAACCTCCGTTTCATTTTTATGTTGAACTCCTGTACTCTGAAATTTCAGTTGGCATGTGAAGTTCACAAACTATTTCGAATTGAAAACTATGCATGGAGCAACATGATGTATCCACTTAGTGACTAAGTCTGTCAAAATATGAAAAGGAATTCTGGTATGTGAAGTCGGTTTTACTTTGTGTATAGTCTCGGGAAAACTTTTAAAAGAAAAATGATGTTAGTCATGTATTCAACTTACAATGAAACTCTATGGAATTGTTATAAGTTGTCATGGGTTTCGTTCGTAGAGCTATGCACTTCTCTTTGCAGGAATATACTTGTGACTGCACTTTGGCATATGGTGCAAGGTAAGCGGCATTGGGAAGTTTCATGTTTCTTGTGAAAATGCAAGCTATAAAATGTGAAGCATATTTCTAGTGTGAATAAATTGATTGGACATAAATACATTAAACTAAAGCGAAAGCTTACTCAGGTACAGATTCTTTCAGATCGGGTTTCGGGCTTTTGTGAAAAAACCTCCCATGCTGGATGTGTAGGACTAAATGGGTGTATTGATGACGCGCTAAGCAATGCTTCATTATCGTACATAATCAATGGCTCACTTTGTGTCCAAATAGCAGATTGGTAAAACTTATCTTAGACATTGCTAAAGTTTTATCTACAACCGAGAAAAAGGAATATACATTATTGAATACCGTTAGACAACTGCTTGATTCCGTAATGCCCGAAGCTGCTGCTACGACACGTGATTCGCTGTTTCAGTTGTTGCCGATGCTTCTTTGGTTGGTGTGACAACGCACTATAAACAGAAGGCTCATTCATAATGCACTAACTCCAATCCTTCAAAGGATTCTGCTAATTCACCTTTTCCACAAAGCAATGTTGCCACTGTGTATACTTAGCTTGTTACTATGCCTCGACCGCTGGATATCTGCAACCAAATCTTTTTCAAGAAAAGAACACGCTCAACCGGGATTTTCTGTGACACATCCTGAACATCTTCAGTCTCCTCTTGCTTCAGCAGTACTAAATCGCGATGTTTCCGCTATTAATACTGAAGTTATTTTGATTGCCTCGTCTACTGTCTCTATGTTACGGAATCATGCTCTGGCATCAGCTCAACCTGAGCCTTCAAAAGAAATCCTTCAACCTCCTCAACCTGCTCGTGATCTTCCGCCATTAGTTATTGCATTAACATCTTTACTAACAAACACGTTTCGCATATGATACTTCTGTGGAAACAACCAAGGAGTACATCGCTGCTAAGTTTGGCTAAACTAAACTGATGACATTATATGCTCAACAGAAACTTGGCTGACTGTAGATATTTATATCATGTAGATATTTATAACAATGACTTTACATAATATTTTCCGTAAAGACCGCGTCCACGCTGGCTTTTGCAGATGCTGCTGGTTTCCTAATCGGTGTAAATAATAGTCTCTATATGGAATACTCTGTAGTGGCTTTCCTTTCATCTTCTGTTGAATGTGTTCTTGTTCGCATTTCCTTAGCTCCATACAAATTTTTAGTTGCTGTTTCCATCACATCCCTTCTGACAGTTCCGTTTTAGTTTACGAACCGTCACACTCCGTTTCCTACTGTATCCCTACTTTATGTGGTGCTTTCTCGACTATCGTATCTAGCAACAACATTTCACTGCTCAGCTCTTCTTTTCTTCCAATGTTCTCCTTTTCACAACGCAACACTACCCCAAAATCCAATGATAAAATGCTTAATCATGTTTTGTCTTATGTTCCTAAGTGCTCCGTCACGATAAATACAGCCCTATATCGTCGTGTACCTCGTGATCTCCACCATACTCCACGTTTAAACTACAGGTTCTAATAGTGACTTTAATAATAAAAAAAAAGGCTCCGTTCCGAAGCGCAAAAATGTACAAAGCTCGCAATGCGCTCTTATATCAATCACATTGAAACATCTATCCAAACTGATCAGCCTAAATTCTTTTGGACGCTCATTTATTCTTTGAAAAGCTTCTTTGATTTCTCTAACTGTAACAGCTTCCACTTCATAAAATGTTTGTAAGCTTTTTGCTTTATACTTCTCCCCTTTTTTTCGCAACGAATTTTTCTTCCTTTTTCCCGATTCTATCTATCATTATCCTTTTTTCGAATAAACTCTACTGAAATAGAGTTCTTAATGTGCTTCCTTGACACTAGCTTTGGCTACGGTTCGGATGGTATCCGGAATAACTAACTTTTTATCTTCCTGCTTGTGTGTTCTTTGTTCAATAAGCTACTTCGGGTATAGTCCCTTCCCAATGCAAAACAGAAAAATGTTTTTTCTGCACACAAATCTGGTGATCCTGTTTGCATCTCAAGCCATTGTTCCTTTTAACTCCTTCCCAGCTTAGGTAAACTGCTTGAAAGATTGGTTTACAATACTACACTCTGATCGTTTCTAGCTCCAAAACACCATGGGTTCACAAACGGCAAAACTTGCATCTTCCTTACATCAGAAACAGCGAGTAGATGTAATGCTTACAAGTTTCTCTCAAGCTTTTGACACTGTGAATCATGATCGCCTTCTGAAGCTTGAATATCATGGTATTTCTGGTCCTCTGCTCTTCTGGTTTACTTCGTAGGTTGTTGATCGTACATTTGTCGTAACTGTCAATTTTTGCACTTGCGTTCCATATTACCCAACCTCAGGTGTTTCGCAAGGTTCAATTCTTAGCCCTATGTTGTTCTTTATTGTTCATGTTTATCAATGATGTTTATCAGCCATATTTCACAGGGTTTGTCTATCTTTTGTTTACAGATGACTTCAAGATGCTCAGAAAGACATTTGACGAGACATTTGACGAATGTTATCTGTTGTAAAATAATATATCTGTGTTGAATATCTGGCGCCTTGCTGACTCACTTACTTTGAATATTGCAAAATGTTACCAAATGCATTATACATATAAAAAGAGCTCAAATTTTTTTCTTTTACTGTTTTTAATTTTTCTCTTAATTTCCCTGTCAATTTTAAGGAGCTTGACGTGATATCATATATCAATTTACATCTCTGATAGGGCATCTAAATTGTCTGGCTTTATCCTTGAATTCTCCAAACTCTTTGTTAGCCGCTTCACCTGTCCATCTTTCATTTGTTCGAAGTATTTTGAAATTGTCAAGTTTAGTGTCTCCATTACCAGTGCCTTTTGCATACCATTACAGACTCTTTCTCATGAATCACGCAGAGTTTTCTTATACGGGAGTGTCCTTCTCAATCTGCATTACCGCCTTGGTTTCTTTGATCTATGCAGCCGGGTTCTGTTCGAGCATCTAGTCGAATTTGACAGATTCCCTTTTGTGTTCAATGTTCCTTTCGCAGAAATTTCCTTTTAATTCATCGTTGTTACAAATTATTAGACAGCGCAAAGATTTTAAATTCGATCCTGGACACAAAAATCTTTTGAAAAATAAACTCAAATATAATGTCAGTTTTTGAATCTGTAAAATTTTTAATTTTTTCAATTTTTCTTGTACAATTATTAAATCATTTTTATTATACTGTGGTCTCATACAGTAATGCTCGTTTTATTTGATTATTTTTCTTTTATTGTTATTTTCAAATCTTTAATTCGATGTAAACGTGTTGTATCTGACAATGGAATAAATAAATAAGTAAAGATTGGACTTAGATACTTAAGTGTTATTTTTGCTCATGAATCTATTTGAAACACTCAAATGTACTTCTTACATTTGTGAATAATTAAGTACTCTACTAGCTTCATTAGCCCCGTTTTCGCATTAAAATAGCTTCCCATTTAAAAATTACAATCCACAGTGCATAAAACAGAAGTAATGCAGTTCTGTCCTCGTTACCTTGAGTAACGTGCTGTCTGCTTCTTTCGACGCCTACGCTTATCTTATTCCATACACAGGCAACATTTGTAAATGGAAAAAAACTAAGATGCACTTACACTACCTTGTACTTCAAGTTGCTTGCCGTTGGCAATTTGCTTTGCATTCCATTCTACGTTTACCTGATTGTGGTCCTTTTGGCACAAACGCAATTGTCTCGTAATTGCCTCTTGCAATTCTTCAAACAACTCCCAATGTAATACAACTTCTAGTACACGTTCAAAACGTTTCATTGCGTGTGCAGCACATTACAAAAAGCCTGACATTTTTCAAACATTTTTCACCAAACGAAGTCCTTAATACGTCCGTTTGAATCTTTGTATCTTTAATGAAATGGAAAATCCACAAACCGTTTGACGACTACAATTGTTCCAACATTCTCTAAACCTCAAACGACACATTTTCCAAGCAATGTACCTTGATTGGTTACATCTTAACACCTAACCGTAATTTATCATCATAATGAAACGATTTATCATCGCAACCAAGAGATAATTAAACACTTGCAACTGAACAAAAGTGCCGTGGAACTCGAAAAAAAACTCACATACTCGTAGTCACAGATTTCTGTGATAAAGTTCGGGACTAAGCCACGGAAAGGCGAGAGAATGAAAGAAGATTTAGTGGAATTGACAACAGGAAACATAAACGATATTCAAACGCCAGAGTATATAACTGATGTGATGAGAAGTCATCGCTCAAATTCATCTCACTTGCTTGAATTTGTGACATAAATTAACATAATGTTTGGAAAGATTTTTTTTTCTGAATGGGTCGAGATTGTTTTCTTTAGGGTGTTTCGTAGTATGGAAGCTATGAGAGTATCGGTATGTAAAGTGTTCTTTAAGATAACAACTCGATTGAAAAAACATATGCGCACCTTCAGTACTTTTTTCACAAACATAAATAATTCAATTTAAAATTTTTCGATTATGAAACGTCTCTGCCACCACATTGCATTATTTCGAAAATTGTCGATACTTCTTCCAAATCTACCTATTCATTGTAACAAATCTTCATTTGAATATTTTCCGTTTGAACGCGGTCGATAAAGAATGCCATATTTTCTATTTCAAGTCATTTATTTATTCGGCTTTAGTTTTTGTATCCTAATGGGATGAAATGAAGTTCTTTGAATGGTCTTATTTCCATGATAGGCCATCAATAGCTTGGTGGGAAAGACTTTTTATCAAAGTGCTGTGAAATATTTGGTCGTTTTATCGTTCGGAAATAGTTTTTTTTTTTAATTAATCGTGCAATAAATTGTTGTTTTTTTTCAAATAATGTTTTAGAGTTAAACACAAAGCTTCGTTCAGGAAAAACATTTTCATGTGTGTGCGTCAACGAAACATTAATGGTCCGCCAAATCTTTGAAAATAATTAGAACATTATTTCATTAGCAAATGACACTTCAATCTAAATCAATAGAACAAACTTGGAGTATAGTTATTTTCTGGACAATCAGTGAGTGGTAGATGATAAAACAAACAATGTTGTAAGATGCTAGCACTAGGATTTTTGGGGGAGCGACTTTTCACTACAAGTGACCAATTGCAAATCAGTTAAGCTCAAGTTTTCATATAGTTTACAAGTAAGTACCCTCCATTACTCTCTTAACTTTTGAACTGTTGTTAATCTTTTAGTCCTGTAATACTCTTTATTAGAAACAGATTTTTTTTTCTATAGGTTATGTGCCCAGAGACCATGTGATGTGGAACTATCGCTGAAAATAGTACAACGTTAGAAAAATATTGGTAACGCTGCTGAATTCGATTGATAAAGTCTTCGTGTCAAATTTTGAAATGTGGTCGGTACAGATGTAAAGAATTTTATTCTGCGGTAAAGTGTGGAAAGTGTGAACGACAGCCATTACAACGCCTCTGGGGGCTCAAAAAAACAGCACAGCATGAAATGCTAACGCCATTGATACTAGTTATTAAAGAAACTTAATTGAATTACATTGAAAACTCTGAAAAGTCTGCAGAAGATACAAGCTAAATGACCCGTGTAAAAACTAGCTTAATACAGAAAATTCCTCGACACACAAATGAGTGACGACAACAAAATGGCGGAGTATATAAATTCGTTCACCACCCGGTCAGGCAAATTGCCGGGAATTAAAATCATGCTACATAAGAAATTACTTAGTATAATCGTAGGAGATAATTTGCCGGCATTTGAGACAAAGCTTCTTGAAGAGGGATAAAGACAAAAGCAGCAGCAGTCACCGTCAGATGAGAAGATCCTGCAAACATTCCAACGCCGCTAATGAGCAACGATCCTCCATAAAACACAAACGATGGATAAAGTAAACCTAGAAGTGGAATCGACAACGAAGTTTTCAACCAGTAGATAACCTGAAGATGAAAATATGGAACAGGAATCCAGAATTTCCAAGGAAGTCCAAATTTATTTTCAATACAGTTAACTTTTACGGTACAATCCAATCACAAAATTACGAACATAGCTTATATAAAAAGTACAAATATGAGCAAAACTAAATGAACAAAAGATAAAAGATTGATTCAATTCTGAAGATAAAATATAGCCCGATAATACCCCAAGATCAAGAGGGTTGATCGTGACAGCATACAAGCTGCATGATACAGATACTAGAATAAAAATTGCCCATTGGACGTTTTGTATAAAAACATTTATCGCAGTACAATCTGCGGATACTAAGATAAGGGAGTTTCAGGAATGTTAAGGGTGGACTTGCCATTTTCGCGATTGACTGCTACATTTTGGGGATGTGAATTTAAAACTCTGCTATATTTAAAGCTAACCGTAATTTCAAATATTTTAAATAAAAAATATTTTACTCAATTCAGATTGTTCAAAATATTGACATCATTTCTGTTATACATTAAGTACTAATGTTGCAGTGATTGCTAGACTTTAGCGCTTGTGCTTGATACCTTTTTACTCGAGGAACATATTTTCCGTCCCTATGGCTTGAATTGATATTTTCTCTTTTCCTCTAGTATCATAATTCCCTACCGTAAATGCTGAACGAGGGTTTTTTTTTAAGTTTTAATGAGTTTTTAATTGAGAGCACTAGGTCCAGAATTGAGAACACTAGTAAGGGTGTCAATTGCCTGATCCAATTCATGGTAGCACTCGATGCTCCTCGGAGCAGTTTCCATTGAAATTCGGGCAAGAAATTGGAACAGCTACCAGTCCGTCCTCTTTCTGCTAATAAAGGATACCTGTTTAGTTTAGTTGCAGCCAGCCAAGTGCTAGTGTTTAATTATTGTTTCAGTAGCAAGTGTTTGATTATTCGATGTAAGCAAGGTCAATTCGCTGCCAGCATTGGTGATAAATAGGTCAATTGTCAGGATGAAGACAAAAAGTACCTAGCATCGGACATTTATGTAGGACAATATAAGCATTAGAGTCAGCTCTCAGAATAAAGACATCAATTTGTATGGCATTAGCAACAACGTCCTTGATAACGTCACAGGGAGGGCCAGTCCCATGATCGTGGGCAAGAAACAAACCAGCATGATCTTTGGTCGATGTCCGCTACAATAGCTATATTATCCTGGTCATAGAAATTGTGAAGAAAAAAAAACATGAATGGTTTCCTTAACAAGAATACAGACTCGTGGTTTCGACAAGCCTTTGAGTGTTATTTGTCTGGTGCATCCATTGGTCAGTAGCCCGCAAACCTGGTTGCTCACAACGCATGGTTCTTGGTTTCAGATAAGTTATATCTTTGTCCCAGACAACCGTAGCAGCAGGGCAGCTGATGCTGCTTTGGAATGGTGCAGGTTAACTTAAAATATTTTCAATATTATTAATTAGTGTTAGGACGAGATGTTCCTTCCCGGATGTAATAGATGCCCCATCCTTTTCTTCTGTATCCATAGTCAAGAAGTCAATGCAGCCACCCACCTTAGAGGTAGTTCCGACGCTTGGCTCATCAGGAGAGAGTGATTCCGCATCTACTTTTCCCTCAGATGCAGCCCTCAGGCAAGTGGTGAATATTTTTCCAAGTAGCTCCTCTGCCGTTTGAGCTACCTGTTTTGGGTCACGCTTGGTAGATTCCGGATATTTAGATCCAGAGCCCTTGGACCTATCGTTTCTGTAGATCCGCAGAGCCGATTTGATGATTATGGGTATTCAAGAGGAGCAATATCTCTTCATTTATGATGAAAACGGGCTTCCGCTAATTATCGATAGGCTTGCCAATTGGAACAACCGTCCAATTTCTCGTGAAGAGATGTGGGTTGAAGAGGCGTATGATGTCCATGATTTTCACTGGATCCGAATAAATACAGGAAATTCATGCCCATCTAGCCCAACTGGCGATCTCGTGTTAACGCACAGCCTGAACTTGATGCCTGGCTAGAGTTCTTCTAGCTTGTAGATTGCGTGCTGAAGTTAGCCCTTAGTTAAAAGGTCGAGTTAGCATTGGATAAGTTGCCATAAACTTTAGTTTTTGCAATCCTACCCGTTCTGATTTTTTTTAATCGTTTCTGAGCTAAATTTGCAGGTTTGAAAAGGAGCGGGTTCTCCCTGGTGAATGTTGTTGCTCATTAAAGGAACTTTTTACCCTTGTCAAAATCGTGTCGGGAGGGATGTTTTGTAGCTTTCTCAGAACTTTTAAGGCTGACTTTCCAAAACCAAATTCATTTACCAAAATAAATTACCAAATTACTAATAGGGTCATTAACTGGACAATACAAAGATGCGCTGATATATCATCTTTCAACAATAAGCGAAGAAGCTGTGACCCCTGAAAAAAGTTGTCTTCAGCAACCGGTAATCGATTCACGCCAAATTATACCTGTTGAATTAAAAATAAAGAAAAATACGGCAGGGAAACTTAAAAATATTCTGCTTGCAGATCAAACAAAGACTGAAAAAAAAACACTATCTGGCTGCAGCGAAGTTGAGGTGAAAAGCCTGGAAAAAAACCGCAGCTAACGATTTGAAATTTTTTGTAGCGAATTACGAAAGAATAATTTTAGTGAGGGCAGTGAAGTTTATAAGCTGTATTCGAGGATACTCAAGGAAAAGTCACCACCTACACACAAAATGAGCTTAACGATGGCTAGAGATGGTATTACATTTGTCCTTCGAAAATCAAGATTTTATCCTCTTGGACTATAATTTTTTTATGTTTCGCGAGAAACAGGTTGCCGTAAATTATCAAAATCTGATTTACCGAAGACGACAGTGGTAACGATAGCTCTGGAATATTGACGAGTGGTTATCTCGTTAACGTAAACAGTATACATTTTGCATTGTATTCTTTTAAGCTAATAGCTTTGTAACAAATTAATACTGAAATTTTTCGAGGAACTTTCACCTAAATAAATGACCAAAATTTAGTCAAATTGTCCAACGAAAAATCGTTTTGGTCAGTGAATATGAGTGTAGAGTGATTAGTTCTGAGACTCTGATTTGACTCAGATAACTTACTCGCAGGCAAATTAATTTATTTGCCCATGTGAGAAAATACTTGGATTCGAAAAAGAGATCACATACGCTGGCCATTGCTGTTCTACTTACTCGTCTATTGAAGCTATTCAAACAAAACTTAGACAATTTGTTTTTGTTTCGCTTTTAGTACTCCTTTTAATTATTTGTGGAAAAAATGTATTCCGGTGAAATAGATTGCAATGCTTGGAGCAAGTGCAGGTTAAGATGATTTCCACATTCAGAGCGAGTGGCACGGACGCTACGAAAAAAGTATACAAAAAAATGAAAGTAAATAAAATCCCTAATTTAGCTGTCTAGACAGATAACTTAAACCAATAATTAAAAAAATTACAAAGCCCAAAGTTTTCTACCAAAATATAATTTAGCCGGTTTCACTTTAGCTTTGCACCCAAACAGCACGAAGAAAAATAGCAAAATCCCACAAATAATTAAATAACCTACATATCAACAATGTTCAACAAACTTTCATGTCACAGCACCCAAAAATATTCCCGACTTTCAGAATTTCTTCACAGCACCCAAAAATATTCCCGACTTTCAGAATTTCTTCGAAAATTTATGACTTTTATCGGAATCTTCTGTGTACTTCTATTTGTTGTTTATTTTTTGTCTTTTCTTCTTCTAAAACACTAATTAAATCCAAAATTCTTAACCGGAGGCGCTATGCTCGAAAAAAAAAATACACACAAAACAAAAAATACTGAATTTCAATCGTAACACATAAATTCGTGCCATAGAAGCAATTCTTTATCATTATCAGACTAATTTATCGAAAACTCATGTTAGCAGCATGAAGACAACTTCTTTTTTCCTGGATTTATGATCGTGTAATGTCTTGTAAACGCCATTGGAGAGTTGAGTGCCTTGGTAAGAGATGGAAAGTCAAATATTTTTAAAAAAAAAAGTGGAAAAATTTAGACAACATATTTTCATGTCCTTTTGTTTGAATTCATGTTTTATCGTCGGTGTATCTTGGGTTTGATAGTCGTGACCATTAGGCTACCTTCAATTAGAAAAAGGTTTTGGTCGATTCGATTGAGCAGATTCTGTCTGAATAGCTGAGTTTGTATAAGGATTTTCGGAAGCTGTGATGCATTCGCCTTTGGTTGGATATTTGATTTTGAGACAAGATGTTATAGTCAAAGTGCTCGAAACAAGAATTTTACGAGAACTGAAGTCAATTTTCAATTTTTTTCTGTTATGAAATCGGGACAACAGATTCAAGCAGGACTGTCGAAAGGAAAGAATAGATAAGTTGATTTTAAGGATTGCATTTTTTACTTGATTTTATCATAAATTGAATGATGGATGACTGATTTTCACACTTCTATCAATATGTATTAAATATTTGAGCAAAAATGGAATTGTTTTTATGGAATTATGTTTTTTAAATGGAATTGTTTTTAAAATTGAAATTTTTTTTTAACTAATTGTAAGTGGTCTCGAAAGAATGCACTGATTCTCATGAGACATCAGCTCATAGTGCATACTTGGCTGATGTTGTCACTTGCAGTGGCAGGTCATTAATTTTTATTTATGTTAGCTGTGATAAATGTTAACATCGTCGACTTATATCCATCGGTATCATTTACTCATAAAGGTTATTAATTTGTGATCACGGTTCCCTTTTTGTCTATAAGTCAGCATAGACAACGTATACCCTCTCTAAAGCTTATCAAAGCAGAGAATAGTTGATACGGGAAACTCGATCGTTTTGCGGAATAAGCCTCCGAAAGCAGAATCAAAATTCCATCTGTTAATCGGGATCGATACCTGCTAAAATCCTCCCTTGCTCTCTGAAGGTGATATTTTAAGCAAACGTGTGAAGCATAGGTCATTCTATGCTTTGCCTGCGGATACTCCAAGCTGTTGAAAAGTTAAGTGCAGATTGAGATGGATTATTTGTAGAACTTTCTGATTTAGCTGAAATAGTTGTGAATGGTATGAGATTTTCGCCACAAATGAAATTTGTATATGAAGAAGATGAGGATTGGACTACAATAGAATCTGCACTGGGAAGTTATTTTTTTGCTTCATTAGTACGAGGGTTGATCCAAAAGTAATGATAATCAATATAAATCAAGGTGATTAAACTTTAAAAAAATATTTATTTTTCAATATCGCCTCCTAGCAAGTTAATACATTTAATAAATCATTTTTCCAAATCCAAGATACCCATAGAAAAAAATGATTTATCTCTACTCTCCCAAAACACCTCAACACCAGCCTTAGCTTCGCTATCACTTTCAAATTTCTTACCCCGAAGGTGTTCCTTGAGCTGAGGAAAGAGGTAGAAGTCGCTGGGTGCTAGATCTCGCGAATAGGACGGATGTTCAAGCAGCTCGTTTAATTGCAGTCATTGCAACTGCAGCCTTGTGAACCGTGCGTTGCCTTGATGGAACAGCACTCCGGCTCCCAGTGTTCCGGGTCTTTTTTCCTTAATAGCCTACCGCAATATCCTCACTTGGTCTGTGTGGTAAGAGCGTGATAAAGTGGCTTCCTTTTCCAGATATTCCACCATAAGAATTCTTTCAGCGTCCCAAAAACTGATGAATATCCTTTTCTGCCGAACTTGACACTTTGAATTTCGTGGGCGTCGGTGAAGAGGGTCGCTTCCAGGTCATCGATTGCAGTTTGGTTTCTGGATCAAAATGTTGGAACCAGGTCTCGTCCATAGTCAAGAAACGTGACAATGTGGAGGAGCAAAGTCCCCTAGTGTTTCCACCAAGCCGCTGTCTATGTCTTTGGTAGATATTTTTTTTAAACACAGCTACTTAATGACAACTCTTATTTCGTTTTTGTCCATTTTAATGTTCTCTTCGACTATTCGTATCCTTCCTGGAATCATGGCCTATTTAGATGTTTTTTTATGCTGACTTAGTGGGTAAATGAAGTAGTAAAAAATTTTTTTTTTTAATTTTATGTGAACTGGAAATAGCCGATTATCGCTACTTTTGGATCAAACCTCGTAGCACTTAAACCGCAATTGGTACTCCTTAATCGTAATTACTACTTCTTAACCGTAACATTCTTCTTTGGTGAACATTTATTTCTTGATGGAAATGGATTTTATGCTGTATTTTGAAACAACAGCACGCTTATGGCAATGATACCATTTTTATAGGTTTGAACCAAATTGCAACAAAACAAATTTTTTCGTTTCGAAAAAAATAACTATTTTTTTTTTCATAGTGCTTCTCAGACCACTAGTTTGTTGGCATAAGGGACAGCACAAAGTTTTACGTGTCAACGACACGCGGTGTTCCCAAGCGGTCCCCCATCTAAGTACTAACCGCGCCCAACACTGCTTAACTTCGGTGATCGGACGAGAACCGGTGGTTCCAGTGATAATTATAATCCAAATTAGCTATATTCGAGCAGAAAGTACTTGTAACGAGTCATTTAGGTTTACTGAAGAGACTGTAAATTTTTATAATTTTTAATTTTGGGTCAATTTTGAAAGATGACTTAAAGCGGTATTCAGCGCAAGACGCAAAAGAAGTAGTTTTCAGTGAAAAAATGTATCATCAAATTAATAGTCACCTGTAAGATGAGTTTACCATCTTCTCCAAACTAATAACCAATTTCATGTCATCTTTTCTCCATGTATGATTTCAGCAGAAGGACAATAGTTTGAACAGAAAATAAAAAAAAAATCATTTGAATCACTTTTTCAGTTTCCTTTTAAATCACACTGAATTATCGAAAGAAACCCCTGCTGGCGTTCACCATTTAAATAAGAAAAAAATTAAAATTAATTGCTAAATAGATATTCACCGCTACACTGAAAAAAATCCACATGGCGCCCAGAGCCATGTAACATAGCGCATTATTTATGGTCCCATACGTCATGTACGAAGTACTCTGAGCCATGCAATATGGTTCCCAGCGCCATAATGTCAGAATCTACATAGCGCGTGGTCCCATGGAACATGGCGCAGCATTTATGGTCCCACACGCTATGTACATAGTACCCTGAGCCATGCAGTATGGCTCCCAGCACCATAATTACATGGCGCAGAAATTATGGCCCCACGCGCTATATTACATAGCACCATGAGCCATGTAATATAGCTTCATTTGTAGGTGAGCGAATTTAGATATTGTTCGTTATTTGAAGTATATTTGAATATACGGCCATACGACACTGAAATAATCGATTTTCGTCAGATCACCGAAGTTAAGCAGTGTTGGTCGCAGTTAGTAATTAAATGTGGGACCGTTTGGGAATACCCCATGACGTTGACACTTAAAACTTTGTGCTGTCACTTATTCAGCTAAACTAGTTGTCTGGGAAGCACTATGAAAAATAAAAAAAATTAAAAAACCAATTTAAAAAAACTTAAAAAATAGAAAATTAAATAAAAATGATATGGAGGTATTCATATGTTTTATGGTGTTAAGCATGCGTGCAAATATTTTAAGAGTTTAATTTTTATTAGACATTTATTGTGGTGCTTTAGTTTGTACGAAGGTCATGGCGTGGGGGACCATAATACATGGCGTGGAGGACCATAGTGCATAGCGTGGAAAACCATAGTACATGGCGTGGAGGGCTATAAGCATAGCGTCTGCTCCTATGTACTTTTCGCCATGTACTATGGCGTTTGGCGCTATATTTTACCAAAATCCCCAAATCGACTATGTACATGGCGCCAGAAGTCCATAAATTATGGCGTCTGGCGCCATGTGTTTTTTCAGTGTAATAATCCAATACGAGCGCATTCTCAAACTTGTCTGAGGTTTTGACATGTGGATCCCAAATTAAAATGTGACGATACACAGTGTTTCATTAAATATCTATAAACCATTACGGATTCCTGCTAACCATTATAACATGACATTTCGAAGCCCTAGAATGTAAATTGCATTAGTAACGAGATTTACTTAACCTTCGGTCTCGACAAAAACACTATCGCAACTATCCCATTATGCATGAAATACCATCAGTTTGCACGGAAGCTTTCCTTGTTAGTAGCTAAACTTAGGGAAAACCGGTTTGTGCGATTGCACACTATTCAGGAAGTATAAATAAAATATTAGAGATTGCATTCATCGTAGAAACATGATTCTACTCATCAGTTGGGATTATTATTGGGAATTTCAAGCTTTAAACGAATTATAATCAGGCATTATGTTTTACAGTATGGGATTCTAGGAAATATACAGCACACGCTAAAACCGTAGTCTTGAACCGTAGTTCTGCTATTTATGGAACACTATAGACCAAGCTTCATAATCAGGTAAGTAAAGAAAATGAAAATTGGTCATGGTTGAAGCTTGATTATGATGTTTTGGAAATTTCAAAAGCATACCCAAAAAGAGGCAAAGTAAATTTGTAAAATTTTCAATTGCGGTAGGTTTCCATAAAATCATCAGATCATTATGAAATTTACAGGACCTTGTTGTTTACAATTAATTCTGCAGCTACAACAGGTATGTAAACATAAATCTTTTAAACCATCGATCCTCCTGAAAATATTTTTGCTATTTGAGAAAAAATACGGACGGTTAATAAAGTTTAAGTTTTGCCTAAAAAGTCAGTTTAACCATTTTAAAAAACTGAAACCACAAAAATGGTAGCCCTTCACGAATCAACTATTTTTTTTTGTACTTAAAATTCATGTATGCGAGACACTCAATCTGAACTTGAGTAAAACTTGGTTTGACAGAAGTTGTCAATGAATGCGCTGGTAATCAAGGCCGGATTTAAGTATGAGCATTTATGGGGAACTGCCCAGGGCGGCAAATATTTAGAAGGAGTGGAAATTTTCGAAAAGTTTCATATTATCTAATACTTTCAAGTTTTGTTGCAAAAATATAATTCTAATCTTAGAAATTCAGCAAAAGTTCATAGACTCATTATACTTAATAAGTACAATTTCACAGGGTAATGTTTCTGAAAGAAAAAAAATTAGCTCAGTACATCTAAATTAACTCAGTACACCTTACTTTATACATCACACAGTAAAAAATCAAACTTTCGCTTGGCGCCCTTGGCAGCTAGCTATCTTAGGTCTGTTCGCGTACTACGTACGATAAATTGCAATTAATTGCACTAAAGCCGTTTTTGTACTCTGTTTTACTGAAAACTGAAAATTTCCCCTCTTTCAGTAAATTTCAGTAGAGTCTGAGCTACTGAAAAATACTGAAAACTGTCAAATGGTTTTTGGCGTAATGTTATTATGAGAACGAATATTATTTTCTTACGATGACCGTATAATCACTATTGTTCTCCCAAAAACCGACAACTGACACTTTTGTTTGTCAATTTTCAGGAAATCCAATGAGAGCGTTTTCGTACTTTTCATGAATTGAATTGAATGAAAGTACGCGAACATACCTATTGTGGTTAGTATATTCCCACTTGCGCGCCGTAGATTCCAAGCGGGATTAGCGAATCCTCTACGGCGCATCATTATGTAGCACACGTCCCGCTCTCGCAAAATCGCTCCCATGTCAACCCACAAACAATCCTGTCGTCGTGTAATCAAATATAATTGGCAGAAAAAATGTTTTTAAACGGATCAGAATTTTAATATACTATTAACTATAAATACGTACTATATATAAATATATAAATACGTATAACTATACTATAAATACGTCAATGAATAATTATCTAAAAACAATAAAACAATAATTATCTATCCATGGATTGTATTTTTATGGCTAGTTTCTAAGTTCACAGCTGCCCAAGGGCGGCAAGAAGATCAAATCCGGCCCTGCTGGCAGCTCAAAGGCTGTGGTGCCTTTCTTGAAATAACTCTCAACACAATAAAAGCTTCATGCCCTATAACCTCCGATGCAGTCGTCGCATTGAAATGAAATTCGCATAGCGAAGCAGTTGTGATTATTGCAGAGCTGATCAAGTGCTGCCACCTCAGAGTATTTTTATGATTCTTACACTAGGAGGTGCTGCCGTAACATTTTCGAATATTGAGCATCTTCTAGTGAAAAATAGGTAAAATATATTTTTTGCCTATATTTTTAAACTCGTGCGAGTCGTAGACTTTTCGATGCAATTATCGGATCAAAGTGATGCTTCGATCTTCGATACAGACTCATCATAATACATTCAAAATTAACTCAATTCCTGTACTTTTCCCCCAAAAAATAGTGTTTCTAGCAATTTTTATCCGATGGAGCTTTTTCTGGTTTTATTCCGGTTGAAAACAGTTTTGTTAAGTCATGCAATAAAAACGAGGACTAATAAAAAAAATCGCAAACAAAGAGATGGAAAATAAATTAACTTATGTTTTTTAAAATCATTTGTTTTTCAAAAGTTACCGTTATTCGTTTTATACAGTTTGGGTAAGCAGCACTCTTCAAAAGAAGCTGTTTTTTGCTGGTTTAAAGATCTTACACTCACGTGTCCGTCCTAGTTTGTGGATGCATTATTAATCATAGTTTAATTTTTTTTTATCTAATGACATAGGTAAGGAAAAAGATTTTTCAGTATTCGAACTCAAATGACATTCCTGGGGGTATTTCGCTAGAGCCGCAATTTTTGAACATGGTCATTCCGAAGTACTTGAAACATATAGCGGAGCAATTGAGAAAATATGAATACTCAATAAAACCGTTCTTTACTGTTCGTAAGTACATGGTACAGTGCCAATTTTATACCCTGGTTTCGTCGACAAACGGGTGCCCAACAATCAATTGTAAAAACCGCCATGTCCAACAATGCAGACACAATATTGCTGTGCGAAATTGGGTCAAACCGACGCTAAAATCTGATACTGGCGGACGGGGTGAACGAGAAAAAGGAAACACAACCGCACATAAAATTAAAACATTAAAACCGATGGCCTGGACTCTGTCCCGGAGTTTCCTCAATGCATCATTCATATTAGCACTTTATATGCATTCTCTGCTGGCGAGCCTCGCACCATTATTGTTGCCACCGTTGCTGCTCCTTTTTCCAGTTGCATGTCAATTATCCATAAACTGCAACTTCAACGAGAACCTGCCTTCCCAATATGTCGACGCCGACGACGATGGTCACGATGGCGGTCAGTTATTTCGTTAAACGTTTTACGGTCCTGCAAAGTAGCTGGTAACAACAACTGGCTGGCAAGCGTTTTTCACTCTTCCAAAAAACCACGTTGAGAAATAATTAATTTGGTGGATTTCATTTTGTTTGACTAAGGCTTGTTATGCAGTTAGTCGGTCGGTTGCTTTGCATTATCGTGATCCTGAAGGGATTTCGGTCGATCGCAATAGTTGTTAGAAGCGTACTAGTACATTAGACCATGTTGGGAATTTCGGATATTCAGGTCAGTGATAAATTTTAATGGAGGTCATAGTAGACCGGGCATATTACAACAAAGTTGGGGTGTGCATATAAGTTCGAAGTTCAAAGTAAATTTAAAATAGAAGGACTATATGTAGCACATATTTACAGTTTAATCATTGTTATATGCCGTGGAAAGCTCTAGCACTGCACATTTTCTACGATACAAATAAAAATTACGTTACCACATAGCTTTAATATTTAATTACATGAACTACGGTAAACTTGTCAACAGAAAAATATACTACCTATGCCCGTCCCAGCCAAATGAAATGAAAAGAATTTTCCAACCTACAGCCGTATACATATCTCTGCCATCCGCACTACACTCCTCATTTATAATTAAACATCCTGTGCAGATACACGTTAACGCAAATGTAAGCACCAGCAGATGGAATTACAAAATCGTTACTACACCAGAAGAAGATGATTATAAATTTTTCAAAAGTTCCAGCTCGCTCGCGTAAGCAACACTTACCGGGAAGTATTTTTCAGTTGAAGTTTGCATTGTGTGCAAAGAACTTTTATTAAATATTCTCTTTCAAGGAGGCAGCTATTACTGGAAGCAGTAACAAGGTGTTACTTTCTCCACAACCAAACTAAGGCCCTGTCATCGTTATAAACTCGCACCTCCACGATAAGTTTGTGTGTTTGTTTAGTGCTAAGCTCATTCCGTGCTATCGCAAATTGAAACTATCGCGTTCTCATATATCTGCATACGTGCGGACTTCCTTGCGTACGTATGTAGCATGCATGTCCAAAGGTCGAAATTGCATAAAAATTTAAGTATGCTGCTTGGTGGAACGTGGAGTGAGTCCAAGAGGCGAAAGAAAGATAAATAATAGTGTTGAAATTTGCATAACGATCAAGCACACCGTATACAGTCGCAGGATGCTGGATGCAGAATACTTACCGCTGCCAGTATTGTCGTCATCGTCGCCTGGGAGCCGCTTATCCGGTGCAGCGAAAAGATGAAACAGATTTCGTTGGAGAATCGATTCAGACGAGAAAAAGAAGTCGTCACAGGACTAAAGCGACGAGCCCGGCTCAGTATAACAGTCGGCTCCCGGAACTCGCATCAAACTCAAGAGCCCAGAAATAATTAAACTTTGAATTTTACATGATATTTGCTTTTCATTAAGGATGGCGCGCTTCGTACACAAGTCTGACAGGAGGGTTAACGATAGCAAAAGACAACTTTCCGGATGGTATTGGCAACCGGCAAACCATTTCCAGAGAGATCGGGTCCAAAGTTTTAAATGAACCCCCACACGAACACGACACATGCACGCTACACTCTTCGCATATTATGCAAGCCGGTAGAATGATTTGATTAAAATCTTATTTTTGCTGTTTCAAGTGAAAATGGTGAATAAAATATATTTTCGAAATTCAATAGATATTTTCCAAGTATAAAATATTCGTTAATGCTATCATGGATTTGGACGTCGTGTGGGGGGCTGAATGATAATTCTGAAAAAAGATTTATGCTTTTCTTAATCGGAAATGTAAATGTCATATAATATCGAATCAAATTTCGAATGAATAATATTTACACTCAATTTATACGTCGAATTACCAGAAAATTACTTCCACGTAATATCGTTGAATGTTACGGAATAGTTTAAAATTTGATCAGTTTTTGAAAGACTTAAAATTTTGCTGATGCAATTTCGGATAAGAAAAACTTTGTATAGCTAGGAAAATTGCTTTGTATTTGCTGAAAAAAAAAAAGCAGAAACCTAAATTCATCAGAGCCTGAAATTTTTACTCTAATGGTTCACTTGTATCAAAACAGTTTAGATTTTTCTTCGGATATTTTCATAGGTTATGGGGTTTTTGCATAGACTTTTATGCAAAAATGATAGATTTGTATGCAAATTAGTTGAGCTATGAAGTGTTGAGCTTTCTCAAGATTGAATGAGGAGGTTGAAATAGCGGATTTTGTTGGAGCTGATGATTCCTACTACCCCAAGAGCACCAAAATCTAACAAAACTATATTTTTCTATATAATTGAAATACTAATTTTGCCACTTTACTATTATTTTGTCTACTTTTTCAGATTCTTCTTTGAACTTATGAATCTATTGGTTTTTTTTTCTTTTGAAAATATGTTTGCCTATAGTATCATTTTTACTGACAGCTTTTTGGTAATTTTACTTAGCGTAACTACTAGCAGCCAACAAAGAGTTTACGTGATGGTTACAAAATTTTTTTCGTTGGTTTTAAGATTAATTTAGTAAATTTAGTGATTTATTCAAAATAAATAATTTAATAGGCTAAAGACGTAGTTATAAAATGAATAAAAAAATAAGTTAAAAAAACTAAAATACGAAATAAGAATATAAGAACAATATTAAAATACAGTGATAAGTAAAATAGAGAATAATACGATTGGGTAAGAGAAAAATGCACACTACGAACTAGACTTTTGAAAATTCAACGATCTGAAGAAGAGAACCAAGCTGAAGATTATTATGCGTCCTCAGTAAACGCAAAACAGGCGAGTGAAAATAAACTTTCTTAGGCGCAAAAGGTACAGTGTGGTTGACCGGAAAAGCCTGTCATGATGGCTTGCCGTAAAAAAACGCGGAAAAAATGGAGACAAATAGCCACGACAAACTTTAGAAGGAAAACATTTATCAAGGTAAATTCTGAGGATATTTGAAGATTGACAATCGATCACTGTAAGGAAAATATGGTAAGGTTACACTTAAAAATAAGGCAGCACGTGAATCTTTTCTGCACCGGTTAAACCGTCTCAGACAAGCAAAAAAAAAAACGATGGCCAAACACCATGGAGCAATACTCAAGTATATTTATTATTTATTTATTATTCAAATCTCATTTAAGAGAAGATCCAATTATAAAATGAGATACAAAAAATAACAAAAATCATTAATATAAAGCAAAACAGGAATAAAAATAATAATAAAAAAATATAATGAAAAAGTAAAGAGAAAAATGCACAATAAAAATAACTAAGAGATTACGTTAACATATCAATAACATGTTTTTTTAAAAGATTGAAAAGACATGGACAAAGAACCAAACTGATGCTCATCATATAGCGAATAATGGAAAGAAAAAGATGCATGCAAGTGGAAATCCCAAAGGCATTGTCGCAAACATATATAAGGGGCATTTCACGTGAAGCGGACAACGAAAAAAAGTCGAGGTTCCGGATTTCGTTCATATTATGCATAATGGTACTTCTAGAGGATATGAACGTGGATGCACAATTTTTTCCTTCTATGAGGTTCAGTTACCGAGTTATGGGCTTCTGAAGAATTGAAGAAGCTGATGAAGGGTTTTTTTGGAAGCCGATTTTGAGATTGAAAAAAATATATTAAAAACATTAAACATATTGATTGGTATAGAAAATCAGCTGTTCTTTTTAATTTTAAAATTAAATTTAGAATAAAAAAAAAATTTCCTGTTTAAAACCGGAAGTAACCATTTCAACTCGTTATTTGAGTAACTTGGACCAGGTTAATTTTTTTTATTTTTGTAGTAAAACAAAGCTTAAACTATACTTGTTTTATCATAAAAATTTTAGAATGGGATGGCGAGTAGTTTGGGAGGTAGGTGAATTTTAGTACATACAAGTCGTATGAAGCGTGGCACCCGGAGCTTGATTAGGATAGCTAGTGAGTGTGAAAACAAAATATTTTTAGTAAAATTATTACTATATCGTTAAAATATTATATATAGAATTAATATAGTTAAAATAAAGCGATAGAGTTTCAATATTAAAAGTTGCTAATGCTAATTTATTTAATAAAAAAACAAACTTGTTTATGGAAAAATGAATTTATTTCACAGTTTTTACAATTGCATATATAATTCACCTACATATAGAGGTTAAAATATAAAACAATTGCTAATGCTTATTTACGAAGTGAAAACAAAAAAATAATTTATGGAAAAAAAATTTTTACTTGAACTTATATGACTTGGACCAGTTTAATTTTTTTTTATTTTTCTAACAAGACAAAGCTAAAACTATACTTATTTTATGTCAAAAATTTTAGAGTGGCAAGTATATGTAGTTTGCCGTGATACTATATCCTGTATATAAATAGTTTTTATAACATACTTAAAATACATAATTAAATTGTGTTCATACTTAACCGACTACCCCACAGAAATGCGATTAGTATCGCCATTTTTTAGTTGAAAAAGGTATTATTTTTTCATAAAAAGCCATATAATAGAAGGAGGTCAAAGCTATGTAATAGAATTTGAAAATGATATTTGATGATAATCAAGTGACAACCGTTTAGTTCGAAAAATGGGTTTGTTCAGACAGATTTACCATTTCTACTCATTTGCTTGCATCCGATGATTTTGTGGACAGCTTTTGTCACGCGTTGGATGCCTCGAAACCCCATGCTTACATTGCAGAGCAACAGACTCATTATTTTAAAAATCTAAAAGAAAATATAAACGAAGCGGAAATTTTGGTACAATGCGATTTTGCTGAGAATTATTGTTTTGTTGTACAAGATGCTGCTCAAGCTTTTCATTGGAATAATGACCAGGCAACACTTTTCACATCAGTCTATTATTATAAAGTTGGAAGTAAAATAGAACATGGTAGTATTTCCAGGAAACCCTTCACAAACATCTGTCTGAAGAAACAATAGCTGTGTCAAAAATTATATACATAACAGATGGGGCCCCACAACATTTTAAAAATAGTTTTAATTTTCTGACTCTATTTTATTATAAAGCTGATTTCAAGACAGAAACTGAACTTCATTTTCACGCGACTTCGCATGGAAAGGCCTATGTAATGGTCTCGGTGGTAATCTGAAACGACTGGCAACACGTGCGAGTTTACAATTACCTCCTAGTAAAGCTATTACTACACCTTTACGTTTTTTTCATTGGGCAAAGTCGGCTTTATCCCTAACAGCCACTTACTATTGCTCATCAGAGGAACTTCAACGCCACAGAATATTTTTAAAACCACGGTTTGATTCCTCTATTACTATTCCCGGAACTAAGAAATTTCACTGTTTTATTCCAGTTACTGAAGGCCTTGTTATAAAAAGAACAAGTATAAGTAATGAGTGTCAAATTGTAAAAATGGTGAAATAAATTCATTTTTCCATAAATTATTTTTTTTCACTTAGTAAATAAGCATTAGCAATTGTTTTATATTTTAACCTCTATATGTAGGTGAATTATATATGCAATTGTAAAAACTGTGAAATAAATTCATTTTTCCATAAACTAGTTTGTTTTTTTATTAAATAAATTAGCATTAGCAACTTTTAATATTGAAACTCTATCGCTTTATTTTAACTATATTAATTCTATATATAATATTTTAACGATATAGTAATAATTTTACTAAAAATATTTTGTTTTCACACTCACTAGCTATCCTAATCAAGCTCCGGGTGCCACGCTTCATACGACTTGTATGTACTAAAATTCACCTACCTCCCAAACTACTCGCCATCCCATTCTAAAATTTTTATGATAAAACAAGTATAGTTTAAGCTTTGTTTTACTACAAAAATAAAAAAAATTAACCTGGTCCAAGTTACTCAAATAATGAGTTGAAATGGTTACTTCCGGTTTTAAAAAGGAAATTTTTTTTTTATTCTAAATTTAATTTTAAAATTAAAAAGAACAGCTGATTTTCTATACCAATCAATATGTTTAATGTTTTTAATATATTTTTTTCAATCTCAAAATCGGCTTCCAAAAAAACCCTTCATCAGCTTCTTCAATTCTTCAGAAGCCCATAACTCGGTAACTGAACCTCATAGAAGGAAAAAATTGTGCATCCACGTTCATATCCTCTAGAAGTACCATTATGCATAATATGAACGAAATCCGGAACTTCGACTTTTTTTCGTTGTCCGCTTCACGTGAAATGCCCCATAACAAAACCAGAAATCCGGGAAACCATTCGAATGATGGTACGAATGTGAATATCAAAGTTAAGCTTCTGATCGAGGGTAACACCAAGGTCATTAAAATGGTCAATAACTGAAAGAGTAATGTCGCAAATAGTGTAAACGAACTCAAAAAAACAGAATGTTTCAAAAGTAAAAGGGATAAAGAAATATTTGGAGACAGTCAAGAACAAATAACTACAGTCAGACTAAGAAACGTGACAATTTAAATCGCAAGAGCAAGATGCGAAGAAGAAGAGGCGTAAGATTTTCAAATCATCAGCCTACATTAGAAAAAAAGAATCAATCACGCTTTGAAGCTCATTGACCAAGAGATTAAACAGCAAAGGTCCAAGAACAGATCCTTGCCGTTCACCGCAGAAAGGAACAAAAGGGAAGGACGAAGAACTACAGGTAGAGACATAGCAAGAACGATTGATTAAATACAAATAACGATGTCCACGAGAGACGGGACTCAGATATGTTAAAATACTCTAATTTACATAGGACGAGTTCATGATTGACAGAATCAGATACCATGGAGAAGTGAGTGCATATGACGTCTATTTGGTGGTAACTAAACAAAGCAGAAGCAACTAGATAATGAAATTCAGCAAGCTATCACGAAGCCGCGCTGCTGAGAAGCAAAATCGTAGCGAAGAGTTTCCTAGATGTGATTAAGTACAAGACGCTCACAAATTTTAAAAAATTGAAGATTTGAAGTAAGACGATAGTCAGTAACTAAGTTTCGATCACCAGACGGTTGAACAGGGAAAATGGTTCACACTTCCTAAGAAGCTAAAAAAATGTAATTACACAGACTAATGTCCAAAATGATAGACAGGAGAAGAAAAATGAAAATGGCCGGAGTCAAAAATTGATATAATAGATGACATTTCTTGCGGAGTAGATACACAAAATTTATTTAAAGAGAGACAACCAGTTATAGAGGAAGAAGTTTTTAGACTTCAGGCATATGACCAGAACTTTTTAGGATCATTTGAGCTAAGAAGAAGTTTTCAAATCACTTCAACATAATTTTTCATGTCCCACTTTGATCCGATGAATGCATCAGAAGCCATACGGTAGATAAATTTCCTGATATACAACTCGCAAGAGCTTTCAGATTCACACTTGTTACTTTATTTCATAACAGAGTGCTTATCATAGTAAAATTTAATGGCATCAAATGCTCATTGCTGGCTAAACAACCAAAAGGCTTCCGCAACTACTTCACGTCAAGATCAAAATCGAAAGTCACAAGACCAAAAAACCATAGATAAGGAGAAAAGCAGATGCAACAAGTTAAGAGAATAGATAACCAAAAGCAAAGAAAAGAAAAAGATTATCAAATAGATAAGCAAAAAAACAGATAAGCAGGTTCGGGTCCATGTTTTTCACAAATCGCTTTTTTATGTTTTTTGTTCGCAAGATACGATAAAAAGCCAGTTCAGTTTAGTCTGATACGTCAAGCGATCGTCAATTCCATATCCAATATCATACATGGGATGAATCAACTGTAAATCAGAACTCAGTCATTTTCCCAGAAGTCGCGTACCTCTTTGAAGGGAGATGTCTGAAGTCATTAAAATCTTCAGTATCATTTAAATGTATTCAGTCTTGTGCGAAATGCTGAAGTGTAAAAATGGTCAAATGAACTGTAAAAGTAAAGTGTGTTTTTTGGGTGTTTTTTAAATGCATATATGACGCATTTGGAGACGATATTGTGTCAGAACGTGCATCTCGACGACGGTTTGCTCGATTATACAACAGTGACGAAAGCCTTGAAAATCAAGACCATCCTGGAGCCGTTTTTTGCTTCTTATTGACATAGGAAACCGTCTCCGTCGAACTTTGCACGAATTACGAGTGACGATCTAGGTTGATAAAAGCACTATTAGTCGATATCTTCGAATTCTGATGAAGGAACTATGGTTTGATCAGTGGCTTTCTCATGAACATTCTGACAACAACAACATGCGGCGTGTAGGGTTTCGTTGGTCTGCTTCGCTGTTTTTGTGCGACGAGCGGGGGGATTTTCGAATCAAGTGGATACGTCTGATGTAAAATGGATTATGTACGGTTATAGCCGGCGTTCGTATCAGTCATTATCGCCAAATGATCCTCACGGAATTATCTCGACTCAATGGAATACCTTGTTATTTGTAGGGTGCATTAAACAGGTATCGTGTGGTTTCAAATGTTGGAATTCACCCAAACCATTACAGCTTAAGTATACTATCAGCAGCTATGAGAAGTTCATTATGCCTCATCTACTATATTCTCCCGATGTTTCACCACCAGATTTTTATGTTTTTTTGGGTGATGGATAATTTCCTGCGAAGACAACACTTCAAGAACACCGAGGACTTTGAAACGATATTACCAAATATTTTCGGTGGGCGAAATGAGGACTATCCGAGAGGAATATAATGGTGACTATTTTCAAAATTAAATATTTCATCATTTCTTTAAAAAATGTATGTGCGTCACAAAACTGACGAGTTCAATGCAAACACCCAATATACGCTTTCTTATATACTGAAGCTTATGATTTGGTAGCTTAGATCATACTCAGACGACTCTAGCTAAGTATGATCTGATCAAATTAAACGTTTGCTAATCAATCTACGGCATCGAAAATTTAAAAGTTCCACTTGAGGGGTCAGAGCTAGTCAGCGACGTGAAAAATTGAGCACCATATTTTTTTTGACGGCAGTGGGTTAGTTTATTTTATACAAGAAATAATACAAATTTACTATATTATGTTTGACTTAGCTTGAAATTTAAAAAAAATATTAATTTCAGGCCAAGATATCATCATTTATGAAAATATAACTTTATCCACAAGTTGTGCTTTGTGGTGACCATTATTTTGCTGGTTCACCTAAAATCAACCAATAAAAAAAACCGCTAATAGTTAATCCAGAGCCACATTGAAATTTTTTTCTCTTTTTTGAAAACAAACAAAATGGCAGCCTCAGATAATTTACTCGCAGAATTTCAAGGAACAAAGTACTAGTTTATTGCTGATAAAAAATATAAGTTTCAATAAAAAAAATTCCTTTGGTCAGGCTCTAGTTTTTTTATGTTCATTCAACATTCCCGAGTGCTTTTACTAGCGCGTTTGCATGCTCAAAATCAGTTTTATTTAGAAAGCACATCAGTAATTGCAGGATATCTCCAAACGTATTCCTTGGATTTATTTGAAATGTTCACATTATGCTTTAAAAAAATCAAACTTTCAAAAAACTAATTCAAGCAAATTAATACTTAATTAAAACGACCTCGAAGCTATTTATTTCAATTAATTTGTAATTATTCGTTTTTCTATTCAACAACATTTTATGTTTGCTCTTTACCAAATTACGCAGACTGTAGCTAGGCCTTCATTGCTCCTCAGAACATACTCCTACCACTAAAAAAAAAACTTGAACCTAATGTGCAGAAAGTACGGGTCCCTTCGGGAGATGCAACGTAAATATTCGTAATGTTTGTATACAAATGGACTTCTCCAAACTAGATTCATCCTCGTGTGCTTCATTCATTCGTCCACCATTTTCACATTTTGCCCGATCACAGAGTTTTCCAGCCGGCTTGCAAGGGCTAGACAAGAAGACGACGACCGCAGAACGTGAAAGATCCCACATACACAGGACAAACTTACACACGTGCACACGACTGTTTCGGTCTCAATCCGCAAAAGCAAATATCCTAGACATAAAGCGTTCCTCCAAGATGGATATTGTTACCTTCAAGTAACGTAATAAGAATTTATGTGAAGGGATGCGGTCCGCTAGGAATTGCTTGCATTATGCCATTCAATGAAACGCCTTACACGAAAGCGAAAGGATGGAATTTCCAGTCAGTAAAAATCACGGGCAAAACGAAAAATTCAACGTTATTCCCCAGATAATACGCACAATGTGTCTGAATTATGCCCGGATAAAGAATAAAGAGCATAATGACGCTAAAAGCATGACATAGGCCAAGAACCCGTCATTCTTTCTTTGCTTTCCCCCGTTCATTCTTAACAATTGCGGGAGAATAGTAGAAATTTCATATTGTGCAAAGTCGTAAAGTTATATGTTTATTTCGTTTCAGTTTGGAGAAGACAAATTATTTTTTTGACGTAACTGCTGTTGTTACAAACTTTTGGGGGAGAAATGCTTGTTTGCAAACAGTTGGAAAAATTACATTTTATTTTCCAGAAAAAGAGACTAAAAAAGGCGAAAGATAATTTTATTTGGCTAAAACTAGAAATCAAGTCAAATCATCACTAGGCGAACAATTTGTAAAAACTAATATGTGTGGAATTACTAATATTCCATACTAATATTACTAATATTCCATATTTTACTATGTTCCATACTAAGCTTAATAAAAATGCTTTGAATGAAAACAAATTTTGCACTTACTGAAAGTGTATTTTACTTATTTTTTGTGTTGAAAGTAAATTTGCGTTAAATTAATACCAATTTTATGATCTGCCTGATTTTATTCAATATCTGCAAATAAATGTTTTCTCCAGTTTGGAGTGCTTAGCAGGGTCTATAAAAATATTGTACAGCTTTTGGCCGTGATGAACTAGGACTCGACACCAACCTACCGCATACCGGGCTTTGCCAAGTTCATGCTGGATATAACTCTTGTCCCGGAGGTGTTATCTACATTGACAAGGGACTGGAGGGTGTTGAAGGTGTACACTGAGAGTGGCCACCACTACTTCGCTTTCTGACTGTGTGACTGAGTTCTAGCCGGAAAATACTTGGATAGAACATTCGAACATGGACAGGAAAAAGCTGTTGGAGCTACTAGATAGTAGGTTTCCAAAAGAAGTTAGCGCAGGCGAAACAGAGGTAGCGACGCAATCTGGAGACCATGGCAGAAATTCGGCAAGCGTACGAGCCAAATTGAAGAGTATTATCAGGAAAACAGAAAGCTTATATGTGAACTAAGAAGTTAGCGGAACTGAGGCTAAGAGCACGAACGTGCGGGCACAAGAACGTTGATCTGTTGTTAGATCAGAGAGTCTTGACTTGCAAACCACGAAAATGTAACAAAAAACCCTTTCGAAGAGGTGGCCTGAACCAATGGAGCCAAGGCTATAAAGTAGCTTCTGGTAGGTTCAGCCACGTTGGTCCACATCCACCCTTGGAAAATAATTATCTCAGGTATATTGTAGGCTCGCTGTTTCTCGTGCTTGGTGCGAGAGAAAATGATTGAAAAATCCGCAAGTAAAATACCTCTTTGCTCACAGAGAAAGAGCTGCGCCGCGTGGCCGTTAGAATGCAGGACCAAAAGACATCGGGCTTTGACATTCTTCAGCGCCATTTTCAGGAAGAGGATTACTTGCTTCACATGGCATGAGACAACTTGAAAAATAATCATTTGATATACGAATCGGAACTGTGCGAAAAAATATTACAACAGGAGCAGTACAAGGGGTGTTTCTTAGCCAGACCTATGGAATGTTTCTTATTGTTGTCTTTTGCGGCTCGAGATGCCAGGGGATATGCTCTTGATAGGTTATGCCGATGATTCAGCACAGCAGCTGTCATCACATCTAGAAATCCAACTCAAACTCAAATAAAAAAGGAGAAGGATTGAGGGCAAAATGAAAAACAATAGCCGCCAGCTGGCGACCAAAAAAACTGAGATTTTCATGCTGGCCAAGAAAGGAATACCAACCGTTATACCTACAACGGTTGGCTATCAAGTACTTGAGACTGGGCTTGAAGCTGGCTTATGGTACTCTTCATAGAGAGAATGCGACAGAGCAAAAGTGTCAGTTATCTCACTTGGGAGACTCATGCCGAACATCCACGGTGCCAGTGCCGCCGCAAGTAACATATGGTAATGTTCATTCATTCAACATTACACCATATGCTAAAAATGCTGTTAGTAGACAATTGCTCTTTCATAATATTAATTAGGGTTGGGTACAAAATCTCGTATTACAATATCCCGTTTACAAAATCCCGATTACAAAATCCCGTATTACAAAATCCTGTAACATAAAATCCCGTAAGACAAAATCCCGTATTACAAAAAACCGTGATACAAAATCCAGTTTTACAAAATCCCGATTTAGTTTTGCATAATTTTGCAAATATTATGCAAAACTACGGAATTTTTCATTCAGCTATTTTTTTATTGTAGCTAACATAAAACGATGATAAGGAATATCAATGGAGGAGAATCAATACCCATGAAGAAGAAAAATTTGGTAAGGTACCAAAAAATTAAATAAATTATTAGAAAAAGGTCTGAAATTGAAAAATAATCGATTATTTGAGAAGAATCGCGTACAATATGTCTTTATGTTGAATTTTATTCCTAAATAAAAACTTACATCACTATGTTTTTGTTATTTCATTATATGAATAGGTTTCATACGGGATTTCGTTCTACGAGATTTTGAGTTTCGGGATTTTGAATTTCGGAATTTTGAGTTTCGGGATTTTTAAGTACCTACAGCATTTAGTATTTCGGGATTTTGGGAATTTTGAAACATACGGGATTTTGTTAATGGGGCATTTTGTAATTCGGTATTTTGATACGATCCCTATTAATTCGACTGAATAAATGACAAATTGGCTGATCGATCATCAGTTGTTGTAACGCTAGCATAGATGCGAGTCGATAATGCGGAACAAAATTGTTTAATTTCTTTTAACGTGGTACATGACTAAATACATTATTATCCAGCACGCCCGAGCTGCAGTAATGCGAAAGCCGTTCCCATTTGGACTCCTGTAAACGGCGGGTTATGTTTTTTAGCGAGTGAAGATCATTTGTTTACAGGAAATCTTCTAAAGGCATTCTGGCCAAAGTTTAAAAAAATTTAAACATTCAATGTTAATTTTTGAATATTTAGCTACTTAAAATTCATTTAGAATGGGCAATGTTACTCGTTTCATTGACTTTTCTGCATATTTTTCGCAATTTTATTTTGGCCTTCGTTAAATGCTTTCGCAGAAGTTTTCTACAGTAAGAAGGAATAAATTAATTTTTAAAAGTATTTTCGAATGAAAACAAATGCATACATATCCGAAATTTGAGTGTGCGTACTCAAAATAACTTAAGTTTGGAAAAATACAGCATTTGCGACGATTGGTTGCTTTTTATGCTAAGTGTCGCACATCATTGTTTTCAAATCAGTCTGCGAAGCTGACAAGCTAAATTCTAATTGAATAGCCTATATGTAATTTTAATTGCTTTCCATGCCAGTCATTAAATTGAATGGAAGATCGAACAAACCTCTTTCACAGAACACTGGAATCACAATTAGAGACTTTTTGAAAATTGCCCACTGTGCTGAGTCTGAAAAAAAGCGTACTCTTTCTCTGGCCTTGTTGCAATTTTCTCATGATTGGCACAGTGACGATTGCTGGCATACTTTTTTCACTTGACTGTCAAGCGCCGATATCAAAGTACCATTTCAAATTGCAGGAAGAGCATTTAATTGCTCCGTGTCACTTGTAGATGTATGACATCCTTTAATTGGCGATAGAGAATGACGTCCTGAAGAATCATTCAATTGAACACATGCTGCTAGTTGCACTAGTCCTCATAAAAGGACATTTGTTCGCAACGAGTGCAATTTCGGTCGGTGCACCATTGTTCGTAATATATTTGCATATGTACAGGCTGCAATTGTTCGGGCTTTTCATTCACTAAACAATGTTGTTCAGTGCCACACGTTGTCCTTCGGCCTTTTTCATCACGAACTAGTTACGAACAAAATAAACCCCTGCACTTTTAATTTTCCTTTTCTAATTACTTGCAATTTCTCTTGCAATATCAACCCGTGCACCACACTGGGAAATGCATTTAATGATGAAACAATTCAACCTTTCGAGCACAGATGGGCCGAAACATGGTCGCTTCACGCAGAGAGAGTTGCTGGTTTTGTTCGAGGTGTTCTAATTTCGACAGAAACCTTTTGTTCTAAAACCGTCGAATTTTCAAATTTCAGAAAAAATAGATTTCGAAATGGTTTTTAATTGAAACGGATGAATTTGGAGTTGCTACAAGTGATGCCTGTGAAATTCAACTTTGATTTATTATTTATCCGATACAAGGCAACACCAGTGAATTGCAAAGTCGAAAGTGCATTGAAGCAAAGCGGCGTTCGTGCGCCTACTGGCATCATCGATGTACCACTCCGGCGACAACTGTATGACATCGAGGCACAATTTCAATGAGTCGTTGGGGGTGAATGCAATTGTCTTTGCCAATAGTTGATTGCATTCAATGCAATCCATGCACTTTACGAGAAATGTATTTCTGCTTTGCTCAACATAGGGGCACATTCACGATGGCTCCATGCATCTTTGCTGGGACGAGAGTTTAGTATACACTCTTTTCACATCAAAAACACTTGATGCCATCTGAAGCAACACTGTAGTCGATTCGAATTTGCATGAAAAGAAATGAGACGTTTCTTGTTTACGATGAAACGAAGTGAAGGACTCATGCAGTGATGTTTGATTTTACGATTTGTTTAAGGGCAAATGTGTGGATTCTTTAATTAAGGCTAAATTTGACGAACGATGTTGTCATCATTTGAAAAATGCAGCAAGTGCAAAAACACAAAAGACTTGGGTTTTCTTTTTTTTAAATAAAAAGTGAAGCGGATGGTGTGGGAGCCAGTTGCAGCCCTTTTTGATTCCGTAAGAGAGTTTTGTGATTATTCAGCAAACTGTTCAAATTTTTTTTTTTTTTATGTGTGCGCACGATATGATGACAAATCATATTATTTACTGATGCGTGCTTTTTTTTAAGTTGATTAAGGGCAGAAATGGTAGTCTTGAATATTATTCTTATGAACTTAGTGAGTTTTATATAATTTCCTGTTTCGAAATGAAGTTTTGGTGAGGGAAAGTTTTGTTCAAGTCTTTTAGAAATTTTTTTTTTTTAAATAGATTCGAATTATAGTCTACATTGCGGATGCTCGTCTGCAACAAACACCTTTTTTAATGCTTAGATAGAAAGATAACATATGAGACAAATAATCATTCACTTTCGTGGCAAAAAGGACGTAGATTATAAAGGCTATTGGTATTTTTGCGACCGCCTGATGTGATATTATATTCACGTTTTCATTATATGTCATTGTCTTGCCTATGAGAACGCAGCATCTCAAGTGGGACCGTCACGTCAGTAACAAACCAAAGGAAATTTTTTAGCGTTATTCTCAAAGAAGCTTTCTTCAGCAGAAATGAACAATTCAACTTATGACCGCAAACTGCATGTAGCTTATTTAGCCGATAGCATTTCAGGTATATGGTGGAAGAAAGACAATTAACCAATTTAACATACCATAAACCACTTACATATGTATATTATCTTTCTGATTCAAAAAAAAATCAAAAATGATCACCACGACGATTTCGTCATCTGGATTAAATCGGGCAATTCACGACAGATATTCAAATATGTCCCGAGTTGAAACGGTAAATTCTCACACAACACTTAATTATGCAGCATTGGCAGCAGCGTAAGAAAATGACTCAGAATTACAGTAATATGTTGAGTAGCCGTCACTCAATCTCAAGTAGATTCAAATTCCAGGCACTCAAGCTCTATTGTTTTGTGACGTTTCCACCTAAAATGCACGTCGATGCATCACCAAAGGATTTCGCCAAATAGCATCTGATTCCCTTCATTGCCTTTCCCATCAAGGAGCAAATGCCACCATGAAAATCGCAACACAAAAATATATATAGCTATCTATGAGAGCAGATTAATGAAAATGGAGCTGTGGTTGTATTGGACCAATTGGAAGTTTTTAATTACCGTTATCCCACTTTGAATATTTTCATGTAGGATATCACTGTCATGCCATTACATTCATATACAAACCGAACCGACTTGGATTGACTTGGCTTCAAATGGATTGAAATGAAACTTCAAAGTAGATTTTTGGTGCGACTGGATTAACGTAGATTAACCGAATAAAATTCAGCTAGTTCTACTAAAGTGAAGTATTAGCATTGGAACATCTTATATATGAATATAACTCAAGTGGGCTTCGAATTTCGATACGATCCGATCCAGTAAAATTTCATGATCGGATCGACTTATCCCAAATCAATCCGCTACGGATATACAATCCACTTTGAAACCACGTTGCATACGAGGCTATTGTCTGGAGGGTGCAGATACTGGCTAACGGTTTTAGATGATTTTTTCGATGGTTCCCATCCACTATCAAGAGACTTTAACAGTTGCTCGCGCACTCTATGACAATTGGATTTCGCGTTTGGCCCAGCTTCGAATATATCCTCACATCGTGGTAGGTTATTTGAGACTTATCTTTCCTAACATTTGGATTGTTCCCTTCGTACCACTCACTTAAGAACGTCGGCTTATTACCCTTTGTCTAATGGTATGAAGACAACAATAATGTCGCAACAAATGCTGGACCGAGGCACCTCCTACATGTTAGGTGATGTGCGCTGTGCGTGGAAAGAGGATTTGTAAGCAAGCGTATCTGAAATGATCTACGGACAATAACTTCCATTACCGGGAATATTTTGCAGAAGTCAAAATTTGAGCTCACATTTCGATGATCCTGCAGCGTTCGTCAAGCGTTCGTCCAACTCCGTGACAACTGGTTGAGACACCCTTGGAAAATTAAGTTTCGATATGATTTTGTTCTGCAGGTATTCGTTTAATTACTCTCAAATAATCCTATTCAATTTTCGTAACGATGCAAACTGTCGACCGACTGTCCCCTCTTTTAAGAACTTAGAAATTCCCACTTGAACTTTGTGTAGGTACAACAACTGGTTCAGACAGGCTATAAAAACTCACGGAATTTCGATCGTTTTTAGTTGAAGGTCAGTGTGAAAATATAGTTTAACTCGTTTGTGAATATTATGAGCCATTGAATAATCGATGGGATCGGAAAAGCAGCTTTATACGACGGAAATACAGAATATTCAAAGGATGCGTCAGGATTGTTTTTCCATCTGAAAAATTGCCCAGCAATTGAGACGTCAACGTAAAGTGGTTTTATATTACTTGAAAAATCCTGAAAACTACGTCAAAACATACGCACGGGGAAAAAAGTACGCTCTAACAGGAGCTGACCGGCGTGCACTACTAAGGAAAGCATCAAATTGGACGACGAGAACAAGAGAAATTGCAACATAAATTCTTACAACGTTGATGAAAAACTAAGGTCTTGCCAGCGTCTAGCTGCCTCAGCAGAGGAAGAAATTGATGAGAAAACCAGTCCTGCAACAAAGACACCGCGATGCCTCCTTGGCGTTTGCAATAGACGCCAGAAGGAGGAAAATGCATTGGAGAAACGTTGTCTTTACTGATGAAAAGAGATTCTACTTGGACGGTCATGATGGCTTTCATCATTATTTTCATGATCTGAGAAAGGAAGAATTATTTTCGAGAAGACGTCAGAAAGGAGGAGGTGGTGTCATGGTTTGAGGAGGAATATGCTACGGCAAAAAAAAAATGAATATACGCTTTGTTAGTCGAAGAATGAACACAACGATTACATAAGATCCAGGACGAAGAAATCGTCAATGCTTCGGATCATCGATTCCGATCAAAAATTAATTTTACAACAAATCAACGCGCTAGTTCACGCGGCAAAAAACTTTAAAAATTATCTAGAGCAAAATAACGTCCGTATTCTTCAGTGGCCGGCAGTTTTCTCGGATTTAAACATTATTGAAACTGTTTGGGGATGTCTTTCTAAGACAATTTACCACGGAGGACAACATTTTGATAACAGGGAAGGCCTTAAAAATGCGATAGAGACTCGTTGGTATAAAATACCAAGGATATTTTAAAAAAATTTGTACAAATCTCTTCCTTCAAGAATGTAAGAGGCTATGAATAAAAATGGTGGAAGTACTCATTGCCCGTGTTCCATTATTACTATTTAGTACTTGCAAGTACTTCTGTCTACTTCCAACTACTCGCGCTCTCGTTCCCAAGTAGTTCATGAGTAGTTACGCCTTTTTTTGCCGTGGGGTGGCTATTTAGTTGTCAATAGGTGGTTTTGGTATTTTCATGGTTGTGTTGAACGTTTTGGTAGTTAGGAAATTAGAAATAGCCCTCATAATGTGTAGAAAGTTAAAAGAGGTAATTTTCTGCTAGTTTCTTTTATATTCTTTATCGATTGTGGTAGTTTATACTCGTTATTGGCTCCCTTTATTTTCAACTGTTTTGCATTTGAAAACTGCTTATAAATAACCAGGTTAGAATCTGCTCGCATGAACGAAGATGGCGTTCCTTTTGTGCCTTACTCCCAAGTAATTGCAAGTACTAATTAGCAACACGGCAATTATTAGCAAACAAAAAAATTTAATAAAACAAAAGAATTTTTATTTTTTTTTACAAAACAAACCCAGCCCTGTCTCAACGAGTTGTCATATCTACAAAAAGTTCAAGCGGGTATTCCAAGTACTTAAGGGAGGCGACAGGTAGTCGACTGTTTGCATTGTTACGAAAAGTGATTAGGATTATTTAAAAGTAATTAAACGAATACTTGCACAACAAAATCATCTCGAAACTTAATTTTCCAAGGGGTGTCTCAACCTGCTGTCGCAGAGTGTACATTATGGTGGGTTCATACGATGAACTCTAAAAAGATATTCAGAATTTGTTATCAAACCAAGATGCTTCTGTACTGCAATTCGAACCGTCTCGACGCGGAACTTTGCTCAGCACGCCAACACCTAAAACGGATCACGTTACTTAGGCGGCAAATAATATAAAAACCAAGAGTGTTTCGCAACCTCGAACATCCAACTAGTACGGGAAAAATGGCCTAAGGCCACAAATTTCAACAGATAATTATCGGCAATAACGTCATTTTCGTTGTTATTTAGGGGATAGTTACGTGGGATAGATACGTGGCAGTATCAAAGTATTAAGTATCATAGATCGAGTAATGAAGATCAAGTATCAAAGATCAAGTATTGGTGACATGTAAAGAAAACGCCAGAGGTTGTCTCTTGTTTTGACTGTCAAAGTACTAGCCAGTGAATTAAATTTCGTTAAATTGTTGTAATAAATTGACTTATAGCTAACAGCATTTTTTAAATACATTTTTATACTTTTAAAGTGTTAATAAAAAAAACGATCAAAAAGTAGATATCAAAAATGTTTGTGGTTTTTTTATTGCGTCCGTAAAATCACCTCAAAATCGACCCTCTAGACTAGAATACTACCTCAAGCTTTAAAAATTAAGTTTGTCACAAAATTTTTTTAACTCAAAACAATGTTACAACGTGACACTGTTAAGACAACGAAAAATATTTGTGTTAATCTTTACATACTGCGCAATCTATAAAGACATCAAACTCAGAAGAAGACTACATTAGCTCAGCCATTTTAAACTTTCTTTACCAAAAATCCTTAAAATCAAAATTAAGGTTTCTCAACAGAATGATCTTTATTGTGGTATCAAAAAGCAAATCGTGCGCATAAAAAAGAGTTCCATGCCAAAAGTCACAACAATCAGGTTTATTTGAAACATCTCGTTGACTATTGGTTTTACAAAATTACAATGCAAACCAAATTTATACACCATAAAAAAAACTTCTCAAAAGCTTTTGCCTTTAGGTTCAACTTCATGTATAGGGTGGCTCAAAAGTTGAAATTAAAATGTTGCTCCAGTAGTAAGATTCATCAGTGACTGCATTTTCCTCAACAACATGGAGTTCCAACGTTCCAAGAAGGTTCATTCCTCCTGCAATCATTATCTTGAGGTCAAATTTAGGCTTAGCACTGGTTCATTAGTGCTTGGATGACTTTTTTCACCCCCATATTTTGTCTGTTTGGCGTTGAAAGCAGAAATATTGAGGACTTGCTCTCCTAGTTCTATCAAGATCACTATCATTGCAAAGTTATTCTCTTTGCAACCATTTACAAGAGTTAAATTCATATGTGACATTCATCTAGTGAGCACTGGTTTTGTTTATTTTAATAATTTTTTTTATTTTATTCAATGTAGTCCCCTTTTAGGTCGACACACTTATTCCAGCGATTTTCCAACTTTTTGGTCCCATCCGAAAAGTAATTTTCCGGAAGGTCTGCAAAATAATCCTTTGCCGCGTCGGTAATCTCCTAGCGCGAGCTGAATTTTTTATTAATGAGCCAACTTTTGAGGTTTGGGAACAGATAATAATTTGAGGGAGCCAAAACGGGAGAATAGGTGGATGGGGAAGCAATTCGAGCCATAAATCGTTGATTTTAGCCATTGTTGCGATGCTCTTGTGTGACAGCGCATTGTCTTGTAAAAACAAAATTTTTTTTCTCGCTTGGATAAGCTACGTAGCTTGGGAATTTCACCCTTCATTCCTGTTTTTTTTTCCTATTGTTAATGATAGTTGACGTGCTTTCTTCAATGGCTGCGCTTCTTCCCTTTTCATCCTATATCTGGTGTTCCCGTTGGTTCCGTCCTTGGGCCACTTTTATTTGCATTTTTCATCAATAATCTTTCTAGTTGTTACACTTTCATTTCCATCCTTTACGCGGTTGATCTTAAGCTTCTACGTAATAAATCATTTATTGCTGCTTTGCGCGATTAGTATACTGTGAACTTTCTTTCCATCAATATTCCTAAACACCCTACTAAAACCCAATTCCTATCCGCTTTGATTATAGACTTTTCGGCAGTTTGTTGTCCAGTGCAGAATTACCGTTATCTTTGAACCTCGTCTGAAATTTGACCTACATGTACAACTCATCTCATCGAAAGCGTCAAAGGTAGTAGGTTTCGTTTTTCGTTGTATTCGCTATATCCTTAATATCTCCACTTGTGTCCGACTATTCACATCGCCAGTACGTAGCATACTAGAATACTATTCCGAAGCATGGCTCCTCGATTTGTGTACTTAGGAAGAACACCTAAAATTGTTATTTCCTAGTGCTCTTTTCGTGTTTGGAAGACCTTAGCCAAGTTGATAATCTCTGTTTTTCTCTCAGTCAGAAACTTGACTCGTGTCATGATTAAGCTGCGTCGCGTCCGCTCCGTCCTCTCCGTTTTATGACCGGACGCATCGTTGATTATTGAGAGTGCGTTGCGTCCGCTCCATCTGTCAAAGGCAAAGGTGGTCAGTTTAGTTATTTTGGTGGTGTAAAATTCATATTCGAACGCGGGAGTAGTTTGAGCTGTTTTGTGATTTGTTGGTTAGTAGCTAAACGTATGAAAGAAGCAATGTTTCATCTTGATTGCACAGTATGTATTGCATATTTAGACATTTTTTATCTACTGCAAACGAAATATTTTGGCAGTCATAGGTGGACACTGGTATTTTACAAAAAATATTGATACATTTTTATTTATCAGGAACTATTCATCTACCAGGGGAAAAGAGATGGCGTTCAAAATTAATACAATGACAACATAATTAATTTAGTATGGTATAATAACGTAAATGCTTTTCTACTCGGGTGTTTGGTTTCGGAGTCAACCAAATTTCGAACTATAATAGCCCGTCCAGACTACAGATACTTAAGTATCCGGATACATAAGTATTGTCCTCACTGCAGCGACATCTGCAGATACATTTTACCCTTGCCATGAAAATCAATGAAAAGTGTGGACGATACTTATGTATGCGGATACTTAAGTATCCGTAGTCTGGACGGGCTATTATAAATTACAGCTACTATTATTTTTGTCGCGTTATTTTCAACCTTGCCATTTCTGAAAAGATCTCACTGAAGCAAAAGCTGAAAAGATAAATGAAAGACAAGCTAATTTAACGCAGACATGAATTTAATCGGTTCAACACACGTTGACTGTTTTTTAAACCATCGGTAAATTAACATTATTTCATCAGTAATATTTATAACTATAAAATGTATCGAACAAAACAAGAACAAAGCTAGAGAAACACTGCACCTTCCAGACTCATTTATAATAACAAATAGACGTTTCAGCCGATTTCTTGAAAATTCATTTACGGACCTGAAATGCGGTTCTGACCAGACAGTGCGTTAGAACAGTCGCGAGTGTGATTCCAAGTTGTATTCATTCTCGAGAAAAGGGCAGAGAGTGCATATAGGCACATACACTTTGGGCAAACTGCTTCTGATACTAATTCGATCATCCGTATTTTTTTTGCAAATGGCCATCCATTTCAGATATATGTATGAATGTACATTCGTAGCTTAAACACTTTGAAATGAAATCTTAGTCCTATCCTGATCCTACTTAGCTTGAAAGGCATGGAAAACAGAAAAAATGTATGAACAAAAGAGCCAAAACCAACCTCAAAGACAAATTCATCGACAAAAGAATATATTTAGCTTATCAGGCATTAAAACGCTACAAACAATTACAACCTACTTGATTTATAACGATACGTTTTCACTGCAACTAAACAACTATAAATTTAACATTTTGATTTTCTCTGATGCATTCGGGTTAGTCCCGGTGTCGCACTTAATCATGATAATGGCGAAAAGCCATCGAGCATAAAACCCCAAAAACATACCCCGGGGTTGTTTTCCTATTTAAATACCCTTGTTTTGGTGCTATTTTCGGTGAAGTGTGTACAACAATATGCAATCCTCGATGCTACTGCTGCTGTTACGTTACCTGAAAGCTGAAAACATGTTCCCGGGGAAGATGACATAAATGCTCTCAACTCCTTTGAGGATGCTCGTTGTCAGTTGTACAATAACATAAACTTCGTACACATTGTCATTGTGCTGCAACAAAACGATTCGAACATAATGATTCAGGGCTGAAGTGAATATATCGATATGGTGGAGTTCTAAGCAATTTTCCACTCTAACGTTGCTTGTGGATGCTCGATTTCAATTAAAATTAGTTTTGATGTGAAAATGGTCAACTTTAAAAATATCTAGCATTCTAGGCTACTGTTGATTTTCGAAGATTCACTCTTCGATTATTTTCGAGTTCAAAATCATGTTTCAGCCCTACCTGTCTCCATGTCAGGACTCATCGGTCACAGACAAATTCTGTCTCAAACGTAGCTATTCACGTATGTCCTGAGACAAGTTCATGCAAGGATACAATAGGCTATAACACGAGACAATGGATATATCGTACGCACAACCAAAGCAGTAGAAGGGATTACGATTAGAGTGAGAGTCATGTCTTCTGGGTACAACGACTTTCCCCCGTAACAAAATTCAAAGATCTGCCCGGCAGACAGACAGACAGACATTGAAATTGAGTCGAAAGTACTTCTGTGACTGATAATTTATTTATGCGTTTCGATTGTTCGTCTTATAACGCTGTCGTTCCATCTACTCGCTTATGAAATGAATATGAGTGCCAAAATTTGATCTCCGTTTCACCTAAGAGAGTGCGATTTTAAAGCCAAGATTTGTATGCAGCGCAGACACGCACTCATTGTTGCGTTACAAACCCAAACACAAGAGCCGATTCGTGGTTTTTCACTAACGCCGGGGATTTGAATTGAATTTTTCGCTAATGCCGAGGAATAGTATTTTTTTTTTGTTTTTTGATCTACAAAAAATGAAAATGAAATTTGCACGCGTTGGCTCTGAATAATTTTGAGTTGAATGAAATCGCGCACCGTAGCAAATATATGTACATTAATATTCTGAAATACAATTTCGCACCCCCATCTAAATGCGCATAGAACGTATAAGTGCATTAGAAAATTCAGTCCTCGGATAATGTTCTGGCTTTTTATGGCTATCTGTTATTATTTTCCATGAAAATGTTATCAAATTCAGTACCGAAATACTTTTATTCATACTTCCGCATAGAAGTGTACGTTGCTTATCGACGATATAAACCCAATATGATATTTATTCGATTTAATATTTTAACAGCCTATCAAAGCAGGACAGGCGGCACGTTTGTTTATTTAGGGATTAATAAATAATAAAGTCGCTGCGTAAACATTGAATTGTTTGATGTTTGTTTCGTACCGGCGAATTTGAGTGAATTGATCATGTCTCGCGTCAGGCTTTATTTGTGCAAAATAATTGTTTGCGATTGGACATTGTTTACGTCTGTCTCTCGTTTGTATTTTCGACAATGCATTCATACTAGAAACAATTTGAAAATATTGCGAACCAGACAATTTGCGAAATTTCAGCCATCTCGATGGCCGTTTTGAAAATAGAAAAAAAATTATGTATACGTTAATAGTTACGTGCAAAAACAGGCCAAAATATTTGCATGCGCTTAAATTTGCTGATAAGCATGCAGTTAAAATAACCAAATGATGCAAAAATCGTTCGAAAATTGTCAATATATGCAATAAAAAAGTTAAAATTGAACTAATTTACTTTCTTGATTTCAATTTAAATTAAAGAAAAACTTTGAATATATTTTTGGAGTCTGATATGTATTTAATTGAAATGTGTAAGCCTAAATGGTATTCTTAAATTGTGTAATAATCACTAAGACGGTAGTCACACTGATGCAGTATGAAGGATACAATACGCAACAGACAGTATTGTATGTTGTGGCGCTGTTCAACCTGCCGCAGTATCGAGTACTGCCCTCAATTGTAGTCAGTATTGGAAATGTCTTTGTTGTCAAAAGAACTATTTCTTTAAGGTGCTGAAAGCGATTATCAAAGAGTTAATTTTGGATTTTATCCTTTTATGGACAAAATTTGTTGTATAGTTCAGCTATTGTCGCTAGCGAGTTGCTTATGGATGGTGAAAAATTCAGGGGTTTTTTATAGAATGAACAAAAAAAGTTTAAACGTATTACTTAATTTAGTTCGTTCTTCGATTGAAAAGAAGGATACAAATTTCCGACGTAGTCTCTGACCTAGTGAACGGCTTTTAATTACAATTAAGTAACCAAAACAATAATGAAAGAAATAATTGTTTTATTAGTTGAACAAAAATGGCGCTATTCAAAATATTAACTTAAATTTTTTCTAAATAAGGGAAGGTACTGTTAATTATTGCGTACTCATAGAACTAAGATGTTAATGAGATTAATCATTTTAATTTTCGAACATGCCCTGCATTGGTGTAGCAGGAGAACGCTGCGATTAGTTCCAGACTATAGGCTCGGTCAAGGAACTACACGAAGCTGGTTTCAACATCCTGATGATGTTCTTTACTCACAAACATGAGAGGTAGATCGGAGACTCAAGGGCGCAGATGGTTCAAACAAACCTTGGGAGATAGAAAATTTGCTTTCACACAAATTTTTAAGTGTGAAGGCACCAAGTGTGATTGAGTATTTGTCGCAATAGAGAACACAAAAAAGATTTGATGCGAATTGGAAGTTTGTTTATCTCCGTTTCACTCATACTAGATATGATAGTTTCTTGGTGACAATCGTTCCCAAGGTCAATTGCTTTTGAATTTCGATGAAAATTCTCGTTTAATAAAAATAACTCTAGCGCATCAGAACCACTAGAAAACTGATTTTAGAAGAAATTGTCTTTGAATGACCAAAAAATGTTTAAGGACGTAATACACTTCTTTGTACCCAAGCTAACCATAGAAAAAAACCATTTGTCTCTACTCCCCCAAAACGCCTCAGCAGCGGCCATCACTTCGCTTTCATCTTGATTTTTTCTCGAAGGTGTTTATTTCTCGAGCCGATGAAAGTGATAGAAGTGACTGGAAGCTATCGTAGATCTTACGAATGGGGCGGATGTTCAAGCAGTTCGACTCCTGTTTGTTGAATTGCAGCCATCACAACTGCAGCCTTGTGAACCGGTGCGTTGCCTTGATGAAACAGAACTTCGGTTCTCAGTTTCCTTCGTCTTTTTTACTTTATAGTCTCCGGCCATCTTATTTGGTCTGCGTAGTAAAAGTCTGATGTAGTGGCTCCCTTTTCCAAATATTCTACCATAATAGTTCCTTCAGCGTCCCAAAAAATGTCCCATAACCTTCTCTGCCGAACTCGACACATTGAATTTATTCGGCGTCGGTGAAGGGGGTCGCTTCCAAGTCATCGATTGCAGTTTGGTTTCTGGGTCAAAATGGCGGATCCAGGTGTCGTCCGTGGTCACGAAACGTAACAAAAAATTCTCCTGATCTGACTGGAATTTTTCGAGATTCACCCTCAAAAAGTAGACTCGTTTCTTCTTTTGCTCGTCGGTTAACATTCTCGGCAACCAACGCGCAGAAACCTTCCTCATATGTAATTCGTTGGCAATGATTCTTTGAACACTGCCATACGAAATCCCGGTGATCTCAGCTACATGCCTGATGGTCACTCTTTGATCTGCTAACACATCTTCAACTTTTTTCATGGTGTCTTCAGTGAGGGACGTGAATGAGCGTCCTTCGCCGTGTTCATCTTCAGTGAATGTTCTTCCCAGATTAAATTTCTTGGGCTGGAGTGCAATGGTGGAATTTCAAGGAGCAGAGCCCTCTAATGTTTCCACAAACTCGCTATGTATGTCTTTAGTAGACATTTTTTTCAAACACAGGTACTTAATGACAGCTCTAATTTCGTTTTTCTCCATTTTTATGCTCTCTCTTCGACGGTTCGTAGTCAAATGAATGTACCTCCTTGGAACTGTGTTATTTCTGGAGCTAGTGCTTTCGGCACTCTGACTCCCCTCCTCTGGGTGGGCGTCTTTTTCCAGCCCAACTCACTCCTCACCTTAACACTAAATCATCCCTTAGTGCAGATGTTCCGCACTATGCCGTTAGCTGTCACAGGCTAGGGTATCGATCACTAGGTCGGTTGATGATATACTTCAGTTCCTCCATGGTACTGTTAGCGTGTCCGTCTAGTCTGTCAAATAGTTTTAGTGTCTTGTCACGTATGTAAATGTCGATCGGGTCGATCCTCAGTTCTCTGTGTATGTCCGTGTTTCTAACATACCATGGAATTCTAAATATTTTTCTTAGAGCGAGGTTTTGACAGATTTGTACTTGGCGTTTGTTTGTCTTGCAAGTCTGATAGTACGCAGTGCTTCCGTAAGTCAACATTGGTCTTATTATTTGTTTATAGATTAACGTCTTGTTCGTCATATTAAGTTTGTCTGGTCTGGTCAATGGTTGTAGTCTACTTAAAATTCCATTAATTGTTTGTCTCTTGTTCTTTATGTGTGTAGTCTTTGAGAGCCTGTCGTCAAAAGCTAGTCCCAATTATTTGGCTGTCCGTTGCCAGTCTATCATCTGGTTGTCGACTGTTAGTTGTGGTGGTTGTTGTCTTTGTCGTCTCGTTACGAAGATGGCTTGCGTCTTCTCAGCGTTAATTTGGATTTTCCATTTCTGGAAATAATCCAGTAACATATCTATGTAGGTTTGCAGGTTTGAAGATATAGCTTCTGCGTGCTTTGAGGTATAAAATATACATGTATCATCGGCGTACAAGGCTACTTTTGCATTGGGCATATCGGGGATGTCTGATGTGTATAAACTATACAATATTGGGGAGAGTGGTGAAACTTGCGGGACGCCAGCTTCTATTGTCCGCATTGACGAGAGATGACTGTTAATTCTAACACAAAAAGTTCTGCCCTGGAGAAATGATGCAATCAGTTGTATGAAAGGTATTGGGATTTGGAATGTATGCAGTTTGAAAATTAGTGCCGCATGCCAGACTTTGTCGAACGCCTTGGCCACATCAAACATGACCAAGTCCGTTGATTTTCTTTGGTTGAGCCCTGTACGTATGTGTTGTACCACTCTTGCGAGCTGGAGTTCAGTGGAATATAGTGGCTTAAAGCCGAATTGTACCTCCAGGATTGTTGATTTTTCCTCTATTATTTCTTTTATCCGGTTGAGAAGGCGCTCAGCAATTTTTCCTACGGAGGACAGGAGACTTATAGGTCTCCAGTTTTGTGGGAATTGGAGGTCTTTGCCTGGCTTAGGCACCACAGTAATAATCGCTGTCTTCCAGACCTCTGGGAAGATCCTCGTATAGAATATAGCGTTGATTATATCCGTCAAGGCCTTCAGCATGTTGTCGGGAAGATATTTTAGCCATACATTACCAAGAGAGTCTGGCCCAGGTGATTTCCGCTTGTCTAACCCATTGACTATTTGTTTGATCTCTCCGAAGTCAGTTGGTCTGATTCGAGAGTCTCTTGCTGTCACAGAGGCAAGGAGCCGATCAACAGACTCAGAAACTTCCTCTTCCTCGCTAAGGTCATCCTCCAGAGAACGGTTTTCTTGGAATTGCAGCTCCAACACCCCGGCGAAGGCTGAATGTACCTCCCTAGAATCGTGGCCTATTTATATGTGTTTTTTATGTTGAATTAGTTTGTATATGAAGTAGTAAAACTAAATGTTTTTTTGAAATTTTATGCGAACTGGAAATAGCCGATTATCACTACTTTTGAATCAAACCTCGTAATCTACAAATTGCCGGGTTTATGAAGAAGTCTACAGCTACGTATATAATGTGGATTGATTTAGGGATTGGGATTGAAACAGTGGAAAGTAAACGAGATGCTTCAATGCTTCAACGCTGTTTCAAGATGCTTCAATGCTGTTTCAATCTCCATCCAGTTTAAATCCACTTTCAAATCACATTGTATACGTAGCTATTGTGGTGAAAGTGTTTTTGTATGAAACGATGAAACGTGTTATACTGCCGCTACACCTACTCTTGGTTTTGGAAGAAAAGGAAGAAAAACTATAAAGAAATATTTCAGATTAGGGAGATAATTTATGGAGATTAAGGGAGATAATCTCTGGTGTGGCCAATCCGATTGAGCTGAAATTTGCGGAGGGCATTAAGATATCTTTGAAATTTCGGCGGTGGCGGGCATTTTAGTGAGTTTTCAGGTATCTCTTTATTTCCATGCAGAGTACATTTAGTATTGGTAATGAAGACTTATTATGTTTAATGCTTGCTCATGATAAAGAGTTTGAAACTTTGAGCCCAGTGTGAGCTCCGAGTGCCTAAACGTAGGCAAGGATTTTTTTCATGGTTCGATTTGTCATAGCTTCTGACATAAAAATTCGATCATCGTGAAAATTAGATAGCGTATTGACGGTGATTAGAACTACACATACATGGGTTTTCAAGACTGTCCGGGCAACTCTGTAGCTACGGCAGGCACGTAAAAAAAATCCTTCAAATCATCAACACTTCTGAAAACTGCTTGCTTTTTGACAAAAAATTCAAATCATTGATAAATTTTAACCTTTGTCCAGCATGTCAACTTGAAATTTTCAAAATTGCGAGCAGCACAAGAAAGGCAACCCATCACCAAATTACCTCTATTTTCAGCACTCCAAACTTCTGTTCACGAGAACTGACGACCAGATAATCCAATCATTATGAAATTTACAGAGTTGTTATTAACTAGGACCAGGTCTAATAGAAGTGATTTTGAAATGCGGGCAACCCTGTGGCATGGGTGCATTTTGAAAAATCACTGCGAAAAAAAAGGTCTTTAGCCTATAACGGCCAACTCAGCCAACAAATATTAACAAAATTTGCACAGTATTTGGACCTTACTCTAGATCACATCTGTTAGAAATTTGGTTGCAAAATTAAAATAGAGTTTCGAGTTATAATAGTTTTTGCCGCCTAAATCTAGTAAACTTGCTCAACAAAATAACACTTTTTTCCCTATAACTTCCGATCCAGTCACGAAATCAAAATGAAATTCATGAAGTAAATGGACCTCGCCAGCAGCGAGGTTGAAAGAATTATCCATAGCAAATTCATGCCCCCTGGTCAAACAGTGAATGCACAGTTCTACAAAGGTGTCCTGGATCGACTTTTGAATCGGGTTCGTCGTGTGAGACCGGAATTGTACCGCGCCGGTGATTGGTTTCTGCTGCACGACAATGCGCCAGCCCATTCCTCAATACTAGTCACACAATTTTTGGCCCAAAAATCAGTCTTCACGATTAATCATCCGCCCCACTCACCAGATCTGGCTCCGGCAGACTTTTTTTATTTCCTAAATTGAAGATGACCATTTTGAAGACCAACCAACGCTCTGAGAGCTATTCCAGAAGAGGACTTTTCAGCGGCTGTATGAGCCCAGTAAAATTTGTATAGAACGAGAAGGGGATGATGTTGAAAACTAGATAAAATATTTTTTTTTTAATCTCTTCTTTTAATTCACAAAAAAAATTAATCCTAGAACTTTTTGAATGAACTGTGTACATTTACACTGTATTAAAAGAATTCATTTTAGCTGTAACTGAACGACTAACCACAATCACTCAATGGGTTTTTGATTTTTTTTGGATATTTGTAGCTTTCACCCGATGTTTTGCTGTGGCAGGATGCTTTTTAAAATCATTTTTTTCACCTCTTAGTTCCACATTACAAGCCAAGCAAAAGGCAAATGCCAAATTAGTTTTGCTATGCTGCAGCTAACTTATGCAAGATATTCTTATTTAAAGCGAAGCCAATATACCAAGGTGCCTTTAAACTCATCTCCGTTCTCCCAGCTTTTATTATAATTTTATAAAATATTTATATTTTTACAAAGGGCAAAATATTTTATAATATTTTCAAATATATTATGAATACTTTAAATCAAATTAGAGTATGCTTTGATTTTAAGACCTATCGTTTCTAATACTTAAATTCCTTTAACAACGCACATAAAGTTGCCTCTGATACTAAGTATCCATTCCCTCAGAAAAAATTAACCTTAAAATTTAATAGAATCAAACTTAAATCAAAAGTTGAAACACTTTTAAATAAAAAACGAATCTAATTTGAATTAAATAAGCCTCCACATTCAATAAAAATGATTCCACTTTATTATACAAATATTATTTTCATATCATAATTTCCATCAAACATTTTGTTCTAAACAAGACCACTTTGATACAGCATTATTGAAATGAAGGCAGATTATTTGAATTAAAAAGAAACGTATATGACGCCAAATCATATTTGAAAATATTTGATTAATATCTATTTTTTTTTATTTTTGCAACGATTTTTCTCTGAGTGTTTATACTTTTGCTCGCAAGTTATTTTCCCCTTATTTTTATGAGTGATGCTCACATGTAAATCATGCACTTTTTGGAAAACCGCTTTCAAGCAGCTTAAATGTGCATTGCAAAGAATATTTGCTTCATGAATTCTGCCAGAATACATTACAGCAATTCTCATTGGGAAATGATACAAATATTCACTAATACGAGACTGAATTGTCATAGCTAACAATTTGTTAAAGAAGATTCAACATTTTTGCGTATACATTTTCTTTTTTTCAAAGCTCCGCCAGACTTTTTCATCTCGTCAAAATAACAGCTCACTAACAAAGCATGACAGGACAAGACATCTAATTAGACTTCATCTCAAGGCCACGGATATAAACATCGTAAATATTCATCAGATCATTTTCGACAAAACAAGATTGCACACTTGGTTTCCATCCAGCCATTTATCACGGCGTATGATATCCAAAGGCAATTCCAGCTGACATGTTTCCCATTGTTATTTTCGAGAAGTTGTATCCTAATTTGATTACTGTTTTCTTCAAATACAAGTACGCAGCTAATTTACTGCAATTTTTTTCGCTTTCTCATTCAGGCGGGATAATAAATGACCCAGCAACTGTTTGAACCAACGAAGAATTCAAGGAAATCCTCATTGCCTCAGTAATTAACTTATTACGTTCGTTGGCTTCTTTGATTCGAAACCTATTTCATCTTCATTCATTCATTCAGAAAAGAACTGCTTCTCGACGAAACGAAGCGAGTTTCGTAGATCGTGACTTTACACTTTTTCCGCCGCAGGACGATTTCCATGACACGTTAGCATCGTGTTCGTCAACGGACAGGCAGACAGGCTGAACGATAAAAAGTCCAAGGACAAGGTAGCATTTTCCAATTGAAAACTCTATAATTTGCCTTATAATTCAATAATCTTTCTTCGAAGGATCATAAATCAATGTGTTTAGTGGCTTTAGCAGACATGTCTCACTTCGGTACTGACAATAGGAAATGGAAGGAAGACATCTTGCGCTCTGGGAATCGCTCAGGTTGACGGAGCTTTCCGGCATGCATTATTTTTTCGAGCATTTTTGCAAAATCATCCTTGCCATCATCACTTCGAACGAATAAGTTTCTGTTTCAAAGAAGCCGTTTCACTACCGACTTTCTCTGGAAGCTGCAAGACACGATGATAGCTTCTTGCACGCCTAACAATAAGCCAACTGCCATACGGTAAACAGCCATTCTCGTCATTGCCCATTTCGTAGTTTCGTCTGACTTAAGACACCCAAATAGGGGATGGACTGAGAGTGAAAGTTGCCTTATCGCATTTCATGGAGCATTATATTGTACATCGAATGAAAAATGATTGGATGGATGGCCCACTTGGAGGTTTCCATTAGCGTTCGCTTCTGCTGAAGTCAGGAACTCTTAACATAGAAAGTGCAAAGTATAGTCAAAGATGATAACGTATTAGCCGACTTTCTATTTTTAACGCTATGAAGCACTGAGTGCCCAGAAGTTGAGAATAGGGAGAGAAACAGAGTAGAGAACTTCTAAGTTCCTATGAGTCCTTTTCCGGTAGAAGTATTTCTGCCCATCATTTGAAGGATCAAACACCTTTTTGGCACTTCCGTTTTCATAACGCATAAACCGACTCTGAGTTAGACTGGCATCTTCTTCGCTATTCTAATTTGCATATCCTAGGCTTAAAGAATCTATTCTCGTGTGGAGAATCCTCTAGCCGTTCACAGGACGGGAGCGATATCAACTTCCTTATCCAGACCCATATCGGCATGTGAATGAATATCTGCTGAGATGGTATGGGGCCGTGCTGCTTAATGCTGTCGTCGCGTAACAAGAACTGCAAGTCATAGAGAATATTTTATTTCTATCAATTCACGGGAATGTTAGATATCTTTCTCATTTTTCGCTATTTCCATTATGGGAAATTGCATTGTTAGCGTTATTTTCTAATGCGTTTCAGATCAGACTGAGATGTATAACGTATCGAACATGCAACGGATGTGCTTGAAATGGGTTTTTTTCCTTAAAACATAAGAGTATATAGTGCACTTTCACAGTAGAAAACGTTATTGTGAAATTTTGATCAAAGAAAGTCTTTGACCAGCTCTCTTCGAATATGTAGATTTAAAAAGATCTTATTGTGTCTATGAAAACTCCTAATTGAATTAGAGTTGATGTGTTTATGGAAGATATACTATTGCAGGAAAAATGTGGACCTTTATTGTATTTCAAATTTTGTTTGGCGTTAGATCGTAGCTAGTAAAAACTGGCAAAAAAGAGCGTGTTATCCGTGATTGAATACCGCCTGATTATATTTAAAGAGCTGCAGAATGAATTAAAGCCACTGTAAGCTTGCTGTATCTTATGTATTAATATGTCAGCAACACATTAAAAAATGGCAGGTCAGCATTATTTATTAGTTTAACTAACATATCAATGACATAACAATGACAGCTGGCTTCTTCGAGGTCCAGACCAGCAAGTCGGCCAGTTATATGAGTGTGACCCTGGATACCAAGTTGACCTACTGGGACCATATCTGCAAGGCATGTGATAATGCTTTAGGGATCGTCACTTCACTGAGTAGACTAATTACCAACTTTGGTGGAACCAATAAGGCCGGACGTCAATTTCGTCTTGCTATGTGGGACTAAAATTTGGGGAGCAGCACTCCCAATTACGGAGTTCTGAGCGTGCATTGCAGTGTCCAGCACAGGGGTACCTTGTGTACTGCCTCTGGCTACTGCAAGGTTTCAAAACAAGTCGTGATGGTGGTATCGGGAGTAATCTCTATATATCCATTAGTGTAAGAGCGCAAGGAAGGAGAGCCTGACAAAACTAAGGCTCTGACGCACGCGCGGATGCAAACGCTCCAACTTTGGCAATAACGTTGGGGTGAAAGTAACAAAGAATGCTGGTTGGCTAAACTAGCTTGGCTAAACAGAGCCTAGAATAAGCCATAGCCAGAGAGAGGTGAACTTCTACCGTAGTCAATTCTTGACAATTCACTGCTACGTCAGAAAAAACCTGAAAAGAATGGGTAAAATGGGCACACCCCAGAGCCAGTAGTGTGTGGCTGAGATCGATTATGCTCAGCACACATTCTTTGTGTACGGCCGCTTCGCGATTTTAATGCGCACTATTGAATCTACGCCTGAAAGGATCGTGGATGCAATACTGCGAAACAAGAAAAACTGGCACGCCGTCGAAACAAACGTTGAGAAATTACTGCGTATAAGCGAAAGGAGGGTTGCCTTACTGGCATATGAACTGCGGTAGTTACTGAAGTCCGTGGATATCGATAAGTGAGTCAGCACGATCCCGTCGAAGCGTTACTCAAGCGCATTCCAACTTGGAACTTCGTTGGCTTGTAGATGATTTTTTATTGAGCAGACCTCCCATAACCCGGAGTTTGATAGGTTGCCTGGAGATTTAGTAAACAGATTTCATTGTCGTCTATGCTAAGGAAGCTTAGGTTTTAACGCTTTCAGACGCTTGTGAGCTTTCCAAAAAACATATTTCGAACTATGTGATAAATTGAGATCAACGCTAAGTAACTTAAACCGTCCCAGAACTATCATGAAATGGAAGCGTGGTTCAATGTCAATGCCAAACACGAAAGAAAATGAGGAGATCTGATGAACGAGAACACCGTAGCTGATCTCGGTTACCAACTTCTAAAAGACAATATAATCAAGAATAAAACTTTGTCCGCAATTAAATGAACATCTACTTTAAAAAATAAATATTAGTAATACAAAAACACTAATCTTAATGGTTGCCGAAAACAATTTTCACATATCTCGGACTAAGAAGGACAAGATCCATCAATCAAACTTTTAAGTAAAAAATTGATCATTTATGCGTTGAACAGTTTGAAGGACTTAAAGGACTTGTCATAGAGTATTGAATTGTATATTAGACTTAATAAATAACTAACGATATGGCTTGGACCTAACTTAAAAATATTCCTAGGATTCAAAGTAGTAAGCATAGTTAGTATCAAAAATAGATTTACACCGTCCTCCATTTTTCGAACACAAAATTTAGCCGGAAGTCAAAATTTAAGAGAAACTCAAAGATTTCGCAGCTCACATTATTTCTTGTTGGATCTGCGGGTTTTGCCACTTTTAAGGAATTCCATAAATAAGCAATATGTTGCATACCACCACATTAAATACTTTTTGGCTTTTTCGAAATTACTGTGGAAGAAATAAATTCAAAGAAGTAAACAAGTGTTTCTTTGTAAAAATTGCGCCAAATGTGGGGGGAATTATACTGCCATCCTTCGAAGTTGTCAAGTTGATAGATCAATCAGACTGAAACTTAATAATGTCAGAGAGATTCAAGATTTCAAGATCCACCATCTCAATTCAGTAATAATACAATAAAGTTAATGTTACTTAAGTCCAAACAATAAACTAAAAATACCCTCCCAGAACATGACGAACAACATGATTCAGAGATTGATTAAAACTTAGAAGTGTTGATTTTTTTTTAATGAAAAACAATAGCCAATGGAAGCACAAACGTTTAGTCAAGCACCAAAAGGTTCGTTCACAGCAGTTTCGAGAATTAATGCTCATTTTATCACCAAAAAACAGTATGCTGAGCAATTTTGATAGGCTCAGCGGCAAAAATGTTGGTTTATTGTCACCGTTTGGCTCGGATTACCGTTTTGAACGTTTGGTTTGGTACCGTTATATCAAGTCTAGCCTCTAAATGTTACAGCATCGCGAAACTAAGAACACCCCAGCAAGGAAGCCTATACAATGATAATAAATTTCACAGTATTTTTATATTACGCACCAACAAATAAGTTTAAACTTTTGGACATGTCGAGTGGTGTAGTAAGAATTCTGAGAGCATAAAAAAAATGATCGAAGTATAGACAAATCAGGGGAGTCTAGAATAAATTGTGAAAATTTATAAAACAGTTCTGGGAGTGTAAATAAAACCATAGAAGTCTAGAAAAAATAGTGAAGTCTATGAAAAATCAGGAAAGTAAATTCTAAAAATTTCAGGGAAGTATCAGAGGAGTCGAGAATATATCGTGGAAGTATCAAAAACAATACTGGGAATGCAAAAAAAAGTTGGAAGTCTAAGAAAATCAGTGAAGTCGAAAATAAATTGTGGACTTCTAAGAGAACAATCCTGAAAGTCAGAAAAGTTAATGGAAGTCTAGAAAAACCAAGGTTGTCTAGAATAAATCGTGGATATCGAAGAAAATAATCCTGGAAGTATGAAAAACTATACAAGCAATAATAACAGGGAGGACGCAACACAAGTCTAATCATGCAAGCTAATTAGCATTTGCTCAAGTAGGTAGTACTACTGTAGTTGAAAAGGTTTGCTATTAAAAAGTTGAAATTGCACCTGAAAAACTAATTTCACATTGCACTATCAATATTTTGTAATTTTATTTTTCAAAAAATAGCTATGTGCTCTGAAAAAATTTAATTGCATCACCTTTGAAACCAAACGAGGTTTTAAACAAGAAAATCTCTATCAAAAATGCACAGCTTTAAAGAATGAAAAAACATATAAAATTAGAAAACCTGGTTTCATTTTTTCTCCTTAAAGGCAAAATTATTTCAAGATAGTCGATAATTTGATGGGTTTATGTTTGCAAGCTTGCTGTAACTACAGGAGTGTCCGCACATTCATAGAAAACTACACAATTGTATTTCTTATGCTTATCTGTGGCAAGTTATCGCATTTCGATATTTTACAGTTTGTTGTCTACTTTGAAGCAACCTGCGCCCGTAAGGAGCTAAAAAGTTCGAAATATCATTACCAGGCTTAGCTCATAGCCGATTTTCATTTTCTAAAATATTTTTTTTAATATAGCGAGGCACCTAGAAATTCACTAAAATTCCCGCTGCTGCCAAGAGGGTTAAGATATTTAACTGTTAATTTAAAAAAACCGTACAACTCATATGCATGAATACCTCCTGAAAATTTCATCTAGAAACCGAACGCGCGATCTGGAGAAAAACATACTGAATTTTTGTGTCGATGTTTGCATATTTAGATTGTCCTTGTTTGCATTAACACCTTATGTGAACCCATGATTCTCTGCGTTTTTTTTTTCAAATCGGATCAGCTTGCTTTCGAAATTAATTAAAATTAATTAATTAAAACCTCCGTTTAGGGTCGTGAACATAAGCCTTTCACAAATCAATAAATAATTCGTTGTTCATCGCTTTCTTTGCTAGTTCAAACTAATTGCATTGAGCTTTGAGTTAACTAAGCTCTGATTAGGTATCTTAGTCCTGCATATAAAGACGATGTCTCTCGACTCTCGGTCTACACTACGTACCTTAATATGTATGTGATATTTTCATGAACTACTTGAAATGTAAACTGATGGCTTTAAAGCCCTAGAAAATGCAGGTCAGGATCATCATCATCATCAGTGCACTGCAGCCCGAATCGAGCCTTAGCCTGCTTAATGCTTCGCCTCCATTCGTCTTGGTTCAGTGACCACGTCTTCCAGTTCGGTGCTCCCAAAAGTTACCTGCTGTCGGCATCTATCGAATCCTCTCAGCGCTTGCGTGGCTTACCGACTGGGCTGGCTCTGCTCGCTCGCCCCTTGAGAGATCGTTTGGTGATTCGATTGTCGCTCATTCGTTCGACGTAGGCAGCTCATTGTAATTTTTGGAGTCGTATGACGGTAGAGATTTCCATATATGGTATACAGCTCGTTGTTGTATCGGATTCGCCATCCATCTTCTTCCCGTATTGCCGGAGGATACTTCGCAATACCCTTCTCTCAAACGTATTCAAGGCTTTTTCAGATGCCTGGGTCAGCGTCCAGGTTTCGCTTTCGTAGCATAGCACAGGTCTAATAATTGTTTTATAGATGCGAAGCTTCGTATTGCTGTGTACGCATCGAGATTTCAAAGTGGGAAGCACCGAAAAGAGTGAAAATTGAATCCGTCGCTTGATTTCGTCAAGCTCATTCCCATCCTTCGAGAGGTTCGTCCCTAGGTACACGAAGTTGTCTACGTTTTCAAGGTTACAGTCCCCTATCGTTATGTTTTGTCTTAGGGGGCCCGGTAGCTGTGCTCGCTAAGGCGTCAGGCCGAAAAGCGACGTGCTACGGGGCCTGCGGGTTCGAATCCCGCCAGTGCCATGGCTGTAAGTGTGAATGCGTATGATTGTCCATGAGTGTGGCAAATGGGCCCAAACTGGTGGCCTAATGCTGGCCGCGTTCCCGGTAGCGCTCTTCACTAACCTAACCTATGCTTTGTCTTATTGGCGTCGTTTTCCTTGAATGGGTCATAACTTTTGTTTTTTGATCGTTAATTTGAAGATCGTTAATTTGGCGGTTTCGTCTAGAGCTACAAATACTTCCTTGGCGTCGTTGAACGAACGTGACATAATGTTGATGTCATCAGCGTAAGCTACTAGCTGTGTCGTAAATAATAGAGTTCCTCTCGTGTCAACGGAGATTTTTCTGATGACATACTCAAGCGCTAAGTTAAAGAGTACCGGAGCTAATCCATCCCCTTTGTTTAGTCCTGTATTCGTGGATTACAAGTTTCAAGTTTCATTTCAAGTCTAAAAATATAATCATAGTCCTAGTAAGATATGTTGGTATCTTTATCAGATTTATTTGTTTTTAGTTGATGAATTTTCTCAGCCTAAAAACCAATTCTGTACAATGTATTTTGATAAATCAGCAAACAATGCCCCTCTAAGCATAGCAACGGGACCAATGAATCTCTTCAGAACAAAAACCTATCAGCGGCACTTCATCGCCACCTAACCTTTTCAATCAATAACTTTCACTTAAAGAGTGATTTTGTTCAAACACTCAGAAGTCGTCGCTCCATCCATACCACCCTTCGAATAAGTTTAGTCCAGCAAATATTTGCAATATATTACTCTGTCACTCAACATCAAGGTTAATTTATCCAGCGTATCGATTGAAAGCAATTTATATCTTTAGCTGATGACTATTCAAAGCCTGGTAAGAGCAGCCGACAATAAATCCAAGAACTATTTAATCCCGACAATGGTAACCTCTGGTGTTCTGGTCCCAGAAGCATAAGGGCATAGTGGGTAGTGACTACTGCTGTCGGTACTGCAAAAATCTCGTCTACTAACCGTTCGGTCATTCCTGAACGAAAGCATCAAGCGAAGCTTGGGCAGCAGGCCGGTAGCATCCTTTTTACTATATATTGTTTTGTTTCATTCTTGACGGTACATATTGCGTTCTACCGATGACCATCGGTTCATGGGATAGTTTTCACAAAGTTTTCATTAAATCCAGACCGTACACAGTACACCTTGCCAGCCATCGCAGGTGAATTAATATACGGATATGGAGGGTGTCATTGCTCCGGGATATGAACACCATTCTGACACGGAACACGGAAAGTTCTGCACGTTCGATTCTGTCTGGAAAGTTATTTCTTGAAAAGTTACTGATACTTTGCTAAGCCGAGACCGATCAACCAGGTCACAATATAATTGATGAACTGCAATTTATACAGTGACATCGAGGTCCAGAGATGGGGGTATCAAATGAAATAAAAAAAAACCATTTCACTTTTTCGTCCTTCGCTTTCCGAGGAATTTACAATGAAGTGTTAGAAAGGTACAGTTGTGTTTGTTAGCAAACGGAAAACAAAGAGTTGGCGATAGAGAAGAAAATGCATACCTAACAGTTATAGGATTGTAAAAAGAAGCATATTTTTTAGATACCTCGATTTTAATCATTAGCAGCTACGACTGATGAGCTGTGGTATAGAATAAAATTTGGACAGCCAATGGCGACAATTCCTCAAATTGGACTTTTATAAATGCTTATCTGATTCTTTAATTGATGCTTCGAAAACGTGTTTACTTTCAAATTCCAAATAGTCCTGATACATCCAGCAAAGAGCTTTAATATTCATATTCAGAAAAAATTCAAACCATTAAATCTGTAAAATAATATTTTCTACTCCTTCGTATCCATGAAAGGAATAATAAGAGAGAAAAAAACACGAGTAGTCATCGCAATATTATCTTCTATTTTTCATCTCATGACTCATATTAGCAAGATTTGAGTTAGCTCATTGTAATTTTCATGTAAGTTATTTAGTTTAAATAGAGGTGCAAGCCACTCCACACTCGCAAGTTCGTTCCGAAAAGCCTTTACAACTAATAGAGAGCTGACTCTGCATAAAGGATAAAAAATTCAGTCATCTCTAAGTTTAATCCTTATCAAATATAAATTCTAGCTGGCAGCACTTTGTAGCTGCACTCTTTAGTATTTATGCACAACGTGGTAGCATTATTGTCTAAATAAGGTTTGCTAAGAATAAACTTTCTCCAATGTACAGTTCCCACATATGCTTCCATCGTACGATGATAACAGCCCAACGGACTCCGGAGAGAAAAAAATCCGAAGCATATGTTGCACCAGCTAACCGTAGACAACAACGACAGAGTTTCGTTTACTTTCGAAGGACTCTTCGGGTGTAGATTGAAAATATATGACCCCTAATCAATATAAATTAACTTTTCGCCTCTGACGATGCCGTATCGAAAGGGCGACGGGACTAGTTGGTTGGTAGAAAAATCTTCTGGCAAATATTTGCACACAAGAAATGATACAATTTGTCATGTACTAATGAAAGTGCACAGCACGTAAAAATTGCACTTAATGATACATATTAATTGTTGCCTAAATAATTTTCGTACAAAAACTGGGGTTACAATGGAAAGTTAGCTTGTGTGTTTTAACACTGTAGAAATATTAATGTTTCAGATGTGGATAGATGATTTCTTTGGATATCAACAGTGGAATGTGATCGGTACTGTCATACCATTTGAGTTCTTATTCCATGAAAAGATTCAAGTTTTATGGATAAAAATCAATGAATCAAGGAATAAAACTCAATGATTAAGGGAGAGAAAAAACGGAGACATAGCTAGATCTACACATCTTATCTTAAAGCATATATTTCAAAAACATCACTCGTTCCTGGAAACAAAACTATTTCCTTCGAACAATAGATTGAGAAAAACTTGCTGATTCGCGCGTACACATAGAGAAAATTGTGTCATTAAATTTATTATCCAGGTTAATAAAATTAACAAATTCCAGAAAATCCAAGTAAAGCTCAAATTTGATTACAATCGTTATGAATTTGGACGAATATGGTTGATTTTCACAGGTGTTCTGTTAATTTTCAATGAAATAAAGCATTTTCACTACATAAATATGTAATGAATTTGACTATCAAGTAATCCAATTTGACTATTGGCCATATATTTAAGAAGTCTGTTCTGCATACTTGTAGTGCTTTTCATTACTAAATAGTATCTTTCACTACAGACATAGGTATGTATCTAATAACACGGGAGTAAAATTTACCACGCCAGAGTGATTTTCAATATGCATCTACTGAAAAAGCGATTGTATTTACTGGAAAATAGTGAAAATTCTGGGCGTCAAATAGTGCGTTTGTACGGAAAATCGTTCTTCGTAGTTAGTTAATTAGTTGGTCGCAGTTCAAATGAAAACTCATATTGACATTATCATAAAACATATGTATGTATATGTTTAAAAAAACAATTATGTATAAATGGTAGATATGGAAATATTAAAAGGAAAAGAAGTTGATGCATCAGAAAAATTATAAACAATTATAAAAAAATTTCGATTCCCTAAAAAACTTATAATTGCTTTAAGTGCTATTTATAAAGACACTATATATAAGACAAGCTGTTTTGTATCAAAAAAGAAGTACTCTTTCGTGCTTAATAGGATTTTCGAAATGATTTTTCGTAAAAATAGGCTGTTTTTAGTCTGTGAACAATTTAAAATAGATTTAGACAGCATTTGAATTCTTATAATTTAAAGGACAACTTACAATCATCTGATATTTGTAACATAGATAACTTTGATTACTATCTTTATTTGGTTCATAAGCTCTCGAATGTAACTTTAGCTTTAAGATTCAAAGTAATAGTTATTTGTACAAAGAACTATGCTTTGATGTATTATAATAAGGAAATATAAATAAAACATTTACAACAAAAACTGTTTCTTATTAAATTTCGTGTTTCGTTCTGAAAAGAGAATGAGAGAATATAAATGTCTAAATTGATACCAAATTTAATCCTTTTGATTACTCGGTATTGTTAAATTTATTACTTTTGCGATTAGACACATGTCATCTTTGTACCAATACGAGGTGCGATTTTCATTTTTCTTATAATGAACTTTGGTTTAAGGGGTTGCCCCCACTTGTATCCCAATAAAATAGGTCATTTTCATGATTTTTTTTTGACAAAACTACGAAACGTTTTTAAACGACTGTTATATTTTCTTAAAGTACATAATTTGAACACCTTTCAGTAATTTTTTTATTGAAAAATATTACATGATTTAATTACAAATGGCCGTCAAAACAATGGAATTTTAATTTTCACCTTTTGCGGTGACCAAAATTGTGTCGAATTGGATCATCTGAAACAAAAAATAGCGATTGACTTAGTTAAATAACAGTATAAACTAGTGTTTGATCGAAGGATTCAAAACAATATCCATTTTCACAAAATGGCGGACAGTCAAAGTTAATATTTCGATTTTCACTTAAAAAAATGGTCGTCTTTTGGCTATAAAACGGCCATTTTTTATTTAAAAAAAAATCGAACGATCAAACACTACATTTTTATGTATTAAATAAGCCTGCTAAGTTTCAAAAAGATCGGTTCAGTAGTTTTCGAGTAATTTTGGTCACCGACTTCAAAGATGTCATTTCGAGAAAAACGCCTTTATAAGTATAAGTAACGGTTGTATAAGCAACAGTTTCTTCTCTTTCAACGCTCATATCTCGGTTAATTATGTTTGGATCGACTTGAAATTTGAAGGACGTATTCTCAGATAGTTATACTTAAAAAAAATGCAACACAAAAAAAAGAAAAACTTCAAAGTTACAAGTGGGGGTAACCCCTTAATGGTTTTTATTAATCTGATGATGAATTAAACAATAATGTAGTACATAAGATTAACTACAGTACTGTAAAGACTAATGATAAAATTAACAACTGTGTAATAACCAAAAATTAACTACAGAGGAAGTGGATTTGATTACATTTTTCAAGCACTTTCATTACACTTTTTTCTGTGTCTACTAGTAACAAAGCATTCTAATACTACATCAACATATATCGTGCTATTTCAAGAACCAGCATATTCTCTCTAAACCAGCCATTGCTGGAAAAAAAATCTAGCGCATTGAAACCGCTAGAAACACTGACTTTCGAATAAACGTTATGAATTCGTGTAGATTTTGAATATATGCTCTACCACATGTGCTTCTTATTACAAACAACCTGTATCGAAGGTCATGTACCACTTTGATCTGATGACTACATCGAGACTCATAGAGTAGAATGATTCCCAGGGTTACCAATCGCATGAAAATCCAAAAATCAAACGCACTTGTTATTTAAGTAGCCTAGTGAGTAAAACACTGGCTTCTAGTGTGTGGGGTCTCTGGTTCGAAACCAGCTTTGGGTGAGGAACCGCGCACCGAGCTATGAGTTCACCTAGCTCCGATTAGGTACTTGAGTTAATCAGGGGTAAAGTGAATCGTGAAATGAATTGCTCCACACTCGTATTCACATTGATTGTATACTTTCTGATGAAGCTCTTCACCAGCCTCAACTCCTAGACCCAACAAGAGTTGTCGTGGGATTACTTTATTTTTCATTTAATTTTTTCGTCTACATAGCTTATCCATGAATCGGGGAAGCGAAACTTGCTCGTTAAATTTCTTTTCCAGTCTGTTCATAAATATCTCACTCAAAAGCGGTGATAAAGGATTTGATTTGCCGTCACCTTTACTAACCTTGAATTACCAAAAGTAAAGTTTCTTTCACTCATGGCAATCAACGCAATTTTTAAGTCGTCTTTAACCTTCTCCACTCTGGTGAGTGATTCTGCTTTTATATCCAATCTTCAAAGATCTTAAGTGCTTGTTTTAGCAGTACGCTTGGGAATAAAACTTTAACATCATCTTCCTCTTTGGCAGCCACTCTATCATCTCCTCTCGATTTCTAACTGGCCTATCACTAATCTTTCTTAAGGCTCTATGGCATTAGCACCACCATTTGGGCCCATTGGCCACCCACTGCTGACTAGTTAGAGCTGCGAAGTGACCACTCAGCGAAACTGAACCAGCTGGCTCAGGGATACTGCACTAGCCACATCTGCTATCTGTTGGAAGTTGTATGATCCTAGAATCTTGAGGCGTTTATTAGTAAGGGCTGAACCATTATGTCTCGGCGCCTACGTAATTCTTATATAAATATGCTTTGTCTTCTCGTTGACAGCGACTTTGCACGTGCTAATAATTTTCAAAGAACATCTGTGTGACGCAAGTGCGAGGATGGCTGCCCTACTCTCGACGCAAATCGTCGTTCGTTTTGTTGATGTACCGCTAATGGGCTCAACTGTCATGCGTATGGAGTATACTTCAGACTGTAAAACGGTAACATGGTCTCACAGTCTATACCACATTATATACGCCCGAACCGACTCCTGTATTCGTCATTGATCGATCCGCGTAAATCCTGGTGCAAACGTCGACAGTGACTAGCTTGTTCTTTGTTTTGGTTATGTGATCGGTATCCTCAGCAACAAGACCATACCTACTCTCGCACTCTGTAATGCTGCCTCCTCACTGTGGTCCATCATGTGGCCCATGTGCGTGAGCCATCATGTGGCCCATTGTGTAGACGGACGATGGCTTACAGTGGCCGACAGTAGCGAAGCATGGAAATGGCGATGGCCGAGGATGACTTGCGGAGCGGTTTTTCACACATATCTAAGCGGGCCATCATGCGCAACCGAAAAATCATGACTGGGCCATCTAGCGGCCCAGTGTGTGGAGGCAAATTTGTGATGGTGACCATAATTGTGGCGATCATTGCGACCATTGCAGTGGCCGATGATGGCCCACAGTGAGGAGGCAGCATTACTCAAATTACTAGTTGTATTATTTAAATTACTACATAAAATTTGTTAAACTCTTAGACGACAATAAGTACTTACTAATCCTTAGTAATAACTTTTATTTTGAGTAAAGCCTAGTACTATAATCAAGCGAAACGAAATGTCGCAAAAAGTACCCTTTCAGCAGCAGCGAAATAACATGCCTATATTGATAATAGATGGTATTATTTTGTGAGTCAAATGCGAGTACTAGTCAAGTTTGAGGCCGGATGTAGGTTGTTGTCAAAAATGTCTGCTCGAAAGTAATTCAAACGTAAACTATGCGAACATGTTTTAATCAGTACAACAATAATGAAAGATATTAAAGCTCTTTTCAGCTAGGAACATTGATGAAATGTGTAATTTGTTTACAAAAAGTTTAAAAAAGTCAAAGTAGATTTCAGCGTGACTGGACCGACAGATTAACTTGAAACAGCGTTGAGTTTGGAATTTCATCGAGAGTGTCAGTTTTTCGTACGACAATTAAAGCGTTGATTTTTAAGCTCGAGAGTGAGGGAATAATTTGAAAGTGTATGAGAAAAATCTATTGATCATTAGTGCAATTATGTACTTTGTTTCTTAACAGAAATATATTAGTAATAAATATATTTGTGAATACCCCAACTAACAAATTTTCTCTCATAAGACACTACAAGAGTCTTATAAGAGGGAAACCGGGAGCACAGTTCTAGTAAATGCAACCTTGTAGATAATGAGTGTGCTACTAGTCTTAAATTGCGCATTTTTAGGAGCTATTCTAGCCTTATAAAAATGTTTCAATTCTTATAATGAGACTAATAAAGCTCTTATTGTTTAACTTTTACAATGCTTATAAGTGTACGCAAGTACTTTTGTAAAGGTGTTATTGTGAGATAAAAATATTTTTATAAAAGTTGGACTCTCCGTACAAGAGTCGCTAGAAAGAGAGAAATAATAGCACGTAGTCGAGATAGTCAATTTTCAAAAAAACAGAGTGTAATATAAGATTATAAGATTTCAAGCAAATCTAATAAGGATATAAATTTAGCTTGTAAAAGCTTCAAAGTCTCATACTGAGAGTATTATGAAAGTCGGCTGAAATCTCCTTACAAATGCTTTGCTCTGTAGAGTCCCAAGTGGATTACTAGATTCTTATAAGACATCCGAAGTGCTAAATTCTGGAGAGTATGTTAGTTGGGATTACAGTTGCTCTTTTCAATCCCTAACTGCAACAAAATGTCTGAACCCGATTGATTTGTGTACTTTATTTGAAGCGGATGCATTTTCATATACGTATAGTCCTAAACGACATAAAAGATATCTATGTCGGCACCAAAACGCGCATTTAGCCACACTTGAATAGTTTCCATATTTAGTCATCTATAATTAAGTGTCCAGAATATCTACATACAATTCAGCATGCCAATGCATCAAAATTATATCATACATCTTCCCTTCATAACTCATCATAGCGTAATGTGCTACTTAACCAGCGTGTCAACTGCGTATACACATACGGTTCAAGACTTCCAAGAAACCGGCCTGAGTTTCTATGTTTGTACTATGTAAAAACGAACCTATTGTCCTCAGCAATAAATGCAACACCCTCAAAAACAATTAAGGAAAATTTCACTTACTGGGATTCTATCCAAAAAATAATTTTACGAAATTTTGTTGTGAAAGTCGAATACTTTTCTATGGATCCTTTTTTTCTCTGTCTTTTTCAATCTATTAAAATATATTCAGGTACATGAGCAAATCTTATGTTAAATAGGGATAAATTTGTAGCAAATGTGCCACCGACATTTCAATAACGAGTAAATACACGCAAGGCAGAGAACATATAATAAAAGTTCGAAATAACAACAATAAAGATTTTCAACTAGCCATCACTACTTGCATATGATCCGTAGAGCGATAAAAAGTAGCAACAATAAAATATCGGCAGCCAAATATTCGATTTTCATTACAACATTGAGGGAGAAAATTGATCATTGCCGCATATATTTCAAAATATGTACATATACACTTGCTATAGTAGGTCGAATAATGTTTCCCCATCACAAAAATAATGCAGGAAATGTGCGCGAAAACACAATAAAACGTTACACATCTTCACTTTCAACGGACAACCGCTTTAACCGACAAAAACATCACTTACATATTTCGCTGAATGAAAAGAGACCCGACCCATTGAAAAGCAGCAAAATATTTTTTACCGATTCTTTAACTTGATTTAACTTGATTCTTTCTTTTATTTCAACACGGTCGTCGTCATCATGCATATCATGGTTAATATTGTTGGCAAACGGATATTGATATGCGTTTGTTGCTTTACCAGCATCCGGATGATTCAAAAGAAACCTTGAAATAGTGTAAATTTTCTGTTGTGGTTATTTCAACTTCGCACTCTCAGTTAAACAAAAGCAATAGGTCTGCTCCCGTACTACGATTAATTGCAATTAATTGCAATGAAGCGTACTAAAACAGATTTTTTTGGTCCGTTTTAGTACGCTTCATTGCAATTAATTGCAATTAATCGTAGTACGGGAACAGACCTAATATCTAGGAATAATCTCTCATATGGCACTAAAAAAAACTATCAATAATCCCCAAAATTAAACACTTGAGTTCAGCTGCGCAATAAAATGGCCAAACATGTCAATGCTTGCAACAAATTTCGAGGAATTACGGTTTTTGTTTGGCATTGTGCGACTAAATCAATTTCGCTGACTGTATAAACTCACAAAAAAAAAACATAACGGCGTTGAAATGTACGCTCATTTCAATAATATACTTATACTAGTTATGATTTAATTTCGCCTAACGAACATATTCGTAATAGATAATAGCACCAAATATCTATACTAATCGACAGAAAAATTGTCTGATTGCCACGCACCGTACTGTCAAAAACACTTCACAGTCATGTTGTGCACACGATGCTACAAATAGTGGCAAGAAGCCGCACAGCAAGTATTCATCAGAGGGTTAAAGACTGACGGTTTTTAACTTTCGGCCAAGTGATGAGCTTGGGTTATGAGTCTAGTACTGTGATTCTAATCCCACTCGGTGTACAGATGGTTTGCCATCATCAAGTACTCTCGACATATCTGATGGCCACGATGAATCTAAGTAAAAATTATTCCCAAAAAACTAAAAATTAAGAAAGTGGTCAGGTGAAATAGAAGATTTTCAGTTTTACGTTCGAGTACATTGTATTAAAAACAAGGTGTTTTGTAAGAAAATTCAATAAATCAAACATGCATTAATGGAAGTCTATGCGAAACATTTTCAAGTGGATATGGGCGGGCGTAATGTTTTTTTGTTCATTAGATAACTTTAGCAAATAAATAAGCAAATAAAACGGCATCAAGAGGTAAAAAAAGATATTTACAAACTGAAAATAGTGAAACTCGAATATACTGTGAAAGTCAAACCTGATACCATACACCTAGCCGTTTCATTTTTGATCTAAAATATTTTCATAGCTGTGAGTTATAGAAAACAGTTAAATGTCTCAAATCAAAGTTTCATTTATGCATGCAACATATACCACTTAATATGCAAAAACATAGCAAAAGTGCTATTTTTATCACTCAAAAATAATGGCACTCATTCCTATCAATTGAAAAATAAGAGTTCAACTTAAAACTAGTACATATGTATTTTGTTTGGGCTTTTTGCTTTTATATAACTTTGCAGATATGCTGGCATTAAAGCTAGCGGTTGTTTTGTAGTAAAACTAGTAACTGTTCAGAAGTATTAAAGCTGTGCTTAATATTAAGTCTATTTCAGCGATGTGAGGCACGAGAATATATCAACTATAATCCGATATTGAATTTTTTAAATGAAGTTACACCTACACATGTACGTTTCAATCATTTCATATAAAGTCACATGCAAATTGTTAACATCGCTAACATAGCCAGCGTGGTTGGACATATTTAAGATAGAATTTAATTCCTCACACTTCAACATCCTCGGTAGTATAGTGGTCAGTATCCCCGCCTGTCACGCGGGAGACCGGGGTTCGATTCCCCGCCGGGGAGAAATATTTTTTACTATTTTTATATACTAATTACCTGTTTATTTGAAACGCATTCACACTTGTACATCTGAAATTACGGAAAAAACATTTTACTAGCCCACAAAATATTAGTATATGAATGAAGCACAATAAAAAAAATAACATAATAAGCGACATTCCAACTTCATTTTTTATTGTGATTTACTTCTCATATTATAGCTTCGAGTGGAATATATATATATATAAACGCAATAAAAATTAAATGCTATGCAAAATGAAATTCAAATGAGGAAAGATAAGCATCAGCCCTGCTACAATATTCCTTGAATAATATTTCATTTTATATATTTTAGCGAAAATAGTTTTGATTTGATGGTCGTTTTTCAAAAATTTGATAGGCATAATGTTTTGAAAAACGACAATACTTGAGTAGGCAGTTTGCACGTATGTTCCGGTGCTTTCGTCTAAAGCTAAATCACAATTGCAACGAACAGCGGCATTAATGCCATCGGAAATTTAGAGCGCATTGATTGGAACTGAATGAACTGTGGTCAGCGCTCGTGTTATGGAGAGTTCAGAAAAATTTAATGCATTCAAAATTTTTTTTGTAGCAAACTCCGTGGGTTTGTCGCAATTTTAATTAAAACTCAAATGTATGAATTGCCGTTGCTTTCAGCCTTCAGGCATACACAGACAGTGCAACAATCATTTGTGCAAAGCTTCTACTCACGTAAATGTAAAAATAAATCACTGTAACTTCCTACACTAAGCATAATAGTATTCTTATAACAGCTTATCATAGTCTAAGACAATATTGATTATCAAAAAGTTTAGAAATGACTTCCAAATAAACCAAAATTAAAGATTGAAGATGTGTTTGTGTACGTGCGAAATTATTACATTGGATATTTGGTACATCGTGCATGTAAAGTACTTTACATGCACGATGTACTTTAATTTAAATTTTGTGACATTAGGTTGTTTTCAAATCGTTTGCAAATGCTCCTAGCAATGGTTAGCTATTGCTGCTATGTAAAGTACGATGTCTCAGCGTCAAAACTTTGAAAAAAGTACGGATTTCATAGAAAAACCATCCATAACTAATACTCCAAAAGTTAAACGGTTTATTTACGTGCTCGAGAGCGAGCTTAAAGAGAAAATGTTTGTTTTATTTTTTTAGTTATACATAGCTCCTGTGGCACAGCGCAGAATTTTGTGTTTAGAATTTGGTGCTAGTATGTTGTTGTTGGTTTGTCCATTTGCTTCAATCACAGGCTTCTTTGTTAACATCCAAGTTTCACACCGTTTAACATATTTTTGTATGTTTTGAGAATTATTTTTTTTATCGAATAATTTTCTGTTCTGAAATAGCAGAAGTTGCCCGTTTTCATCCTATGCCTGAAAAAAATTTAACTTTTTCGAATTTTTTTGCTTTTGCTACCTAGTGACGGATGGTGTTCCTATGAAATATCAAACTTAATCAAAAGTCTTCATCCAGAGACACAGTTTTCTACTCAGTAACAATAGGTGGCCTTCAAATTCTTCAGGCATTTTCAACCGATTTAAAAACAACCTTATGATACGAAAACTTAAATAAGTGAACTAATTACTTTACACGTACGATGCAAAAAAATACCTAACCAAAACAATCAGCCACGACTCTCCTCCTAAAGCGATAGTTCGGACGTGCAAAAATAATTGTGGCATGAAAACAATTTGCACACATGATTTCGCATTCATTAACTTTGGTTTATCTGGAAGTCATTTCTTAAATTTTTTGTAATTTGATATTATCTTAGGCTATCTACATATGTATGTATGTTACTATCAGGAAAAGAAATATATATTATGCTTACTTCTAGAAGTAATATGGTCTGTTCGCGTACTTGAATCTATTATAATATATTAAAATAGATTCGCAGCAAGTCGTTTTCGTACTTTTGCTGCAAGCCAAATTTTGCAGCAAAAAGAAACCAGCTGCCAAATTCTGTTACTGCTGCAGTTTGCTGAAGTACGCGAACAGGCCTATAATGATTACCTTTCAGCTTTGCGTATGCAACAGCTGTGCACAATAATTATAGCACCGTCTGTACGTGCATGCATATATATTTTATAGTTTTCGATGTGACATAGCAAATATACTTCCTAGAGCAAGTAGGACGGTCTTTTGATTGGAGAGATTGAAAAGAAATCAAGATCAGAAATACAATATGTATGTCCTTATATGTACATACATATGTATATATGTATGTACATATTTGTTTGTTTTTAGTTTCAATTACTTACTTGAAACGACTTCGGTCGTATATGCAGCGAATAGATATCGAATGATAGCTTCAAGTAGACACAATACCATTTTAAACGCGATACATTCTACACGAAATAACTATGAAAAACGATAAAGTAACGACAGAAACACACAAAAACTTCCCGGAAAGAACTCCGAAAGTGACAGCCGGTATGAGAGCTTTGAGAGCCACTGATATTGATCATTGAGATCTAGTGATGGGCATTGGGATGAATAAATGTGTAGCAGATATTGTTAAAAAAAGTAGTAGATTCAGAAAAAAAGTAGTAGAAATTAGACATATACATATATAGTGTATAAAAAACCGAGAACAATTACTTTTTCTGAATTCTAAGAACTTAGCCAGACGAACAGCGAAAACACTGCTCAGCATTTTTACAGTAGTTGCAAAACGCTCGGCTTTTTCTTATCGCAGATGTGCTTCAGTTAATGCTTAATAGTTCACCGAAATTTCATCAGTGCCATCTTCACTAAAAAGAAGTTCCTTGGGAAAAGTAGTAGATATCATTTGCTACGTAGTAGAGTAGTATATTTAGAAACAGGCAAAAAAAGTAGCAGATCTACTACAAATGTAGTAAATGCCCATCACTGCCCATCACGACCAATAAAAAAAACGACGTTTAGCAAATTATAATTGGAAGTTGTACCTTTGTAAGAATATTATGCTATGTAAAACGATAGCTCATTTTCTTTATTTGTTCGTATGTTTTGTTGGCAAAAGCACATTTTGGTTTATCCATCTAAGTGTTTTGTTTTGTGAACCTAGGGAATATAAATTTTGTGGTTTAAAAGCTCGTTCTATTTAATCTTATTGACCGTGAGTATACAATAACTGTACAATTTGGTCTTTTGTAATCGTGTTTTAATTTTGTTCTACTGTACTTCTATTACCATGGGTTTTTATTTTTTTTAAAATTATTTTATTACTTTTTGCATTTTGACGACTTTTAAACCGATTGTTTTCTTGGTTTCTATTGACAAAAATATTAAAATGAGTTAAACGGTGTTTTGGAGACTGACATACAAATATTTTCGAAAAGATAGCTCCGTTTCGATTCAATCAAGAATTTGCTCGGATTCGCCTTGCTTGTTTGCAATGTAAACAGTTTTTGAAGTTCAAAACGTTCTAATCAAAAACTAAATGCCGTTAAGCAGTCACGATTTGTTCGAAATTCACAAATACCAAGGTAAGTGATAGCTTTAAACTAAGTACCGTTAGATACAAACGTATTTTGATAGTTGCGTAAAACATTTTATTCTGACTGAGTGGGGTACAAAATAGTTCATTTACGTAGTTATGTGTCAGCATCAGGATGCCGATAAAACTACAAACGGACATCAACATCCTGATGCCAACACTCTCAACACTAATATCAACACGGTACTCGTGCATCGCCATAAAATACATGACGATGACGGCCGGGTTGAAATTAATAGAAATGATGAAAGAATCAAGTTCTTAGCATCAACAAATCGAAGACCCACAGTGGCTTCGATGTAATAAATATTGTTGAATGTCTCGTGAGAAAAACGAAGACCAACGTGGCTTCGAAGTAATTAATGATTTTCAATGTCTCGTGAGAAAAACGAAGACCAACGTGGCTTCGGAAAAATATCTCATCTAAAAAACGAAGACCAAAGTGGCTTCGATAGTAGCGAGTAAGAAAATAGTGCAGTCTTAATCTAGTGTCCTAAGCGTAAGTTTGTGTTCAATAAAGCAAGAAGTATTTTTCAAAAAAGTAGTTTTTATTCAAACCAAAAGTTATTACTGGCGCAGCCTACGAAACGAACTTTACAATTGGCGAACTAATTGTATAAAGTTGGAAAAATTATTTGGTTTTCAGAACATTAAATTTTTTCCAATTTGCAATAACTAATGTCTACAGCGGATTCAAAACCCGAAGAAGGACAAAGTTCATCCGATTTGGAGCCTTCACCAGCCACAAGAACACAAATGGACCTGGACAGGATTAAGGAGGAAGCAAGGAACTTTCCGGTTAACCAGCCAATCCAGCCGATGCCAATCCAGCCAATATTTCCCTGCACATTTGGATCCAAAGTGCGGAAGAATTACTATTGGATGCAGCGCAGTATGACGATCGTGTATATTTTTCAACGCTAAAAGCGATTACAAGATCCATCAGGGGACGTGCAGCATCAGTACTTTTCAAATTGGAGAATCTAAACAGCTGGGAAAACATCCGAAATCTGTTGTGCAGCCATTTTGGAATACACGAATCTTTTGACACACTTATCGAAAGATTGGAACAAGTAAGCGATCAAAATTTTATTAACGCATATTATAAGATAGAAAAATGTTTAAATAAAATGAACATTAAATATATGTTCGAAAAACAAAATAGTAACGTTGCAATTTTCGCACCTAAATTCAACGAAAGTAGAGCTATAAATAAATATTTAAGAATTTTGCCAATAAATCTAGCATTAAATGTGGAATCAAAAAATTGTGATAGTTTAAGTAAACTGTTCAATAGTGTTCGCGAAGTGACAAATAGAGTGAATTTTAAGAATAATGTGCGTGAAACTTATCATGTTGATTCGAAACATAATAATCGTGTCTCGCAAGTAAAATATGAAAAACGTGATGATAAATACCAAGGTACGCGAAAAAATAATCGTGAGTTTTCTAAACCTCGTTCGCAAGAACAAAATTTTCAGAAAACATGCCTCCCATTTCACTTCCAATAGCAGTGCTTACAATTTTCAATCAAAAAATTCCTGTTTTGATTGATACGGGTGCTTCTTCATCTAGTTTAGACTATCGTTACTTTCCGCACTTAAAACGCGAAAGTTTGAAAGTTCCCATAACAGTTTATGGACTTGGTGGTTCGATTCAAATAACACAAAAAATAGTTACACCAACTCCAAAAGAATTTAAATTTCCAAACAGTACAATGTCTTGGCAATTACAGTGCTTTGAAAATAAAGAATTTAAAGCAATTCTGGGACAAAACATATTGATTCCTATGAGAGCTCAAATTTTTCCTTATAATGGTACATTTACTATCAATGGTCAAAGTATTCCATTTACATACATAAAAGAAATCACACCGGTGTTTGAAAAAAAGAAAATTCTTAATGATAGTTCGTTTTGCACAAATGCTCTTACAAACAGCATTCCAATAAACGAAACGAATAATCAGCTATCTAGACAGAAAATTGATTCTAACCCGAGAAATAATTGTTTGATCAAATTAAAGTTGTGTGAAGCTTTTAAAAATGTTCAATTAGATTTCAACCATCTCACTAAAGATCAACAAGATCAAATTCATAAACTTTTGTATGAATTCCGTAACACTTTCTATATTGAAGGAAATCCTATAAATCCCAATATAAATACAAAGCATAAAATTTTTACCAAAAACGATAAACCAATTTTCTCCAAAATCTATAACTACCCTAAAGTGCATGAACAAGAAATTAACCGTCAAATCTTTAATATGCTTGACGATGGCACGATAAGAAAATCGTCAAGTCCATACAACTCTCCATTGTGGATTGTGCCTAAAAAGAAAGACAATTCAAACGAACAAAAATGGCGTGTTGTTATTGATTATAGGAAGCTTAATCAACACACTATTGATGATCGATTCCCTATTCCTAATATTGAAAATATTCTAAGTAAACTAAATGATTCTAAGTTTTTCACCACACTTGATCTAGCTAAAGGCTTTCATCAGATTCCGATAGCAGAATCTGATAAAGCAAAAACGGCTTTTAGCACTCCAACAGGACATTATGAATTCAATAAAATGCCGTTTGGTCTTAAAAATGCTCCTGCCGCTTTTCAAAGACTTATTAATGAAGTTCTCGATGGCTTAATCAATAATGTGTGCATAGTATACCTAGATGATATACTTATTTTCAATGACTCTTTTCAAGATCATTTAAAATCTATCAAAATCATCCTTGAAAGACTTACTTTTTTTGGACTTAAATTACAAGGAGATAAATGCAATTTTTTCAAAACAGAAGCAGAGTATTTGGGGCACATTTTGACTCCAACTGGACTGAAACCAAACCCGAAATTAGTGGAAAAGATTAAAAATATTCAACTTCCAAAAACTAGTAAACAAATAAAAAGTTTTCTGGGTATTACTGGTTATTATCGACGTTTCATTCAAAATTATGCTAAATATTCTTTACCTCTTAATAAATATTTAAAAAAAGGTGCTCTAATTGACATTCATGATCCTGATTATATTAATGCATTCAATACACTGAAAAACGCATTAATTGAACCTCCCATTCTTCAATATGCTAAGGATAATTTACCTTTCGAAGTTACAACGGACGCATCCAATTTCGCTATTGGAGCTGTCCTAACACAAAATGGTCACCCAATTTGGTATATCTCACGTGTTCTCAACAAACATGAATGCAATTACGCTACAATTGAAAAGGAACTTCTAGCAATTTACTGGGCAGTAAAAAAGTTCAGATTGTATTTATATGGCCGAAAGTTTACATTAAATACCGACCATCAGCCATTAAAGTGGTTAGCCTCAAAATATAAAGGTAAAGATATAAGTCCACGCTTACAGCGTTGGTTGCTGGATCTCGGGGAGTACGAAATGGATGTTAACTACATCAAAGGCAAAGATAATACTGTCGCCGATTTCCTCTCACGATTAAAAAATGACAAAATATCAGATGATGAAAATTTTCAAGTTGAAAAATACAATGTATCAAACAAACCTGTTAATCTGTGTAAACACAGAATAATTTTGACTGAAAATAAAACAGGCAATACATCTTCATATTATAAATATTACAACATATTCATTTCACAAAAAGACATTGAAGAAAATAAGTTGATCGATTTTTTAAAACAAAACATTAACCCTGATTGTAAATATGCCTTTTATAGCGAATTAAAACCACAATTCGGAAATCTTGTTCTTGATACTATTAAAATTCTTTTCCCCAAAGTTAATTTTACTTTACATAATACAAAACTGCCTGAAGTCACCAACACACAATGTAAAGAAATAATTGAAACACTTCATATATCCGGAAATCATCAGGGAATACAAGAAAATTATATTCAATTGAAAAATAAGATTTTTCACCCAAAATTAAAAACTATTCTAACTTCCTATATTAATAACTGTGAAGTCTGTAATATGTCAAAATATGACCGACATCCTTTAAAACCAAGTATAACCTTAACGGAAACACCAAATAACATCAATCAAATAATTCATGTCGATGTTTATCAAGTTGATAATGTAAATTTTTTTACAACACTTGACCGATTTTCAAAATTTGTCTATGCGGAAGAAATACCAAATCTTGAACATGAAACTTACAAAAAATGTTTCACAAACAATTTAGCCAGATTCGGTAAACCCGTCAAGTACATAATGGAAAATGATTTTAACAGTAAAGTCATCAAATCTTTCCTCGAACATCAAAATATAAATTATCATTTCACCACTCCAGGAAATCATACAGGTAATGCTGATATAAATCGTTGCCACAATTCTATAAACGAACAAATTCGATCTTTGAAAGCATCTCAACACAAAGAACCCATACAAGAATTAGTCCAACTAGCTTGTTTTAAATATAACAACAAAATACATTCTACAACTCATGAAACACCATTTGATATACAATTCGGACATGTTGATAGAACAAAAGTATTCAAACAAACCCTAAAAACTAAAATAAAGCGTCTAAAAACGGAAAATAAAAATAAAGAGGAAATAATCGAGTTTCCTGCTAAAGTATTCAAAAACATTACAAACATCAGAACTCCAAAATCTGACCCTAAATATAAACCAGTAGAAATAGAACTAATCGATCAAAATAAAATACTTGAAAGTAAGACAAAAAAGAAAATATCACCTAAACAAATTAAACGACCGAAGAAATTTCAAGACTTTCCTATATTAAAGTGGGAAAATCCATCAGATCCAAATAACTCATTAGAAAAATGGTTAACGGATGAAGATCTCGATGCATACGGTTCACTAATTGAAGACCCTAAAGTTAAATACTTTTCTCCACAATTCCTCAAATGTCTATCGAGTCCTCGATATCAAAATATTCAAGCATGGACTAAAGACATAAATATTTTTGACAAAGAGCTAATTCTATTACCCTATAATAAAAATAACAACCACTGGGCCCTTTATAGCATAAATCTAAATCAAAAAGAAATTCATTACTATGATTCTTTAAATTTTCAACCCGATAAACTAGTACAACATTTGTTCAAGTTTTTATCAGATAATTCCATGCGTATTTTCAAAAAACCTATTAATATATCGGAATGGAAAGTAATCGCAAAAACCTGTCCAAAACAAGACAACACATACGACTGTGGTATATTTGTTTTGACTAATATTAGGTATATATTAAAAAAACAAACTCCTAATTTCCTTCAAAAACATATTCCAATGTTTAGAAACAAAATTATGCTTGAAATAAAAAATAAAAAACTCATGCCTTTCAAAGAACTCACTTCCCATATTAATACTGTAACTTCATAGTTTCAGATCAAATGTTGGACATATATTTTGATATTTCTAATAATGATATCCAACACATCAGCACTCATATCAATCAAAGATGTTTCATCACACTCTGGCGTAATTTTGATACCAAAAGAATCTACCAGATTAATTCAAGATCACATACGGATTTATCATAAAATTAACATTTCACTCTATGAATCAGCATTAAATGAAATTGTCCAAACAATTATCCCGGATAAATATGTTGAAAATACAATCAAATTAATTCGTACTGAGCTTAAACTTTTAACCAACAAAATAAAAACTGATACTTCCAAATACCCAAGTAACCCTTACTTCAAATGCTTTCAATTCGAAAATAAATGTAATAACTTGAAACCATTTAACATAAAATCATTTCCTTCATGCATTGATAAAGCTTCAAAAAATTTTGTTTTCCGGCAATTGGAAAATACGTCAATATTTAAGTACTTAGTAATTACTTCAGCTCTCGAGCTTATCAAAATTTGCGAAGATTCAAACTTTTCATACAATTTATTATATCTCGAATCTGGTTACATATCATATCTTTATTCTAAAATGCAATTTAATTTACCTCTAAAACTAAGACAAAATATTGATCTTTGCCAAAATAAAAATAAAAGTTCAGAGAACTGTATTACCAATACATTTGACACTTACCTACAATTATGCGAAGAATGTTCGCGTAATCGTAGCAAACGAGGTTTATTTAACTTCATCGGTAGTGGCTACAAATTTCTTTTTGGTACAATGGACAATGATGACCGCGAAGAAATATTGAGTCATTTAAATATCATTGACCAGAATAATCACAAAAATATTAAAACACTAAACAATCAAATTAAAATCAATAGTGTTTTCGAAGAAAATATTAGAAATATCCAAGAATCTATAAACAACAATAACAAGCAACTTGAAGATTTATCAAAATCACTAGTTTCATCAATGAAAGACTTACAAATACAAATCACAAGCATTGAACTTAAACATTCACTCGATTTAATCAAAGACGAAATAGAAAAGGTCCTTGATAATATAAATGCTGCAAAAATAGGAATAATGACTAGATCTATCTTAAGTGAAGATGAAATTTTCGAAAACGATATCGATTTCGATAAACTAAAAGATATCACTATTTGTGCATTGCACAAAGAAAATTTAATTATATTTGTTATTAATGTACCTATTTTGACAGAACTTTTACCTACATATTATATACGTCAAATACCTAACAATAATAATTATACTCTAGAAATCAAAATTAACGAAGTTATCGAATACAACAACAAATATTATGAAAAAACCAAATATTTGAAAAATCTAAATAAACATTTATATTGTAATAATTGTAAAATTCCATTCAATCAAACCTCATCTATTGAAGAACTCGAAAAAGGTCTCATACTATCTATAAATTCAAACAAGATTCTCAAGAGTACCATTTTGTCAAAAAATATTGTACTTACAGGCTTAAAACTAATTCAATTCTCAAATTGTGAAATTATCATCGACAATCAATTATATACAAACTATGTAAAAGAATTTGATTCTACATTAACACTTGATCCTATCCCTAATTTTGGAAACATTTCGACAAAAATTAATTTAGAGAACGTTCATTTAAAAAATATAGCAAACCTAAAGGAAATAGATGAATTAAAATACACAAAAACCAGTCATACTTACGCTATTTCCACAGCAATTGTCTTAATTATTATCATAATTATCATTCTCATTTGCTTTGGTATAAAAATTCAGTTTAATTTTAAACATTCATTACCGACAAATAAATCACCCCCTCGCAAAACATTCGCGGACGAATGTTCATCTAGGGAGGGAGGAGTTATGTGTCAGCATCAGGATGCCGATAAAACTACAAACGGACATCAACATCCTGATGCCAACACTCTCAACACTAATATCAACACGGTACTCGTGCATCGCCATAAAATACATGACGATGACGGCCGGGTTGAAATTAATAGAAATGATGAAAGAATCAAGTTCTTAGCATCAACAAATCGAAGACCCACAGTGGCTTCGATGTAATAAATATTGTTGAATGTCTCGTGAGAAAAACGAAGACCAACGTGGCTTCGAAGTAATTAATGATTTTCAATGTCTCGTGAGAAAAACGAAGACCAACGTGGCTTCGGAAAAATATCTCATCTAAAAAACGAAGACCAAAGTGGCTTCGATAGTAGCGAGTAAGAAAATAGTGCAGTCTTAATCTAGTGTCCTAAGCGTAAGTTTGTGTTCAATAAAGCAAGAAGTATTTTTCAAAAAAGTAGTTTTTATTCAAACCAAAAGTTATTACTACGTGAATTAGTCTGCGAAAACTCAAAAAGCATGTTGCGGGAAAAAAACGAATATAATAATATCTTATTTCGGAGATATAGTAACATTAAAAAAAAATCGATGATCTGGAATAAAAAAATCAAAATCTTCGGAAAAAGATCGATGAATTGCAGCTTATGAGCCGCCAACTAATAAAAGAGGATTGATTTCAGCACGAAAAGAGCAAAAAATGTAATGCGAATGTATCGAGCGTTGTTTATCAATCTCCACTGTCCCGAAAAGCGAAAAAGTATTTCACTGTAAGAATTTGAACAGCCAAAAGTTCGATTTAGCTGCTCGTCAAAAGACAAAAAGGGTAAAAAATGGGAAACAGGTAAACTTTTCCAATTCTAGTTTTAACAACAAGCTCAGTACGTCATCCTCTCTTGCTGTGATCCCGAAATAGGTGAAAATTCAGCCCATAACGACTCATAAAATGGACATTCCTAAGTTGATCAAGGACATGATGACACAAGATCAATCATTGAAAATTTTCTTCAAGAGAAATTACACATTTTGTGCTCATCTCTTGAAGACCATAAATGGGTTTTTGAACTTATCAAAGGCAGTGGTCAAAATGCTACTATGTTCCCTGCAGCCTGGGAAAAAAACCAACCGCTGAAGCACACTGCAATAAGACCAAAACACTTAATTGAGATTTTTCGAAGGGGGCGGCGACCTTCTATGTAGAATTTCGCATTTGAATATGGTGAACCACAATGCAGCGAAAATTTCGCTGTCAACGTACTGACGAATGACAGTTACATTCATGGCGCCAACCAAGGCACCAACCTAATTCATGTTTTTTTCTTTGAGTTTGTTAAATTTTGTTCTACGAGGATTAGGTTGGCTTATCACAATACATATCAGCCATCGTTTGTCTATACCACCAGACCATTCAACCTAACTCAAGCAGACTTAATTCAACCTAGTAGTGATGCCAACCTGCGGTGCCTAGGCTGGTATGCAGAGAATAATATGGCTGATCTTCATATTTCCTCATATAGGTGCGACCCAAAAAAAATGTATTATTAAAGAAGTGCCTCAAATCGTAAGGCTCCAGAGACATCAAACAATGGAGCTCCACTGCTCCACAGTGGATCAGCTAGCGGATGAAGAGATCAATCGAGGCTCGAGTTCCATGGCGGATTTTGGTAGAAATTGGAAAAGACGAAGGTGGCAGAGGCTTCTGAAGCCTCTCCTTCTACCTTTGACGGTAGATCCTCAAACAAAATTGCAGAGGAGGTTTTTCGAATTATGGAACTCGATATGACTTCAGAAGAGTTATTGAAATAGGCTCCAAAGCCGAAAAGCATGAGCGGCGCAGTCTGAAAGTGAATGAGATTTTTCATGAAAAGCAACATATCCAAAAAAGAGGCCATTGAAAAAGCACTCCTACCAAAGACACTAGAAGCTAAAAGGAAAAGACCAAGAGTACCAAGAATAATACTCAGCTGGTAGGCCGCCAAAGAAGACAAAACCTATGGATGGGATACCAAAACATCAGAAACACTCCCAATCGAATAAAAGGTTGCGGCGTGTAACCTATAGCGGAGCCTTTCAGGGTATTAAAATGACAATCATACCGAAGTATTTTCGAAAAAGGACTTCTTACAACCGTTTGAACAGATGAGGGCTCTTGAGAAAAGAGTGCTACCGAAGATAGAGGAAGGCGATGCCCTTTGTTTGTTTAGCATCGCCTACAAAGTAAGCTTTGTTCATTTTCGTTGAAAGGTAAGACCAACGGTTGAACGGATTAAGATGGAGACACAGAAGATAAAGCATTTGGAAAGAGCGACGCTGAGGAACAAGAAGGAATTCTTGATCTCTAACCCAAAAATCTGTGTTAACTACTTTCCCAACTCAGTGGATCTGGAAGCGAATAACATTCTGACGCACATAGAATACCAAAATAAGGACCTCAATGTCAAGTCTTATCATAAAAAAAAAAACAAAAAATTAAATCAACCAGCGAAAACTACGAGGAGGTCTAGAGCACTCTCACTAGGAAGGGAAAGGAATGGACACGTGGGTATTGGTATGATTGGTAAAAATGAAAAAAAATGAAGAGCAGGAGAAAAACCATGGCAAGTACGAACTATGATCATAGGGATGGTTGAACAGATAGAAGGAATTGTACAAAATAGGGGATTATTACTCATAAATATTATCAGTTGTTGTAAGGTTATGTGAAGTTTCGTGTCGATTTACTTTCGATACAATTGATTGATAAAAAAATGCAAGTTATAACTAAATATTATTATTACAATGTATCCATGCAGAAAAAAGTAACGTTTTATTTATATTTTAGCTAAAATCCACACGTGAAATCTCCGTGTATATCGGCATTGCCAGGTGGAAATGTCAAAATTATCAGCAAAAATGACGTCAAAGCTACAGCCGGATCACGTAGCATTACGGCCCGTACTTCTAGAAGGCATTGTATGAACGATACATTTGATTGATAATTTGCTCTCCATGGCCGCATATATTAACTGGGATTGAAATGTGATTGAGATTAAAACAGTCTTACGCAAACGGGGTATTTATCCGTTTACATGCCACTGCTTCGATCTTATTTCTATTGTAGTCCAGTAATGTATACGCGGCTTATGACAAACTAAAGATTGAATGGGGTAAATATAGTTAAGAGGAAGCAATGTGTATTAGTTAAGGGCTTAAAATCAATTACTGATCCTTCCTTTTTTTCATAATAATTTCCCACTTTCGATAATTATCTTGGTACGGCCAGGCCGACCTTGCCGCCACTAACGAGCCGTGACTGATTGGTGGCTTTACCGAGAAACTTGATCTTAATTTCGGCTCCTTATTCAGTCGCATTGAAAATCCCCAAAAAAGTTAAAACGTGTCATAGATGTTTTAGCATTGAATCTTAATATTTGATCAGTCGAAAGCCTGGAATATCGTGAAGTCGAAAGCTTAAGAGATATGGTCAATGATACAATCGATGTCGCTACCATCCCAAATTTACGCCTGCTCACGCTTGATTAATATCAAGGTCAGGCGCTGTTTCCGGACATTGTCGAGCACCTGAAGGTGAGACACATTTGCCGCTTTAAGGTAAAACAGATTTACCATAGACATGGAAGGAATCGCCTCCTGTGCAAGTTGGCCTTATCAAATATCAGCTGCCTAAGTAAAATAATTGAGCACATTCGGATGGAATTATTTCCAACTACTATGAGCTCGCTGAGGTCCGACTATAATGCCGATTCGGATTTTGGCGTAAGTTTGGAACACGGCCTCTCATACCTGGACGATTATATTGCGTCCCATTTGGTTGAACCTAACACTTCTACGGTAGTGTGCACCTTAGATATCAAGAAAGCTGTTAATTCTTTATAACGCGAAGGTTTTCTGTTCAAGCTTGCCGAGTTTGAGTTTAGCAAAGAGGTTATAATCCTCGCCAAAAACCTTCCTCGTCTATATGCAATTCCACGTGAACGTTAATGGAGCTAATTAAAAAAAAAGACCTGTGGCATCAGGAATGCCGTCATCGGACCCATTTATTTACCCGATTTTCACCTGTGACCTCCAACTTCCAGTGGACCAACCTGATTATTTTCGGAAAATACCGTTTGCATGATATAAAACTTTGAACTTTCTATGTTGCCGGACTAATCTTACTCATCTCTCTCGACTTAATTATATTTTTTCAAGCACTTGTAAGAAGACGACTTCACTTTCCCGAGGACTTCACTTTCCCTTTATTTTGATTTGAATTGCCCTTCATATTCAGTACATCCTAATCCATTCTTTGACCTTTGGCTGTCAAATTCAAACTAAAATCCATTTGAAATCGTATTTGCATAATATAATTACAATCACGCTATCACATTTCTGATGATATGTGAATTTTTGATTAGGGCCACTTCATGCAGCAGTTGGTTGCTTTTTATTGGATGATGCCCAGGGACTGAACCTAATTTGAAAGACGTTTGTGTTTGTGGAACACTCCGTAACTATGTATAAACATACTGTCGACCAGATGAAATATTCATGTCACATGTCCTGCCACATTTGTAACGAAAAATTCGCGATGAGCATGTGAGAAGAATGCAACAGTCGTCACCACACCAACGCCGCAGCCAATATGGCACGAAAAATGTCGCGGGCTTTTATGACTTATGACAACGAATTTTATAGCGTTAGCGTGGGTGACGGGACCGACCAAACATTGGGTTCCCAAGTCCGAAACAGATAGTGCCCGAAATTTTGATTAACTTGCAGACGTGCCTGAATTACGTTATTTCATCATAAGTATATTTTCTTTTGATATTCCTTATTGGCAAAACGATATACGATGCAATAGAAAAAAGAGAAAACAAGGGATATAGCTATAAACAGTGTTAAATGGTTAAATTATCTTATTGCGAAAAAGATACAAACATGGTGAAATGATGTATGTAGATGGATTTGGTTATGAAGAAAAATAATATACCAATCAGAGCAAAGGACTGAACGTGATGCATATTGATGGTGCACGTGATGTCATCGAGGGATGACTCAAAAATAGTTTGTGTATTGTAATAATGCTCGAAGTGGTCACTGGCTCTGAGTTTGGACAACCAACTATTTATAGATGAAAATGACTTATTATGAATTGGGTTTTTTCAAACTTAAGCTGAACAAAAACAATGTACTTGGATGGTGATGCTTTCGATATGATTATTTTGGTTTGACAAAAATAAATAGAAATTCCCAATCGTTCAATTGATTTTTCTAAACCAATCCTAGAATCAATATTACTTCAACTAATTCTAATTAGTTTGATATGCAATTTAAGATGCAGAAGATTTCTTCAGAATTGGTTGGCGTTTCAGATTCAAAGAGCCATTTTAACCGAATTTAGCGTACTGAGTTCTACTTTAAAGATAAGAGCCTAAACAATTCAATAAGAGATAAAAGAAACCAAATTTCTGTAATTTATAGGGAAGAATATCATGATCAACACCATCAAAGGTTTTGCCGAAATCTGTGTAGATGTTATCAATTTGATGCCCTTTTTCCATACCACAGGATCCGCCTTTTCTAAAACAATATTGCTAGGTTCTATTATAGCTGTGATTTTATCGTTTTGCAATTTTTTCAAATAGTTTAGGCAATGGATATAGTATTGCAATACCTCTGTAATTATCAATTGACCGTTTATCATCACATTTAAAAATCGGCGACATATACGACGATTTGCAGAAAGACAAATTAGCTTGTAGGCGTTAAGTTGCTATGAAATTGCACTCAATATATTACTGCTTATTCTTAAAATGAGCTTGTTTTGTTATTCTAGCCTTGCGCCATTGTTTGGTAACACTGTAAGGAATAGCCCATAATACATCATTTTAAACTCGCTAAAACTAAAACTATCAATCAGATTCGTCGGACAGTATAAGGCAAGACATGATTGAGCGTTTCCGAAAAATGCGCATCAGTAATTAAGTTTGTCAAAAAAGCATTTTACCATCGCGATGAACGCAGAGTTTTTGATAAAGTGCAGTGTGATCTTGAAATAAGTGCACCTTTATTATGTGTAGCAGTGGAAGAACATCTTTTTGTAAGTGACTGAAGCTGAAAAGTGTGAAACTTTCATATATACCCTAGCCCGGGATAGATGTATACATGATTTACTGAAGGACATACGTATTCAAACACATACCATCCTCTTCAACCTGCAAGGCAGCCTTTCGACTTTACTTCGAGAGATGGTTAGTCCTTTCTTCTAGGATTTTCATGTCCATTCCTGGCACGCTCCACTCTCCTTAACTCAAGCATCACATTGGAGAGAACGCCAATGCTTTGTTCCACTTTGCTATGAATTGCAGGATTTGTCGCACTAAGCTCTGTGATTGGCAGTAATGCGGTACCCCCTTAAAACAGAAATCATGTATCCTCAATCCTCTTTCCTAGATAGTTTAAACACATTGGGGTGGTCACGAGTATGTTGATGGAAATCGTTCCGACTATAACACAGGTATCATCAACAAATATCGTGCGAAACCCACTTATGGTCCTCAGCATGCAGAGCCCATGTACTGACACCAGCCGCGAATATACAAAAAAAACATTTAACTATCTATGGTATATGTAAATTGCATTACTATCCTCACTACAGGGCGTAGCTCAAGCTACTGTGGGGGTCATAGGTGGCGGATCATGGACGGCCTACAGTAATGTAGGTTAGCTGCGAATAACAAATAAGCAGTCCCCGACCGAGAGCGGTAGAGAAGGAGGGTGGGGCGGAAATGCCTTAGAAACCCAATGAGCTCTCTATGACAGGACGAGTTGGCGCCGTCCTTCAACTATGCGTCTAACCTGGCCGCAGGTATAAAAGGCTATGGGAAGGAACCCAGAATAATAAACCAACGATGGAAGTAAAGGAGCAGAAAATTCGAACGGGGATATACGTTCAAACGTCGGAAGGAACCGTGACTTCCGGCGGGCTATCTTCCAGCATAGCTGGAAGGGAGTCGCCAGCGGACCCTAACGTTAAAGGAGCGGGCAGCTTGGCTCCTTCAACGCTCAATACTACAAGGCAAAACACCAGTGTACAAATGGAGAATCCGTTTCAACGCAGCGCGCTTCTACGTCGATCTCCGACATCACAGGACAGTGCACTCTCAAAACTGAGTAACACCCTTTCTGAGGACAGCAAGCAACCCGTAACGGATGTGTTCACAAAACTAGGGACCCTCATTGTTGACCTGATGGAGTATGTAAACCCGCGTCATAACGTTCACAACGCGATTAAGGAGCGGATACGGGCAATAAGATCGACCTACAACAAGGTGAGAGATGAGCAAATGGCACATCGGACAATGCAAGTTCAGGGCAAGGTAGGAACGGGTACGCAAACTACACCAACGGCACCTTCCAGAGAAAAATCCACTCCGCTAGGCCCTATGGCTAGTGCTGGTCGACGCACAGAAAAAATAGAAGTGCAAAAGCGGCCAAGAGAGGAAGCGGCTGATTTACGCGAGCGACAAACTACACCTAAAAGAAAGAGGGTGAGGACACCAAAGAAGATTCTTTCCAGTGCCAAACTGGGGCGAGAAAGCAGCAAAGAACCTGTGCAACTAGTGGGTGGAAACGCCAAGCAAATAAGTGAAAAGTGGACCAAGGTCGAGAGATCAAAAAAACAAAAAAAACAACTGCAACGGAAGCCTCGCCCGGAGGCAATGATTATCACTGCTAAGGAGGGTGTTACATACGCGGACGTCCTGCGAACAGTTAAGGGTGACCCTACTTTAAAGGACTTAAGTGACAACGTGACCCGCATCCGACGGACACAGACAGGCTGCCTGCTGCTCGAACTCAAATCTGGCGGATCCGAACATGAAGAATTCAAGGCAAAAATTCAGACCTCTCTTGGAGAACAGGCTAACGTACGAGTGAACTGCCAGCGAGTAGCAGTTGAATGCCGAGATCTAGATGAGATCACTACAAAAGAGGAAATCTGCAGTGCTCTAAAGGACCAACTGGGGCTGTCAAACGTGGACGAATCAAATGTCGCGAGTCTTAGAAGATCTTTCAGGGGTACTCAAACAGCCACTATACATCTTGCGGTTGACCAAGCACGTAAGGCCTTAGCAGCAGGTAAAGTCCGAATCGGGTGGGTAATTTGTAGATTACGGGAGCAGATTTCAATGAAAAGGTGTTTCAAGTGCCTCGAATTCGGACACATAGCGAACAACTGCAGAAACCCACAGGATCGATCAAAGCTGTGTCGAAGATGTGGAGAAGAAGGTCACGTTGCCAAAAATTGTAATAAGGATCCGAATTGCCTCTTCTGCAGGGAAACCGAAGGTTGCGATAACAAGCACGTAGCGGGTAGCAGCAGGTGTCCAGTTTTCAAGAAGGCGTTAAACTCCAGACGAAAGTGAAGATCATACAACTGAATCTCAATCATTGTCGAGCAGCGCAGGATTTGCTTTCACAGTCGGTTTACGAGCTAAAAGCAGACGTCGCCATAATTTGCGAGCAACATCGAAATCTTCATAGTGGCGTCTGGACGACGGATGCAAGTGGTAAAGCAGCAGTATGGGCGTGCGGGGATCGGGCGTTCCAGGATGTAATGCAACAACCGGGGAATGGATACGCATGGGCTAAAATTGATGGCATCTTTGTATATAGCTGTTACGCAGCACCAAGTTTGACGTTGGCAGAATATAAACGGATGTTGGACAGCGTAGCAATGGAGGCAAAATGGCACAATCCGAAGCTCATAGGCGGCGACTTCAACGCCTGGTCTGAGGAGTGGGGAAGCAAGAAAACCAACGCTAAGGGACGAGTTTTACTGGAAACTTTTTCGCGACTAAATATCGTCCTCGCAAACAATGGGAATGCCAACACCTTCAGAAGGCGAGAGCTTGGATCCATCGTAGACCTCACTTTTGTGAGCGACGCTCTAGTGAAGGACTTGCAGTGGTTGGTTAGCAAGCACTACACGCACAGTGACCATCAGGCCATAATAGCTACGGTGAACTGCGTACGTAACAAAAACACAATGTGTGCGAGTTCCCAGGAAAAAAACATGCTTGGCTGGTCATCAAAAAAGCTAGATGAAGAAATGTTCCGGGAAATGCTACCTCCGGATATGGAAATGGACGGAACTGCATTGACGAAGGCCGCGCGAATCATCAGCGTGATACAGCGGGCATGTGATGCCTCCATGCCACGGCGTTCTCTCCACAAGGCCAGGAAGGCAAATTATTGGTGGAATGCAGAAATCCAGGAGCTTCGGAAAAAGTGTCTTAAAGCTAGACGACGTAGCCAGCGCCGCAGGAATACTCCAGACTACGAAGACTTGCACAACCAATACAAATACGCCCGGAAGAACCTACAACTTGCGATCGCTAAGAGCAAGAGAGAGCACTTCAGAAAGCTGTATAACGAGGCCGATTCCGATCCATGGGGTGGAGCGTACAAAGCCGTTATGACTAAAATAAAGCAAAAGAATTCTCCTCAAATAAAGTGTCCGAAGATGCTCCAGGAAATAGTCACAACGTTATTCCCACAGAACCGAGACGATAGCCTACCGGTAATACAGGTAGACCCTCAAAACGTGCCGGCGGTAAGCAGAGAAGAAGTATTGGCAGCCATACGCAAAATCGGTGACGAAAAGGCGCCCGGATTGGATGCGATACCGAACAAAGCACTTAAGCTGGCGGTAAAAGGGATGCCAAATGTCTTCGCTGATACTTTCACAACGTGCCTACGGGAAGGCGTTTTTCCCAAGCAATGGAAGCAGCAGAAACTGGTGCTCCTGCCCAAGCAGGATAAACCTATTAGGGAGGCATCATCTTATAGGCCAATATGCCTGCTGAATACGATGGGGAAGATTTTCGAGCGAGTGATATACGAACGATTGCTGTCAGAAATCGAAAGCAAAAACGGACTATCGGATCGACAATTCGGTTTTCGGAAAGGGCGATCAACTGTGGACGCTGTCAGAATGGTGTCAGACATGGCAATGAACGCGAGGGGTAAAGGAGGATGCTGCGCCGTGGTCACGTTGGACGTGAAGAACGCCTTTAACTCCGCGAGGTGGAGCCGTATTATAGCCGCTCTGGTCGATAATGGAGTGTCACGTTATTTGGCATCTATAATCGTCAACTACTTCAAGGAAAGAACATTACGCTACGACTCAGACGAAGGACCAAAACTATACCTAGTAACGGCGGGAGTACCACAGGGATCTGTTCTTGGCCCCCTACTCTGGAACGTAATGTACGACGGGATACTAAGGCTACGAGTACCCAGAAACGTAGTGGTGGTAGGCTTCGCCGACGATATTGGCATCGTGATTCCAACCCGTCACCTTGAAGAGGTCGAAATTTACGCAACCGAAGCAATCTGGGCTGTTAAATCATGGCTTAGTTGCGCTGGGCTCAAACTAGCCGACCATAAGACGGAAATGGTACTAATCACGAAGCGGAGGAAACTACCAGTAGTACGAATAAAGGTTGGTGACTGTATAATTACCTCGCAGCCTGCTATTAAATACCTAGGCGTAACTATCGACAGCAGACTGAGCTTCAAACCTCATCTGGAGAAAGCTGGTAAGAAGGCATCCGTTGTCGGTTCAGCACTCGCTAGAATGCTACCCAATATTGGCGGCCCGAAGCAAATCCGAAGGCTTTTGATTTCAAGAGTGGTGACCTCTATTCTAATGTACGCAGCACCAGTGTGGGCACCAGCGCTACACATAAAATCGAATCGCCGAAAAATGCAAGCAGCCTACCGACTGATTGCACTTCGAACTTGCTGTGCCTTTCGAACAACGTCCTATGAGGCAACGTGTGTTATAGCCAGTATGCTGCCCATCGAAATTGTTGCGGATGAAGCGCTTCAACTCTATAAAAACGAAGCACGGACAGCGAGCACGCGAGAGATTCAAAGGCTAGTGTCAATGCGCTCATGGCAGAGTAACTGGGAAGAGGCGCAAAACGGACGTTGGACGTACAAATTAATCCCCAACGTTGCGCAATGGGTTTCAAGAAGCCACGGAGAAACAAGCTATGACCTAACCCAATTCTTGAGCGGACATGGCGGTTATCGGTATTATCTGCATCGCTTTGGACTCGACACCTCACCGGACTGTCCAGCCTGCAAAAATGTACCCGAGGATGCGGAACACGTTATGTTCACCTGTCCCCGCTTTGATGTATGTAGAAGTAGCCTAGAGACGGAACTAGGCACAAGGATATCAGCGGTAAATATCGTGAGCTGCATGCTGAAATCCCAAACTGCGTGGAATGCCGTCGAAAAAACGCTAAAAAATATTCACCGCAAACTGTGTGACGCGGAAAGGGACAGAAAGAAGGAAGAAGAAAGGATGCGTAGAAGCAGCTAATGGCTGATCCACCCCCACGAAGTAATGCTGAATAAGTCGTCCCGTGGGGGAGTGCGGAAGAAGAAGGAGGTGGTTTTAGTCGGTAAAAATCCGGCATGTTCCGGGGCAGGAGCCCTGAAGCATCTTCTGGAAGATTTCCACCTTCCAACGACGAAAAAAAAAAAAAAAAAAAAAAAATTATCTCACTATACAATGTCTATCCAAATTAACCCGAACAGTAGTGATGCACAGTTTCCTTGGTGTGTGTTTAGTCGTCTATTCATCGGAGTTTTCAATATTTTGAGGCTTTCGTACGCATTCGGTTTTTGTACCTGATGTACCTCCTTAATCACCTCCACGTTGTCCCATGCTATGTTGTGCTCTTCTTCCAGAATGTGTTTTTTCCTTTGTGTCTTTTTTGACCTTCACGTGACATAATTGAGTACTTAATCTTTTAACCCTACTGGTTGGAACTGCTTTTATATCAAAGCGTTCAAGAAGTTCCCGATTTTTTTTTGAATGTTGACGAAAAAATAATTCGAACTCTTTTGGCTGATTTGGTTTTTCCTGTGTAAAGAGCGTAGTTAACAGATCACACTGTATTTTATCTTTCTTCTTTTTGACAAGGTTTCCAATTATTTTCTCGTCAAATCCATTTTTTCTCGTCAAATCCATTTTTTCTCGTGGTGTCTTTAATATATTTAACTTCTGAGCAAAAACTTTCCTAATCCATGGGCACTGTTAATAGCCGGTGAATCATCGCGTTAAAGGGCGCCATTTTTTGGGAATGTCAATGATCAGATGTGGATGGTGTTGTTCTCTGGGTGTGAGATGGCTCCCGGTAGATATTAAACCTAAAAAAAAACCTTCTTTCCTTATGACCTTCAAATCCAAGAATGGTAGTTTCTCACTGTATTTGACTTCCATTGAGAATTCGATATCCATATGTGCTTGGTTTAACTTGTCCAAAGTTTCTGTCAAAACATCTTTCTTAACTATAGCTAGAATTTCGTCTACATACATATCTAAACCAGACACGAGGAAACGAACCTACTTCATGAAGTTTCTTTTCCAGTCTTTCCATAAATATCTCACTCATAAGTGGAAATAAAGGATTTTCCATGGCAATACCTTTCATAGCTTCAAAGTATTTCCCCTTAAAAGTAAAATAACTTTCACTCATGCAAACCGAAGGAAGTTTCAAATAGTCTTTAGCCCTCTCCCTCCTCTCCGGTGAGCTATTTTTCTCAAATAGCCAATTTTCAAAAAACGTGAGTGCTTGTGTTACCGTCACGCTTCCGAAGATACACAAGGTAGTTCTTCCGAAGATACACAAGGAATGAAGTGAGCTAAGGGAAATTATTGCCGGTACAACGTGGATTGTAGATGAGTGTTAGCGATAGAACGGTTAAAAATCGTGACGAGGTGATATAACGGCTTAGAAGTTGCGTTTCAATTGAGTCTTTACAGCATCACAGACATCTTCTATAGTGGTCATTTTACCGATGTCTGTAATTTCGATAACCACCCTTCACGTGAGAGTACCGAAACTTTATTGCCCAAGATAACGCCACTAGTACCTGTCAACTCATTGGGACTTTCGCCTGCTTTATGAATATTTTCTTCGCTCATCTAATTTCTGTTACCACTTACTAAACTGACTGACTTTTGTGTCCGGTTTAACTTTTTTTTGCAGAATTTCAGCAAAGGATATTTCACGCTTTACCTGCACGATGAAGGTAGTTTCATCTTTGCCATCACTTTCATCTTTTTTATTGTCTCTCAGTAGTAACGTTTACGGACGCTTTTGGAAGGGAAGCTGTTTTAAATAACAATTTAAATTTTTATTCTCATGTTTTTTATAGCTCAGGCGAATTTTACGAAATTCTAGAAACTAATCAGGACATCACCAAAGCTCATATTCATCTGAAAGCAAAACCTAAAGTCAGACTCATTCATTCAAGTCTCCAGTGTCATCAAGAAAACTTACCCGACAACTAACATCACTCACTCCCACTAAGCTAGCGCCACATTTTCCCATCAAACCGAGAAAAACTTGCGACAAATAACTGACTCAAAACAAACGAAAAACTACTGTAATCCTTCCCAGGACATCCAGATACGTGATAGAATCCAAACTTGTCTAACACCATCGAATGCACTATTCTGACTTCGGAGGAGCGATTAAATACAGTTATACCATTGGCATTTTCTCTGCACATCGATCCCACGTCTAACGGTATCCCAAGTGTCTTTCAACATACATTATAATCGGATCATAAATATACGTGCCAATGACATATCAGTAAACACTGAAATTTTTGTATTATTATTAAATCTCCTATTTTTTCGTACCGTTGAAACCCATGAACAAAATTATTATCGGTAAATCATAGAAAGATGGAAATAAAATTGAAGGAAGAGTACAAGAAAAAATCATAAATCCTCAACAAGAGAGGAATGAAACAAGTTCGGCTTCGAAAGAATTGTGAATATTATGGCAAAGGGTCTGTGAACTTTCTCCCAAGGGATCTGTGAAAAGCACAGAGACAGGGACAGTGACAGGAAACGAGGGTGAGAGAGTGGGCGTCAAATGGAAGAAGATGTAATAATTCACTTTGCTTCACATCATCACATTTTCACCGCAAATGTATGGAATATGTTGGTCGGTATCTTAGATACTGGCATTCCTATCTTTAAACGTGCAAAGATTTTCTTGCTTTTCTTGTTGCTACTCGAAAGGTGGGATAGCTATCGACAGCAATGATGCGTTTGTTGGCTGGGCTTAAAATGAAAAAACAAGCGAAAAATAAATATAATAAAAATGATAAATTTGAGTCTTTTGGTTGATGTTGAAGTTGGACAAATCATTTTGAAGAATAAAAACCAAATCAAAAAGATTTTACTCACTATATTAATTTATATTCAACAGATTTGATTGAAATTTCAATTCAAATTTGAATCAAAATTCAAAGATCAATCATTTCAAGATCGCAAATGTGCTAACTGCAGTGGAAAATCCACATAACTAGCTTGTCTGATGAGTCGTGTCGCTGTGTGTTTAAACGATTAGAGAGGATGGAGATATATGGACCACAAGCTGTTGCGAGCAGCTTTTTGTTCCACTCAGATGTTCGATTTTGTGGATGTTTGGCAACGGTTTGACTGGGAGGTGTGGCAAAGCATCCTTACCGGTGTCAATCAATACTCTCACCCCGGTCCCAGACATGACCTGAAATATTTCAGAAACATTTCCAGAAACCTTTTTGAAATATTTCCGACAATATATCTCTCCGTCGGTCCTACACATGTCCGGAAAGTTCATTCATGATTAGCGTGAAACGTAGCTGAAATTAGAGCTGCCGCTTTTGAAGCTGCATATCTCGTCACAATCAAAAAGTAAGACCGGTCAATGTGACCATCTATGCAGCTCTATTCTATTTTCGTCATAAGTATCACAGCCATACTTAGCTGGAATACTATTTTCGGTTCCTCAAGAAGCTACTTTTTCACACAACAAAATGTAAGTCTCATAAAACTTACACTCACAACGGCAGCACAGTGCCGAAATTACGTCACACCCTTGTGACTTTCCGAGACTTTCCCATCGTCTCACGGAAATTTACGGAAATATTTCCGACATACCGAGAAAGTCCACTGCGCAATAAATCCACAACAAAGCGATCAGCTGTTGAAACTTGCCAATTGTGGGCATGCATAGACCGAGACCGAGGGCGGGCAGAGGGCGAGAAGAAAGGAATTTCCTCCAATCGGAGGCTGTGTGGTTTGGCAGTTCAGTTTGTCAGCACTCAGTAGTCTTCGCTGTCAAAATTTAGATTGAAAACTTTGACACAAGCTCAAGATAAATTGAAAAATAATAATAAATAATGCAATGGTTGATTTATGGAATAATGCAAGATACGAAAAAAAATTCTGCTTGAAATTTGAGCTAGGATTTTGCGATCACATTTTTTTTTAATTTATTTTTTGCGGTGGACGAAAATGAAAAACAAGTTTTTACCTTAAATAAAATATCAAAAGAAAAGCCATCTTATTTTCAGAAATATTTGCATCAAATAATTTTGTACAACATAGCCTCCGCGAAAAATTACATAATTTGGATGTCACAAAAAGCCCTGGCCCTGACAATATTCCTCGGATTTTCTACTTCTAAACTATAACTCACCCACTTCTTTATCTTTTTAATAAGCCTCTGTCATCAGGTTCTTTTCCAGTGCGTTGAAAATCTAGCTTCGTCGTACTTATCTTGAAATGTGGCGACAAAGCTGATGTTAAAAATTATCGTCCTATTTGGATATTATCTGCTATTCCTAAAAATTTTGAAAGCCTGGTCACTGGTTTTATTACACCACTGGTCCGCCCACTCATTATACAAAATCAGCATGGTTTTTCCACTTCAACTAATCTCATCTCTTATCAAAGTTATATTTATAAATATTTTATGGCGTCACTACAAGTACATTCAGTTTACACGGATTTCTCAAAAGCATTCGACAAAATTAATTTTGATCTTCTTGTAATTAAGCTTGGTAATATTGGTTTTCATGGTTCGATGCTACGCTGGCTAAACAGTTACATAAGAGATAGATCCTCAGTAGTAAATGCTAATAATCATTATTCTCGTCAAATTTTCTCGACATCAGGCGTTCCGCAGGGCTCTCACCTAGGCCCACTTTTATTTTTGCTATTCATTAATGATATACATACAATCTTTCAAGATGTTGAGTTGCTACTATTTGCAGATAACTGCAAACTATTTAAAACGGTGTCTTCTATGGATGATGTAATGAGTCTTCAGTCAAATTTGAACAAATTTTACTCGTATAGTGTACAATTTAGCCAAATGTCAATACATTGTTTTCAACAGATCAAGAGTCATGTTTCAGCAAACATATACCATTAATAGTGTGCCTCTTTTGCAAGTTAATATTTTTAGAGACCTAGGAGTTATGTTTGATACATCCTTAAATTTTACTTATCACATCAATGATATTTCACAGCAAACGCGTCGAATGTTGGGTTTTATTAGTAGAAATACACGTAATTTTTATAATATGCATGCACTCAAATCGTTGTATTTTGCTTTTGTTCGGAGTAAACTTGAGTATTGCTCAGTTGTTTGGAATCCTTGCGAATCCTTGGACTCATTCGCATGTAATTGAGAACATTCAACAAAAATTTCTACGTTTTATAGCTTACAAGCTTCGCATTCCTTGTGAAAACATCGACTACTCAAGCATATTTACTCTACTAAATATGAATACATTAGCAGTACGCAGGAATTATTTTGATGTTTAGTTGAAGTTGAGTTTATTTAAAATTGTTAATGGCATCACTGATGCACTAGCTATTTTACAGGAGCTTCCATTTAGAGTCCCAAACACACAAACCAGATCTAATGAACTTTTCCACCTTTTAATGTGCAGAACCAATTATATGCAGCATTCACCTATAGAACGATTGAAGGCAATAAGGAAATTTAGTGTCTTCTCATGTAGATTTATTTAACTTGGATCAAATCAATTTAAGAAAATTTATGCTTGGTATGCATGACTAATAATTCACTATTATTTTCGGACATCCCTTCTGATATTTCTTTTCTTCATATAAATATGTATCCAGAACGCATTTAAAATATCATTTCAGCGAACACAAGTTACGTTTATTTAAGTTAGTTTAAGTTTTATTGCTATTTGTCAGCTACCATGTAACTATATTTTAAAGGACATCCGTCCGTTTATTCAAATAAATAAATAAATAAATAAAATGTCATTTCAATTTTTTTTCAACTTCAATAAACTATTGTAGGAGGGCAAGTGTTTTATGGTGCATTGTCGACAACCATCAAAAACTATAAGTTTCAAATGCTTGTTGTTTTGCATTATACGTCTAATTATTTCACATTACTCCGACCTGATCGAATTGGGCCGCTAATGGTAATATTTATGAATAATAAATGAGTCGAATATCCGCAAAGTGAACGAGTTTCTATAACCTTGTTTCGAAGAATTTCCCTCAGAATGAATATCTCTGGATGCCTAGCATAGTATAACATCGTCGTGCTGAAACCTATTTAATGCCCTCAAATATAATGCCCTCAAAAAAACTTACTTTATTATTCAAAGCGTATCTACACCATACCAGCATGTCATACTAATCTACATTTAAGAAAACACTTTCGTTTCCTGAACGTCTTCAAAACATTCCGTGTATTGCAAGCCTCGTAGCCAATTTCCTTGAAAGCAAATCGATGAAACCCGCAAACTGACTCACTGTCACGCATACCAAACACCCTTATCAGAATTAAACCGACCTGTCACACAGATCAAATTAGCAGACACTGACTGACATCCTGCAAAACTGCAAAAACTTAAATTGTACTCAACTCTTCTTAAAGTCGTTTTCAGTCTTCTTCGGATACGATTTTCTTATGATTCAGACCGGGCGTCATGCTGTCCTTCGTGGAATCGAACAAGAACACTTTTAATTTCATCATTCCCAGGTTGGAATCAACACAAACACTGTCGCCAGCGTTATTGGCGTCATCTCAAAGATGAGACTCTTGCAAGGTACGTGTAAACGGGTCAAGATAGACGTATCGATGTAGGCCTTCCGGCCCTGGCAAGAGGAGAAAAATTGGAAAAAATATCAAAGGACATTACAACGGCTCGTTCGAAAGAAACAATACAACTGAAGAAACCTGTTATTAAAGTGGCATTAGTGAATCTTCCGTGTTCCTTATCTGAAAACCTTGACATGGAAGTAATTACGGAAAAGAGAGAATACAAAACCCACGAGCTGTCATAAAACTATGATTGGAGCGGACCAATAGGCGGACGTAATGAGTTATTGGAGAGAAAAGTGTCTTGTTTGCTTGTTTGTACGTTTGATGTTTGTCTATAAGTGTCTTAGAGCTAACCTCACTTTTTTTGCTGGTGAGCTGTTTGTACTTCAATTTCTTCCCACAATACCAAGTCTTTTCACAGGAATTCTTCTACGAAATTAGATTTTCCCGAGGAACAGTGAAAAATATTCCATCAAAATGCCCACGCAACTAAGGTCGATGGCTGTGCATTAGAAATGAATAGACCTCTCTTCCCGGAATATTCAAGAAAAACAATTTTCATGAAACATTTATCAATTTTCTCTTTTGTGTTTATGCCTCAGAAAATAATTGACTAGATTAAATATTTCCGCGATTAGCGAAATTCATTGTCCGACCTACGACATCAAACAGAAAATAACAGTCGACTTGGAATTATTATAATAAGCTAATTGAAATATTTCCGAAAATTTCCATCAAACAAAATGAAATTTCCATCAGGCAAAAACACTGTGTAAATATTCTCTGTTGACTAGAATCGGCTACTAAATAGCAAGCAGTCAGTAGCTCAGAAGCAATACTCTCAAAAAAAAAAAATCCAATAAAGCCACGCGACTAAGAAGACAATGCAAGTTCAGACGCGTCTTTGTTGAGTTTTCTGATGCTTCCTAGGATCTTGACGACTCATATAATTTGATAAGAAATTCTTTCACAGGACGCGAGAATCTCCCATTTTATTTTATCCACTGATGTTGTTTTGGTGTTGTGCTTGTACTTTTTTCCGACCCTTCTCATGCCCTCGGGAATTCTGATAATGGGAAATTGAATAATTTCATATTTTTATGATTTACAACTGAGCGAGATTGAGCGATATATAAGAGGAGTTTGGTAGAGTAGAAATGAGAGGGAAGGGGGGTGAGTGGAAAAATAAGTAGAAAAAACTGAAGTGAGCTCAAATCAGGAAATTAAATTGAGTTTTAGTTGAAGAATTGTGCAAGCTTTCTCTCTATCTGTCCATAAATTGGAAATCACTCATGGATATTTCAGGAATGAACCTTGAATTTGCATTAAATTTAATTATCTGTTTTAAATAAATTAATTTTCAATTGGCGAAACTACGCTTGCAGTGTGTTTTTTTAAGTTCTACGGTTTTACTTGACGAATCACTTCCAATAAACTGTTTCCGAACGTTCGTAAGATTATCGGCTTTTTCTATATGTCTTTTCTTGCAAATAAACTTGCCCGATAGCTCTAAGTGTAGCGACATAGAATTAGGTTTTTCCCGGTTGGCAAACCATCTCCGGTTTTTCCCGCCACCGTGATTACACGACACATGGATAGATTTTTCCCGAGCTGTATGCGGTCGCGAGTTATTAATGGCTAATTTTTAAAGCGCAAAAAAATGAAAGATGCGAAAACCTAATCGAAAACCTAATCGTATGTCGCACTACATTGAATTCAATGAGTTTTGCAAACCGTCAAGCCAGCCGTTGCCAAACCAGGAACTGCCACGGTTGTTTTCAGGCTCTGAAATCGATTTGATTTTCGCCTAAACGTATATTGCAGCTTACTTTGTTTAAATTAAATTAAGTAAAAAAAGCTAAAGAATATTTCTTGAAAAATATCATGACAAATCGCTCAAAAATTGGATCTTCAAAATTCCGATGGAGTTTAATGAATTCCGAATCCCATGCTATTGCATAAATCTCAAATATCATGGGAATTGCCAATTCACAAATTCCAAATCTCAACGGATTCCTTATTTCGTGTTTTTTGTATTTGTGATATTCCAAGGAAATTCACTATTCCCCAGGAAATTCCTACATTCCATAATTTTTTTCTAATTCTAATGGTATTTTGCAAACAATGAATCCCATTCGATATAACAAATCATACATCCAAAAACGTACTGCATTTCCAAAATTTCAGATTGCATGGGAATTTGTAATACCCAAGTCCCAAATCCGATGAGAATTTCCAAACCTTAAGTATCATGGGATTTCCTACAACTCCAATTTCATGATAACTGCCAAGTCCCAAGGGTTATCCCGATTGCCAAATCACATGGAAATTCCCAATTTTCTAAAACCAAATTTTCAAACGGGAGATCCCATGGAAATTTGAATTTCCCAAATCCTGATTCTGGATTCCAAAATTACATGAGATTTTGGGATTTAATGGAAATTGGATTCGGGAAATACCATGGAATTCAGTACTTGAGTTTTTGGAATTGCTATGGGGTTTGGGATATAGAAAATCACATGTGGTTTGGAATCTGGGGAATTTGGAAAATCTGGCGGAATTTGGAAGATCTGGCGGAATTTAGGGATTGAGAATTCGCATGAGATTTATATTTTTAAAACCAAATAGGATTTAATCTCATGAGTTTTGATACTTTGGAGTTTTTTCCCTATGGCCCTATAGCCTGGTACCTTCTTGGCATATTTTCAACCATCCTTTCTACGTAGTCCGTAGGCAAAGAATTTTGCAGCTACTTCAAATTATGTTCAGGCTTTCCCGTGCGATATTTTTTCGTCATTCTCCACACATTTTTGATGAGGTTGGCATCTGGATTGTCTTGACGCCATTTTCTTTTTTCGAGGGACTTCCAGAGTTGGCTTCGGGGCTTTGAGTCATTATCTGATTCCAAGCCCCAATTTTCGCTTTTGTGTGGCGACAACTTGTTTACCAGTTTTCAGAGTAAGTGTTTGTCTACATGTGGGCCATTTTTTCGGCACTCAATTTTTTTGTGAAGACCTCCAGACATCCAAAACAGCACTTGGAGAAGCATCACTAAGCATTCACCTTCTTTGGATGTTTAACAGTGAGCTGCATACTGCAGGTGAGCCAAGCTCTGTGCAGCCAAAACCACGCTCAGAAGGTTGCTTGGTCAGAAAAAACAACCTTAGTCCAATCATGATTCATATTTTTGTTAGCCAAATCCTTGCTTTTTTCTTCCATTTATCAGAGAGCAGATGTTTTGACGCCACGAGAAAGTAAAATACAAACGACACTCTGTAGTTTTGGTGCATATAACTATTTCCCTCTTAGAAAGAAGTGTGTGAGCATGACGTAGTCACAGAGAAGGATCCCGGATTGTCCTGCTTGCTCATATTACATCACTGGTTCCACTTCACAATAAATTTCTTCAATTTTTAAATCATTTTTGCAGCCGCTGAATATGATAGTTTTGGTTCTTCAAAGTGTGAACATAAAACATCGCTTCGTAATGCTTTTATATAATTTTGGATTATTTTGGTTTAGCTGCGTTCACCACGAGGTTTCGAGCAACACTGAAAAGAAATAGTACTGGCGCCGTAGCCCTCTAGTCAGACAATAACGCCGCCAAAAGCAGACAGGAAAATATTCTCTACTTTGAAAATATGCGGTTCCTTTCTTCTGGCGCTTCCTTTCCTTCCTATGGGATTCCTTTCTTCTGTCACGGACTGCAACTTAAATTAATTTATTTTATTTTATTTATTCATCTGCTTAACAAAATTTACAATACTTATCATAAGTAACAAGTTACTTATCATATGTAAGTCTGTCAGTAAGGATTTGCAGGACTGGGGTTCCAGACGATACACACGTAATCATAAAGAAGTCGTACAAGTGAGGTGTCTAATATCTTTGCAGCCCAGTAGTTTTGCAATTGTTTCACATTTTATTTTGTAAAACCTAGATGTTGGCACGCATGGAAAAGGATTTTGTGACAGTTCAAGGTGAAGTGAAGTTTTTAGTCCAAGCTAACTCCAGCATAAATAATTTATTCAACCCGAGCTAATTCACCGTTCCTGAGAAAGTATGTGTTAATCATTATTGTTTTGATTTTTTTTTGGTTTTTTTTCGGGAAAAGCTTATTACATTGCACTAACTAGATTTGCGGGACTAATCAACTGAGTATTCAATGTTGATTGAATGACGTTACTAATTTTAGATCATCAGCGTAGAGTAACTGGAGTATATTTAATGAGACATCTGATAGGCAATATATGAAGCTCAGGACACAGACGGCTGCCCTGTGACTACCCAACAAAGATCCTTCAAACTTTAAAAATTAGGTTCGATTGTGGAGATAGAAGTGAAGCCAGTTCAGTAAAAATCTAAGGATTATGAATTTCCGCAGCTTTAGAATCAAGGTAAAATGGCCATCTCAGTCAAATAACTTGCTAAAACTAGTGTTGAATGGTCAATTTGGTATAAACTTCCGAAAATAGAACTGCTAAATGTGTGTTATGTTTTAAAACCATGCTGTTGCTCATTCAAACGCGAATCAATTAGTGGAGAGATAGTTGATCATGAGCAAAAAGTTGCGGAAAGGTGAAAAAAGAACAATAGCACTGTAACTTATGACATAGCGTCTATCGCATTTTTGGAATATAGATGAAACATACGAAGATTTCCAATCGAATGGGAAAACTCCTGATAAGAGTGATCTATTAAACAAAATATGCCGAAGAGTTATCAACTGTTTGACACACACACACACGTAAGAGGTATGATAGTAAGGATAAACAACAACACTCCTATCCCAGTGAATTCACTAGTACAGAAATTATATTTCTCATATGCAGTTCACGTGCTGAACTATAGAATATGCTAATAGAAAAAACAAAAGCTCATGAAAAGTTGTCTTTTTTGCTGTGAGGTGGCTTTGGTTTTTTCAAGGTTATGTTGAATTTTTTGGTAGTTAGGAATTAGAAAAAGCCCTCATAATGTGTAGAAAGCTACAACAGGTAATTTTCTGTTAGTTCTTTTTCTATTTTCTATCGATCGTAGTAGTGTATGCTCGTTTTTTGTTCCCTTTATTTTCAGCTGTTTTGTGCTACCACAGCCAATGCAGCAACCTATTTCAGTCTAAGCGAATGCACTGCTGTTTTGTACTAGATCGTTGTTTTTGAAGCATAGTTCTATTCTGTTCTGTATCGGAGCAAAAAAGCGCACCTAATGTGCAGCAAGTTCAGAGAGGTAATTTTTTGTTAGCTCGATTTATATTTTCTATCGATTGTGGTAGTTTATACTCGTTCTTTTCTCCTTTTATTTTCAACTGTTTTGTGCTACCATAACGAATACAGCAACCTATAGCAATCTTAACGAATGCGTCAGCTGTTCTGTGATGAATCGTTTTTTTTTTGCGCCATTGTGCTATTCTGTTCTGCGCCGGAGCAAAAAAATCGCACCTACTGGTTTCATGATAAATGAAATTCGGCCTAGTTCATATAAAGTCTAAAAGTTGCTAAAAATTAACGCACAACGCAGTAATTTTTCTGATTGTTTATTAATGATTGTGTTGTTTACTTAAAGAAAGCTTAAGAAATAAAATAATAAGTTTACAATAAATGAAAACATGGAAAAATTAGTGCATGTAACGTTGCAGAAAGACTGATTTTAATGATTCCCTAAATTTTGGCGCAAAACTTATCAAATGAAAATGGTAGTATTTTTCTTCAAATTATCAAAGTAGCAACAAATCTTTGACCAGCATTTCAATTCAATTCAATAAAAAGTGTTAAAATAAAAAAAATTCAACTCAGTAAAAAATATTAAATGTGAATAAATAATTTCCACTACACTTTCATTTTCACCCTTCAGCTTCACCTCAAAAGTAATTATACTGCAGCGTACGATTGGCACGCAAGACAGTCGAAATTTAATGAAAATTCAAATCTAGGAAAAATTCAATGAAAACAAAATATTAGAAGAAATAAAAATTCAAACTTTCTAGCCCAGGCGTCCAAAACATTGAAGAGATAAACAACAACGTTTGAATCTGGATGAATTGTAATTTTTCCATTCATTCCTGATCAATTTTTCGTGCCAACAACAATATAGACTTCCCTTTGAGATAAATATCAACCAGAAGTGATTGGATCAAATTGTGATTAATGGTCGTTTTGGTGGATGGTTCATCGATGTGCTACGTTCGATTATCAGACATTAAGGTGGGTGTCTTTACAAGAGTTTTTTTTTAGAAAACAAGTTTATTAGCCTCAAACTGAAAATACTTTTCATTGAATTAAAGATTAGCAACTAAAGAAATTTGATAAATTTGGACTTTGCTGGCAGATTTTGATACTGCAAAATTAATTTGACTTTGTCTTTGTCGCATTTTGCTCCAGTCTGAATTTTCCGTTTGAGAAACAAAAAAATCTTTGCTCGTCGTTTTTTCCGTTCTGATCACAATCTAGTTGTTTTATGGAATTTGCTTTGAATAATCTTTAAGAGGTGACTTTTAGGCGCTTATAATTATTAATAAAAAATATCAAATATCAGATAAAAAATATCAAGTGAGCACCGGTGTCAATTTTCTAATTCATGACAATGATCTATAATGGCCTACCTTGATCATAACATCCACCAATAAAAAACTCCTTTCATCACCTGTAAACCGCCACCTTAAACTATTTACAAGCAACTCATTGTCCACCGTTCTTTTTTCAACATTTCAAAAACGACTGGGCTGTTGGCTGTCTGTCAGACCCAAACGATACAATCTCTTCGCGGCACAGTAATTTTTCAGTTTAATAACATAAGAATTGGTGGAAAGGTGGAAATCGTTGTTATTCTCTTAGGACAGTACTACCTACTTCACTAATTTACGTTTCATGGCAATACTCGTATAACACATCATCGGACACGTACTTCTACGCCTCGCCAATTTGGCTGTTTGAAAGTCAATAAATCATTTCAGTATGATCGGGGCTAATGATCGTTACCAATAACGGGCGAAGATAATCGCTTGACTTCTACGATATCGAATGATAAAAATAGTCAAAGACATTGGGAGTGTTTTCGACAAATAGTATATGAGGCAAATTCAAGGTGTAAATGATGCATATGTCTTTGATAATAATGATGCTATGCAATTGGATTTCAGTAAGTTGGCTTTCGGTGATTTTTTCAAGGTAATTTGGTTTCTAGTAAGATAAGTGAAACGCAGTGGAACTAATCAATATTGATGCTGTTTCAATGAAATTGGGCTTGGTTTGTATCATATTCACCAATTACAACAAATATGAAAATCGTACAACTGGAAGTTATGAACAAGCAAATCTCATGTAAATGGCAAAGGTTAAAGTTTAAAAATATTATAAATATTATCTTAGTTTCAAGGATAGATCGTTACTAAAAGCGGCTTTGAAAAACAAAATTAAGAATTAGTGATGGCCATTGAGGTAGTGGGAATTGCTATGAATTCCTCTAGGCTCAGATGGACTCTCTACGTGGTTGTATTTTACTTAATTAACTCTCTACGTGGTTGTATTTCACTTAAACCGGGGAAATATTACGTTTTTGGAGCTAGTGCCAGTTTCACTTTGACTCCCTTCCTTGCAGTGAGCGTTCTTGGACTCTAGCTTCATTTCTATGGTGTGTTCTGTATAATTATCGCTTCTTTGTAGATCTGCTACTTGCAGATCATAGTGTTCCTAGATTTAAGTAAATATCATTTTTGCTCTGGTCTACTTATTGTCAAATAGTTAGAGTGCTGTTGAGGACTCAGTCGATTTCGCCAAGCAGTTTGAAAGACTTTCACATATGTGCTTGTCTGCGGTTTTTTTTTCGTAAGTCCTTGTGTATGTCAGTATTTCTGATATACTAGGGTGCTCTTTCTGAATTTTTCCAGGGTAAAATTTTTACAAATTATTAGCTGTCGTTTACCTTTTGTTTTTTGTAAAAGATAATCCATCCATAGGTCATGGTTGGTTTGATGGTTTGCTTATAGATAAGGGCTCTGCTCTTAATATTTGGCTTCTTTGATGTAAGTAATAGGAACAGCTGACCAAGCATTCCACTGGCAGTTATTCGTTCTTTTATGTATATATTCCAAGAAATCTTGTGTCAAAAGTTATTTCTAGATTGCTATTGCTTTCCATTTTATGGCCCCATCGTCTATGGTTAGCTGGCTTGGATTTTGTTTTCGTCGTCTTCTCACAAAGATTGCTTGCGCTTTTCCCGCGCTGATTCGTTTCTCCAACTTTTGGAAGTATTTCATTGGAGTGTATGTACTGTTGAAGATTGACCATTGTAAATTCTACCTGTCGAGAAGTATAGTAAATGCAGGAGCCGTCTAAAAGTGTGACTTTCGTTGTGGGCGCCATCTTGATACGCGAGTGGAAAGAGAGGAGAACCTTGCGGTACTGCAGCTTCTACTGCCTGTGTACTGGAGAGGTGGTCATTTACTCTCACAGAAAAAAATCTACTCTGAAGACATTATCCAAGCAGTTTTATTAGGGGTTTAGGAATATGAAAACAATGCATTTGAATACCTGCATGCCAGATCTTGTCAAATCAAAAAAGCTACAGCCCCGTAAACTTTACAATTACCATAGAAAAACTGCCACAAACTTGCACAATAAACTTTCCAGTCCGCTCAAACCACGCAGCCGATAACGCTGATAGAGCATAAGTACATCAGACACGTCAACGTTTTTGTTGTGTTAAAAATTTGAAACCAAGTGCCCTAAGGAATAGTCATGGGAAAATAAGCTAATATTTTTCATTCATTATCTTGCGAAAATCGCTATTTTTATGAGGCCATAACTTTTTTTATGGGGTTATCGCAGCAAAATTTATATGAAGTTGTATTTTGGACACTTCTGTCTAGCGATTCCACCCCTAACCTCATCTTGTCTGGGATGGGGGACTTTATTTATCCTTCTCTTTTTATCTCACTTGAAATCGCTGTATTTTACAGAGGTTAACTGAGCTCATTGCGTTTACGTTTGTAGCGGGATTGTCCTACTTTTGTATACACCTTAAACATTTTTTTCTAATTCTACGCGGCTATTTATTTCTGTGCTGGAAACTTGTGTTTTGACTTGTATTTTGACATTTGTTTTAATGTTATTAAAAAATTCAATGAATTGTTTTCCTGTCTTTATTGCGGCTTTAAACCAGAATCCCTACTGTAATCGAATATGCACGAACGTTTTTTTTTTTTAATATTGAAGTTACTCATCTTGATATATTTTAATTCTTTCAAAAATGTTGGGATAAATAAGGTTAAAACAAACTTACAACAAAGCACTTATTTACATAATATACTTAGTAGCGATTTAAATACTTTCACACCATTGAACGACGTACTGCACCAGGAGATGAGAGTAGAGAAACCAGGAGTATGACGGTTTTGACATATAGGTCTGACAGATGGTGTTTGTTTTGTTTACAAAAACAAACAAAAATGGCAGCCTCGGTCAACGCGTTGCCATGGGGTGGACAGAGAGAGAAAACCGCATCTCTGTAATTCCGCTTCTTAAGTGCAAAATCGAAAGAGGAGGGATCTTCTGGCTAATGCAACCTTTTGGAATTAGGTCATAAGAAATCCGCTCCGAAAACACAGAATAATGACGCGGGAGATGGATGTGAATGCGAAATCTATGAGCCGTATCATCAAAATTAATCTGAGTCTAAGAGTCTGCAAATGTTGCACTGGGCAATTACTCACTGCCGCTCTGAAAGAATATAGAGTGAAAAAAATGCAAATTTTTCACGTAAAGCTGTAGAATTTTTGCGCAAATTCTATTGAACTTTTATCAATTTAATAAATTTAAGCAACTTTATATGGCAATATTTAACATAGTGTTTTAATACTGTTTAATTTATTACTTTAGTAGAATCTATTTCTAAGAATTATTTTTTTTTCCTTTTATTTTCTAGATTTTTTCTGGTTTTAGAAATATTGATTCACATTATTGGCCGAATAAACTGAAATCCAGATGAACTAAAATTCTGACGAATTAAAATTCGGACGAGCTGAAATCTGGACGAACTGAAATCCAGTCAAACTGAAATTCAGACGAACTGAAATCCGGTTGAACTGAAATCTCAACGAACTGAAATCCGGACGAACTGAAATCTCAACGAATTGAAATCCGGACGAACTGAAATCCAGACGACCTGAGATTCGGACAATCTGAAGCCCGGATGAACTGATATCCGGATGGACTGAAAATAGGATTTAGTGACAACCTGAAATCTGGACAAACTGAAATTCGGACGAGCTGAAATCTGGACGAACTGAAATCCTAATGAACCGAAATCCGGGCGAACTGAAATCTAGACGAATTGAAATCTGGACGAATTAAAATCCGGACGAACTGAAATCCAGACGAACCGAGATCCGGACGAACTGAAATCCAGACGAACTGAAATCCGGACAATGTGAAGAAACCCGGATGAACTGAAATTCGGATGAACTGAAATCCAGATGAACTGAAATTTGGATGATCGGAAATCCGGATGTATTGAAATCAGTTCGCTATGCGAACTGCGTAGTTAGCTACGCCAGTCCGCTAGGCGAATAGTGTACTTCGCTAGGCGAACAGCGTAGAACAGGCCAGATCAGTAGGCAAACAGCGTAGTTCGCTAGATTGACAGCGTAGTTCGCTAGGCCTGTCCACTAGGTTAAAATCGCTAGGCCAGATCGCTAGGTGGACAGTGTGGTTCGCTAGTCAAACAGTCTTTAGCTATGTATGTGTTTTTCGTGAAATCACAAGAGACGCAATATTTTCAGCTGAGCATCTCTAATCAGCCAGCATAGCTAGAAAGAGGTAAATTACTCAAACTCGTCACAGTGACAGGCAAACATCAGCAGCTCAATGAACTATTTAAAATGCATGTTGAATAACATGTGAATTCTACCTAAATCAGGACATTTCTCACGCAATGTAAGAGTGTAACAACAAGGGAGGAAATATATTTCAATAAATTGCAAAGAAATTCAAAATGGAATTAAATGTTGCCCTTCTTTTTCTGAAAGAAAAAATATACAATTTCTGTAATTAATACTATACTAAAGGTTTTCAAACGTCTTACAACTTTCGAAATATCAAAGCTAATCAACAGGAATATTACACATATTTCATCAAAATTTCCATTGATTGAAATTCTTCAAGACCCAAGCAAGCTCATAACGGGCGTCTTAATGGACGAAAATTTAATTAAAACACAATTCCGTATGCCATTGTTTTTAACAAACTACAATCTTAAATGAAATTCAACATATCACAGCTCACGAATGACGAACCAAAAAATCAACAATTAAAAAAAAAATTAAATTCTCTTATCAGATCAGCTCCTCGAAATCGTTCTGCCTCCAAACACAGTTTTTGTTTTTTTTTTTAAAAAATATGTAAAATGGCACAGAGTTTAATCGTAAGTATAAATTTCGATAACTTTATCTTTTGGAACTTATCCCGAGTGAAAGAAAAAAATATTTCGGTTCGTTAAACATCTCTTGAAAAAATAAATGTTATGTCGAGATAAGGTGCACATTGGCTAGGTGAGGTGAACCGCAGCAGCAGCAGCAGCAAGAATGCCAGGTAGGTTAGCCCGAGATCAAAGAATAGCTCGCAGCGTTCACGAAAAAATCCGTATGCCATCATATTTTGTCTTGAGTCTTTTTCGGCAATATAAAATTCGAAGCACACTCATACTCATACAAAAGCTGTTTAGATAACAAACTTCACAGGTGAATTTTATATACGAAATTTACAAATTTTTGGTGGATTTGAATATTTTGTTTTTCTTAATCCGATACTTTAAAAGATTCTTATCGGATTTGTTTTCCGGCTTGAATTGTCTTTCTTAATTAATAAGATTCGCGGCCGAAACGGTGAATGGCAGATTAGATGAAATGCTGTATGATTCTTTGAAAGTAGAGTCATTCACTTTTGGGTTTGATGTTTGGTGCTTTTCTCGGTTGGCATTCAGGTGATTGATATGGTTGAAATTTGTAAATTGATAGTAGTACTGTTTCTATGCGAACTTTTGCCTTTTTTAGGAGCGATTTTGCCAGTTTGATAGAAATTATTTTTTTCCTTAGTATTTATACGACATCATGGTGGTGTTTATACCACCTAAAGAAGGACAGTTACTAATTTCCCACCGTTTGGTTTTTAGTAATTGGCGTCCATGCAATCACAACAAGAATTTCTTGGAATTACAAAAGCTAGTGTCATATGTATGACAGCTGTTCCCCACACTGGGCGCACCCACCGTCTTGATTAAGAAAATTCTTATTTTTTAAATTGAAATGAACAGTTTTTCTAAACCTCATTTGATATTATCGCAATAACTCTATATCTTTTAGAAAAATTCATATAATTTGATTTTCTACTCATATGAATTCAAACAATATTTTTAATAATATTCTAAACCAACTACGACAACATTGCAACACTAATCTCATTAAATACGGGCTCTGAATTGAAAATTTATGAGCATTCTAAATTTCCCTCCAAACTATAATGGTGCATATTTTTACAATAAATATATTTTAAAACCAATTTTCCCACATGCTTCAGCTATATCGAGGATATGGCTGCGTCGCCTCTCGTGATCGGATGCATATTCAAAGGATAAGTTTGCACATCTGTTGCACTCGCACGAGATGAATTTAATGACAGAGAACGTTCGGGGCAAAGAAATCTTGATAGCAGAAGGGCACTGTGACATCCTTTAATTGATGTGATCCCTTTTATCCCTCATGTCACAATAGCAGTTAAATATTTGGTATAAACTATAAAGCCTCTTCTTAATTTCATGTATTTGCACAAATGTCCTGAAAAATTCCCCGCGATGCGAAGATGGCTGTGTGGTTTTATGAGGAAACGGTATCGATTTATATCAGTTATTAGCCCTTCGGTCTGTCGAACAATACTAAATATTCCTGTAAACAGTGTTAAATGCTTGGCACATAGCGCTAACTAGGGAGAAGGTCATAACGATTTCGTTGCGGTAGATCGGTTTTCATCCTGGCAGTGCTCCTGAACATTGATAGCAGAAGAGTGCGAATCATAGCTTTACGCTATTAAGTTACACTTTTTTAAAAGTAGGGAGTTTGTTCGAAAAGAACAATACCAAAATAAATGGGGAAAATTTTTCTCATTCGTCAAAATAGAGGATAAAATGCATTAAAAAAATATCTTTGAAATTGAAAAATAGTTTCCTTTGAAAATACAGTTCTGCGCCACTGCTCTTAGCCATAGGATATGACCTTTTACGTTTTCGACATATCTGAGGTTATGTCGGGGTATTGTCTTCTCAAATGTATATTCCTCTCTCGACAAACCAACCAACATTTACCTAATGGTGCAAAAATTTGATTGCAGCGATGACTTCTCCCCAACTGAGCACAGACGATGGTGGCAAAGTTTATGACAATGGCTGATAGGTGCACTGCATGCACCGAACAGGAAACTTGCCGAGTCCTTTCGATTTCGATTTTATGTAAATATCGTAAAAATGCGCTTCCGAATTTTTGATGGATGACTGGACGAACAGGAACGCATTGGCTTGGAATTTATATATTTTGTACCATATTGTACAGGCGCCATGTTTTATGAGTTGACTACACTATGTGCTGCTGTTTGGAAGAAAATGCAGTTTTACGATGATTGATGTAAACAGTAGATGACGGTATCTTTGATAAATATCTCGTGACTATAAAATATTTGTATGCGTTCGATTGAATTGATGAGTTTATTTTGACCAAAGAGTGCTTAGATAAAAATTTATTTGATGAATAAGCGAAAAGTAGGTGTTAAGATCAGGTCTTCTAGTTTGATGAGCGAATGCATATGTCTAAGTAATGCAATCGATTCATGTCTGTGACTTTAGTGACCTATGACTTTACGCCTACGCTGGCTTTGAGTTTTTCTGGCTATCTCGATCCTAATGCCAAAGTTGCACACAAGCAAATGTTGGCGAGCTGAGAGTGTAAATGGTCACCTCATCTATTATCCCCTGGTTTTTTCACATGCCAAAACATGGAGGGAAGTAATTTTACAAGTTGCTCGATGGAACATTCGTGGAGAGTGTGATTGCGCCTTAAGATTCACTTGTTGTGTGCTTAGCCAATTTACAGCCTAGTGCCTGAAGCTCTGTTGTTGTATACAGTGACATTTACTGAACGTAAGCCGTACGAATATGAAACGTAATTTGGTGAGTTTTGTTTATTTCCCGACATTGTTTTGGCTCGATGCAGAGTGATGGAGCTAACAGCTTAAGCATTGTACTGAGTTCGATTTCACGTGAAATTTTCATACAAAATTTCACGTGAAATTGGTTTCGGCGAAAATTTAGCTTGAAAATAAGCAAGTTTGGTACTGTGTTCTTAGCATGAAAAGTTGCTTTGAAGTTGCTTTTGCTTTGAAAACATAGATGGCACTGAAACATGTTGTCAATCATTTCACGCCAATTTAGTTTGTGCAGTTCATTCTTTCGAGTGAAAAAGTGACATTTAGTGTTTCAATTTGAAAATTGAGCAATGCAAATGACTTTCCAATAAGAAAATCGATCGAAAAGTGAAATTCTTGACATTTTATCCGTCAAGAATGAGCAGTGTCTCTGCTTTTCTCCGTTGTCAAAATTTTCGCTCGAAAGAATGACCAGATAATGGAAACATGTCAAAATTTCACGTGAACTCGAACTCAGTACCAGCCTTTACTCGAAAATGCCAAGAATATTCTATATTACGTACCGAAAAGCTGTCTAGGTCTTTACCACCGCAGAATTCCTTAGCCGACTTCCGACAAACTGCGACTTTAGCTCCCACTGTTTTCTGTACCTTACCTTGCTGGTCCTCAGTCAGGTATGGGTGGTAAATTTTTGGAGGCGGTGAATTTTCGCGGGCGTAAAGTTTGATGAGTGGTTGTGTAAATGGTAAAAATTTAACAAACACTTACTATTTACTATTTTACATGTACGGTAAAGGCGGCAATTTTTTCCAAACTTAAGTCGGCTTTGATAAGATTTTTCGGTACTGTTTAGGTTCTTTCAGGTCCTTTTAGGTACTTTTTTGGTATTTTATAGATTTTTTGGTACTTTATGGGTTCTTCTAGATATTTTCAGGTTCTTTTTATTGTAACAGTAATTTTATGTGCAGAGCAAGGGCGGCATTTTTTTTCAAGCCTGGGGCGGCAAATATGGTATGTACGCCCCTGTCCTCAGTCAGATAGTATCTGCACTCGCAGCCAAAAACAGCATCAACTATCTCTGGCGCAGCAGCAGTAGCCTCTTACTCAAGATCAACGTAAATTTTTTTCTGATCTAGCCATCAAATGTTCAGCGACCACCTAAAAAGCAATGGAAACATCATCAGGCACACCAACGCACTTATTCTTACTGCCGAAAAGCCTTGCTATAATTTAGCTCCAGAAAAGCCTACTTTTTCTGGCTGAGAACTCTTTTTTCCTGGAGTGAGTATCGAGCACTTTTGCTGACTAGCTCTGGGCGAATGTTTCATTTACTCGGCTAGTATCTCAACTGATTCTGGAGATTAAACCTCAACATAGTATCTATAATATTTATATAATATCCCTCAAGTCGGTGTAAGTGTTATTCTTGAGCTGAAGATGATTCATTGTAGTGTTCGAGTGATAATATAGTAGTAGTGTAGGGTTAAAAAGTTTGAGTCCTCCATACCAATTTTTTCAAATTTCAAGTCTTTGTGGATGCCTTTATTTCCCGCGTACTATGAAAATTTTAAAATTCTTCAGAGAGATATGTTTTGTCAGATCGCTGAGTTTTATTTCTTCGCTTAATTATTGTGCTATCGTACAGTAGTGTGAGTTTAACTATCCGGTTGTAAATGCGGAGCCTGTTTTTACCATATAGCCGTTTATTTTTAAGCATAGGTTAGGTTAGGTTAGTGAAGAGGGCTGCCGGGAACGCAGCCAGCATTAGGCCACCATTTTTTAAGCATAAGTAGGAGAGAATTAATATTGTGTACATTTAGCTCTTTTTTCGTATGTGTTCTCTCCAGTTGAGTCTTCTGTCGAATATAAGTCTCAAGTATTTTGCTGCTGTTGATCAACTTACTTCTTGTCCTTGTCTTACTTCTTGAACTTTATGGTTGTTGTCTTTTTCGGCTCGTGATAAAAACGAAAAAATTGTAAGAGTAGATTAGTTAAGTAGTTTTGTACACTCAAAGATTCGAGTAAATAAAAAACCGGATATTACAAAAAAGTGCACCTATCATCTGCAAACAGGCCTAGTTTTGAGTTTTTATTTGGCAGAGTGCGTATTTTCGCTGTGTTAAATTAGTACAACAAAGGTGATAATAGTGACCCTTGTGGGACTCCTACTTCGATTTGCCGCTCGTTGAAGAGAAGAGCGTCTACTCGGACTTGGAATTTTCTGTCTTTGAGCAATGACACAATGGTTTTCGTACATGGGAAAATGATACGGAGCGCATGCATTTTTTAAATAAGTCCCTCATTACAGACTTCATTAAACGCCTGAGGTACATCGAACATCATAAGACCCGATATTTTTTGTTGGTTAAATCCCATTACTATATATTGCGCTGCTCTCGCAAGCTGGAGTTCCCAGCGGTGGTTCAGTCTTAATCGTTACTGCTCGGCACGGAGTATATTTCTGCTGGAAATTTCGTGACCGAGACGGAGAAGTAGAACTCTCTCCGCGATTTTCACTATTGAGCTGCGTAAACTAATAGACCGCTAGTTTTGGGGAAAGGTTTGATGTTTTACAGGTTTTGAGATAACTGTAATTGCTGCCTGTTGTTCTTGACCTCCTGGGTGTTGGTATCTGGGATAATGTAGTTAGAGAGGGGTGTAGAATTAAGAAGATTATTATTGGCTCCAATAATTCCTCTTCCGAATCTTCGTCTGAAAAATTGCTTTCACGGCGCTTTCCTTTCTTTGTTGCATTGAAGCCCTTGCTTACCGCGAATAGGTATCTTGGCTAGTTAACATTTTTTTAAAGTATTTCATTAATTTTCAGCGATTGTCGTCCCCTGGCTCAAGACTTTCATAAAAGCTACCCCATTACTCATTTCGAAAACCATATAGTTTTTGCCGGATCAAATTCATGAGCCAAATTGCCGTTTTTTCAGAATTGGATTTCCATTACTACGAGAACTCCTTCGAAGACTACACCATAATCCGTGTGGTTATATTTATTTGGGTCTTTTTCACAGGTTCAGTGAAAGCGTTTTTTTAAGGTTTTTGTGGTTACATGGGCAGTCTCCATAACTTGCTAGCTGATATCTACCACAATTCACACAACTTGCCCCATCTTTTGGTTTTCAGAAACAGTTTTTTTAGTGATGGAGACCATTACATTTCATCTATCGGGTATTACGTATCGCACAACCATGGCAGCTATTTGACAAGTGATCAAACTGCTGCCAGTTATGACATTGTGCTTGAACTTTTCGTATTTCTTGAGCCTCTGTCTAAACTAGTTGATGGCAAATGGTGCGAATGTTATGTATGCCTATTTTATTCTTTGGTAAATTAAATAATATTGAAACTCTTATTTATATTTTCAAGATGAAACCCTCAATAGAATGTTCACCTTGTATTTTCAAGTTCTCTACTATTTCTTCGGTGGACATGTCTTGTAAACTTCGAATAAAGTTTTTTTTCTTCAGCAAGGACATAAATATGATACTGAAGTTTTCTTTCAGTTAGAAATTATTTCATGTTTCCGTGGTTTTTGATAGATTTTGAACTTTTCTGAACTCCTAGATAAACCCTTTTTGTTTCTTTTCCAATTCTTTTTGCACTTATAGTCCTTTCTCTGTATGATGATTTTGTCGCTCTGGATGATTTTGTTGCTTTGGATGATTTTGTCGCTTTGGATGATTTTGTCGCTTCGATGCGGTACTTTTTGGGGTGATTGTAATATTTTTCACCGGTTGTGATGAAAGAAATTACAGAGAAGTTAAATTACAAAATATCATGCTCTGGAATTACTGGTATTCTCTGTTATCTTCCTTTTAAGATATATGTTAATTGCTAATTTGGCATTTTTTGCCTTTATTCAAACTTTTTTATTTCTCTTTGAGCCTACGAAGGAGTTTTTTGTGAACTTAAGTAGTTTCTTTAGTTCTGCATCAAGCTGCGCTCAAATTGCTCCTGGATTGTCTGCAAGCGCTCAATTAGTTGCGCTCGCCGTCCCAGATTTGCTTGGGGATATAAAATAATTTCATCCTTTTCTCTGCAATCAAGGAAATTAAGGCCGATATTAGCCATCGACTCCTCGTTATTACTCATATAATGTCTTTTCTTTTCTTCAGCCCACGAACAATTTCCGAGTACAATATGACCAAAGATTATAGATTTGAATGAATTTTTAGATAATTTCCGTTGAAGTATTTTAGATTTAATCACTTTTTTCCTATTTCGCAATACATCGATTACTATTTCGCAGCCTATTTTGCAGCTCGGACGAATTCGATTCCCAGAGTTTTGGCCTGCCGGTATTCTGCCGGTAAAGTCAGCGAAAAAGAATCTTGGCGCAGAAGAGGTTACAGCTTAAATTTTTTGTATTCAAAAAGTATCCGTTGTTACCTTAACTTTGATGTGTAAATCCTATACATGTTAGGAGCAGTTCACCTTTGAGCATGATTTCGAAAATTACCAAGCAACCTCTTCTGATTTTTTATCACCTCAATTGCTGACTTACCGCTGCCAATTATAAATAAAATAAATCAAAAGATCAAATCAATTTACATCCTTTGTTAAAACCAATCCTTCTTTCAAAATATGACATTCGTTTAGTACCAACAATCTAATTCCTCTTCACCAGTGTCACATAAAAGTCAGCTTAACATCTTCCCGAAACGCTATCGAGGCCAATTCATCACGAACAAAATTTAATTCCATGTTTTATTTCTAATCACCTGTCGAATTGTCCTTGTTGCCAGCCAACCATAATGCGGATCTTGAGAAATTTCTGAATCACACAACGCAACGCTACGTTCACCTGATTTGTCAGGCACCTACTATCTACAAATTCCGTGCACATCATATTCATCTTGAAGATCATCATATCTTCGCTCTTATCAGATTTCGATTCGATGTTCTTCTTTTTTTTGCTATCGATGAGAATTCATTTCATTTTCACAAGAAAAGCCAGTTGTCAGTCGTCTCGCTGTCAATTCGATATCACTGTCATCTGTCCTGTACCGACGTTGTCATAGCGCTAACGATGGCTCATTACGGATTGTGTCCTTTTGTTCGTTGGAATTGCTGGTGACAACGGAAAAAGGATTCTTGCATTTCATGGTTTTTAAAAGGGGTTTTATCTAGGACAAACGAAATGTGCGTGATACCTTTGAGCAAATTAAATTAATTATGATTGAAGTTCAGTTCAGGTAATCTGAAGGCAAGCATAGCAGATGTCGCCTTAGACATTTGTCTAATTGGGCAAAAGTTGTTTCCTCTCGGTTTTTATTTGTCATGATGTGCTCATTAATGGTTTATTACGAAGCAGGAAATATCGTAAGGTGACTTTGAATTAGTTTTCGAAATAAGTAGGATGTATTTATTGCAGTTGCTTTGGAGATTTTTCGGTTAAGTTGATTTATTGAGTTTGGGTCTTGAAGAGTGTAATTGTTTTTAAAATGTTCTGACTTTATTTAGTACTATGGAAACTATAATTTTACATTTCAAATAATTGAGTATAATCTATTGTGCACTGTATGTTGATTCTCTATGCAAACCTGAACATTACCTCAAATCCGTCCGTGCAGGATATAACCATACAGGCATCCCATCGTACGGAATCCAATAATCTAATCTTCTGCTTACCATTCACAATCAAATCGATAAATATCAATATTGTGGTTTCAGCACTTCCACAAATTAATATGAGTATTTAGTAGGTACTAGTGATTATTCAAGATGGAATTACACATCGAATTCTTCAGTTGAAAACGTATTGAAGCTGGTTGCCTACTCTCGAGCTGTAGATACCAGATTACAGTTATTTCGGTTGATTTCGTTATGCCTCTAATCGTAACAAACTACCAGCACACATCCTTCAGCATGCACATTCAATTCTCGATATGATATGCGATCACGACCGAAATCCTCTCGAAACCAACCATATTACTGTAGTTCAAACAACAGCTCTTGAACAATTCGATGCCGCAAAACATCTATTCAGCACGACTTAACTGCAATTTTCGAGAGAGAACTCGGAATGTGTTTAGATGGACAAGTATTGGTAGATTTACAGTGGATATAGGAATTTCATGTTCTAAACCATAGCTAATTTTAAGATTGCTATCATTCAAAAGCAGAAATATTTTAAATTGAGGAATGATTATTTACACATTTTGTTATTTTTTATTAGGTGCCTTTTTGCATTCAGAGTAGAGTGTAGTAGCGGTAACACACATGAAACAACAACAACATCCAGAATACAAATTCTTGTAGAATCAGTGGATTTCATACTCTGCTATTTGTGGTACGTATTTCGATAAATCATATCTATTGATGGACATGATGGACTCCGTAAAATTTTCCTGCCAAGGCGACAGCCAGGAAAAATTTAATTAGATAAATTTGATTAAAAAATCAATGCTTCTGCGATGTTCCCATTTTATGAGTCAAAATATTCTTCGATCTGTTTTTAAAAGAAATTAACCTGGGACATTTGCTATTTTCAAATTTGAGCTTTAAATTGGGAAGTGTCTATTAAACTCACTGCTGTTAACCTACTCCACTCTGGATGGAGTGTATCTTTAGATCTTTGAATTTTGCTTTTGAAGCAAAAAAGTGATGTCTTGTAAGTGCTTTTTATTTGGTTTATATTTCGTGTAATAATTGTCCCACATATCGGAAGCACCTTTCATCGTTTGCTTGTAAAAATAAATGTCTTAAGATATTTATAGCTCTTACAAATGAGGACTAAATTCGTTCATGGCTTTATGAATGTCATATACCTTATCAAACATTCATTAAAGAAATTACTTTACTTTTTGTAGGCGAATTTCCACCAATATTAGCCTCACGGCAGCATTAAATATTTGATTTTGTTGCCTTAATTTTTATTTTTATTTTAATGACTCTATTTTCTAACTCTATCGGAAAAAGATAGTGCAAAACCGATCAATTAACCCATGACCTAGAGCTAAAAACCCATTTTTATAAAGTTTTTATATTAGAAAGTTTTTTTCAAGAGAATTTCATCTGAATATGAGGAGTTACACCAAAAAATTAAAGTTTTTTTTTATCATCGTGGCACTTCATCCTGTATCGAGCCTGTTCCTTTTTAATACAACGCCTTCAATTCATTGTTTCGGTTCAGTGCTCCTTAAAACGATCTACTGTCAGCATCTATTGAGTCTTTTGAGTATTGAGTCTATTGACTTTTCTCTGGCTCGTCCATTTAAAGTCCGTTTCGGAATTTGATTCTAGGCAATTGCAATATTTTTAGATTTATTACTGTAGAGATTTCCAGCTTATGTTAAAGATGATATAACTCGTTGTTTTGGATTCACCCATTGAGACTTCAGAGTGCGAAACACTGAGAAAAATGGCTAGTTGAGCTCGTCGTTTGATTTCGACTAGCTCATTCCCTTCCTTCGAGAGGTTCGTTCCTAAGTAGGTCTTTTTTTCAAAGTTGTTTACCCTTAGCGTTATATTTTGCATTATTGGCGTTGTTTTCCTTGATTGCCTCATAATTTTTATTTATGCTCATGAATTTGAAGACCAACTCCTTTGTCGGTTTTGTTCAGAGTTATAAATACTTCCTTGGCGTCGTTACGTTAGCTACTAGCTGCATCGACTTGAACATTAAAGTTTCTCTATTGTCAACGAGGATTTTTAGGATAACATGCTCATGAGTTAAATTAAAGAGTACAGGAGCTTGCCCATCCCACTGTTTTAATTCGGTGTTCTTAGAAAACGAGTTAGCTATATCAATCTTAGTTTGCACTTGTGATATTGAGTTGCCCATGCTATTTTCACTTATCGAGCCAACCTTGATTGTATTCCGAGCTTAAGTATAATCTATATCATGCAGGTCGGTCACTAAAAAATAATTTGATCGTAAATATATGGTCAGTTGTCAATATCCCACGTCCAAAAACCACCTTAATATTCGCCAACGACTTTCACCGCGTGATGGAAAATTCTATCAGCTGCTTGTTTGACGTACACAGTAGTGTGACGTACCTAAAATTTTCACACCGCAGTCTACCTCCATTCTCCTCAATAGGTATATAAGGGTTTTTTTTACCATTCATATGTCATGTTTTTTGCTCCCATATACTTATGACCAACCTATGGGTTGCCCTTAAAATGTTAATCCAACGTGTCTTCTAGAGCTCCTCAGGGATCCCATCGATACCCGGTGGTTTATTGTTATTTTTTATTATTATTCAACTGGTCTCTGGCCTGTCGGACTTTAGTTAATGTAAAGAGCATGAAAATACTCTGTATTTAGCCATTTTAGTTTAATTATAGCTGGGAATACGACCCCTATCTTTTCTTCATCTGGTCTGAGACGCTTATGATACTTTCCTCAGAAGCCCTACATTGGCTAGTTAGTGGTTTGGCTTGACAATTGTTGTTAAACATAAATTTGTTAATTGTACTATTTAAACTATAATGAAAGAATTAATGTATCCTTCGTCTATTAGCGCTTACCAGCCATTCAATGTGGTTTTCGCAAGCTGCATTCCTTTCGCGTAGTGGGACCTGACACTCTACCGTATTGATTTCAAGCTTTTCAACATCAAATTTACGGTTTGACCTTGCTCTATACTCATAAGTGAAAGAAATTCAGCATCGACATCGGGTTCTAACTAAATCGAGGTAGGGGTCGCATTTGGCTCTACGGAAAGATCCGACACCCAAAATACTGGCAGCCCAGTTTTTCTAAGTCAGAATACGGTTTATGGATTGAAGATTGCAGCCATCTAGGAAAACCCACGTCCTTTTATGGATATTCCGATGCTGGAAAGGCTGAGATCCCGGAAATACTGGAATATATTAAATGGGTTCTGCAAAACGCAAAGCTAACAAGTCGTTGTCCGTTATCGTTGCAGGAATCTTCAAGGCTGTATTGGCCGGTGGGTACGCGATGGAGTTTTTCCTTTCCAATTCTTGGGTTGAAGTCCTGCAACAAAACTTTCCTATCGTTTGAAGGCTAGAAAAATCATGTTCCACAGCTTCATCCTTATCTTCAGTGGAGGTGTGAGCGTTTATTGGCTGAATGCAGATCACACACAATCTTCTGTTTAGATGCTTGAAGTCAGTTATTTGCAGTTTCATTTTTTTGCCCACGATGAAAACCACATTGCATTCGTGACTTTCGGATGACCACCCACTATTTTTTCGATTAAAATAATAAAAATAATGAAAATAATAGTAATAAGATTCATAATAATAACAACCATACTGAGACTCAAATATATCTTTGAGATATTCAGTAAATACTTTGTAATATAAGGGTATTGCCAATCCACTCGCTCACTTTTGAAACGTTGCGGAGAAATATTTTTTTAGGTTTTTAAAGCAGTATTGAAACAACTTTAGCGAAATTTACCCAACATTTTTTTCGCAGTTTAGTCCTTTTATCTTGACAAGAAGAAATTGTTCTTCTCTGTTTTTGTTAACGCATATGAGTGAATTATGTTTGATTCAATGTCCTTATCTTGATTCAAACCTAGAATTCATTTACTAGACTATTCAAGCTTCAACAGACTTTATCCCAAACGTTTGGATTTCTTTACGTATTCGTGGAATTATGTACTGAAGCTTGTACAGTCCAGGATCAGGGTTACATTACAGCTAAAGGTCTGTTTTGTCAGAAATAATGAGCAGTTTTGCTTATTTTCCTAATTTTCCAGTTGTATTCACTGGTTTCTCCCGCCGAGGGAAGATTAACTTTCTAATAAATTGTTCCAAAGTCAGAAGCCAGCCTTTTAATCTACTTGAAGTTTATTTGGTAAAAATATTGTTTATTATTTGGTAAAAATAGTGTTGACTCTAAACTTTGTAATATACATATATTTTAGGACATTCGCTCATAAGAAAAAATCAAGAAAAAATAAAGGGGCTATTCACTCCCATTTAAAAGCTGTAAATTATTCAAGAGCATAGCAATCGGTCAACCTTATTTAGCTTCTGACATTAATATGGCTTCCACAATCTCAATTTGTTTGTTTTTTTTTTTCATAAAAATACATTTGCCAAAACTAAAGTTTCCTGAAATTTTCAACATCACTGTCACACTTTGGCATTTTAACCGATGCAAAGCAACCATCTACATAACATTTCGTTTGGTCAATAATCAATAACATGGTTCGATTGAAATACTCGGACGATTTCATTCGGGTCCTCGAAAATTCAATCAAACTGAATTGTCCTCTCATGTAATTAAATTAATTAGACATGGCTGTGACCTTTCCAATTGACCGAACCCAACGATGAAATACCCTCTAGGAATCTCTATCGCCCTATAACGAAATGGAACATACAACACATATGTCCTTCACGAATAACTCGACTGTCTTCTTCATTCCAGGCCAACGAGCTTGGCTTTTCTCTGCGGCAAAAATACCCGAAATGGTTTAAATTGCAATGGTTTTAGTGTAAATTGTCGTATTTTGTCTCGGGATAGGGTACGCATAAGTTTTTCAAAATGTAGGGGAGAGTGAAGTTTGATGTAGTTGTAAAGGATCTGATTCGATCAGTTTTGAATTGTTGATTTTCAAATGTAGAACGAAATCATTGCAAAAAGCTAACATAAAAGCAGCTAGTATTTCATTCAGTGATATCGCTTGATTGCCTTACACATAGCGTGGATTACACAATGATATTTTTTTGAAAAAATAAATTTGACATCAAACCCCTACTCCACTTTCAAACCTTTAAACTAGAATCATTCCGGAAATTCCGAGCTGTTCCCTATCTCTCGATTACAGCTTTACTGTGAATGTAAAATGGCCGAAGGACACTCATATAATAACTAATTTCTACACTGAGACCTGCTTGCAAAATAGGACACTCGTGCTTATAAATTCGTGTGCAATTTTTCAGGACATTAAACATTTTTCACATTGAGCAGGTCCTGGGGGCGAGTCGGATGGCCATCACATACAGAGTATCCATAGCTTGACAAACAGTCCCGGCCACCAACCAATACGGTTCACTCCAACCGTGCACAGGACTAGTTAAAATGTGATGTCCTTTTGGCTGTCGTAGTAAGAGCCCACTGTGTCATTTGACGGAAAAAGAATTCAACACATATGGTGGACTAATTAATTAATTGAGCAAAGCCAGTAGGTAATTTATGGTGTTGGTTTTCTCGGTTCAGTTATAATGGAAGCCAGGTTTCCATGAACATGTTTTCGGAAGTGAAGATGAATTGAAAGCGATTGTAAATTTGTCGTAAATTAATATTTCATGAGCAGTAGGCTATATAAAAAAGCTGGTAGCTATGAAGGTTGACAGATACAATAAAAGTTTGAACATCTCAAAGCCCACGGAACAAAGTTTCAAACAGTAAATATATTTTTTTCAAAACTTCAGTTAACTAGTATTATGAAAAACTAGCATCATTCATCAAATTTTTCATTCGCACTCGCACATTCCTGACATCTCTCAAATCATAAAGCTAGTGCTTACTCTATTTGATGGTTCATTTTGGGTTATTCGCTTTAAATCGAACATTAGTTTTAAAATCCCTTTGGCCGAAAATGCATATATCTATATAAATATATATATACCTATATATACATATAAATATATATATATATATATATATATATATATATATATATATATACATATATATATATATATATATATATATATATATATATATATATATATATATATAAATAAATATATTATATATATATATATATATATATATATATATATATATATATATATATATATATATATATAAATATATTATATATATATATATATATAAATATATATATATATATATATATATATATATATATATATATATATATATATATATGTATATTTATATATATATATACATATATATATATACATATATATATATATATATATATATATATATATGTATATATATATATATATATATATATATATATATATATATATATATATATATATATATATATATCATCAAAAAATTTCAGTGAAAAAATCTCAGAAATGCGCCATCTGATTGAACTGAAATTTTCAGGATACATTGGTGTATATGCAGAATAGTTCCAGGTTTCACAAAAAGGTAATAATCTTTAACCCTTTGGCACCGGCGATAATTTTAGTGATATTTTAAATATACCTATTATGCTGTCAATAAATATTTTTTGCAAAAACAAAGTCTATGGAATGAAATTTTGAATGTTTTTTCAATTTGAACATGAAAATATTTTTGAAATTCTTAACCCTATGTGTGCGCTAGGCGCCTAAAATGAGATTGGGACAATTTTAAAGTTTTTGAATTGCGATAACTTTTGATCAGATTATCAAAACATTATGAAACTTAAAGGGCATATTGATATTACCAAATCGTAGACTGACGTAGGTTTTTATGAACATGCCGGCAACCCTGCAGCTACGGCAGGCATTGAAATTGAAAACATTCAAACCATCGACTCTCCTGAAAATTTTTCGTTTTTTGTAGTGAACACCAACTCATATAAAAATCTTATGCTTTATTTATACAACCAAAGCAAAATTTTAACAATTTGGCATTGGGCGAAAGAGCGGTAACCCTCTTCCAATTTGCCTATATTTTAAGCATCAAAAACTTCTGTTCACGAGAGCTCACGACCCAATTATTATAGTTGTAATTCACAGAATGTATTTGTATTGATTAGGGCCAGGTCTGATAGAAGCGATTTGGGAATGCGCGTAACTCTGAGCCAGTGGTGCCATCTTGAAAAACTATAAAAAAAAACTGCTTTTTGTCCTTTGAATTTTCAGTTATCAGATTTTTGCGACTGGTAGTCCTAAATTTCTTTGTACTCCTATAACTTCCAATGCAGTCATCGGATCGAAACAAAATTTGCAGGTAGGTCGATTTCAATTTGTAAAATTATCGGATAAAATCGAGATCGATAAAGTTACTTGATTTTGACGTGAGGCAATTGTGGGAGACTTTTAGTTGCAGTGCTGGTAAAGTGTTGCAAGCACTAAGCATTTTCTTTGTTTATGTTATGTTGTGCTGCTTCTTAAGTTTCGCAGTGTTTGGTTTTCCTAAATTTTGAAATTCATGCAAGTATTTGTCCTGAAATCCTTGCCACCGTATGAGTTTAAATGCATTGTTAAGATCAAAGTGATTTTGCACTCGAAACAGGTTGGAGCATGTGTGGTAGAATATGCGCTCAAAATCTGCACGATTCTTCTATTGTTCACCGAACATTAGTATTTCTAGCGGCTCAGGTGCGCTAGAGTTTTTTTTCTAACATTTGTATTTGAAGTATTCCAATCATTTTCACAGCTAATTAAAATCCAAAAAGCAGCATCGCTGACTGCAGTTTAATTCGGTCAATATGAGCCATAACTAGCTTCCTACCATTTGAACATTATGTGTGATTGATTTCTTAGTGATAAACTGTGTAAGAGATTCAGCTCGAACAATATTTTTGCGACTAAATCAAGATTCCAGGATAGTAAAATCACAGCAAATCAGCAAATGTTTACCGAGACCTCTATATCAAAACGCATATGATCTAAATATCTCAAGGTTATGGACACATAGCACCGAACAAAACAAAATGCCAATCAAACTAATGTGTGATTTGCATTCAAAATCACACCAAAGCTATCGAAGTTCCACTTAAATCATTAATCATGAAACCAGAGTCCGCGAGCGTTGTCTCTTGTCTGCAATCTTAACGAATTTATTTTAGATCTCGGGCCTCGCGAACAAAACAAAATATGACCGTCATTGACAGGGCACGTAAATCAAATCCAAAGTGTCTCTTTAGAACTTCTAGACCTGGAAGATAATTAACAGGTTCAACACACCCTACATATCTCCTTTACGAGTAATTTATATTCAACAGTGATTATTTCTAGAGGCGCTCGGTGAACTGAGCACGTATCACCTTAAGTTGCATGTCTACTTATGACGACATCTTCTTTACGCCTGAATGAACGACGGACGTATATAAAAGAGGTGAAAAATTAACTGGCGACTTCATACATAATATCAATTGTTGAGGTGACACGTCCACTCAATTTAGATTACTATTATTTATGACGGAGATGGATATAAACCAGATTTGGTTTTCAGACAAGCTTCCAAGAATTTTATCATTTATTTATATGGTGCTTTATATTTAGAATACAATAATGCTGTTTTTCTGGCCTTGAAATTGTCGGGTCGATTGTGCTGGGACATTATCTATTCCGTCAACGTTTAATTTGAAAAATGTCTGGCTTTATTAGCCTTATAATCTGCTTTTCTTTTGAAATTCATTATAATTATATGGCACATGTCGCATTGTCAATGAAAGGAAGTTTTACACGAAACTTTGAAAATATTTACAAAAAAGGTTTGAAACGGTTAAGACACCAACATGTACGTTAACATATGAATCATACAATACTTATTTTAATACGAAACTTCTCCTCGTTACGGGAGGTGACCACCAGATCGTTGCGTCGTAGAGAATTATCGGTCGTATAAGAGTATTAAGAGTATTAAGGTCACTGCTCTAACCCTTTTTGGTATAGGGGCTGATTTTTGGAAATGCACTGATGCACATCATTTCGTATGCAATAGGGGCTTTGTTGAGGAACACTTCTATGTGTTGGCTGGAAGTTAGAACAGAGTCAATAATTAGCCCCAGGTTATCGGCGTTTTTTGACAATTTAACAGAGTGGCCTCAGCTGCTGAGCTTCAGGTTTTTAGAATACCTTAAAAGCAATAAACTTGCTTTTCCTTGCGTTAGTTTTTATATACCATTTGGTGTAATACTGCCTAAAATCGTCGACGTATCGCCGTAGCTTTATTGCTGTAATTTTGGAATTGTGGCCCAGACACCAGGCCGTCAGCGTACGAAATTCACGATAATATCACGAAATAAATATATTATAAAGAGTGGGTCCAAGGATGAAATCCTGAGAGACGCTTGAGTCAACAAAAAAGTTCCTGAAGTTTTCTCCATTGTGAAGTACGAAAGCCAATCTGGCGAGGAGAAAGCTGGAAACTAACTTGAAAAGATACCTATGGAAAGAGTAATAAGTTTTTTCATCAAACCGTCGGTCCAAACTGAATCGAAAGCCATTTCCACACCGTTTAAGCAAGCCGTGAAGCCTGGGCTATTACCTCTTCTGAAGCCAAACAGCTACTTTATGAAGAGTTGAGCAGATTACTTATTCTGGTAGTTTTCCTATATTACTGTGAAGAGAGATGGATCTCGTCTTGGCAATGTTGGTGTTGGAAATATAGGAATATGAATAGGAAACTCTTTGGGATATTTCTAAATACTTGAAAAGTGATCAATATCTAAGCAGTTATTAAAGATAATGACTAGCAAAAAAAAAAGCAGGAGAAAAGAAGATTCCTTATCAAACAGTTTGATATTTTGTTTTCACCCGCTGATTTCTTAGATATGAGATTGAACGCCAGTATTTGTAAGTCCACTGAATTACTATGGAAATCGGTGATGGTGATTTCTTTTTGAATTAAAAATCTAAATTCAAGAAGAATCAGGCGTAGTTTCCTAGTCAAAGACACATCCTTATGAGCCATAATAGCCAATTTACGAACACGATGCCATCTTCTAAAATAGCTGTTACCCTCTGGGCACTACAATTGCGTTCGAAGCACAAGAGTTGACATGAGTTCAGCGTGGAGTGCTGACCTGATCGATGATAATATATTTGGAATTCCAAATTGAACAATCCGGGTGATCAATTAAGTAGAAGAACATCCATTGGCAGTAATGCTGCCCAAAGAAATTGATTCAGCCCAACGGTGGAAACGGTTGCTTATGGTTAGTGTAACAATAACTTTCAAACGTTTCGTAGGAAAAGTCGGTACAGGTTTGCGTACGTGGCTGGTTATATCATATCTTTGACGAGATATACAATCTTGAGACCAAGTATTGATGTTCTTTTTCATCGAAGGCAAGAAGAATTTAGTAGATATGTGATTGCGACCAGCATTGACTTCAGGGTGAGCTGTGTTATGTTCCAGCTTTTTTTTTGTACGGTTGGGCCAGATACTTCATAAAAATTGTTGATGTTATGCTAAAGATTAATTGATTCCTGAAAGTTAAATTGAGTTTTTTCATATCTCCTGGAACTCTGCGTGTAATTTTTGGGACGAGCCTATCACAAAAATGTTGAGAGTATCGAAAACAAATAAGAGTAATTAAATCCTATGAGAGCTCATGACGAAGTCTTAGCTGCAGTTTGATCACCTTTTAGCACCATCACTTATAGCACCATCATTTCACCATCAATATATAGCCGCTTCGACAGTTTGTCGCGTATTTTTAAACAGTAGCTTGGTGAGAAATTGTGATTTCCTACCTTTTGAAGAAAACAACGACTTAGTTTTTTGGTTCCGTAAAACCACCCTTGCATGGAGGAGTGCACTTGAGTGCCTTTGAGACACCACGCTTCATTTCATGAAGCAACTGGGAACGCAGTTAGTCCGATTGGGTGAGGTTGCCCAAGAGGTGCATCAATTACGCTGAATCGCTGAATAATGGCCGCAATATAAGAACCCTCTTCAGAACATTTTGCAGCGTTTCTAGGTCTCGGCACACAATTTCGTCCCGTATCGTCCTCAATTCCAATAGCCATTCGTCCAGGTCTTGTGGGGTAACTGGGTTTGATGGAGGAGTTGTAATTCTCGTCTTCTATTTTTTTTCTAGATTGGGCTAACTCAAAGAATATTTTTTAAATCAAAAGTAAACATTCTATTTTGAGATTTCGCTCCCTTAGTCTTTTTTCTGTGTGAAGTTTATATGTGTGTAGAAAGTGTAGTGTTTATGGAGAGTTATTGATTGTGTTGGAAATGAAAGTACGAGTATATTCTTGGAAGTGTATTCGCAATACATAACGAAATTTTGTCCCATAACATTTTTGCATCATTGCAGAGAAAAAAATTTCAGGATGAAAGTCTGCCATATGCCAAGCAAACCCAAAAACAGGATCTTTCACATCATTCACGAGGACCTGACGTAAGATAGTTGACTGATTTTCATAAGATAAGAATATTAACTCTGAACGCTTTTTTTTAAATCTTAAAAGTTCCAAATTCAGCAGAAAATTCGACATTTTATGTGTGAAAATATGGTGACTGAGAACAGGAAGTAAAATATCCACTTACGATTTGCCAAGCAGTTAAATTTTCTTTGGTGAATGACACAAACGAAGCATGGAAAGTCTACACTTAATAATCCTCCGTAGAAGAAGTGTGACTAATAAATTCATAATTGTTGATATTAGGGAAAATATTAGGGAATATATCCTATAATCCTAACCAACAGGCCTTACTATGAATAAATTAAAGGAGTGCACAAGGAAAAAGTAACTCATAAAATTCCAGACAAAAATTATTTGCACCGATCCACATCCTTGTTGGAACTTCAGCATATCCAGGCTCCAAGGTACGAAGATATTCACTTATTTAAAAAAGTTTTTTGTGACAATACTGGTATTAAACATAAATTTGGAGACACGTACACCAGTCGCAGAAATCTGGCTGCACTGCAAATAATTTCTAAAATAAAACGTGACTCATAATATGATGTCAGTCTAAATTTCCGCGTTGTGGTTCAAAAATTCAACAACGTGTAGCCAAGTAATTAGAGTAGTCTCTAATTCGAACATGATCATGATCCCACACCGATTTTTGATATGTGATAGCTGATGAGTAGGATACCTGAGTCAAGTTAAGAGTAAAAGGGACCTGCAATTTATCCCTCCACACCTCTATGTATTGGCGTTCAGTTAAGTTTTTGCCAATTTCAACCCAATGACTCGGAAAGAGTTGAAGTCCAAACCCATATATTTTCTAGTCATTCATATATTTATGTATTATACATACATATTTATGATCAATATATAACAAAGACAATTATTAATGCTTTGATTATTCTAATTACTCCCTAAAATCCTACACGGTTGAAAAATATGGTGTTATTTTGATAAAAAAATATATACATAAAAATCCAGCTAAAAAAAATATCAAATAGATAAATGCAAACAATATCAAACACAAACTTTTAAGTTATAGTTTTTATAAACAGTTTATATCAATGTTTTCGATAAAGCTAAATATAAAAATGATATAAAATGATTATAAATTTGTTTACTATGGCAAATATCATATTGATATAAAATTTACTATGCCATTTAATAATGAAATATATCAAATCGATTCACATGTTTTATACATGATGTTTATATCTGGGAAAAGTTGAAATAAGAAAAACTGGGTTAATTTGTAAATGAATCTGGAAAAGAAGCATATAATTTACACTGACATAGCAAACATAGCTTTCCAATTATATTTAAGTGTTTGCTTGTTTTCATGTTTGTAAATCCATTTCCAAACATAGCCTGAATGCAGAAATTTTTTCAAAGGTTTTCACGTAAAAAAGTAAAGTCAATCTTAAGTAACAAACAATTAAACAGTGCTTAATTTGGCAATTATATTTTATTCAAGATCTCAGTACATTTCTTTTACATACACATATATAGCTAATTTAACAGTATTAAAAATTTTTATAAAATGAAAAAAAATGAAATGGTAAAGTAGTAAGGTACAAGTAATGAGAAGCATTGTTTTTTTCTAAAATATCTATTTTACGGGAAAAGATTTAAGCTTATATTTTATTGTACGTTTTTTAATTCTACGTTATGCTTATTTAATTATTATGTAGTACTTATCCGTTTTTTGAGAGTAGGCAGCCTCGTGCGTCGAGTAATTTACTAGATCTTCTTCGTCAATAAATATTGGCTGAATTTGCTGCGCTTCTTGGATTTGGTGCTTTTGAATATTATTTATTTTGTAATTATAATTTTGTTGAATATTACTTTTGTCGTCACCTACTGCAATAATATAAGAAGATCTTCCAGTAGAGCCTTGTAAGTAAGTTTCATTCGTCGATCCTCTCTAAATGTCACATATAATACAAAAGAGAACGATTAAAAAGGGCTATTTAGATTTAAAGTAAATGATAACTTACTCTCTTAAACTGAATGATTCTTTCATAACCTATTTCCCTTTTTTTACCACAAGGAGCGGGAGGCAAAAGCCGCAGGAGATTCAATATTGAAATTGTTTGACCATTCCAATCTATGCAATAATGATTATTTAATTTAGTTATGTTTTATTTTGCATTTTGAATGTTGATTTAAGTAAATATTATTTAAACCTTTTTCTCTATCAGCTTCTGTGTACAGTATCTTCTTTCCTGTTTTTTTATCACTGTAAATATACAGGACTGATAGCTATCCGCCCATGTTTCACAAAATTGGGTTACACCAAAGCTCAACTCAAAATCATAGGATATCTTCAAAATAAAATATTATATTAAATTTTAGCATCTCATATAATACCTAAACTTACCAATTCTGGGCATGCAAAGTAGACTCTAGAGATTTCAAAATTATTATTTTGTTTGACAAATTCACGTTGATAGTTCAGTGTTGTCTCTAGCTTAGCTTTGACGATTTCAATTTCTTCTGGCAAGATTGCACTTTTTATAATTTCCACGTCTTTTAACACAGACGAACTAACTTGTTCAGTTACTGTTTTAGCTTCAACACCTCTTATTTCATTTTCAATATCTTTTTATTTGCAAAAATCCATTATTGCTTTCATTATGCAATACGTCCAAGGTAAAACAAGGAAAAATTTTAACACATGAGTTTGCTACGGCTAATTGTTCTTCTTTACTTGGCTTAAAACCGAATGTTTCCTGCACATAAGATGCTATTAACTTTATTACGATTCTTCGTTCTTTTTCTGTCAGAAAGCCCTTATCACTATAAATATTCAAAACGTTAAGACCGATTTTTTTGTTTTTAAGTAGGATTTAAGAGAGTCAGATGTTGCTATTAAATTTGGACCGATTTCTGCATTTGAACGTTTCACAGGCACTGCACATTCATTATCACTCTCACTTTCTACGCCTTTTTTAAAATGAACTTTCAGAATAAAGTCTGGATGGCTATAAAATTGACACAAATACTGCATAAATATGTCCTCTTTTATCTCCACTCCAACTTTATTTCTAAAACACAAAAAACACACAACACCATCTAAAACCGAAAGAACGAAATCTTTGTAAGATAAGCGATCAACACCATCCGACGTACACTTTTTAAAACGCACAATTTTCCTAATTTCGGGATATTCAACCGTAAGAAACAGTCCTTCGAAAAACATTTCACTTAATACGGACGGGACAACTATCATACACAAACTAAGTAATTCGCACCTTCTAAGTATCCTCAAAACTAATTCTCTGCATCGTCAACTATTGCACAATCAATGCTGCAGTTTATGCTTGTTACTTTTTTTACACCAAGTTGGTGTAAATTTGATGCTCAATATGTTATAAATATGCGTTTTTCAAACGAAACGAAACGAATTATATGCGTAGAAGCTAATTATATCACTGATAGATCAAATCAATAAGCAAAAGATATACATTTTAACAAACGTAATATAAACTTTATAAATATATGGTGTAAAAGTGAAATTGATTTTCAGAGATGCATAAGAAATATATATTTTTCGTATAGAAATGAACTATAAAAGCTAGTTTTATCATAAATATGCGAAATTTGGTATAGATCAATGTTATAAGGCCGCATTTATAGAAAAATAATGGATTTTACCCCAAAATTTTCAACCGTGTACTAAGTTTTTTCAACCCTGCTCAAATTAGGGGCATTACTTCCCAGTTGCATCCCATAAATCGAAATATTTCTGATCTCATTGCCGTCTTCGAACCACTTTATCTCTGCTCTTTTTCGGACAATTACAAACGTAATCAGTGAAATGACTCATAACGCCAATAACGCCACAACCGCATCCTGACAGAACAAAAACATAAAGACCCTCTTTAAGACCCAACCACCTATATGGCGAATACGTGAATAACGTCCGGGTGGCAGTTATGTAATAGTCTTGTGACAGCCCTAAGCCTCAATAATAGGAAAATTTGTGACCGGTCCTTATCGTAGCCTGCGATTTCTTTTCTCGCATTGTTATTATATTGTCTCTGCATCAATGGCGCTGCAGCGGCCGAATGCGTTCCATTTAATCCGCATCCTCACAGGGCGTGTTTGCAAATGACATTTCCGTGTGCCTTAGCATTGAGCAGCGGCCGAATCACATGCTATTAGATCCTTTCTTTTATTGCACGCTTTTTTATCCGTGCTGACTTCTTTACACAGTGCCTTCAACGATTCGACCATTATTAGTTTATCGTACATTTAAGACACCCTTCTGCATTTCCCCCACAGATAAAGCCAACAAGAAACATGCATTACCCATTCGACTAGGACGAAATTCGAAGGACGCCAAAGGTGCAGGCTAAATTAAGAAAAAATGCTTTTCTGCCGATTGCCATTTGTAAGGATTATTTGAGAAGGCTTTCACTCTAAGTCCTATGAAATTGGGGATTTTCGCGAACTGATAGTGGCAAGTCACAAAGTCTTCGCTGCAGGAACAACACGCAACCCCGACAGAGAGCTTGGCTAGCTTGCAGCAATATATTTTCGCTTTTCGGCTATAAAGTGTTTATAGGGAACGAAATGCAACTACTCGCAACCGAATTCCAGCCAAACGGGATCGGGTTACAAATAAATGTAGTGCAAATTTATTTTTGGGGCTTTCGAGACGAGATATGTGATTGCTTTTTTCGGATTAGATAAAAAATTATGGTATTGCATCGAATGCAGTTACACAAAAAAGAACGCTTAGAATATCAGCTTTTCTTGATAAATTGTGAATATTCTATATTCATTCGCTTAATTCATTCCATAAAAATGTGCTGTCTAATAGTAGATAGCAGTTGTTTTGATTCAAATTCAGCTTTTCAGAAAATCGAACACAAACCATACATAAAGTCTCCAAGCCTTACATTTTTCTCGAGTTTGCACACACCTTCTTACACCATCGAGTCAATCACAATTGCAGATTACCTAACCCACAATTACTGCTGAGTGTTGTTTTGCGAAAAAAAACTGTATTTTCGCAATACGCATTCGACGGTAATTTAATTGAATAAAAATAACGCCAAAACGTATCCACCTTTTTGGCTTGTACGGGCCCCAATGTGGGCGAACACTTTTTCCAAAATCGCAGACTGTTGAATGGTCGAACAATGCACAAAAATACTGAATAATTGTGTGTGGTCCGTGCACAATGAAGAAATAGCATTCATCACAGTTTTTTTCCTAATCGGCCCGACCTGCTTCGAATGGACAGCACAACGTGAAGAAGTACAACTAATTGCTGTCAGCCTACATACTTTTCATTGTTACTATTAAACTCCTATTAATTACAAGAATGCTCGATGCTATTGTTGTAGCAAGAGCATCCGAGTTATCGAACACGCACCATGGCTACATAGGTCGGGACGGGAATGAGCAAGGCAATCGTACAAAACGTTGAAAGGTTTCTTTTACGTCGCTAAAAAGCAATTTTTCATTTTCTTTCAATGAATGCTTAATTGAGTGATAGATTCGGAAAATAATTAACTTCTTGCCAGGTGTCCTATTCTTTGCCGGCCAACGTCGTAAACGAAAACTTCTTCGTGGTCCCGCTTTGCAAGAGAGTTTTATTGTTGCTTACCGAAATTAATTTCCAATTCGAGGGCAATCCTCGTGTGTACGTACATCTTACATAAAATATTTTGTCAAAATCAGACCCGAGGTGCTGCCGTTCAGCACCTCGATTAAAAGAGAGGATAAATCATTTTTTTGGAGTTTCGGCAGTTTGACCGCAAACAAGTCTTAAAAATATTATTTGTCCGTGAGTGATGACACTGCAATATGTACTTTTTGCATCGAAATATGCGAAGATAGAGTTGAAAATTAATTATTGTTGATCTCGCCATTATTTTTTTCCAATTACCAAAGTGTCATTGATGTATCAATTCTACCAAAGTCAGAAGATCCATTGTGGAATTACACTTGACGCAAAACCTGACGGTTATATCTAATAAGATTCACAGTGGCTCATCTTCAAGCAACTTCGTCAACACCGGACCGGTACCAGTTAGGGGAAAACGTGAAAGTGATTACTTCTCTCGCAATAAAAAATGTGATTTTCTCATATTCATTCATCTGTTCGCACATACGTACAAAGCTCATTTGTGGCCTAGCAGCTGTGAGAATCGCTAATTTCCATCCAACAAAAGCTACGATGATTAATTGAAATATGATGTTGGAAATGATTTTGTCCAAATATTGCCTTGCTCCGTGATTGCACTGATGATTGTGGCCTATTCAACTTTTGACCGTGTCTGGGTAAAACTTGCATCGTGGATTTTTCTGGTACGGCTGTTAATGCCGAACGATTTCAAGGCCAACGCAGTCGGCCGAGTTACCTTGAACCTTTTCCCGCTTTTTTCTCAACTGTCTTCAAATGAATTTGAATTAGCAATTATGAACACGGCAGGCTGCAAGTGCGCCTATAACAACGATCATGGCTTTCGAATGGATTCGGGATCCAATTGCTTACTTTGAGATCCTTTACTACCAAGATTTTGATCATATCTGAAGAATCATGTCTGACGATTTGTTTAGTTCATCATCTTCGAGTTGAAAGGGGTCCAACAGCAATAGTCTGTAGCGATTTACAAGGTAGAGATTGTCAGGGTATCTAAAAAAACGAAGTCTAAAAAAGAGCCTGCCAGAAGTTTGGTGGGTAACCATCAACGAGAACAATTGATTACCCTTAGAGTGAGGTGCTTCAGGAATGGCTGTGAAGGTTTCTAGTGCGAATTAGCGGCAAGCTCTTGTATCCACACCGACGCATGTTGGCTTGCTATTGTGCTATCTCTACGTGGTCGGGGTGGATTCTTGAAGATGAAATGGATAATCTCCATCCAACACATACTATAATAGTAGCCACAATGCAAGAGAATGGGGACTTTTATCCTAAAGGAACAAAGAGATCTCTGGCATGGGCTGTCAATCTAGATCCTGCTAAGATGTGGCAAAGTGAGTATGCTAGAGTTGTCTGAAAAACACAGAAAAAATATAGGGACAAATTTCCTGGGAAATGGCTCCATCACGAAGGTAGATAGTTTCAGGCCCCATATGGACTATTGGGCCCAAAAACGTGCTGCTCGAATGTTCTTTCTAGAATGAAACAGGCCAGCCAGAGCAAAAGGACCCTGAAAAGCAAAGTCTTCTCAGACTAGTACCCAATGATTAGGCCATGCATTTTGTTCTCGTTCTTCATTACTATTTCATATAAATATTTTTTCTCCGTTTTTTCTAATAATTCAATTAAACAATTAGTACAATGGAGTGCGAGTTGTTTGATATACATATGTATGTACGTATCAGTACACGTGGATGAGAAAAACTAAAATTACAAGAATTATTATTTAATATGATACATTCACTTGGGGTGCAAATAAGAGCTTCGTTCTCTTCAATTGAATATGTATTACTTTAATCAGTTGCTTTTCATCGAAACTTAAACTCCAACACATTCGTAATGAAAGTTCATTTATTTATAAATGCAAAGTCATAGTTTTCTTTCTCTGGCTAGGCATATAACATAAATGAATTGTTCCACTTTCACCTTCTTGTGATACTGTGACAGACATTCATCATTTAAAGGGCAAGGACTACCGTTATTTATTGAAATTGTAGACATGCCCCCCATGTTTCAAGAAAAGCATTTGAAGCGGGAGGGTATCGCAATATTAGGTGTACTAAAAAGAAATTCATTATTTTTGCATGAAATTGAAAGCTTCATTTAGCATACTTAGAATGATCCAATTTAGGTTAAATAAATGACATTTCAAAGGTAATTGTATAACACCTCTTTCATAGAAGAGGTTTTATGCCAAATTTGACACCAGCAAAATCGTTTGCCATGGACAAAAACAGGTTCTGACTACTTACTACCAAGTCCGGACTATAAAGTGGATGCATAGGAAACTCTCAACCAAGCTCCTTCTGACGACTTTCTGATGACTCACTATCAATATATGTGGCCTGGCGTTGTTGGAACACAATTCCTCTCTTATTGGCCAAAGCTGGCCGCTTCTGGGCTATTGCTTCCTTCACACGGTCCAGTTGTTAACAGTACAGGAGCAAATTAAGAGTTTCGCGGTAGATTAGCAGCTCATAGCTGATGATTCTCTATCAATCCCACCAATCACACAGCAAAGCCTTCCTGGCCGTCAATCCTGGTTTGGTAACCGTTAGCGCCGGCTCACCACGATGTAACCACGACCGTTGTCACATGAAGTTGGCGTTAATAATCCACTTTTACATCGAGCTTCTTTTTGCATCCAACCTTATTCAAATGGTTCCAAATAGTATTTTGTGCTATGTTCAGCTCCTGTGCAATCGAAACAGGGCTTATATGACGGTCGCACTTGACGATTTCCATGATTTTCCTTCCAGCGCGTAGTGCATCTTTGACATCAGAATTACCGGAACGGAATCGTCGAAACCGAAATTGGGCGTAATTGGCTATCACAGTATCAGAACCATAAACTCTATTTATATTTTCAGCCACCTGGCTTACGTTATCATGTTTATCGAAGAAAAACTGGAAAATATGACGTAGTTTCTCTTTACTGATATCCATGTTTGACGCGCGCTCAATCAAAACTGCAAAAAGTAACCTTTCCAACGCCTTCCAGCCTATCTCGATTGGACTTAACGCAAAACTGAAGGATTTCTTTTTACTACACCTGATATATACTGTAAAATGAAAGTCTGAGATGATCAAAAACGCAGCTACGTTAGATCACTTTTTCACAAAAAATCATAACCCGAACTTTAAATTTTTGTCACGCAACAATTTCTTACTAGTAAAGAGACTAGCTCCTAGATGCCCTTTTTAGCTGCTTTGTTTTCGAAAATTCACTATTTCCAGGCGCGTGACAGTTTAGTAATTAGAATTTCAAAATTCAACAAGTGGGAGCTTAAATTTTATACACTTGAATTTCGTTACGTATACCTGTACACAAAACCTTTTACATCAATCACCATCACCTCTGCACATAGGAGGATTTAGGAGGAATTTGCGAAAAAATGTAGAAAAATGGAGGAACTTGCATGGGTTGGCAGCAATTTGCAGGCATTTGCATGAAAATGCGGGAATTTGCAAGAATTTCAGTAGTTTCTGCAGTTTTCTTCTGATTTCTACAGATTTCTGTGATTTCTGTGATGATTTCTGTAGGTATTTGTAGACTTCTGCAGGTTTTGATTTCGCTTAAAATTAGTTGTAAAAGTCAGTTTGGTTTGTCAAGCCATTTGTCCTTATTAGCATTTATCACAAGATATCAAGCCACTGTCGCATGACTTCAAGCCATTTATCGATTCGGCTGAACATACTTTACTGCAGCCTCTTTTGAGCCAATTTTACTTAAACGGAAGCCAAATGCACGTTTCTAGCGTCTTCAAAAACCTTAAAGTATCAAGTCTATCGAAGCTCGTGTAGTCTAACTGAGTGTAGGGTCAATGGTTCAAATCCAATAATAGAAGACGGACCGCGCACGGAGTTTTGAACAAAAAAAACAACAAAACAATGTAAAAAATATTCAACAGTTTAAGATTTTTTGTGATTGTACTTTTTCTCATGAATGCAAAAAAAAACTATTACTAACGTCGAGTCGCCCAAAAAGTCTTTCCACCCAACCTGATTGTGAGCCAATGTCAACCAGTTAGATATTCTTCAAGCTCTGGTCATCCTGGTGGACAGCACCTCCAATCATTTTTCCAGTGCTTCTGCTATAAAATCATCGAGACACCTATACTACGATCAAAAAACACTTCTCATGATCGAACAGTCTTCATCCTGTTGGACATTCTTGTTCGTTAATGTTCACTGAGATCTGAAGATCTTAGCGAACATTCATACTTGAGTTACATCATTATACATTCGGTTTTTAGTATCTAAAGCATAAAAATCATGTGTGCAAATCAATCAAAAAGAGTGCATCGTGGCAATTACTACTTAGTTTTTAATTATTACTTAGTTTTTTTTTTTTCTAGATCCAAAAAGTATCAATATTATTAAGGACTCAGACTGTTTTGCCATGAAGAATTATATTCCTGAAATTATAGATCACTATCAAACTGCGGCATTTGAATCAAAACAATCCGATATGACGCTCACATTAAACAACGTAAAACTAGCACTTATTTTCCTCACTATCAATTGACATTTTAACATCATCATAATAAAATTAAATACTGTGTCCTTTCAGCGACAAATTTCCAATTTTAACCAGCTTAACAGTAAATTTCTGCATTCGATACAACCCTGATATATATTAATGCAAATATGTATCTGTTTCCATCGATTCCAATTCGATCAATATACATGAAAAATTAAAATGGCTCCTGTTTTACAATCGTACAATGCCACATAACGTCACATATGCAAGAACAAATAGCATTCAGTGCTTGCATTGTGGCCGGGTGAAAATTTGCGATTTTACGATGGCAATAGCAACAGCTGTGTACTCGTATGTGGGCAGCAATATGCTACCCGAATGCAAAGCAGCCACCATCGTTGGGGAGGTTTTCGAAGCGATGTAATTACAATCCTATAATAATGGAACGCATATGACACATTAACGGCTTATTGAAATTCATATCATGATCGGAATGCATGTTTTCGTGTACACAGCAGTTACGTTCGACGACAACGACAGCCAGCGTAGATTGGATCCAACATGCAAAACACTTACTTAACGCCTTGGCACATTATTGTTGTTGCTACTGGTATCCGTCCATATTATACTCGTACCTCATGCCAACAGGATAACACAATGCATGATGAAAATGCAAGAACAAAGTTACTGAAAGGTACAGAGCCTTGAGTGTTTAAGAACCCAAATATGAACTCGAAAAGTATTGTGATGTGCTAAGTCCTGGCAATGGTAGTAATTATTGGCGAAATTTACCTCATAGGCTTAGAAGTAAATTCTACTTAGACCAAGCGAGCAAATATAAAACCCACGGGCAGTCTTCTTCATCTTGCCAAATTTTCAATCTCAAACATTAAATTCGCAGCTCAAATCACTGTAACGACATCAGTCCGGCATCGAACTCAATTCATCAGCATTTCTCTCACCCACATAACACCATGCTGCTTCTAACGCAGAACGCCTCTGATCGGAATAAGTTATTAGATCCCAAAAATATAATATCACGTATGACGCTAACGCTCGTTTTTAATGTCCTCCTTCTCTTCGCCTGTATTCGATATAAAAATCTTTTAGGACTTTCCGTTGAATCTTGAGAGCCCATATAATTTTCCACAGAGCTGGCGTATCGTTTCTTCGACTGTGTGTATGTATGTATGCTGCATTTTATTGCGATTATTTTAATGGGGGATTTTTTCTTTATAATCATCTCTAATTCGTTTTAGAACCCATAAAAATTTGTAATCTCCAAACGTTTTGACGACATTTCGTTGATGCGCTTGTAATAAAAGTTAAGCATTATTGTATTAGATTGTTGCCTTTTTTTTAAGGAAAGAGAATGATTCGAAAAAATTCTTTGTATCGTGAATTCGAAAATCACTTTTTGGTTTGCATACATATGTGTGGTTCTGGTTAAATTTAGTGTTCATAAATCAAATTGGATTCAAATGATGACCGAAAAGCTTAATTTTATTGAGATATTACATATCTATATGGCTCACTATGATTTAATGATCTATCCTTTAGAATATACGATTGATCGTAAAGTGTGTTGGAGTAAAAATTTCAGACTTTGTACTGTTTCATATTTTTTATGCAGGTAGCACCTATTATTTGTGGACAGTTCCCATAAGTGGCACTGCTAATTGAGAACTATCAAAACATTCCAATTGTTTAACAATAAAAGCAGAGCAATTCATGAGTTTACAAGGGAAGTTTACAACAAGAATTAAAATCGTTAACTCGAACTAAGAAAAAAAAACTGACAAAAATACTAGAAGCAAAAATGTTGGGAGTCAGTAAACCAAATTTCTAAAACAAATATGTTGGTATGGTATGTACACATGAGGTTCCAAATCTACAAACATGAAACGGGAACTTGTTTTGTTCCAAAATTAGACGTTTATTGTAAAAAAAATTGTACATGATATTTCATTCTTAGTAGTTGTAATTGCTAGCTACACATTTATCCATTGTCTCAGGTAATTTATGGCTGCTATCCCAAAATAAATTTGGATTTTTTGAGGGAAACTAGTCATCGGCCCATTATTTCACCTTTTCGTAAGAATGGAAGTGCTGGTCGGCCAGTGCATATCCCATATATGAAAATATGTAACAATCAGAAGGAGCCAAGTCTGGTGAATAAGCCCCATGAGGTAGTTGATCCCGCTGTTGATCCCGCCGGTTCTCGTTGTATTCGGGGTGTTTTTGACGGAGACCACGGCTAAAATCGATTGATCGTTGTCGGTAGTAACCGTTTCACCTGGTTTGAGCAGGTCATACCAAATAATACCACGCTGGTCCCAGAGCAGTCAGAGCATGGCCTTTTTGGCGAACCAATTTGGCCGCACCGTCGATTGAACGGGTTCACCATGACTAACACACATATGAATATTTGTGCGTGTAATTTGAAAAATAAATATATTTTTAGTCACCAGCCACGATTCGATGCAAGAATGTCTTTCGCTTATATCTGACGTGCAGCAATTCACAGGTAAGTTTTCGGTTTCGGTGGGTCAATTCAAGGAGTACCCACATACCAGCTTAAAATAAATATATTTCAAACAATAAAAAATACATTATTGGCCCACTTCCAATGCGAGTTGTTCCTATGTTTCACCATCGTCTTTACGATGGTCGGCCGTGCTCCTCGTTTCTTTCATCAATAACACCACTTAATTTTTTTTTAAACCAGTAAAAAAACTATTAATTACTAAGAACATGTTCCCTGTAAGCTTTTATGAGCATTCGATGCGATTTAGCCTCACTTTTCTTCAATCAAAAGCAAAAAAGCAACAATTTCCGCAAATCGTTTTACTTGACATAACACTCGGTCTGATTGGCACAGGGATACAATCCTTGTTTAATGAACCTTGTATTGTTGTGAAATGAGTATTGCTGATAGAAGTCAAAATAATCAAGTAATGTGAAATACAGGTTTTGACAGCTCCTACAGTTGTAATACCCATCCATTAGAAAATTTTGGTTTCATATTTGTAGAACGGATGAGTTCCCAAATTCAAAACGAAATTTTTTCAACGCGATTCAGGTCAAAATTTCTGTCAATAATAAGAAAATTAGCTTCAAAGCTCACGAGCCTAGATTTATCGTTGGTGTTATACAGTCATTATTTTTATGTCACCTACTTCCTCAAGAAAAATACAGCTTTTTACGTAAAAACAGCCCTGAAGATCAAAATTTGCTTAAAAGTGAAAATAAGTCACACAAATATAAACGTCGCCTTCAAATATGCAAGTGCAACAAAAAGGCTAAACTGATATGACAATTTTGAAAGAACAAAAAAAACCTTTTTGCAAAACAAAGAACGATTGTATCGCCCGTCAGAAATTACTTGAAACAAAGACTGATTTTTCGATATTTACCCTGTATTTTGATCCCACCAAGAGGGTCTCTGAAATAGTTACTGTGAATCTCAAAGCTACAATTTTTTCGTCATCGCAATTAGAAAGCGATTTTTATGAACTTTGACATCGATTTTTGTAAACTTTCAAAACAATAAAAGTATTAGTTATTATTGTGCCCGTCCAAAAATAGTGAAAGTCTCGGTCTTGATTCCTGCAATAACTCGCCATTCGTTACCTTGAAACTGTCATTTGTATCCAAAAGAGCTTCTTAAGGAAAACTCTTCGAAAAACTATTGCTTCCTTGTTGGAGGGATACGATAGCTCGATCCTAGTGAAACTGGAAACTTCCTCAGTTATATTTTTCTAATTAAGGACTCAAATTGGTGTGATACATTTGTATGTCATTTTTGAGAGATTTTTGTCGTTGTTGGGTGTTTGAACAGATTTTCATCATCTTTTTCCGCACCAGTTAGACTTGGCGTGTTTTTTATTTCCAAATCCATGGCCCCTAAATTATCATTTTTACGAAGTTTCCAAACTAATCACAAAGCAAAACATCTTTGAATCCGCCGCATAGTCTTGAAGCGCTGCGCCACTTCTTTAGCTAAACCTCTGCGAAAATTATTTCACGTAGCTTATTCAAAAAGAAATTGTCCCATCAAAATGAAAACTTGCTTTCATTCAGGCCATCCTCAAAAAAGTGGAGGCGCACAACCCCTCTAATTATCGACCATCTGCTTTCAATCTCATTTTGCCAAAGATTTTCAAAAAAATTATTAATTCTCATTTAATGGGAATTAGGAAGTTTAACTTTTATTGAAGGTTTGATTGTAGTCTACCTCTAGTATAAACATACACATTCTATTAGCAAGCCGTGACATGTTTAATACTTCCAAAACTCAATGCTATCTTATACCTAAAAGATTTTGTGCTCGCACCACCACCACCACCACCTTTTATCCACGATGTGAATATTCTAGATTCGCTTTCGCTAAATATATTAGGAATTAACATTACCAGTAAACTTAACTGGGTCATGCATATTATTTGCGAAAAATGCGATGAATTGGGCGGGATATCTGAAAACGTGAAAGATGTGCTTTCCCAAACCTGACCTAGAGCTTTTATAGTGCATCCTTACACTAGGACAGAATTTAATGAAACGTCTCCTCTGATGTCGCAACTAAAGAGCAGTCTATGAGTAAAAATATACTCTTGAGAAACAATATACACTGAGTAACAATATACTCTTGAAATAAATTTTGAGCAGAACTTAAGGAAGTAACATGATCAGAGCGTTAGTATTGAAACCATTCTAAAATTACTCATCCTCAGGGTGCTAGTTGCCGAAAGCAGAAATAGTACAAATATTGAAAAAACTTCCAGTTTAAAACATAACACATGTTGAAAAATTACCTTGAATACCGAGTAAGATGTATGAACTACATTTTTCACTCATAATGGGAAACCTTAATCCAACAGTGACACAGCTAAATTACTTCGAACATAGTGCAATGGAAAAAATCAAAATGGACTCTAGAATATATTCTGGTTTACACAATGTCAACAGATAGTGAAAATTTAAGAAGCACAAGAAGTATAAATTCATAGACCAAAAATTTAGAAATTTTATATTGGGGTCTTTTGGAGAAATTAGGCAGAACATCTTTTTAGTAATTTGGGTATTCAATTCAAAAATTCAAAGCTTATTTTTTTTTTAGCTAAATTCCCGTGTCAGAAAAAGTTTCAACAGAAATGGTTGATTAGTGGAACCTGGTAATATGAACTGTAAGAAGCGAACTTCAGAGCATCTGTAACAAGCAATGAGCTGTGAAAATTACACTAAAAAATTGCATGAATAAATGTGTCAAGCCGAATCTGTCAAAGAACTTCGGAATATCGTTGCTAATAATAGCTTCAAATGCGCAAAATCTTATAGTTCTGAGCACAAACTGCTTAGCTAGTTTCGATTTCTGCAAGACTAATTTTCGGGAAATTAAATGTGCTTTACAAAAACCCTCCTAAAAGAGAGGGACCCCTACACCCAGTAGACTGATTTAATGAAGTGGATCCAGGCGTTTGTTAGCATCAAACCTTTGGCCTCAGAGGGGACTTTTCCTGCATCACAGGTGAAAAGAAGAGTAGAACCAAATTATCGCCCGTCCGCAGTATCTGCACCAGTCAATTCGTTCCTAGCTGATCCTCTAGACCAGGGGTGGGGCAAACCTAATACTGGTATGATCGACATTAATTTTTTTAATTTTTGCGCGATCGACTTCGAAAAATGGGTTGAATTAAAAACAAATAAAAATTTAATTATATTACTAATTTGTGCAATGTACTTTATTAATAAATATTTTGGATTAATTTTTAATGTGTATGCGTGACTCTCCATTTCATCCAAAAGTATTGTAGAGTTAGGCTTGTAAGCACTGATGCACAATCGAATAGATGCTATTAAGTGGTCATCAGTCAGAGAACTCCTATGTTGCGATTCGATGTTTTTCATATGAGAAAACGTTGCTTCACATAGATAAATGGAAGCAAAAAAAATGCCAATATCCTCATTGCCACCAATCTCAATAATATATATTTTTTATGGTAATAAAATCCAAAAATAATTTTCATTTGCGCGTGCTTTTGTTAAAATTTCTAACTCTAGATCCGATGAGTTCGATTGTATTAGGTTGCTGCAGATGAAATGGCCGATTTAGTAATAAATTTTTAAACAGCTGTAACTTTTTACAAAGACAAAATCAAAATAGGTACCAATAGATGCAACGCACTTTTCCCAACGAGATACAGGTACATTTATTCCAGTTTTCTAGAAGTCCGACTTTCTGCTTCGAAGAAACTCTTTGAAGGCATTTTTGACAGCAGCTTCATTATCAAATCTTTTTCCTGTCAAAAACTGATCCAAATGTTTAAAGAAATGATAATCTGTTGGTGAGAAGTGTGGTGAATATAGAGGGTGAGGAAGAGTCTTATAGCACAACTCGTTTAATTTTTGGACCGTTGTTTTCGATACATCAGGTCGTGCGTTATCATGAAGTAGTATTACTCCATCCCTGTTGACAAGCTTAGGTCGTTGGACTATCAATTTCTGATGCATTTCATCCAGTTGAGAACATTATTTCTTGGCATTGATAGTTTCGCCAGGTTGCAGGAACGAATGATGGATAACTCCAGCTACAGACCACCTAACAGTTACCATTATTTCCTTTGGATGAAGGCTTGATTTCGGCATGTGTCTTGGCGCTTCATCGGCATCTAGCCATTGGGCCGATCGGCGACGATTATCGTATAAAATCAACTTTTCATCGCAGGTCACAATTCGGTGCAAGAACGGTCCCTTTTTGTTGCGGGAGAGAAGAGAATTTGAAATCTTCATTCGACACGTCACGCTTTGCTCGGTAAGATCATGCGGAACCCAGTTGTCAAGCTTTTTCACTTTTGCAAGTTTTTGCAAGTGGCGGCAAACTGTCGAATTGTAAACGCCTAATTTCTTGGCAAGATCCCTTATGATTTGGCGGGGGTCAGACTCTACTAATGCACGCAGTTTGTCGATATCGATCGATGGTCCGGGGTGTCCACGTGGCTCACTTCCAAGGACCATATCTCCAGATCGAAATTTTTCGAACCACAGCCGAGCGGTTCGTTCGCTGACTGTATCAGGCTCAAATGCGCTGTTGATATTCCTCGTTGCTTCCGTTGCGTTGTACTCTAATTTAAATTCGTATAGTAAAAGTAGCCGTTTAGAATTCACTTCCATGTTCACTTTCTCCTTTTGTTTTTACGATCACTATGAAGTGCAAAACAGAAATGACTCCACAAACCAAAGAAGCAGTATTTATACTTCAATATGTCGTATCATTTGCACCGCCTTGTGCCAACATAATACACTAAAATTGCAGCCAACTCTATGTCATTGCTAAATCACCCATTTCATCTGCAGCAACCTAATAAAAAATGAGCTAGATTTCATGAAATGTTCTCGTTATCGAATTCTCTAAAAGGAAATGAAATAAATTCAAAATTCGGTTGAAGGTTATTGAGATTTGCAAATCGTCTCTCGAATTCTGGATTAAAATTTTCCAGTTCAGGACAAAACATTTTAATATTACATTCACCAGTAGGTTAGGTTAGGTTGTGCCAGTTGGCACAAGGCCACACATAGACCTATTGGTCCAAAGTGATACCAGATAAATGGGCCAGGAGAAAAAAAGTTCAGTCCAAGCGACCATCGAAGGCCCCGGACTTTTTCGCGAACTGAAGGATGTCTTTCAGTTTTTGCATTTTACATTCACCAGTTAGTTTAATATGTTTTTCTAAATATGGAAAATATTTAAAAATTTTGCCTATTTAGTTGTGAAGCGAAAGGTTTTAATTTTACTTAAAAAACATTTACCGAACTCAACAAGTCAACAGTATTTTCCTTTTCCTTGTAATTGTAAATGAACTGAGCTGTAACGCTAATGCTAATTTCTTTACCCATACTAGATCTGCCAATTGTTCATGTTTTTGTCCTAATCTGTCCAAAAATGCAATAATTTCAGGCAAAAGATTTAGAAATCTTTGCGAAAAGCTTCCTCAGCTAAGCCATCTAAAGCTTAGTACTGGTTTCGATTTCATATTATATTTTCATGCAAATTTTCACGTGAAATTTATTTCGGCGAAAATTTAGCTTGAAAATAAGCAAGAGTTGTACTCACTTTTAAGCGTGAAAAATTGCTTGGAAGATGCTTTCGCTTTGGAAATGCAGATAGCTTTGGCACATGTCTCCAATCATTTCACGCCAATTTAGTATGTGCAGTTCATTCTTTAGGTTAGTACTGAGTTAATCGTGAAGCTAAATTTTGACATGTGGTATCTGGTCATTCTTTCAAGCAAAAATTTTGAAAATGGAGAAAAGCGGAGGCACTTATCATTTCTGACGGATAAGATGTCAAGAATTTCAATTTTCGAACGATTTTGTTACTGAAAAGACATTTACACAATTCAATATTCAAATTCAAACGCCAAATGTCACTTTTTAGCTCGAAAGAATGAACTGCACAAACTAAATTGGCGTGAAAAGATTTTAATTTAAAATTTTATTTGATTTTAAATCGAGATTAACCTTTTTTGCGGTGTGTGTGACAATTTACTACCTTGGTAGCAGGGAAACGAATGCAAATGCAGGCAAGGTATACAGCGGGAAGCAAAAATATAAAGTTGTACTTTAGAACAGAGAGATTTAAGGAAATGAAACAACCGTATACGTATACGAGATTTAGTAAAGCAGTTTTACTACTATGATATAAATCTATAAATTGCAAAAATCGAGAGCATAGCTATCTCGGATTTTCCCTTTGGCTTCTCCGCCACCAAGGCTCTGCGAGCTTTTGTGTGAACTGAAACTGCGTGAACTGTCCGATTAGATTTATTAAGCCAAGGCCCATTCCAAAATGTACTGAATAAATCGTCTACTAAATTTTTATTTCACATTTTAAATTAACCTAGTAAATTATTAAAAATGTCTGTGATCGACTGTCGAACTGTTTGTGATCGACCGGTCGATCGCGATCGACCGTTTGCCCACCCCTGCTCTAGACGTATACTTTGGAAGGACGGCTAAAGCTCCACTTTTGCTGAGAGCCCCTGCTTCATTTTTGGTATCGAGGAATCTTTTGAATTGGTATATTTCAAATTCTTTGTCAATATTTTAATTTCTCTATCCGTATCAGCTTTAGCAAAGCCTTATTGCGAACTGTTATCTATGTGAGCATTTTAGCCCCTTCTTCGACTTTGGTATATGCTTCCTAATTTTTACTAATGTTCGAAGAACATTAGTATTAAAATCGATTCGGCCAAAAATTCATATTTCTTTATATATATATATATATATGTACAAAAAATTTCAGTGAGATAATCTCGGGAACGCGCCATTCGATTGAGCTGAAACTTTCAGGATACATTGGTGTATATGCAGAATAGGTCCAGGTCTCTTTAAATGTCAGGTATTGCAAACCTTTTCGCGCCGGCGGGCATTTAAGTGATATTTTTAATATACCTATTATTTCGTGCACAAATGATTTTCGCAAAAATAAAGTTAATAAAATAAATTTCTAACGTGTTTTACATATGAATCGGATAATGCTTTGGAATATTTTAACCCTATGTGTGCGCTGGGTGCCTAAAAAGAGGACGGGAAAATTTGAAAATTTTTAAATTTCGATAACTTTTGACAGAGCTATTCAATCATTACCAAATTTTCAGGACATATTGATATTATTTAGTTGTAGATTTATGTGGCTTTTAATGAGCGTGCTGGCAACTCTGTAGCTAGGGCAGGCACTGAAAGTGAAAACCTCCAAATCATCGTCTCTCTTGAAAAAATGCAGTTTCTTCAAAAATAAGCCTTTCATATGTAAATCTTGTGCTTTGTTTACATAACCAAAAAAAAAAAAAAGATATGGTATAACGGGCACGCCTGGCAACCCTTGCCCAATTTACCTATATTTTTAGCATCAAAAACTTCTGTTCACGGAAACTCACGATCCGATGGGCAGAATTATTTGAAATTCACAGCATGTATTGACCTTAAATAGGACCAGGTCTGATAGAAGTGATTTTGAAATGCGGGCAATTCTGTGCCAGTGGTGCCATCTTGAAAAACCACTAAAAAAGATAACTGTTTTTAGCCCTATAAATTCTGATTGAATCGTTCGATTTTGACGAAACTTACACAATTGCTGGACCTTACTTTAAGCCACGTTTGGTAGAAATTTGGTTGAAAAATTCGATTGGAGCTGCCAGCTATGATAATTTTGGTGTCTTCATTTTGAAAAAAAAAATTTGGAAGTAAAAACATTCAAACCATCGAATATTCAAAAAAATGTCCGTTTCTTACAATAAAACCAATCTGTATATAAATCTTATGTTTTATCTACACGTTCAAAATAAAACTTTGGAAATTTCATGTCGGACAAGAACGGTAACCCTCTCCCAGTTAACCTATATTTTTAGCATCAAAAACTTCTGTTCACGGAAACTCACGAACCAATAATCAGATACAGCTAAAATTTACAGAATGCATTGGACTTAAGTAAGACCAGATTTGATAGAAGCGATTTTGAATTGTGGGCAACTCTGTGCCAGTGGTGCCATCTTGAAAAATTACAAAGAAAAAAAACTGCTTTTTGCCCTATGAAATGTGAATAAGTTACCAGATTTTCATGAAATTGACACAGAAGCTAAACCTAACTCTAATCTCTGTTTGGTGGAAATTTGGTTGAAAAATTTGATTGGTGCTACCTGCTATGGTAATTTTTGTGTCTTTGGTTTTGAAAATTCGCTCAGGAAAATAAAACTTTTTGTACTATAACTTCCAGTGCAGTCATGAAATCAATACGAATTTCATACAATTAATGAAACCTGTCATAAACATTATTCAGGCCAAATTTGGTTGAAAAGACACGATAGGGTTGCCAGCTATTGTTGGTTTTGTGTTTAATTGCAATATCTTTATTAAGCGGTTTTATCGTAGAATTTTCAAATGGTAATGATATTGTAGTGACAATAAACAGCAAATATTAAGCTTTCGATCATTTGAAAAAACTCGCTGCAGGTAACCCTAAATTTCTTTATACTCCTATAACTTCGAATGTAATTAAACAACGTGAAGCAGATTTGATATATTCTTGGATTTGATACTGGCGAAAGGTTGCCAGCACGAGTCGGTTGTGCTACTTTTGTATCAATAAATGCTTACAGTTAGTATACATACCGGAAACATTTACAATGAAAATAAATAACCGATGTTCCAATTCGCAAAGTTCTGCAAATTTTTCGGATCGCAGCCCCAAACACCAACTTCAGTTACAGTGCTGCAGGCACTGAGCATTTTCTTCATTGATGTTATATGAGATGCTGCTTTCAAAATTATGTGAAATAAGCAACTGATAACGAATATAATTAACCCGTGTTTTGCTCTCATAAACGTTGAAATTCATGCCAGTGGTAATATCTGAAACCTTGCACCATATGAGTTATAATGCATTCTTAAGACGAAAGTAAAACGTGGCATTTGAAACAGTTTGGCCGTAATAAGCAGCACATGTGGTGGAATATGCACTCAAAACCTGCACGATTCTTCTACTGTTCTTCGAACATTAGTGTTTCTAGCGGTTCAGGTGCGCTAGAGTTTTTTTAGTATTAAAACATTAGTATTAAAATCGATTCGGCCAAAAATTCATATTTCTATATATATATATATATATATGTACAAAAAATTTCAGTGAGATAATCTCGGGAACGCGCCATTCGATTGAGCTGAAACTTTCAGGATACATTGGTGTATATGCAGAATAGGTCCAGGTCTCTTTAAATGTCAGTTATTGTAAACCTTTTCGCGCCGGCGGGCATTTAAGTGATATTTTTAATATACCTATTATTTCGTGCACAAATGATTTTCGCAAAAATAAAGTTAATAAAATAAATTTCTAACGTGTTTTACATATGAATCGGATAATGCTTTGGAATTTTTTAACCCTATGTGTGCGCTGGGTGCCTAAAAAAAGGACGGGAAAATTTGAAAATTTTTAAATTTCGATAACTTTTGACAGAGCTATTCAATCATTACCAAATTTTCAGGACATATTGATATTATTTAGTTGTAGATTTATGTGGCTTTTAATGAGCGTGCTGGCAACTCTGTAGCTAGGGCAGGCACTGAAAGTGAAAACCTCCAAATCATCGTTTCTCTTGAAAAAATGCCGTTTCTTCAAAAATAAGCCTTTCATATGTAAATCTTGTGCTTTGTTTACATAACCAAAAAAAAAAAAAAGATATGGTATAACGGGCACGCCTGGCAACCCTTGCCCAATTTACCTATATTTTTAGCATCAAAAACTTCTGTTCACGGAAACTCACGATCCGATGGGCAGAATTATTTGAAATTCACAGCATGTATTGACCTTAAATAAGACCAGGTCTGATAGAAGTGATTTTGAAATGCGGGCGATTCTGTGCCAGTGGTGCCATCTTGAAAAACCACTAAAAAAGATAACTGTTTTTAGCCCTATAAATTCTGATTGAATCGTTCGATTTTGACGAAACTTACACAATTGCTGGACCTTACTTTAAGCCACGTTTGGTAGAAATTTGGTCGAAAAATTCGGTTGGAGCTGCCAGCTATGATAATTTTGGTGTCTTCATTTTGAAAAAAAAAAATTGGAAGTGAAAACATTCAAACCATCGAATATTCAAAAAAATGTCCGTTTCTTACAATAAAACCAATCTGTATATAAATCTTATGTTTTATCTACACGTTCAAAATAAAACTTTGGAAATTTCATGTCGGACAAGAACGGTAACCCTCTCCCAGTTAACCTATATTTTTAGCATCAAAAACTTCTGTTCACGGAAACTCACGAACCAATAATCAGATACAGCTAAAATTTACAGAATGCATTGGACTTAAGTAAGACCAGATTTGATAGAAGCGATTTTGAATTGTGGGCAACTCTGTGCCAGTGGTGCCATCTTGAAAAATTACAAAGAAAAAAAACTGCTTTTTGCCCTATGAAATGTGAATAAGTTACCAGATTTTCATGAAATTGACACAGAAGCTAAACCTAACTCTAATCTCTGTTTGGTGGAAATTTGGTTGAAAAATTTGATTGGTGCTACCAGCTATGGTAATTTTTGTGTCTTTGGTTTTGAAAATTCGCTCAGGAAAATAAAGCTTTTTGCACTATAACTTCCAGTGCAGTCATGAAATCAATACGAATTTCATACAATTAATGAAACCTGTCATAAGCATTATTCAGGCCAAATTTGGTTGAAAAGACACGATAGGGTTGCCAGCTATTGTTGGTTTTGTGTTTAATTGCAATATCTTTGTTAAGCGGTTTTATCGTAGAATTTTCAAATGGTAATGATATTGTAGTGACAATAAACAGCAAATATTAAGCTTTCGATCATTTGAAAAAACTCGCTGCAGGTAACCCTAAATTTCTTTATACTCCTATAACTTCGAATGTAATTAAACAACGTGAAGCAGATTTGATATATTCTTGGCTTTGATACTGGCGAAAGGTTGCCAGCACGAGTCGGTTGTGCTACTTTTGTATCAATAAATGCTTACAGTTAGTATTCATACCGGAAACATTTACAATGAAAATAAATAACCGATGTTACAATTCGCAAAGTTCTGCAAATTTTTCGGATCGCAGCCCCAAACACCAACTTCAGTTACAGTGCTGCAGGCACTGAGCATTTTCTTCATTGATGTTATATGAGATGCTGCTTTCAAAATTATGTGAAATAAGCAACTGATAACGAATATAATTAACCCGTGTTTTGCTCTCATAAACGTTGAAATTCATGCCAGTGGTAATATCTGAAACCTTGCACCATATGAGTTATAATGCATTCTTAAGACGAAAGTAAAACGTGGCATTTGAAACAGTTTGGCCGTAATAAGCAGCACATGTGGTGGAATATGCACTCAAAACCTGCACGATTCTTCTACTGTTCTTCGAACATTAGTGTTTCTAGCGGTTCAGGTGCGCTAGAGTTTTTTAATTATATCAGCTTCTGACTGTTCTGTTCATTTAGGTCCTCTATCGCCTCGGAGAGTATAGCTGAATTTAAGAGTATAGCGGATTGAAAGTATGGCTATCTGATCGGAGCTTAATCTAACTACTTTAGTTTTCTTTATCTTTATTATATGCGTGGCCTTAACAATGGCAGATAATTCTGCTTGATATATTGTGACCTTGTTATAAAAGGGGAAGTACATTTTGCACCTGAATCCTACAATCTTGGCTCCTAGTCCACAATTCGTCTTTAAGTCATCCGTATACAGTGTTTGCGTATTTGCACCTGTATACCAAATTTACACCCTTTGTACTTCCTTCATACTCAACCCTTCGCAGCTCCCATCCTTGCCCTAAATTTTCTTCTGCCCAGGCTCTGCATTAATATCACCTGGGGTATGGCACCATTCTAAAAAAAGGTACACTTTGCACTGAGTCTTTTTTTATAAGTGAAATATTTAACACAATAAAAACCCAAAGAAACCATCAACTGCTAAAAATTTTCATATTATAAATTCGAAATAAGACTCTTATGATGATGGCATTCGGTTGATGACACTTTCCTGAAGAATGAAATACGTTGATGTAATTCTTAACTCATCTCGATCCGATGCTTCTTAGCCTAAGCATAGAGACCAGAAGCTTGTAATTTTCTCGTTTCCATCCCTTTTAGTATACTCTTCATGACTCTGAATTATGTGATGTAAAACACGTGAATCTGTTTCAAAAAATTCTTTCACCAGCCATCTAGAAAGTAAATCAGCACCTACACTTATGAGATATCCTTCATATCATCACAGCAAACATCTCGTTATAACTTCTCCTGCATCTTATTTCAACGCTATGGAATTTCATCTATATCCGCTTTCTGATGATTCACTCCATTATTCGGGGATTTTCTTCAGCTACGTATAAAACGTTGCAGATTTCGGGTGTTTTCCGGTGTTTTGAAAATCTCCTACCGTTGTCAATATTCATACAATAGGCCACCCCGGGTATGTAAATATCATAGAAGGGGTGGCATAGTTGAATATTACTTGGGTATACTGTTCTCGACAGGTTCATTCTCTCTTCGACGGTAACGGTGCAGGCATTTTTGGAACCATATGTATCCGCGAAAGAACCTTTATTATAATACACACATCATATTGTGGATTCTTTTTTCGGGAAAATTGTCTGTGTTGCGACCGCTGAGATGGTGTTCCGTTGTCATTGCAATACGATGGAGAGGAGAGGATATTGGAAGCTGAAAGCTTGTAAAAATGACATGCACACATTTAGAACGTATCGTTGTCGTTTCAATAAAATTGTCATACACGAAATATTTTGACTGGAAGTGACAGTTTCAAACTGTGAACCAAATCAAAAACGGAACAGTAAATGGTTGTTGCTTAAATTGGGGGAAATTCATTTCTTCGTACTATACGTGGCTCTTTCTTACTGTATAAAAAATGCACTTAGCTTGTGAAATTGAATGCGTGTTTAAGATGATTCCGTAGATTGCCGAGGTAGGAAGTCAAGATAATGTGTGCTTACAGTATTCTATGCTTGTGAGTCTACAGGCAGTTATAATAGGATTTTCCGTCTGGCTGAGACACATGACGGGGGCCTTTGAGCTTTGTATCTTCTTAGAGTCAACCATGTCGTCACATATTTCCATTGAGAATAACACAAATGTTCGGTCGAAAGAGGGTTTCGGTGTGAATCAGTTGACTTTTCAATGTGACCTAAGTACGTGCAAACTCTCTGGCCAGGTTTTATCTCCGCTGATTCAATTAAAATCCACAACTCTCCTAACTCAACCTGTGCGGAACGAATACAATTTTAATGTGGAAAATCCTTTCACTAGACCTCATATTGCATACCGCATGAAATAATTAAAACAGAGCCACAATGCGGTTTCGCGCAAAGTGAAGGTGATGATAAAGGTGTTGGATACTCCATGAGAAATGGTCGCATGTGTAATCCGATGCCAAGTTGCCATGCTTTGTGCCTAAGTGCATTCGCTCGTTAGTCGTTAGCTTATTATTTCAATTTCTTCATTTCGAAGCGCTTTTTATTATAAGCAGCAATTGTACCGTGTTTGGTGAGCGAGAGAGGACGTTGCGTCGCCGGTCGGTCCTGGAATGACATTCAAAGACACACGCTATTCGTAAAGAAAAGTGTCGCTAAGTGAACGCGAATGTAATATGACAGGACTTTGGCGTCTGTTGCCTTCAAGTGCTTTTTCGTGTTTGGTGGCTTATCATGGGACATTAGTCGAGTCCTGACACTGTTTTTTAATGTGGCTGCTGCTGTGAGATTTTTTTACGATTCACAACAGGCTTCTACTGTTTGGGTGAAAGTTTAAGAAATCAAAACGGGCTGCAGTCCGGAAAACTAAGGGCTGATGTAGATGTTCGAAAGGTATCAGAAAGCATCGATAAGTATTGATGATTTCCTGTAAATGTTTAAGGAAATATTTTTGGAAAGATCGATATATGATGATAAAGGAAGTATAAAATATTAAACAATAAATGAATCAATTATATCGATTAGTATTATTCCACAATTTGCAACCCAAAACTTACTGCCCTTAACGCTTGACATCGGTCAAAATCAGACAGCAATTCATTTATCGTTTTAATAGCACCCTGTGCCTGAGTTTGTTCATCTATAACAAATCCTCTGCATCCAGCACTGCTAACTGCACTTCTTCACTACGATCCCGTTTCAGGATTTTTATGGAAGATGTACATGCAACGCTTCAACAAAGTCAGTCAGCTAGTTTAATTCCTTTTCGCTTTTCACTTTTCACTTATAAGCCACATCAACCTCTTCCCCCAAAAGAAATGCTTCTCTCCGACGAATTGAACGTAGTGGTGTGTCGGTTACGCGAAAAATGCGGTTAATAGCTTTTCCACATTCGGAAAAAAGTATAGCTTACTGGCCGTTTAACAGTTGGTCGTTGTCGATGTCGACGACTCAGAAGTACTCATGGACGTTTTCGTCATGACATCATGCATGCAATGTGGATTTTCCAGGTATGTAGCGGTTTTTCACTTGGCTCACGCAAACTGATAAATTTCATCGTTATGAAAAGTAGCTAGCCTAGCTAGCTGCCTGTTAACGAGCAGTTGAAAATGGAAATGCATTATTGTTGAATATTTGCCTAATAGGCAGAAATGCATATTTGCACGGAATTATGGATGAAGTGGTGCAGTGTTTTGAGTGGATAAGGATATAGGAAGGCATATGCAGGAATAAACTGAGTAGTTTCTATTATGATAACTATCGGATATGCATAGTGTCTATAATTTATTGACAAAACTCGGATTACAGTGTAACCACGAAATTTTTTTGTTTAAGATGCGTAATCATGATGGTAAAATTAATGACTATTTTGAGTGCAGTTTTTCCTAAAACTTATATTAAAATGTTTTTAATACTTATGCCAGAAGCTATTGAAATTGCTTGTTTAAATAAAGAATATGGTAACACTTTGTATAGGATTTTTCGATAAACATTTGAAGAATACATCAGCGGCAAAAACTCTGTTCTTATACTTAAATTAGATCCCACACGTCAGCTCCATATAATCCTCAGATGGTAGTACTATTGATTTGCCTATGAATTACTCTGTTTGTGATTTGATAAAGCTGCTAACGCCCTCGTGACTCTTACTTTTACAGCATTGAAGAGCCCTGACGAAGTAAAACGCAAGCCTATATGTTGGTACGTATTGTCTACTTTTATTGTTTTGGTCTTATAATTGAATTCAAGGCTACCAGAACTTCCAGCAGAACGAAGAAAATCCATTATTTTTGTTTTGACTGTATTGCTTAAAATTCTATTTGTATCAGAGTGTTTTTCAAGAGCAAACATCTTCCTCCACATATATATTTTGTTGTGGGCTGATAAAACTAAATCGTCCACCTAAAAAAATATTCAAATTGTTTTAAACTACTTATATTTTCAATTTAAACCTGTTCAAACACATCAAATTATAGAAACAAATAAAACCTACCCCACATTTTTTTAAATTAATAATTCAAATTTTTTTCACTCCAAACAAATCAAATTCATACCCCATTAGCATTCAAACTTTATCTTTCTACTAATTAACTTGCTCAAAAAAATAAATAAAACAAACTCTCCAGACATCAGCTATAATAAACCGACATTTGAATTCTTCGTCCCCAATGGTAAAAAAATACCATCATTGCCATCTCATTGAATCTATTCCATTTTCGTGGCTCCACGGAAAATTGATTGCAGCTGATTAGCTGCCAGCACTTGTCAATGCTAAGCTTTTACAGGAGTCATCGATCAAAAAAGGACTAAACGATAGTCGGTGTGGCGGCAAAAACACCAGCAAATAGGATACTGGCGGCGAGTCGAACAAGATTTGATAAATTTCGAAAATCTCTTCAAGTGACACCCTCCTTAATGACCGGGAATGTCGAATACGAAAAGAAATGGAGCGCATAACGTAGACACATCACGAATCTTGAGGGCATCTAGAGCCGGGCCTGCTTTTTCAGGTCGGTCAGAGCACTTCATGCTTCGAATTTAATACTTTGGCTGTTTTTCGAATTCGTTGATTTCAGCTTTTTCCCTCTTTCCCGAATCATAGTGACGTGAAGATGGTGTAGACGGTGAAGGCGAGATCAAGGTAGGATTTTGGCCAGATGGCTAAAATAGGTTATAGATTTTTGTATGAATTTGTTATTTCTGGCTGTTTGTGAAGAAAGGTGGTGATTATCCTGCAAAAGGTTGTATTTTATGCTGACGCTGAAGGTGGCATTGACACGAGTTGATGTCATCTTTTAAACAAGAAAGAGTGATTGCTTCAATTTTCCTTCTCTAGGACCGTGTATTTCTGCAAAATTTACCGATCGATTTGAACATGATTATATCGATATAGTTTTCTAGATTGTCATACATTCATCAACAAAAAATCTGTCTTTTTTCAATATCACGTGAATCCAACATCAGTCATGCTTCTCTTTACGACGGCAGTCAACACTACAAGCGACAATGCTGCTATTTCCACATTAACCACACGATTTGATGGTCGGCTATAAATCATTTCGCAACGCACTTTTTGCTCAAACTTCATGCTTGACGGCTTTTACTTTCGGTCCTGCGACAATGAACAGTGGATCCCCCACAGGATGGTAGTTTTTTGCAATATGACATAGTCTCCATTCCCTGCTTTAGGCGTATTATGTGTTCCTCGTCTATTGTTACTACTTTGCACGATCTATTATTCTTAAGAGGAGCGAGGACGTCTTCGTCATCATTTTGGTCGTGGTGGTTGTCGACAGGATAAACACTTCCGTCTTCGAATCATTGATATGGGTCGAACGAATTACCACGATGAGATTTTCAGCATTCAATGGAAACGACAATGTTTTCGATTGACGATTAACTTGCAGTCCCGACGAAACTGAGAGGCTCGCAACCGTGAATTTGATTGGGACAATGTCATTAGGCAATTGAAAACACTTTGTCAAACAATATTGATGGCTCCGTTGAACTGTAGTGGTGGATTTATGTCCTACTTTCCACGCTCCGATCGAAATGACGAGGAAAAACTTTAAGATGGCCAGCACTTAACAAGATAAATGGTTTGTCGTTTCGATTGGCTCTAGTTGGATACTCTTGATGCCACGTACATTGTTTCTCGTTCGATTCGAGACTGAATATTTTTTCCTATTTCCATTTATAAACGAATTTATGTACGGTCGCATTGTTTGTCTTTTGTAAGTGTGCTATGTGATGTGTGTTGCAGTGCGTTGGAAGTCGATAAAAAAGCTGAAAGTTTTTCATTGACATGATGGTAAACATAATTTTGTACAATGATGGATCATTTGGTGATTCGAAATATTTTATTGTTTTTCGCTCTTTCAGGATTGTTAGATAGAAGAACTTTGAAGAATGGGGAAAGTGAGAATGGAGCTTATTTCTGAAAATAAAACAGTAACAGCTATATGATCGAATGAAAAAATTTAATATTTTTCAATTCTAGAACATTAATGTAATTCAATTCTAGAATATTGATGTCTTCAACGATCTGTACGAGTTTTAAAATATAATGATACAAAATGTGGCTCATTAGTATTCACACCGCCACAAAAGTGAAAAAGGAATCAAACAAGACCCTCAATTGTAGTCGACAAAACAACAAATTATTTCCAGTGCTTTGGTTTTCAAATGTCAAATAAGAAGCAAGCATATCAACCAAAAGACCTAGATTATACAACATAATCACTCAGAACTAATTTCTGCCTTAAAAAGTACGTCCCTTCCACAAAGTTTAATTTTTAATTAGCAATTTATTTCAAACAATTTCCGTATTTATTGCCTGCTAGTAAATTTTAGTAAGTAGTGAATAATTTCGACTTTTGAAAGTAAAATCTCAACTGTTAGCGAAGTACAATTTCGCAGTCGACTCAACTACAGTTCAATCTTTTGTGACACTTACAATATAGCACTTGGGCAATGCACACAAAAAAATATACACATTTTTCAGATTTAAAATTTAATTTGGTAAAAGTTACAAAAAATTCAACGAACTCTTTGATTTCGTTAACACGACAATAAGCAGGCTTAAGTAAAAGAAAAGCTATGGCTCTATTACCATTTCAGGAATTTTTTTTTGTCAACTCAATATTAAGGAGAAACACATCATAGCAAACTACTCCTTAAAAAACGCCAACCACTTTTTTACCAATAAAATCTAATAACCATACAGGAGCGGCCGTAAAGTAATTGGCACCGGGTGAGTACTGAATTCGCCACTCTGAATCCATGATTTATATCGAAACTACATGGTGCACCTACGTGAACCTTTAAAACTGGTTTTTTGAGTAGGTTTGAGGAGATGGCGATTTAGCCTGGGGCGATCCAGATTGATATATTTTTTATTAAGATTATTTGAGAATTTACATATAATTACCAAATAGCTCTATAAATTTTAGACAAAATTAATACAAGAAACTATTGCGTCCACAGGATGCGGTGTTTAATTTTCTTCTTGCTTGTAAGTTCAGTTATGAAGATACAGAATAATAAAGGATCTAAAATGAAGCCTTGCGGTTCCTTTGACAAAACAATTTCGAAGCTAAATGAGCTATTGCTGCTTTCTTTCTTCCAAGCAGGTGAGGGTTAATTAACGTAGCTGTACTCAATGAGAAATCGAAATTGCGTTGCATAGGAGTGAGCCATCAGTCTGTTTTCTGCACTGGTATTACTTTCCCTACTTTCCATAGCAAGTGAAAAAACAATATCATGATTATGGTATTGAAAATATATGTCATTAAAGGTCATAAGTATGAAAGAAGTATTTTGGTGAAAAGTAGTGGGAGTTTTTAGCCCAGTTGCCTTCAAATTTATGCCAGCAACAACTCTATCCACATCATATCCTTCGATTTTTGCATAGTAAAAAGCAGCACAAATTAGAGAAAAATATTCTCTATTTAAAGACTATTAATGAAATTAATAAATATTTTTTTTACGAAATGTGTTCATTATAATTCATCTTAATGTATTTGTTGATAATAAATGTATGTATTTCGTTGATCCGGCTGAAGACGTATGGTGGCGGATGTGAAATGGCGTTTGGTCCACTGGTCGTCGCTTTATCTACTATCTTCTACTCCTCCTAAATTAAAATCGTTGCTAATGATGTTTGAGGGGGGATCAAATAAAATTTTCAAATTATTTATTAAAAATATAAAAATAAACAATTTATGTTTGTACATAGCTTCCTGCTATTGATATACATTTTTCCAGTGAGCATGAAAGTTTTGTATTCCAGTATCGTAGAATGAAGTTGATTGCGTCAAGACCCAATCGCGCACGCACATTTTCACTTCTGCATAGTCTTCAAATCGATGCTCTCCTATAGATTCTTCAAGCTGCTCAAACAAACAAAAAATCGCATTGCGATAGGTGCGGTCTATAAGGAGGATGATCAAGTGCAGTCCAGTGCAGTTGGTCCAGTTTGGAGACTGTCAGTGCTGTAGCATGGGGCCTAGCGTTGTGGTGGTGAAGAATGACATTTCGAATCGGTTGGTTTCGTCTCTTGCGCCGATATGCAGCCTTCACTTTGTCCACCAGTTCGCAGTAAAAAGCAACATTCATATTGCGTCACTCACGCAAAAAATCAACCGAGCCGTTTCGGTCAATTCAGCTTGATACATGACCATGATCCAGGATTTTATCTTGCCTGAATTGGATGAGTTTAACGTGGAAGACGTCTGGTTTCAGCAGGTTGGTGCCACAGCCCACAAAGCAAGGATTGTCACGGACTTTTTGAGAGCAAGGTTCTTCGGACGTCTCATCTCTTTTAAGGATATTTGAACTGACCAGCACGGTCTCTTGATTTAGCCCCTTGCGATTTTTTTCTGTGGGGATAACTCAAATCTAAAGTTCTCAAGTATCTCAAGAACAATATCCGGACCAATATCGCAGATATTCCTGTCTGAATGCTTCAAAAAGTGCACGAAAATTTCAGAAAAAGGCTGTTAGAGTATATACGGGGGGAAGGAGCACATTTGAGTGATACACTATTCAAAGCTTTGTAAATTTAAATCTCCATTGCTATAAAATGAGGGGAAAAAATCTGAAAAATGTTCAGTAGTTTGTGATTTATTCAATTTCGTAATCCATCTGTCTATGGCGCTCCATCCTGCATTTGGCTCACAAGCACAATATAATTTCTAAAATACTAAAATATAATCTTTCAGTCCATTTAACTAGGCATTCACTGCAGCCCCCAAGTAAAGGTTAACCTATGGTAAAAATTGTGTTTCATTTAAAATTTTAACATCCTCTATTTTCATTTTCGCTGAGTAATTCCTTTGAATATAATTATTGAGTATTATTTTCGTTAATCTTGTTATTTCCAAATTAAGCCAAACTATTTTTGGGGGTGCACTTTGAAAGAGCTTATTTAATTGTAGAATTCGATAAAGGGCTAGTCGCAGGCTGAGCTTTTCAAACTCTGTACCTTTTTGTTAGACATTTTATTTTCGTTATTTGACTTTTTCAAACTTTTACTCCATCGTTCGTAATATAAAATATTATAATATCTGGAAGTTTTGAAAAAAATTGGGTGTCTGGGAAACGTTGGGTAACAATCTGGCAATCGCCAGACATAAATCTGGATATGGCATCACTGCCTCCACTTCATTCCCATCTTTTAAGAAACCGGTTTGATCGCATGGACACATCGACTTATGTGTAAAAAAGGCCCCTAATGCGACATCTTGACTGTATAATAAATATCGAAATGCGATCACGGTAAAGGACCAAAAAAAATTCAAAAATACCTAAAAAGTGCTTAGAAAGTATCTGAAAATACCTAAAAAGAGCATGAAAAGACCTAAAAAGATCCTAAAAAGAACCCAAATAATACCTCTTCAATTTAGGAAAAGCTTATCAGAGGTAAATATTTGCGAGCATTCATTTTTCAGAGAATTTTTTTTTATTATTATATTACAGAGTATATCAACTACATGCGAATCTCTCTTTATTTTTGACGTGTTTTTTCAAATTGTACTTCATTACGGAAATTGATTTCTATAAAAAAATGAAATCTAGAACATCATAGGTCAAAATATATCGGGTTCATCCTTAATTAATAACATATCGAACATTAATTTGCAGTATTCGAGTTCATAGTTGATCTCCAGTCAAGTGTGGAAGCAAACTTTGAAAGGAATAGTAAGGTTAGGTTAGGTTAGGTTGAAATGGCTGCCGATCCCCAGAGACCTGACGACCGGCACACATAGGCACAAGAGAGGCCCGTTGTGATACCATACTAAATTAGTGACTCTCTCCTATTCACCAAAATCAGGAAACCATCTGCTTCCTTTGATAAAACGGACTATCGCCTTTAAATTGACCGGGGACAGTTCCGTCAGATTTGAGAGAAAGGGTGCACCAAGTGCCGCCAATCTTCTCCTTGCCAAAGCCGGGCACTGGCACATGAGATGGAGGACGGATTCCTCCTCATCCTCAGAGCCACAACTCCGACAAAAATCGTTAAACTCTACGCCCAGTCGTTGCGCGTGCCGCCCTATGAGGCAGTGGCCAGTTAACACACCGACAGTGCAACGCAGAGCGCTTCGAGTTAAGCCTAAAAGCTGCCTGGTGCGATGCGCATCCATGGATAACCATGACTGCCTTGCTATCGCACAGGATGATTCCTCTGCCCAGGACCTCCTAGCGTCCTCAAGATATTTTTGCCTGATGCCCAATTTCACCGATGCCATCGGTATTCCTATTGTGGAGCAAGAGACCTCCGGTAACAAGGTTCCAAGCCTTGCTAGCTCATCGGCCTCACAGTTGCCCTGAAACCCCCTATGTCCAGGTACCCAAATCAATTGAACAACCGAATGTCTCGATATCTCCCTAAGAGATGCACGGCATTCAGCAACAATGATGGACACTGTACAAGGACCAGCAAGGGACCTAATAGCCGCTTGGCTATCTGTGAAAATACCAATATTGACCCCGAATATTCGATTACACAGAAGCCAGTCGATAGCCTGAAAAATAGCCGCAACCTCTGCCTGAAAGACACTACAGTGGTCTGGCAGACGGAGGGACAGCTTAAGATTCAGCTCGTCCGAGTATACACCACACCCGACTCTGTTGCTAAGCTTAGAGCCGTCGGTGTACACATGGACAAGCCCACTTTCGAGGGTGACGCCATCACGCCATTCATCCCTACCAGGAATGCGAGTTGTGAACTCCAGATCTAGTAGGCATTGCGGTGCGATGTAGTCAACCCCCGCTGGAGCAGGAACTCCCTCGGCCAAAATTCTCGCATGGCCGACTTCTGTTCTATTCCATGCCGAGATGCAATTAAGTCTCACAGCAGCAAGATTGGCTTGCTGTAAGATAAGTAGATTGGTTGGTAGCCAATGAAGCAGCACGAATAGTGCCTTAGTAGGAGTGGATCGGAGCGCTCCAGTTACCAGCAGTGCAGCCATCCTCCGCACTTTTTCAAGCTGCCGCTTGCGGGCTGCCTTAAGAGCAGCCTGCCACCAGAACGCTACCCCAAACAATAGAATTGGCTCAACCACAGTAGTATAAAGCCAAGCAACAGTACGAGGCTGTAATCCCCAATTCGCTTCTATGGCTCTGTTACAGCAGTAGAGTGCATTGAAAGCCTTCCGCGCTCTTTCTGCTATATTGTAGGTCCACAGCAACTTGGAGTCAAGGATAAGCCCTAAGTACTTGACCTTCTGGCTCAATCCAATGGAGACCCCATTTAGTTGGAATTATATGCGATGTAAAGGTGTATACGGTTGTGGATTGTTAAAAATTGATATTTTTGGATTCTTTTTTATTTTAGATACTTTTAGGTTCTTTATCGTGTGTGTATTTTAATAATTATTTGTGTGGCAAGGGCGCAATAATAGGGAATTTTTACGAAATAACCGGTGCCGGTGGTTTTGCTCTGATATTCCTATTTTGTGAGCTCGGGCGCAACGATAAACAGCGAAGTATTCTAGGGAATCCAAAAAAATTGCGCATTGTTACATTTAATATAATTCACAAAAAGGGCGGCAAATATTTCTGAGGCCTAGGGCGGCGAAATGATCAAATCCGCCCCTGCCTGCCAGCCTTGTTTGGTCAGGAGCCAAAATCCAGTTTATATTTGTCTCAAATGTATAGCTTGAATCATTGTTGGTCCTTAATAGTTTAAAGGAATTCGTAAAATTTGTAGAACTTATATTTTTTAAGTAACGACTCAAATTATTCATTATATAATATTTTTCGAAAAACAAAAATCGAAGAAAATTCAAATTTTTGGAAGAGTATTGCACATTCAAACATTGTTTAAGTCTCACTAAGCAAGTAGAAGCGAAACTATAAATCTCAAGCTTTTAACAAAATTTTTGCAACATAAATGTCACCAAATCATTCTTAATGTTAGCAGTTTATTCACGAATTTGTGTGTAGTTTTAATACCAAGTTTCAAATAGTATATTCCTAGTACTGGGTAATTTAAAAAAATTATCACTAATTTTAAAGTTTTACTTTTTTTCATTTTCATTTAAAGCAAGTTAATTTTTTTTTGTTTTATTTGAAAAAAAAGCAAAATTTTGTTGAAACCTGATAATTTGATTTAATTATTAAAAACTTAAATTTTAATGAGATATGACTTATCAAATCAAACTAGTTAAATCAGTTTAGAAAGAAGTTTTGATTGGAAAATAAATGACCAGACAATAGTTTCCTCAAATATATTATGTGTTTTTGACTAGGAAATCCAACTCATATCACAATTTTAGAGAAGGCAAACGTTAAAAAAAGCTTTTGTTGTTGTATAATTTTTTGGTAATACACTTTTAGGCAGATGGTTATAATAACCTTTTTCACCGCAGGTTGAACTGACCACTAAAAGTTTGATTCAAATGTTTGCCTCGAACGTATGACTCAAATATTGGACGATTGACATGGCAAGCACTCTGCTACACGGTGGAAGCCCTTTAGAAAAACTTCATCATTATTTTTCTTATTTTATATTTGAAAGCAAAATGTTTCCTGCATTCAACCGAATTTTGATTTCAATGTTACTTTTTTGTTCAATGTTACAGTTTTTCCCCTTTTCTATATTCGCGTGTTTCTTCTCGTTTCCCCTTTTAGCAAAATGCTAGCAACGTGCTTCGTCACCCATGCCTGAGAGCTGCTTCTGGTCCTTTACGGACAAAGCCCCTTTTCCTGTTTTACTAATTTTCGAAGAAAAGTAGTATTAAACTCGTTTCGCCGAAAATTCATATTTCTTTATACATATATATATAAATATATATATATATATCATCAAAATGATTAAGGGAGATAATCTCTGGAGTGACCGACCCGATTAAACTGAAATTTTCGCAGAACGTAGACGTACTTAGTAGGTAGGTCTGCGACTTGCTAAAATTCAGATATCCTGAGCTACTCCTATATGTCCTATATGAATTTTGAGGTACTCCTATATTTCCAAGCAGCGTGAATTTTTGTTCAAAAAAAGTATTGTTAATAAAAGCTTATTATGTTTTGAGCTTTCTAATGATAAAAAATTGGAAATTTGGAGCCGGGTGTGGGTGCAGCGTGCCTAAAAGTAGGCAAGGATTTTTTTTCAAATTTTGATTTGTCATTACCTCTGACAAAAACATTGGATCATCGTGAAATTTGCAGAGCGTATTGATGTTGACTAAAGTTTAATACACATGGATTTCCAAGGTCGTGCGGGGAACGTTGTAGTTGCGGCAGGCTCTTGAAAAAAAATCCTTCAAATCATTGAACCTCCTGAAAAATTTTTGATTTTTGACAAAAAATTCAAATCATTGATAAATTTTAACGTTTGCGCATCATGTCAAATTAAAATTTTGAAAATTCTGATTTGCACAAGAACGGCAACCCATCACCAAATTACCTCTATTTTCAGCACTCGAAAGTTCTGTTCACGAGAACTGACGACCGAATTATCCGATCATAATGAAATTCACAGAACATGTTGTTATCAACTAGGACCAGGTCTGATAGAAGTGATTTTGAAATGCGGGCAACCCTGTTGCAGTGGTACTATCTTGAAAAATCACTGAGAAAAAAAACAGCTTTTTGGCCTATAACTTCCGATTCAGTTATCAGATTTAAACAGAATTCACACAATATTTGGATCTTACTTAAGGTAACGTTTGGTGAAAATTTGGTTGAAAAATTAGAATAGACTTGCCAGCTATGGTGTTTTTTGTCTCCTAAATCTTGCAAATTTGCTCTGCAAAATAAAGCTTTTTCCCCTATAACTTCCGGTGCAGTCATGGTATCAAAATGAAGTTTATGCAGGAAATAGATTTTGATGTGAGCCAAATGTCATAGGAATTTCGTACAAAAATCATGAGAGGGCTGCCAGCTATGACCATTTTTGTCATTTTTTGAAATTTTTTTACCGCGCGATTATGTCATTAGATTTGCAAATGCGAACGATCCTGCAATGGAAATTAACAACAAATATTAACGCTTTAAAAATTTGAAAAGTTTTGAGGGTGGTGACCCTAAACAATTTTTCACCCGTATAACTTCTAGCGCAGTGATTCAATCGAAACGAAATTTATTGGTTAGGTTTAGTTTAACGTGAAGCAGATTTGGTATATATTTTGCATTGCTGCTGACACAGACTAGCCCACAGCTTTAGCCATTTTCGTAACTATTGCACCAACAGATGCTTCAAATTACATACTCATATGCAAAACATTTGCAATAAAACTAAGAAACCAATTTTTCAATTTTCCGAGTTTTAAACATTTTTTGGATGGCAGCCTCAAACAACGTTAACCGCTAAAGCTTTCGACGAAATCCTCCGATGAGAACAAAATTCAAAGGATAAGTTGATTTAAGTATGAGCTTATGAAGGTAAACTTATTGCTGCTTCGTTGGGAAAATGTTGCCAGCACTGAACATTTTCATCATTTGTGTTATGCCCGGTCCAGACGCTACGTTTTGTACAACGTTTTATCTGCACAGTCTTAAACGTTGCAGATAAAACGTTGCGTGTGGATAGGAAAACTGTGCAATTTTGAGAACTGCACGGAGACGGTACAGTTGCAGCGATAACTGAGGTGGTTAGGCATAGTTATCCGTGAATTGTGTCGACAATTCGTTACGTATGGACGATTAGCTACGTTTTTTATTAAATTTTAGTAAATGGCAAACTTTCGACAATGTTCACGGGAGTTTCTGACTGAGTTTATTGCCTTGTACGAAAGTATTTTACACATACAAGTATTTTCTTTTGTGATATATGGTTTCACTAATTCCAATAAATGAATGTATGTGTCTATGTCCATTCTCAAATAGTTCCGCCAATCATTAGGTTCATCACTTAATTCACGCAGTAATTTAATGTGAGAAAAGTGCTGTCTCTTTAGAAGCCATTTCCTCGACCACTTTGAACGCCCGGTTCTTTGGAGATGTTCCATTTGTTTCTCTTTCATCACGAGACAACATGCAAAAATTGGCCAGAGTAGTACTTCCTCCATGGTGACGCCACTAAAACTGCGCTAAAATAAATACAGATTTGCATCATCTGGACGCTCTTTATTTTTGCAACGTTTTGACTGCGCAGATAAAACGTTGTGCAAAACCTAGCGTCTGGACCGGGCTTTATAGTTGAATTCTGTTGCTTTGAACAAGGAATGGTTGATATGATTCTACAAAAAAGTGTATTACGTGTTACCACACTTTTTTGTCACTCAAAGACAATTTCTTCGAAAATTAGTTTTCTAGCGGTTCAGGTGCGCTAGAGTTTTTTTATATTATGGCTAGTATTATTTCATGAAGGATGAATAATACGTAGCGTCTCCCTTTTTTTTCTGGGAGCGAATCCACCCCATTTTCAATTGACCCACCTCAGCCGCGTAGAGCCAGCAAAGTGGCAAAACAGCATCCGTCGAGGTCGGATTAAAGGGTGCTCTGCTTATGCTGACGACCTTCACGACCATTCCTAGGGTACTCTGCTCCCAGGGCACTTCTCTTTTTTTTTGTTGATTTGCCCCTGTTTGATGGTCCGCCGTCACTTTTACCTGCCTGACAAGCCCTCATCTGGACTTCGGTTCAGTTGAGGCGCCTCCAAGTAACCCCCTAATTCCAAAATCGCTACAGAATGCTTAGTCCAATGCATTTGATTCTAGTTTTTGCTCAATTTTTCGCGTACGTTGATTTCGTATTTTGAATTTTATTATTTTTGTGAAAAAATAATAACAATTTGAATTTACATTGATATTATTTATTGTATGCAATGGAAAATGATGTGTATGTTGTTGCTGCTTCCACAACAGTAGTTTTGTTGTCTTGTTGCAAATTTCTCCTGACAATAAATAGACTTAAAAGACGTAAAAGTATGAGATAATATAAACCTTGTATATGATAATATAAACCTATCGATTCCAGGAAAAGCAAACCATGGAGGCTCATATATATCCATCACCAGTAGTGGATGACTCTCACCTTTTTGGCTAAAGATCGATATGTAGACATTAGCGTTCCTTCTTTTTGCGTAATGCATCTACCGTTACATTAACACTTAGCTCCTTGGCAATATTGTGCCAGGCATCGCATAAATTGATAAGATGTTTGTCATCTTTATGTTTAGGGTTGCAAAACACCGGGTATGATTCATACAACTGTATAAATTTCAGTACCAAACTGCAGGTCTAATTCGTTTTATCAAGTTTTGAATTGACGTCCATAGCCAGTCACAATTTGAAAAAACCGCAACCAATTAAAAAAATATTGTTAACTTTTAATGTAAATAAATCCATTAAGCTTATAATATTAACAAAAACTAATTTAATATTAAATACCAAATAGATATTTATATCAACAGTAAAGACAATAATCTACTTTTTTATGCAAATTTATTTTAATTAAACATAAACAAAAAATTAAATTAATTCACCTAATAGTCAAGTTTTCAATAAACTTAACTGTTTTATGAAACTATAAAACAAAATAATTATTTGTTGAAAAATAAATTAATACTTCATTAAAATACGTAAGTAATAAAAACACATGCCTGACAAAGCACAATAAAAATCTGATGAAATTGTTGGAACGAATCGTGTAGCAGTCCACCAAATGTCTTTCAAAACGACCGACAGCAGACAGAACATGCTCAAACACGAACGTTGGACGCTTGACATTGGACACTGGTAGTTCGTGGTTTTGACTTTTTTGTTTAAAAAGTAATACGAAATGATCTATGTACGTGACAATTGGCCTCACCAGGCTCACTCTTCAACGATTGCTTTATCTTTATTTTTAGTACATCTGGCAGGCATTGATGTTGATTCTTCGGCGAAGAGGTTGATCTGAAAAACTGCAACGAAACACTAAACACCTGGTTTGACTTGCTGTTTGTTGTACTTGAGCTAGTTTCTGGCCGTGTTTTTGCCTGTTTATCTTCTGAGTCTACGTATCAGCCCAATAATAAAAAAAATTAAATTAATGGATGAAAAAAAAAATAATAATTTGGAAAACATATACGTAGATCTGTAATTCTACCGAAATCAAAGCAAGACGGATGTGTAATCAGCAGTCATAAGTGATTATAATCATTCAATAAAAACAGAAATACAAGTACATCTTATGCATTTTCATTTGTGAAAGCGTTCTAAAACTAATAAGGGCTATTTTGACGTTCAATTGACTTTTTTTTGACAGCGTGACAGCTTGGCTTAGTTAATAGCTAAGTTATATTAGCTGTGTTAAATGAGCTGCTCTAGGCTGAGCTAGGTTGAGATATCTCAGCAAAATGTGTTTAATGAACGATTCGGCTGCTCTAACTTGCCCGAAGTTGCTCTGATGTATGCCTCATGAGCCTGCTCAATTTTAACTTGCTTTGAGATACTCTGCTCTTTTTTCGGCTTCATTAAACACAGCTTGTGTAAAACTATTTAACACTATCTTCATATATTCAATATACTGAATTCGTGAATCTACTTACATACATTTCGATACATTATTCGTTTATAGCATGCTACAAGGACCCCTTGAAATCGGTTTACTTTTGGTTCTACGTGCGTTTCTCTAAATCAAATGTTAATTGTTGTATGTTATATATATATATATATATATATATATATATATATATATATATATATATATATATATATATATATATATATATATATATATATATATATATATATATATATGACGTTAGTTGATTTACCTAGAAATTGCCTAGGTACTTTGAAACAATTTCATTTTAGATGAAATGCAATAGTAGTCAATTGGCTTAGACGAACGAAAGCAAAAGTAGCAATCTGTCGATTTGACTGACAGCAAGTCTTCTTTCAAATCAAACAACTACGTCGTCTTTACATTTAATTTAGTCAACCAAATCATGCTCCGGATTCCCTGTTTCAATCAAAAAACCATTCTAGTCAAATTCAAATTGAAAAATCATCTATTTCAATGTGAAATTGATATCTTACACTGGATATTGCTATCAATTTTTTTTTCATTTTGTAGTGTAGGCATAAAGATATCGTGACAATTGAACACCATTGTGACACCTACTGATTGAATTTTTCGAAATAAACCTGTTTGGCAGCAATATTGGTGCGCTGAAATACGAAAAATCGTAGCTCGATTGGTTTTTTGGCTACGATTTCAATATCAATTTTGGGAAACAAGAAACCACAAAATTGCTATCGGTTACCGTCAAGGCGATGGGATGCGCATCCGTTTCCATCGTGTCCCCAGAGAATAATGAATTGACTCGGTATCTAAATTAAATCTTCACAACACATTATTGGATGCCACATCCCCAGCTCGTTTCCAGCTCTAATCCTGCTACTAGTGCTACTTCTACTCACTACTATAAACTTTCACTTTCTTTACCCAATGTTCAGTTTCTTGTTCTAATGTTTTCGATAGCTGTGTATGTACATATGCATGTGTGTCATGGATGAGAAGAGAGCTGACATGCAACCTAACGTTATCCAGAGAGAGCTACAAAGCTGGAAGCATAGCCAGTATATTGTGTTTTTTGTGGGGTGCCTGTATAAGTCAAAATCAAATATCAAATATACAACCATGACAGTATCATTTGCCATGGATCTTTCCATGACAGTGGCATCATGCCACCCCTGCCTGATCAACATATCAGCTACTTGTCTTGTATGCCCAAGGACGAGCTATTCCTCTTCGAGCAGGGAGAAGCTATTTTCTATGTCTTAAGATAAAGTCACGAGCGAGCCCCCATCTTAGGACTTTCCACGTCCAATACTTGATGCACAGCGATGCCAGCATATGCAGCCAGTATATCACACAACAATGCTTCTTGTGTTCAGGCCCAGAACCAGGACCAGGACTACAAGCGGCGCACACAAACACTTGTATGAAATATTAGATGCGATATGCATGTTTGATTGATGACTCATTCCTGAAATAATGCTCGTAACTTGCCTGTCAAAGGGTCTTTGGAGTACACGTGAAGGATAAGAATTTCCATTCGCATGTAATTTTTCGCAATGGTATGAGGAGTTTGGAGTTACTAACATTAAAGAAATACGTTATTTTCTTCGCATTTTGTAAAAAAAATCGCTTTTCACGTACTTAGCTAGTTTTGGTAAAACAGTTTCATTTGAGAATAGTTTGGAAATATGCTGGAAACTAAGAACGTATTCATTTTCTAGAAACTATTACCTAGTGCCAATAATCTGGCAGCCCTCAAAAGCAACAATTCAACTTCAAACAAAGCCCATCAAGAGAGCTTGTTCTATGTACAAGGGGGAGTTTAACAAGCGTTTTCGATTTATTCTCGTAGTTCGATTTATTGCAACTGAGAGGGCTAAACCCCTATTTGTGTAGTTTGTTTGGGGCCTCAAAGTCCATCGTTCAGCGTTGATTAAAGTAACCGAAAAATGAGGCATGGAATTAGCACTTGACGGCAGTATGTATGCACGGGGACATACTCGTGCATTGAGGGGATGCCGCAAATAGTGTTTTACTCGTAAGACCCTCAAGCGAAACGATATCCCCGGGTTAAGTGATTGGATCGAATGTCAAAAGTAATTAAAGGAATATACTGGTATGGTGCAGATTTGTCAGATAAGCTGACACTCGATGACCCACTGACAAGTCGTTGAGCCTGAACTAATTGCTATCGTAGTATTTGATCGTTTCGATTTTGGCGGAGAGAATGTATTTGGTCCTGAATCGGAGTTTTTAGTCAGAATTTATAGTTCCTTGTGCTGAATTTTACAGCTATTTTTCAGATAGAGGAAAAAATATACCGAAAAACCTCATTCAAGTTTTATTATTGAGATATGTTTTAATACAGTTTATCGAGGTTCGGACTAAAATATGAATAAATAATTATAATACAAGTACAATTTTTTGTGGTGCTAGTACTTAAACATTATTTCTTCAAGATTAGTCGCAAACTACTTGAGCAAACTAGATCTTGCATATTAATTAGATTTTACTTAATCTGTCAAAATCAGTCTTTCGTGTTTTAATAAATCAGATCAATACCTTGACGTACTTTATGAAGAAGCAGTTTTCAGAGGCATCAAACCAGATGGTTTTCAAATAATCTAAAAATCATGATGAGCTGCTTTGTAAGTTCTGAAATCTTTTTATGGTTTGAATATGGAGCATATGAATAAAATGAATATGGACCTGTTTTCGAAGAGGCTGTTGTCTGAATATTGACAATCTGTTTGAATTTTTTGAGCGCCTTTACTCGCTCTTCCAAACCCTTATGGGCAAGATCAGTTTCTTTTTGCTGACGTTATTCTGTAAGTCCCAATTCACATAATAAGGCACTTATTATGGAAATTGGGGCTTAAAGATTTATGCCAGCAAAAAAAAAACGCCTTACTAAGGCACTTTTCGTGTTGCTTCATTGGCTGATTTTACAGCAAGCCAATCTTACTACTGTGAGACTGCATTATATCTCAGCATGGAATAGAGTAGAGTTCAGCAATGCGAGGGTTTAGGCTGACAGAGTTCCCGCCCCAGCGGGTTAGTCCGTACTTTCTACTAGATTTGGAGTTCACAGCTCCCATTCCTGGTAGGAGTGATGGTATCATCCTCGAAAGTGGGCATATGTGTTCACTGAAAATTCAAAACTAATGAATCGAGTCGGGAGTGGTGAGTGATGAGCTGAAACTTAAGTTTTTTCTCCGTCTATCTGACCGCTTTAGTGTCTTTCAGGTGGAGGTTGCGGCTATTTCTCGGGCAATTAACTAACTTCTGTGTAATCGAATGTTCGGAGTCGATATTGGTATTTTCACAGACAACCAAGCGGCTAGTAAGACCCTTGCAGGACCTTGTATATTGTCCATGATTGTTGCTGAATGTCGTGAATCTCTTAAGGAGATATCGAGACACTCGGCTGTTCAATTGGTTTGGATACCTGGACATAAGGGTTTTCAGGGCAACTGTGAGGCCGATGAACTAGCTATAGGCTTGGTAAATTGCTAACGGGGATCTCAGCCTACTTTTCAGTAGAAATACCGATGACATCGGTCAAATTGGCCATCAGGCAAAAGTATCTGAATCATTCTATGCGGTAATAAGGCAGTCCTGGATATTCATGGATGCGCTTCGTAACAGGCAGCTATTAGGCTTAACTTGAAGTGCTCTGTGATTAGCGAATCCAATCCCGGGATCCCGGGATTCGGGAAAGCAACATATTTGTTTCGCGCAAAGCATCCTTTTGGCAGTTTGCAATGTTCTCTATAATAGGAGGTCCATTCTAGATCAAAGAGCTGATGAAGCAGCTGATAATCTGGACGAAGACCACGAAGATTTGGACGCTCCTGAATCAGGTTACTACACTGAACCCGGTCGCCTGCAAGACACGCTAGATCTGACGAAGGACATCAGCGCATGCATAAAGAAAGTTCGTAGGGTAGTTTTATATTTTAAAAAAGCTCCAACGAAAAATAATAACGATCTTCAAAACTATGTCGAATCCGAGCAAGGCATTTCATTGTCTCACTTACTGGATTGTAAAACAAGATGAAATAATCTCTTGACAATGCTTAAACGGTTTTCCATTTTGAAAAATAGTGTACATTAATAGGCCTGCAATATCCACAGCGATTAAAAGGAACTGAGTTTGATTTGATTCAGAAACTTATTGAAGTTTTACTCCGTGTAAAATTGACTGTGGAGGCCTTAAATCGCAAAGATGCAAATTTATGCACTGCTAATACTTCATCAAGATTTTTATTTAGGCTGCTAGGAGAAAAACGGTCCATTCTTGTGAATGCTATGAAAATTGCAATATTGGACCGAATAAAAGAGCGTCCGTGTACTGAGCTATCTGGTTATCTCCAGAATCTACATTGTGCCAGCAAAAATTTACCAAGTGAAATAGAATCTCTATTTTGGAAACCAAGCAACGCAAATATTAAAACAAAATACTTCAATGATCTAGATGCTGAACCCTTTGCTTGCTAGCCAAAGAAATGAGGAGAACCCAGTAGATACCCATATTGAATCAGAACAAGGTAGTCGTCAATTGATGCTACAAAAAAAGCTGCAAAAGTATGGAAATAATCAATCATGAAATGCCGCAAGAAACTAATCTAATTAAAACCATTGCAAAAGAAATGAAACTTTTCGAAAGTGGTGGCACAAGCATAGTTTGGAGCAGGCTTACCAATATTTATCGACCGTTTCCGCGTCGTCCAACATCGGGAATAAATTTAGAAGCAGGCTTGGAGACGATACTTTGGATACTTTGCTATTGTATTTCCGGAAGTAACATTGACTTCCGGAAAAACCAATGAACTTTGGCAGAATTTTTATGTGTTGAATATTTTATATGTTAAGAGTTGTTATTTATTGTTGTGATTTTTTGTCGTGATTTGTGGTTGAAATTTGTAATAGTTGTAATTTTAAATATCTGCTTTCATACTGTCAAAGTCTCGGATAATTAAAATTATTGTTTTTATTTGCATGAATTAAATAAATTAGTAATTATTCAGTAACATATTTTTTATACAGTTTTCAGCTTACTTATTGCTGTAGTTTTGAAATGATGGCACATAATATAATCTGTTTATTAAAAACTTGACTTATTTTGTTGTGTTATATTTTGAACCTCGAATCCCGGGATCCCGGGATCCCGGGATTTGAGATTTTTCAATCCCGTAATCCCGGGATTGAAAAAATGGTTCGGGATTGGAATCCCTATCTGTGATGTACTGTGGGCCTTCTTACGGGTCATTGCCTCATAAGACGGAATGCACAATGATTTGGCATAGGGTTGAACGACTTCTGTTGGAGTTGTGGCTCTGAGGACGAGGAGGAATCCATCCTCCATCTTATGTGCCAATGCTCGGCTTTGGTAAGGAGAAACGTGGCGGCGCTTGGTGCACATTTCCTCTCTCTCCGATGTACTTTAGAGATACGCTAGGAGTAATCTTAGAAGTTCCGAACGAGACAGCGAGTTTTTTGGTCTTGTTGCGAATAGTTTGCGATCCTCGATACTTAGAAGAATTGCGAAATATACTAAGCTGTGTCTTACTAGATCATGCTTCCGTTGAATGCATAGTTGAATCAGCTCTTGGCCAGATCCAGTGTTGGCCAATCGAATGTACCAAATTACGGGAGAGATCGTCGCAAGCTCGGGAACACCAGAAAGTAATTAATAGCTGATGAAGAGCGGCGGAGAATGGGTTCTTATAGTTAGATCGTTTTAACTGAGGTTGAAGTATTCATCAGCCGTTGCTTTAAGAGCAACTCATAAGCATTCTCAGAAATCACATTAGACCTTGGTAGATCTATGTTCTAACTCATAGATGATGATGTAAGTAAGTGATCGGTATCGCTCTTGTTATTGCTTGGTTTGCGTTATTTGGGTCGGTTGTTGAATCAAAGTTTTGAAGGCACTGACTGCCAACGAGTTAAAGAGCAAGGTAGCAGCAAGGTAGCAGCATTAATGTTGTTTCTTGTAGATCCAAGATGAAAGTGGCCGATATCGGAATATTATCTAGGCCTATGAGTTTTTGGCAGTATTCAAATCGCATATCCAATTTCGGCAAAGAAGCATTCGATACACTTGAGAATTGAAAGTTTGTGATTGTAGCTGCCATATCAATGTTTTCCAATATTAATGCTACAAGAGGTCTGTTCCCGTACTACGATTAATTGCGATTAATCGCGATTAATTGCAATGAAGCTGTTCCCGTCCTCCGTTTTACTGAAAATTGAAAATTTCCCCTCCTTCAGTAAATTTCAGTAGGGTCTGAGCTACTGAAAAATACTGAAAAGTGTCAAACGAAGTAAATATTTTCAAATGTGCGCGGCAAGCAACACATTTTTGGCGCAATGTTGCTATGAAGGTCGAATATTTTTGTGGCGATAATTTATTACCGCTTAGGATGACTTTATAATCACTATTGTTCTCCCAAAAACCGAAAACTGACACTTTCGGTTGTCAATTTTCAGGAAATACAATGAGAGCGTTCCCGTACTTTTCATGAAATTCCCCACCACATGATTCAGGAAAATTCAGTAAAATTCAGTTACTGAAAGTACGGGAACAGACCTTAGGTTGATATTATTTCAATTGAGTTCATTTTTTGACTTAAAGCGCTATTGCTTTTAAACACTGAGGCTTGTGATGGCTAAGTTGTTTGCAAGCGATGGATTTTCAACTTGCATCAGCACAATATGACAATAAGCATTTTGTCGATGTCAAGCAAGTTGTTTATTAGTAAATACCTTGACAAAGATAGTGCATCGAGGTAAAAATGGACTCTCATTGTATGTTGTAGACGATAGAAATGCGTCTATCTTCAAAGTAGCTATAGAAAATTCAGGCCGCTTAAACTTCAAAAGGATGTTCTTTTCGAGATCGCCAGTTTTAATTGTTTAAACTATCACTCGCCAACTTAAGTAAATCATAACTCCTAAACTTATGAAAAACATTGAAAATTCATTTTGATTTAAAGCTATAAAAAAATATTTGATCCTGACATATCCAAAAAATAAAAATAATAGTATTTATATCTTAGGCTAATACGTACCGTAAAATTGCAATGCTTCGAAGGCATCCTGTCAGGTTTTGCTACTTAAATAAAGTGCGCCGATAATTCGTTGACCAAAATCATGTTTAGAGATGGGAAAGTATCATTTTCCTTGGCAACAGACCCTAGTTAATTCGTCGCCTTCAAATTTTTTTTAGATTCTATTGCCTGATTTGTTAAAAATCACTGCGCAAAAGTGTCAAATCAGTTTGTCAAGTCATAGGAGCCAACATACAATCATAATCGACAGAATCGTTTTCAAATCTTGTGATTGAACAAAGAAAAAAACTTTGAAAATAAGAGGATGTAGCATTGAAAAAGTTTAATGTCAAATTTCGCGTGACAGCTAAATGTTGAAAATTGTGATATTGTGAATTGAGATTAAGGAAATATATTCATTTTTTCGTTTAAAATAAATTTTTTTACACATTCGATGTGTATTTTCTGCTTTTACGTCATATCAGCTGAATAATACACAGCTTTTTGTAAATTGAATCAAAAAGAGTGTAAATTTACTAGTTTGCTATTCACCTTTGCGCTAAAGCCATAAAATTGCACCATTATTAAGGGTAAAATTACAACATTTGGTCGTAAAAAAATATTATTTTTTCGCACTTTTGTAAATTTACATATTTAATAGTAGGAAACCAGTTTCCTACTATTATAAGGGTAAAATTCAACCAACATTTTTTTGAGTTAGAGATGAAATTTCGGGTCAAAGTAGGTCTAAAATCTTTAACTAGACTGTGATCTATTATCTAACATGACTCATTTTTTTAGAAAAAGCTGAGTTTATTGGAGCAGCTGAAGCTAAAATAGAAGGTCGTTAAGTGTAATTTATTAATTATGAGTGTTCTGGGATAAAATTGGTCAATATTCAATCATTTGGCAAGTACTCTGGTCGCCGAGCGTCTGAAAACAACGTACAAAAATAAATACGAAAAACTCATGGAAGACTTTCACCCAAGAAGGCATCCTGTGGCTCGGGTTTTACCTTCTAAGCAGTTTTACCAGAAATTTTTTTAATGTTCTACAAAGCTGCTTCTTGAGTTCCTAGCGTGATCACTGGCGGGTTTATCAAAGTACTAGCTCGTTAGCTTATTTAACTCTAACAGAAACACTTAAATACAAAAAAATGAAATCAATTCAATTAATATCAACTTTGCAGCATTAATACAGTTACAATCACAAATTTTCAACTCTCAAATAAATATTCTTATGGACCCTACAAAATCAAGGTCACATAAATCTCTGCAAACACAACCATTATTTCTAGTCCCACCCTTGATCAAGCCAACAACCAAACGTAAAATTCAAAACAGAAAAAAAAAAAATTGCGAATTTTCAGGATTCGTTCAAATATTAGAAACCGCATCTGATCCCGAATCGTTCGAATAAATTACTCAAGATTAATGGTAATTACAAGGATTCGAACGTTTCGCTATCACTCATTCGGACCGCTCTAATCCCCGGCCTCTTTTACCATATCCCATTTAAAATCTCCTATTTTTTTCGACTTTTTGTGCACGTATATGAAGATACTCGTAGCAGAGAGGTACGCCGAATACTCGTTTCGTCCCGGCTTCAACTGGGCGTTGTCCATCGATTCTGTGGATGTTAGTCATTAGATTAGCATCCCAGTAATTTGTTTCTGGTATTGGTATTAGAATGGCACGGCTCGAAATTTATGTGTACGAAAGAAAGTTAAATGGCAAAACGGCATAGTATTAGCACAGAGAGTTTTCGAGAAAAGCCTATGAAGCCGAGAGTGTCCTTAAAGGGAATTACATTTTTAATGAGCTCGTCTTCTATGGTGGCTGTTTTTGCCGTGAATTCTCTTATCACTGACGAAGATAGTCAAATACTTGGCTACGGGCGAGATATCACTTCGTGAATTGCTTATAAATCAGGAAGATGTGCTGACCGCAGGCAATTTCGTGGGCGAAAACGACTAATTTGTTGGCAATTAAGAAGAAAGAGTCCAGTTCTGGCGAGTAATTGACAAAGGAACGGCGCACATCTTTGTTTTCGAAAATGTTGTTTTAGCTTGCGCAGTTCTGGAATTTGGTTGTTTTGAGTTCAAGGTTAACAAAAAACTACGCATATTTTGCACAAATTGCCTTAATGAGATTCATTGGTGGTCAGGATTAGTTTTTTTTTGCCCTAGATTCAATTTTACTTAATACCGTCTGATTATACCACCCAACAGTGGCTAATTTGGTACGTTTATGAATATGTTTTTCATTAAACATCTCGAAGCTTCCGCATTGCAGTTGATTGATATCTAACTACCACTCAGTAGTCGACTACGATTCTGAGTTTCCCTGTACGAAGTGTGATCAAGATCAGCAGAGTCAGACCCATATGAGTTCTAGGCATTTATCTGGAGACATCATTGCATCAGATGTAACCATACATGTTTCTCCCGGAATTCCTCAAATGGTGATTTGTTGAAATAATTTAAACCTTAAACGATACTTTAACAAGTCGAATATTTCAAAACGGGAATCCAACAGACTCAAAATCGATGATGTACATCAGCAGTCTTGCTCCGTTCCAAGGTCCGAATTGGCTTATCTTGATCTTAAGACCCAGCACTTTGCGCATGGTCATTGGTGATGGTTGCGCTTCGAGCCAATATTGTGCTGTGAATGATCGTCGAAAGATTTCTCGGCGAAGAAAAACTGATAAAGTACTCGTTTACCGCTGCTGGTTCCACACTTTCTGCTGGTTACCCGTCCACTTTACACTTTGTAGTCTGGCTGCTGTTGTATCGCCTCATTTGAATAAATTGTCAAGCAGTGACGACTTCCTTTTTCCCACATTAATTCATATTGCCAGTTTGGGATATTTGCGTCCTGCTGCGTTTCAATGAAACGTCGATATTCGTACAAGTAGATTTTGGTTTTGTTTTAAATGGTCATATTCAGATAAGAATTTCAAGTTTGGTAAGGGAAGTTGAGAGTTCTCTTCTATGAACTTTTATCTGGGAATAAAGTGACTGTTGAAATAGTTTTTTTTGGGAAAATTTCGTACTGTTCAGTCAATTTTGAGTGTCGTGAGAACTATGGGACTTAATTCCGAAATATAACTAAATTCACTGTCAAAGTCTGTCCAAAGTTATTGTGGAGAACGAACTTGTGTATAAAATATTTCTATAACATCGTAGAAACACATTTTCAAAGGTTTTCTAGTAAATGTCCCTGAAGAAATACCTGTGGCCTTATCAGTAAAATCGATTGCATGAACTTTTACAAATAAGCTTTCCATAGAAACGAGAATTTTATCGTTCAATATCTACACTTTAATTTCGAAATCAATTCACGTGTCCTGAGCAGAGCAAGTTGTTCACGCTGCCTGGCACGTTTATTTATATAACATCGATTTCATCCTTGCACGAACAATATAATCAATTGCTATAACCTGGCAACGTAGAGGCTATCCAGCTACTGACCAAACTACATATTTGCCAGATTAGTGGAGAGTGCGCTTCATCGACGGGCATTTAAACATGGAAAAACCACATTGGGCTCAGGTCTTCGGCTGACTGAAGATTCGCTTTTGTGAGATTTCTATTAACTAAATTGAAAATGCTTTTGCAGTTCTATTCCAAACTTCTAATCATCCATAAAGAAAATTATCCGTTATCCTGCGGTAGGACCAAGAGCTATTCAGGATTGCTGGCACTGTATCGGCGACGGGATGAAAAGAGTAGAGGGACAGTTACAGTGGTTGCAGAAATAGGTGAGTGGATGTGTGTGCACTTTACTATCAAAGAAAAATAGAAGATATTCTGGATAGGGAGGGGACTGTACTCTGTTCGCTTGCCGATCAGATGCTCCGGGACTTGGACGGGTAAGCACGAGTTAAGGATATTGAAAGATGTAAAATAACTTTTTGAAAGTGTTCATCCCATTCAAGCTTCCGCTTTTATGTTCGCCAACGAATTCTTTCGGGAAAAGAAGCGCATCTTGACAATGGCAATGCTTACTAGAAATAGGGTTTGAGCTTACGGTGGATAAATCGAAACGCTTTTGAGATTCTATTTCAGCAAAATTTGAAATTTGACCAAACTTGATTAATAAGAGCTACGGGTCGCTTTGCAATGTTTTCTAGCTGTCAAAGACTGACTGGTCCAAAAGACTCCACTGCAATATTTGGGCCATTATTATTAGCTATAATGGCAATTTTCTAAAACAAATTTTATTTCCACAACAAAGTTCTCAAGCAAAATACTCATTTCCTCAAATAATTCCCAGCCCTTAAACATGTCTATCCGTTTTAGCGCATTGCCACTAAGCTTTTATTATGATGCTTGCGTCTTGCCATGCATTTGGGGAGTTTCTTTCAAAATGTTGCTTTCCGGGACGGATATCGTAAAATTTGATAGCGTGAAAAGCGTTTAAGTGAACCATATAATCGAAGGTAAAATTCGCAGTCGATTGTAAATGTAGCGGACTGTTTCAATAAAAAACACTTTTCAGGATTTTCTCATCGGATATTGAAATCCCTATCTGCTAAGCAGTACCGAAATCTTCCATTCAAACTATGTCTGTTCAAGGCGAATAGCAGTCGAGAAAATGTTATCACAGTATATTGCCTTCGAGAGGAAGAGCTTGGATTCAACTGTCAGCTCTTAGTTTACCATAAAAATTAATTTGAAACCATAAGATTGCTCTTTAAAATGTGAATTTTTCGTGTTGGCAAAGAGGTTTGTTCCACTGTAGCATTTTCTTGAAATTGCTGATCGCTATCGTAAAGCACTTTTCGAATTTTCGGTTCGAATAAGTTGTCTGTTCGATGGATTGACTTATTTTTGTGGTGTTTTTCGCTTCAGTTTGGAATTTACTGAAAATGTATTATGAGTCAAATGTATTTAGGTGTATTTTTAGAAAGGGTCAAGCGAAGCAAGCATATGCGTTGACGATGACCGACGAAGCAAGCCAAATGAAAATAGTTCTGACATGAGGAATGGTCTGGTCTGTCTCTTCTTCAACCGGAAGACGTTGGAGGAACCAGTCCAGGACTTTGGCACGTCACCTAGAGGGACTATTGTCATCAAGTCCGGCAGATACCGACTTATGCAGATGATATTGACATCAATGTTGGATTCGAACTAGATGTAAAAGAATCTTTCATCCAGATCGAGCGTGCGGCACAAAAGTGGCGACTTGATCGGGACTGTGGATCCGTATATCGTATGTCTCATCGCTTTGAGTCAAAGACAGGAGCCAATTATGGTGAATGAAATACGTGGGTGGCTGCTTAAATCCAACAAAGCCTACTACAGTTTGTCTAGGATTTTTGAATCCTAAAAACTTACCCAAAAATCAAAACTGTTGGACAAAAACTACCCTTCGATCCGATCTTTCGATCCACGTATAGATACGAGACTTGGATGCTCCGCAAAAGGCACTTTTACCTTATAGTCCCGTTTGAGAGGAACGTTTGGCTTAAAATAAGAGGGGTTATTTTGAGGACGCTGTAACGATGGATCGTACGCTATCTACCCAGAAGTAGATATAATCACGAAGATAAAGTTCGGTAAACTCCGATGGGCTGTACACCTAGCTCAGCTGACCTACGAAGATTTGATCCGGAAGATTTTATGGGAAAAAGCAGCGGAGCAGACCTTATTTGCACTGGAGGCATAGTGTTGTCTAATACACTCAAAGCGTTGGATGGCATCGGCCCGCGATCGACACGGGGGGAAAAACCGGTTTAGCGAGGTTAGAATTGGACAACGATTTTTAGTAAGATTATGAGGATGAAAAAAGAAGGGTTTTGGCATTCAGAAAGTCTCTTATTTGTTATGATGTTCAAAGAAAGATCAAATAAATTGATGGTCTAATTCGAAAGTATTGTTGGAAGCCGGTCGATGCCTATGCTGAATCATGATTTTAGTTGGCTTACAATGAATTTGAAAATAGCAGGCGCAATAGAAGAAGTAGGGAAACTGAGTTCCAGCATCTGCCAGAGCACTTAGAAGGAGAAGAAACTAATGAGTCAAAATAATGAAGTAGCACATTACAACTGGTTTGGGATGATGAAGAAACTTTATTTCTACGTTGAATGGAGCCGAAAGAAACCAATTTATAGTTCGCAGCTCTCTACAGTGGGAGCAAATGGATTTGAGGTTGCCACAACGCATTTCGTTTGATATGTTTGTTACATAAGAGTACTGTACATTTTGAAATAACCCTTACATCTACTTTGAGTTTACGATTAGCTTCAAGATTTTCAATTTAGCCTGACCATTAGTATATTTTGAAAAGTAACAGGTGTGAAGTTATAGATTTGGTAGACCAAGGAGAAGTTCTAGATTCTGGAAATTGGTGACAGAGGTAAAATGGATTCAACGATTTAAAATAATCAGCACAATTGTCAGATACGAGTTCTGATAAGATTTGGCCCCAGTTAATGGTGGTGAAGTCACCTTCGAAACTATCATATTTCGAGCATTAATGTGGATGAAGAGGTTGTGATATGTGCCACAATGTCTAATAGAAGATGAAGGGGATCAACTCTTAGATATTATAATTGAAAAAAGCATTCTGACACCATGACCACAACGACTGAGTTTACACTGACGAATTCGATCGACCCAATGTTCGATAGCTCGGTCCAGTATATCTGGGTGTATTCCTGCAATACCTTGGCGAATATTGGCTTCTAATGCTTCCAAAGTGTCTGGTTTGCTGGCATAAAACTTCGACTTAACGTATCATCAGGGGAAATAATCAAGCGGAGTGTAAATGCATGATCTGGGCGGTCAATTCACAAAACCATTGCGTGAGATAATCCAGTCACCGAATTTCTATTTCAAAACATCGAACATTTCATATGAACAATGGCATGCTTCAATATCTTGTTGAAACTGTATCTCTACCATATCGATATTTTTCAACTCTGGGTAAAAAAAAAACCTCGCAACTTGGCTCTGTAGCGAAAGCCATAAACCGTTAATAGTTGCCCTTCATCATTTCAATGGAAATAAAGTTCACACCACAATGTAAACCTTTGTGGATGTTAAGGCATTTCTTCAAACACTTGGAGAATGCTCTCATATAGATAAAAGTGAGCTTCGTCAAAAAATATGGAAATTTGGATCATTTGCCAATTACTCCAATGCACAATAAGTGAACTCACGACGAATTAAATGGTCTTCAACTGTTGAGTCAACACCGAATTATAGGGGCGTAGATCGAAATCCAATCGCAAAATTCGTCAAATTGTTGAGTATGAAAGACCCAATTGTTGTGGAAGGTGTGAAATTGATAAATTCAAGTTATTGGCAACACCCTCTGTAACGCTGAGCATCGGAATTTTCTTTATCTGATTAATGGCTTATTATCATAAAGAGTAAGCTAACGCTCATTTTTTTATTACAGGCCACCCGTGTAGCTTGTCTACCAAACCGATGATGGCGACCATATTGTAGAGTAAACGAACGTTGAGAATGTCAAACTTTGCATGATAAAACTGCAAAGTATACAAAATATTTGAACAGCTCACTATCAAAAGCATACCAACTGGTTTGCTGGTAGTCCCTATCGGAAAATTTATGTAATGTTTATGTATCAATCCTCTTGAATGGCTCTTTATATCATCAAGAGGTATAAGTTTTACTCAGATGTTAGCCTAAAATTAACAATTTTATTTGAGGGAAGTGAATTTAAAAGTGAAAAGTTGTTTGGAGGCGACTGGTTGATCAATATATTTCTGCACTTGCACATGGTTTTCTCACAAGTTATGGGGAGTTTTTCTTTTTCAGAATTTTTTTTATATTAGTTTAGTCTATTACAGTGAGATAGAGCAAACCAAAGATTTGTTGTACCTGGTTTTTTTTCATAAATACCTGCAGAGCTAACAAATTATCTGCTGTAAGTCAAAACTACAGACAATGGAAGAGCCTCCTGAGTTAGATCGGCTGAAGAGATAAATATTTAATCCATATCGCTCTAATTGTCCATTTATATGAATATCTCTTTTTCTCTCGAGCTTTGGGCTCCTGTCAAAAATATACTTACAAAGCTGATAAACCATGTATTTTCAACAGCCTATTCTATTTTCGTTAGCTTATTTCCAAATGACTACACAAAAAAAAGTTTGATTCCATCAACCTTTTTTAATATGTCCTTTCCCAAACACGTAATAAAAATTTTCCAAGAAATAAAAAAAACACGAAAAAAGCTCCCATATCGTGTTCCAGTCAACAAAAAACCGAACAACACGACAAGGAATACACAATTCAATTCTTTAATTGAAAACTGCAGGCTGTGGCTCATTATCAGTTAATTTCATTCTTCGACTTTTATCAAACGTGGCGTCATTTTCTGGCACGCAACCTGAAAATAGTCAGTCGGTAATGGGTTCACACGTGAGTGTTTTGTGGAAAAAAAAGCTTGCGTCAGAACTACGAAGGAAAACAGAAACCAATTTAATAACCCTTTGTTTTAAGGGTTTGGATAGCTTCCAAAACAATAACATATTTTACCGCTGTTTTTCTATGAATTCCAGACAAGGGAAAAAGTTTATCGCGTGTTTATTGCTACCGAAATTATAGTGAACTACTTGTACTGCTACTACGGTTGAACTGTTACTGCATCATCCCTTATATACCATATGACTCTTAGCTTTTTTGCCAGCAGCAAGAGACGTGACCTGTAGAATGGATGGATGGTTGGATGGCGGACTATGCCGTCTTCTTATCACCTTGTTGATGGCTCCACCCCGGCATGCTTTCCCGACTATGACATTTTCATGATGACGTGCACGTCAATCATCCGCGTTTCGTATTGTTTGGGTTTGCTCAGTTCTGAAACGATTCAGACATTCTTTGAAAATCATTCTCTGACGCCTGACGTCGTTTTCGTTAGATCGTTGAATGCACACCTTCAGGACTTTCATCGTTAAATCGCGACTATACTGGTGTGGCAGTTAAATGAAACAGTGGCAAATGCAATGAAGAATACTTTAACCCTAGAAGGAAGAGAGGCATAGCGCTCCGTAAGCAGCTATTTTTCATGGATCTATCGTGCTTAAATTTCGAAATCCTTTGTTTATCCTTAGTTTGCGAAGGTGGTCAGAGGTCTGTGCCGAGTGACTACAAACAAGAGGTCCTCAAAAGATATTCAAATAACAAGTTTGGGCTTTAAATTTTCTGGGAAGCTCTACTCGTGAAATATACGTGACATACAGGGTAATATAAACCATTGCCTTTCTTGCAGTAAGTCTCTTCGAGGTGTAGCTAGTGTCTTAAGCTCCCCACCTACCGAGATGGGCGCCTCCACCTTTCAATTCGTCATTTTATATTCTCTCGTTTGCACGCCATCGTCCGCCCGTCTGCTCGTTCGTTCCTTGTCAAGGTGCAAGCAGCAATATCCTTTATTTTGTTTACGGGAAAATGCTGGTAAGCATCTCGGCAGCGCTTTACAAGGACTTAAGTTGTTGCGAATTGATTGATTGCTAGGTTAACTTTAAAGTCTTGGGAAAACAGAGAACGAGTAAATTCACAATATTATTTACCGCATCACGTCAGCATACAGCTCGAGTAAACGCAGAAGGACAAGAAGAAGAAGAAGCCGAAACGGAAGATAGCAGAGAAGAAATAACAATCTATTATAGTGTTCTCGGCGATGATGTAATGGTTTTGTTTTCGATTGAAATTGGAAGTCTTAATCCTGGTTCTTATCGCTCGGTTTGCTCAATCGCGTGGAATGTAGCTTGAATGGATTTCAGTGGATTCAGATGTAATCAGTGAACAATTCGTTTTGACTATTCGTAAGCAGTATTGCTTGAAGAAAGTGGTGTTAAACTTGAGATGTTGCGTCTAGACTTTTTGCTAGGTAAAGTATTGAGAGTTGATTGAATTTTATGGTGGTATCAAGTAAAAGTGGAGTAATTTTGGTGAGATACGGCAATAAAGCCCACCGTTTGAGAATATACACATTTCCGAACTGTGAGCTTTATTACCAAAGAAAGAGGAGTTGCATGTAGGGTCGATGGTAAAGACTCTTATGTTAAGATTTGTGTCGACGCCAACGGCTCAATTATTCGTGACTTATCGTAGCTATAACGTATCCATAACAATCAGCTGATTCGATCAAAGCGATGAAAAACAATGTATTCGCTAAGAGGTGTCATAGCCGTACCAGTCCTGTTGTATTTGGACCTTAAAATCAGATTGAAATATTATTTGCATATGCTGCAATGAGTTCAAACATTGACAGCTTTTTTGCAGTTTATCGCAATTTTTTTTGTAATTGTCAGAAAATCGCGCATCGTCCTATTTACCAGCAATTCAGTTCAAATAATCTGGAGCTCTGGAAGAAACTTCCGGAACAAATTTTCAGACTAAACATTAAAAAAAATTCAAAAAAGTTACTTGCTTACTTTGGCATATAATAAATATATTTTCTCCTCTTAAGCTTCGTAGTGAGCAGATGTTTCGTTATAAAGCTCCTTTATTTTTGACCCCTTTTGGTGAAGTATTCAAATGAAACACGGGAGAAAGTCTATTTTGTTTTTTATAATATCGAGCTTTTATTTGCGATCGTTTTGTGTCCCAAAACTTTGCTCAGTTTTCAAGCGTTTTTTATATTCATTATTGGATTTTGTTATTTTTGTATCGATCTCTATTGTTAAAGGATATATCCACACAGATATTAATTTTAAATTGGTGGTTTCTTAGCCTCTTTTATCGTGTTGAAGAGTATTGTTTTCATTTTCAACTTAACAGCTTTATGTTTGGCATTCATAGCATAAAAATCCACTTGTAGTACGTCGAAATCATCTTACGATGACTCATCAGTTCATAAAAAACTATTTGAAGACCTGTCCCAGGCAATTAATGAAAAATTCATTGAGCATGCTACATTCATTAGCATAGTATACAAACCGGATCGACTTGGACTGACTTGGAATCCAAATCAACACGGATTGATTCATCTTTATCCAGTTTGTATACGTTATTGAGAACATGATTTGCTCTAAACGTACTGATTTCTCTACGTCACTGGAAACGAAGCTCTCCGCATTCAACTCCAAGATTTTGGAATTGTAAAACTGGTTCCCAGGTTTGGAAGCAAAATTCAATAAACACAAAGAAATTTCTGGACCGGTTGACTGTTGCAAGGGGGCTGGTAATATAACTATGCATGGTACAATTAAGTAGCCAGGATCAGTGTAATATTAAAGGAACGGCGGCTGAGGTAATTAAAAACGGCTTTCAAATGGATTTGTCACCATTCTCATTTAGACTTGTTTGGCTCGGCAGTTTTGCTGCTGGTTAATATCGGCCAGTACAAAATTTGTTTCACAGAACCCGCATCGACTATATCTATATTAATTAGCCTGAGGAACGCCATAGCTCAAAGCTATTATCAAGCCGCAACCTAAAAATTACTTTCAACAGAGCAGTGTAGCAGCTTAGCTCTCTGAAAACGCTGCAGATCAAACTGGCAGAGAAGGTATAAGTAACTTTAAATATGTCAATGGTTTGCCCCAGGTATGTTCTTCTTGGGGTTCTAATAAATAAGCTAATTGAACTCAATCTCTGTTTATCATCACAACTTTCCTCCCTAAGAGATTCAGTAACTTATTTTGATTTGTATGATGCTCTAACTTTTACGAAAAGAAGGCTCACTGATAGCAATTGTTGTGCTGACCCCAGTTTAAATAGTTTTGTAGCTAATCGTTGTGATAGGGACTCAAATCTTATGAACAAAAAACGTGATGGTGGAGTTTTGATAGCCGTTCGCGATTCCTATGCTTCTGAACTGGGTACCTCTTGGAAAGAAACATCGATCATCGTATCTCCTTTAGTATGTCTCCACTTGTATTTACCAACGGATTCAATCTCTGCGATGAATTCTCGTCTTGCGTCAAATGTAGTAAACTTTTCGACGATAAATCCTGAAGCAGGGCTGCTTGTTGCCGGGGACTTAAACGTTGGCAACATAACCTGCAATTACTAAGTAATCCATCACTTGATAAAACCGTAAACTTTTTTGCTTCTAACTACGACAAATTTTCCAAGCTTAGTGCAAACCTAGAAGACACTTCGATCATAGAATCCATATTGCAAGTATTGAAAATCGCATATAATCAAAAAACAAACTTTTTTGAAAGTTTGTTAACTTAATAAGAATTGAAAATGCTTTGCCGGCTACATTCCGGCTGATTCTACTGCTAACATGTTTGGGAATCATATTTTATCTGTATGCCAGAAAATCTCATACTTGTCCGCAATTTACCTGTTGTTTTGAGACGATAGACGGCAATTTAAACTAACTTGATATCTTCAAATCAGCTGAAATTGATAGACTACTTTCTATTTTCCTCAAATCGTCTGCTTACAGCCTCATACTGCCTCTTTTTAAAACATTTAGTAAATCATTATCAAAGCTTTTGATAAAGTAAATATTGAACTCCTTTGTTGTAAATTACCTAGCATTGGGTTCTTTGGCTCCCTGCTTTGTTGGTTATGTGACTATTTATCTAATATAATCATCGTAGCAAATTTTAAGGGAAACGTTTTTAAAAGTGTGTGTGTCTACTCCGGTTTTCATCAGAGTTCGCATCAAGGTCCATTGCTTTTCTTGTTATTCATCAATGAAATTTGAAAAGTTTTTGGGTCAGTAGAAATTCTAGTTTTTGCTGATGGTGGCGAATTATATATGGTTATACGCAGTCTTCAGGACATATTGACTATTTAAGAAGCCGTTGATAGTTTTTATAAATAATGCAGCAGTAGTGGCCTAAAAGTTAACATTTGTAAATGCAGCTATATGTCTTTTCTAAATTCTAATATTGTCTACAACTACGAGTGCTTCATGTTCAATTTTTTTTTTCAACCGTGGTCATACTAAATACTCTAAGTATTCACCACCAGTCATATTGAAGACTCTAGGCAATACAATATCCGACGTTGCAGACATATATCATGTAAATTTGAACGTCTTAAAAAGATTGTTGTTGTCAGATATTTAACTATTTCACATTCCAATATTTCATAACACAAGTTTGATTTGAATTACATTTAATCTATAGCATAATTATTTCTATTTGCTAAAATAGTGTTAATATTAGTCTCACTATAGTATTTTGTAAAGGATTTTTAATTCGTTGAATTAAATAAATAAATAAATAAAATAACAACTTTGATGGTATAGTCAATGGAAAAAATCCTTCAAATCATCGACCCTCCCGAAAATTTTTTGCTTTTTGACAAACAATTTAAATGATTGATAAATTTTAGCCTTCGTTCACCATGTCAATTTGAAATTTTTAAAATTCCCAGTTGAACAAAAACCGCAACTTATCACAAATTACATTTATTTCAGGCACTCGAAACTTCTGTTCACGAGAACTGACGAACGGATAGTCAGATCATTATGAAATTTGCAGGACATGTTGTTAATAGCTGGGACCAAATCTGATAGAAGTGATTTTGAAATGCAGGCAACTCTGTCACAGTGGTGTCATTTCGAAAAATCACATCGAAAAAATAAGCTGATTTTTAGCCTCTAGCTTCCGATTCAGCCACCACATTTTAACAAAATTCACACAGTATTTCGACGTAGAAATTTGGTTGAAAAATTATGATAGAGTTATGATAGAGTGCCCTAAATCTTGTAAATTTGCTTAACAAAATAAGGCTTTTTTCTCTATAACTCCCGATCCGAACGAAATTCAAGAAGTAAATTGACCTTATTGTAAACCAGATGTCGTAGGAATTCCGTAGAAAAATAATGAAAGAGTTGGCAGCTACGGTAATTTTTGTAATATTTCGGATTTCTGTACTAAGCGGTGTTGATTTTCAATTTGGAATGATCCTGCAATGCCAATCAACAATAAATATTAACTTTTCGAATAATTGGAAATTTTTGAGGGTGGTAGCCTTAAAAATCTTTTCACGATTTTTAAGTTCAGCGTAGACACGCAATCGAAATGAAATTTTCAGAGTGGGTTTAACATAATTTGAAGCAAATTTGCTACATTTTTGGCTGTGATGCCAGCACCAGACATTTTCGTATATATTGCACTAACAGATGCTTCTATTTTGTGTTCATTTGCAAAGCAGTTACAATAAAATCAGCAACCAATGTTAACATTTTTCGAGTTTTCGAAATTTTTCGGATGTCAACCCCAGACATAGTTTAATCGCTGAAACTTTTGATGATATCCCTGAATGAAAACGAAATTCAAAGGATAGGTTGATTGCAGCACGACCTTGTGTAATGTGTCAGTAATATCGTGGATACTGTTATCTGGCTACAATTAGCTCTTTGTACAAAACGAAAAAAAGACTTCTTCTTATTTTTGCTTTAGCGAACCTGTCGTCGCTACGCAAAATAGAATGGTCTTTTTTCTTCTACTTCGTTGACTCGGCAAAGAGTTTGCTTTCTCGAGCCTGTCGCCGCTATGCTAAGTCAAAAGCAGTCTTATTTTTGAAAAAGAAAAACGATTTTTTTATATGCTTGGTCGCCGCTTGTTCTCTGGCTTCCTTTCCTGGCTGATTGTTCCTTTATTGATATCTTATTCGAGCTTTTATAATAACAATTGTACAGTTATTGTTTTTGAAAAATATGCGCGGATCCAAATAATTTAATTTAGTTCATGGGATTTACCACTGCGTTCAGTCAGGGCGCTCTAGTTGTTACGTGAGCGTGTGTGACATTTCGACAAGTGTCAAAACGTCATTGTAAACGCCATTGCAGTGTACACAACACTTGTTATGGTAGACTTATTGTTGCTGCTTTGATAAAATGTTGCCAGTACTGAACATTAGTGTTATAAGAGATGCTGTCTGGAAATGATTTTTGTTACTTTGAGTATGAAATGATTCTACAAAGGAGTGTATTACTTCTTTCCACATTTTTAAGTCACTCAAAGACAATTTCTTCAAAAATCAGTTTTCTAGCGGTTCTGATACGCTAAGCTTTTTTAATTATGTTTCATGCCACTGATCGTTTTCGTAGCGGCTGTTATGGACACTATTATGACCACTTAGTTATAAGATAGCTCAACTATTTTTCTCTTGAATGATTTCTCTGATATTAGGGTCTCTAGAATCAAACAAATTTAAAATGAGATATGCTCCTAGCTGTTAAAGTAGCAAACAAACCTTAAGTTTTGGTAATTCAGTTCCTTCACATCCTCCTTGAAAAGTCCAGCAGTTCCTTATGAAAATATGTAATCAGAATACTTGCCAGAACCAGAGCTTTCATGACCCCAAACATTGTTTTACGGCCTTAGAGTGCACCATGGCCTATTGAATTCAGCCGGTTCGCAAGAGGCCAGCCATGTATCTACCTTATCCAGCATCTGCTCGATTTCAACTCTAGATAACGAAAAAAATGTTTTCTTTAGCAAAAAACTAACGTAGTCACAAAACTGTATTACTCGAAGTTATAGCACAATCGATATCTCTTGCATTATTTGCCTCGTTGAAGATTTCTTCTCGTGACGTCTCCAGTATTTTACCATATGTATCACAGCATGGGCACTATTATGACAGCACAAAGACAATATGGCTGCCAGCAGTCCCTGGACACGGACGGTATAACTTTCCACCATTAGCCCCTTCAATCCTCTCGCGTATAAAGCGTGTTAAAGCTGCCTTTACGCCATTTTGATCTCATTGTCAAATTGGTGGGGAACTACTTGGATTCGACCCGATTTGACAATGAGTAGCTAAAAAATTACTACCATCGCCTTCAATGTAACTCTTATGGGCATATCCACTCCATTTCTACTACCTCACTGGCTGCCAGTTGTGACGTTTACACTTCAAAGTTTTCTTTATGGTGGCCCTGTTGTCGCAGTGGTGTTGATACAGGTGTTGGGGTAAAATAAATGTAGCGGGAAGCTATTGGGGAAAACTATCGGGAAAATTTACCACAAGGTGACAAATTTTTGGCAATAAACAGAATATGGAAGATCTGGGGATAGTGAGTGGGTAGCTGTTAAAGTGTATGGTTAAGATATGGAGCTCGGAGATTTCGTAAAAGAATAGTACATAAAGTAGCAAAGTCTCGAAAAAGTGAAGAGAAAGTAAAAAAAAAGTAAAGTTAGTGATGAATAAAGTAAGTAAAGATGGCAAAAAACTTAAATTTATATATATATATATATATATATATAGCAACAAATTTTTTAAATTGTAATTTTCTTTATTTTAGGAAGAATATTTTGTCAATACTTTAATCGGAAATAAATTATATTAGTCATATTTTCATATATCTCATATATCAGTTCATATTTATTACCGTTGCATTTTCTTTTCTTCTTTCCTGGTTGTTCGAATAAAACATGAAATTGGAGTAATTCTCATCTCGTCTCGTGTTTAAAATTGAGCTGTTCACGTGCCGGAGCACGTAGGGATTCTTCCACCTGCAAATGCACGCCAGATTGAGCTAGTTGCCTGTGGAAATGCACGCTGGGTGAACTAACTGAAGATCTTCTAACAATGTTCATGCTGCACTCTTTAGAGGACATTTGACATCCGGAGAGTCGTGTAGGCTTTTCTTTTGACAGGTATTCTGTACTAAATTATCACTGTACTATTCGCGGTGATAGATTTTCAGCTAATATTATTTATTACACTGGTTTGAAAGTTCTTAGACTCTCCTGAGCCTTGCGTCATAGCATTCTGGTATTGAATTTGAAGTAATTTCTTAGCTTTCATTCCCAATTCAGACCGAAAATTAGTTTCGTATTCCAGTGCCACTGATAAATTGTTGTTAAAACATGGTCCTGGCTTCCAAAAATTACCCGTCATTACCGTTTACCGTCACATTCTCGTTCATATAATCATAGTCTAAACTTATCAACCTGACTAATGATTCTTCTCCCCTTCTGTTCCTAAATGAATGGTTATGGTATAGACATAAACCTTCGAAAAATTTTCGTACAAACTGATTGACGCAAGGAAAAACGAACTAGATATAAAAATGGCTCAAATAAGAAAAATATTTAACTTGGGAAACTGATATTAAGGAATCCTTATCATCTTATTAATAAGGAGCCCTTGATAGCTAAATTTGAGAAACTATGAATTATCGTTAGGAGCCAATAAGCCAAAAAAAAATAACCACTAAACTTAAAATTTCAATTTCGTGTCACTCATTCATATTTTACATTTACAAAAAATCACTCATTCATATTTTACATTTGAACAAAACGTTCAACTATGCCACAAAACACTTTTCAATATCTACTAAAGCCCAAATTCATTTCAAAGTTTTAATTCTAGCCCGTTCATCTGCAATTCGATCATTCTAGGAGAAAGGATGTAGAAATTGGATATACCGATTGAATTTCACGTTTTCCAAAGTCCATTCGAGTGCTATACGATGAAATATTGTTTGAGTAAATGTGTTATTCTAGTGCGAACAGCTAGTGCAACAACTAATGTTTGCGAGCTTTAGTTTAAACTCTGAATTGAAGAAGTTGATTCAGACTAGGGAAATAGTATTATTTTTCCGACTGCGGATGCGAAGGAGATACATCAAAGATGGGAGAGTTGAATCTTTGAATTATTTGATGTTTTTGAAAATGAACTCTTTTATGTCTCTCGTTGCTTTTTTGGGATTATTGCCTTAGTCTTGTTGATTCAATTTTAACCATCATTTTTATTATTTAATTGTCATCTTTTTTGTTGGAAGACGCTTTGGGTTTTTTGAGAGTATATAAATGATAGTAGAGAAATAGGGCCTACTTTATTTGATTTTGCCATACCTGCTCTGCTTTACTGTTATTATTTTTTGCTGGTTTTACTAGTTATTTTATTATTACTGCATTTATTGTTCGGAAACCAATACTACTTTTCATGCATCAGTAAATACGTAACACTTTCAATGAAAGAAAAAATTATGATTTTTTGATAAAATCAATCGAGTCATTAAAATATTCCTACCCAGTTAATTTAAAAATTTTATTCCCAAATCTACAAACCTACAATACATCCATCTATCAATGATAACATTTAAGGACCAATCAAAAGCTAAAATGAAAATGTAATTAAACCAATACCGAGCAATTTCACCCCTTAGCACTGTACCTAACACTTTATGCTTCCATCGTTCTGCATGATCCACATTGGGCGCAAATGCTACCGTTTCGTTTCGAAAGTCTAGAACTAGAGTCCAGGCATAAAGGTTGAATCCTGCGTATGGGAAATCCAATTTTCCACTGATTGAACTTACATCACCGCATATCAGACCAGTGGTTTTTTTCGTGAGTGATGGCTAACACAAAATGTATGGTTGACAAATACATTTAATTGGCTCTTGCTGGAACTGTGAATGCAGCTACTATACAAACCTATTCCGTACATTGCTACCAATATTTGTATCAATCATTTGCAATTAATTTTCTGATTTACATGAAAAATATATTTTGAAGTGTGCTCTCCTTCATGACTTATAATCGACAGTAGGCACTGCAAGCAATTCAAAAATTATGTGCATGTGTCCCTTAATTAAGTTTCGGGGATTCAATTCAAACTGACACCGATACATAATGAAATGTACACATTTGATGGTGTTTATTTGTTATGCGATTATGTTGAATTGTTCAAACTGATTATTATGGTTGAAAATTATGCATTAGCATTGATAATTGTGTTCCGTGTGTATATCTTGCTGGTAAATTATCTCGCTCATTGGAGAAAAAATTCAGTCAAAGTTACTTAGCCACAAAGACGGAGCTTTCTTTCACATATGGATGTTACTTATCTTTTGTGGATAGTAAATGTTTTTTATTAAGTTTGTAACCGAAGATGCCTCGGAAATTCTCAGACTATGAGCGCCTGAGCCTATACTATAGAAATAGAGCAGTCCATCGAGGTCTTATTTGCTAAAGCCTCAGCCCGAATCAGTGATCTACTACCCGCTGATTCGAATCCCACCGTATGCTCGTGATTGTATTTGTTCGTCTTGTGTCGTCTTATGGGCCGACTAATGGGCCCCTAGGTCACATCATAGCTTTAGTTGCGACTGGGTATAAAACCAAAACTTCATAAAATAAAGAAAAAGGTGTGGCATTTAAAGAATAATAGAGATGAACTTCTCCCTTATGTGTCTCCCTACCATCATAGCTAAAGTACCACTCCCCTCACTGACACCTCACCTCCAATGGAACTGCTCAAAGTTAAAGCTATTGAAGCATGACAATAGCAGCTCATAGAAGTCATTATTAATTACATATATATCACCGGTAAAATGAGTTTATCAACTTAAGAACCTTTTCCGGTCTGCTTTCACAAGATTAATTTTATTTCGATATGAGTTAGATTGAGGTAGGTAAGGCAATTTTTGAGAGAAATGTTCCTAAGACAATTCCAATCATTTTTTGTGCAGAGTAGAAATGGTAGCTTTTGAAACAATATTTTTAAAAATATATTGATACTCAAAAAATGAAATGAAGATAACAAGGAAAACACGCTCCAATAGGGGTACTCATCTGTTAGCTACATAATAGACTTTAATGTAAAATTCATAAAATTTTACAAAATTCATTCAACCTTACTATTATTCTCTTTATCGCAGTAAATTGTGTTTTTTTTACTCCAGATGCTTTAAAAAAGCTGAGCAAGATTATCAGCTTGTACTCCTATAATTTCTTGATACTCGCATTTCTTGATAAGATCGTTTGGGGTTGATTTTGATGAGAATAATTATCAACCATCTAGCTCCAACAGTTAACTGAACTGTTAAAAAATCATCCCCCTCATATCATTCACCAAAACATATTCTATTCAATATCCCCAGCAACGGAAAACAAACTTTACGAAAGCACCAACTTATCTCGTCCATTTCATTGAACCGTTCTCATGCTAGTGCTACCCATTTAGTTTCGGGGTGATGATCAGTGAACTCAACCTTGAAAACATAACAATGCATTATTCATTTATTCTATGCAAATTGACTTGAAAGCCACAAAAGTTATGTCTTCCGCTCGACTAGAATATATTCACTCCTTCGACCGATTCACTGTTGATGATAATAATTCAAACAGTCCCCCACCCCCCGCCAAACTTGCGGACTGGCTAGAAAATAAAACAACAATTACGTGGCACTTAGCCATACGGACACCATCAGCAATCAATCACAGCTACCCTTATGTAAGAAGTCGCAAACCGATCCTGACAAAATCGACCCTGATTTTTAGAGTTACAGTGTTACTGTCGCTGATGGGGGTGGTGGCGGTGTTGGTAATATTCAAATGGCAGCAGAAAGCAATAAACATGAAAACAATGCCAAAATGCTTGAATAAGCAGTCGTAAAAAATAATTAAGGCACCAAACAACTGCCATAAATATTCAATTACGACAATTTACTTTCCAATAAACAGCGTCACTAAACGGGCTACGCCTATTCTTGGGGATATCTTTTGCATTTCTTTAAGACGAACACGGTGGACGGATTTGTGAAATCGTGTGTTTGAAATACGTGTGGGAGCATAAGTTGAAACGGTTGTACCGGATTTGGCCTAAAGGCGGGATGAAATAAAAAGCGTCAAGGTTTCGAGTTGGATTTAAGTTTCTTACAAATACCGTAAATTATAGTAGAATTTTACCGCTATAAAAGATAAAAGTCAAGTCTAAAGCAAAGAACGTGTAACGTGGCGGTTGCATGATTTCGAGTTGAATCATACGAGCACAGTAAAAAGTTTTCGTAGGCAACTGAGTTGCCAAAACTTTTCAGTAATGGTTTTCACGTGGATACATAAGGTAAAGGCTAATATTTTTATAATTCAGTTTCATAACAATAACAGTTTCCATTTGACCTTTAAATAGCTAAATATTTTAGCATATATTGTAATCTGGGAATATTGCAGCATTGCTGGGTGTCAGATGTCAAGGTTGAATATGTTAAATCCTGATCAAATACTGCCATGATAAATTCAATTTCCGTAGTTGATGTAAAATGCTTGAGTGTTAAATATTTTTTTGAAATATTTTTTGCGAATTCGTAACATGTCTTCGCTCTGTGGGAAATAAGCGACCTCAAAACTATAAAATCTGGCGAAATTCCGACTCACTCAAAAAAATATACTTATAATTCTTTACCGAAAAAATCTGCCACATTTATGCTTTTTAATCATGGGTGTTAGATAGGACCGATATTTATTGCAAAACTACATAACAACAGGGAAAGAGTCAAATGAAAACAAGTGTTATGCGCATAGCAGGTGCTCGTGAGTAGATGAAAATAAGCAATGACAGCTTAAAACCGAATACAACAAATGTTCAACAAGAACAATCCGAGACCCAAACAAGCACTAAAGACAAAACAAAAAACAAACAAAAAAAGCTAGGAGTCAGCACATCAAAAAATAACTGAGTCTTTAAATCAATTTAAAAAAATTTCTTATCTTAGGATTTAATGATATGATTCACATAGGCAAAACCAAAACTCAATAGCTTAGTTCAAATCAAAAAAAAACTCTAGCGCACCTGAACCGCTAGAAACACTAATGTTCGAAGAACAGTAGAAGAATCGTGCAGGTTTTGAGTGCATATTCCACCACATGTGCTGCTTATTACGGCCAAACTGTTTCAAATGCCACGTTTTACTTTCGTCTTAAGAATGCATTATAACTCATATGGTGCAAGGTTTCAGATATTACCACTGGCATGAATTTCAACGTTTATGAGAGCAAAACACGGGTTAATTATATTCGTTATCAGTTGCTTATTTCACATAATTTTGAAAGCAGCATCTCATATAACATCAATGAAGAAAATGCTCAGTGCCTGCAGCACTGTAACTGAAGTTGGTGTTTGGGGCTGCGATCCGAAAAATTTGCAGAACTTTGCGAATTGGAACATCGGTTATTTATTTTCATTGTAAATGTTTCCGGTATGTATACTAACTGTAAGCATTTATTGATACAAAAGTAGCACAACCGACTCGTGCTGGCAACCTTTCGCCAGTATCAAATCCAAGAATATATCAAATCTGCTTCACGTTGTTTAATTACATTCGAAGTTATAGGAGTATAAAGAAATTTAGGGTTACCTGCAGCGAGTTTTTTCAAATGATCGAAAGCTTAATATTTGCTGTTTATTGTCACTACAATATCATTACCATTTGAAAATTCTACGATAAAACCGCTTAATAAAGATATTGCAATTAAACACAAAACCAACAATAGCTGGCAACCCTATCGTGTCTTTTCAACCAAATTTGGCCTGAATAATGTTTATGACAGGTTTCATTAATTGTATGAAATTCGTATTGATTTCATGACTGCACTGGAAGTTATAGTACAAAAAGTTTTATTTTCCTGAGCGAATTTTCAAAACCAAAGACACAAAAATTACCATAGCAGGTAGCACCAATCAAATTTTTCAACCAAATTTCCACCAAACAGAGATTAGAGTTAGGTTTAGCTTCTGTGTCAATTTCATGAAAATCTGGTAACTTATTCACATTTCATAGGGCAAAAAGCAGTTTTTTTTCTTTGTAATTTTTCAAGATGGCACCACTGGCACAGAGTTGCCCACAATTCAAAATCGCTTCTATCAAATCTGGTCTTACTTAAGTCCAATGCATTCTGTAAATTTTAGCTGTATCTGATTATTGGTTCGTGAGTTTCCGTGAACAGAAGTTTTTGATGCTAAAAATATAGGTTAACTGGGAGAGGGTTACCGTTCTTGTCCGACATGAAATTTCCAAAGTTTTATTTTGAACGTGTAGATAAAACATAAGATTTATATACAGATTGGTTTTATTGTAAGAAACGGACATTTTTTTGAATATTCGATGGTTTGAATGTTTTTACTTCCAAATTTTTTTTTTCAAAATGAAGACACCAAAATTATCATAGCTGGCAGCTCCAATCGAATTTTTCAACCAAATTTCTACCAAACGTGGCTTAAAGTAAGGTCCAGCAATTGTGTAAGTTTCGTCAAAATCGAACGATTCAATCAGAATTTATAGGGCTAAAAACAGTTATCTTTTTTAGTGGTTTTTCAAGATGGCACCACTGGCACAGAATTGCCCGCATTTCAAAATCACTTCTATCAGACCTGGTCCTATTTAAGGTCAATACATGCTGTGAATTTCAAATAATTCTGCCCATCGGATCGTGAGTTTCCGTGAACAGAAGTTTTTGATGCTAAAAATATAGGTAAATTGGGCAAGGGTTGCCAGGCGTGCCCGTTATACCATATCTTTTTTTTTTTTTTGGTTATGTAAACAAAGCACAAGATTTACATATGAAAGGCTTATTTTTGAAGAAACTGCATTTTTTCAAGAGAGACGATGATTTGGAGGTTTTCACTTTCAGTGCCTGCCCTAGCTACAGAGTTGCCAGCACGCTCATTAAAAGCCACATAAATCTACAACTAAATAATATCAATATGTCCTGAAAA